>OY728122.1:751268527-752486027 GCA_963277665.1 Viscum album
CACTTTTTTGTTTATTTATAGTCGTTGGTACTTTACTTTTCTTTCTACTCTACACTTTTTCATTGAGGGGACTGCATGTGTGTGTACAGGTACTTAGGAAAAGGTCTCCCCAAGTTATATAGCCTTCGACGCTGGTCTCTAGCCCCTGCCCTATGGAGGTGGGCTTGGGGTAGTTGCGGATTGAGCTTGGGTAGGGTTGGGTCATGAAAAACTGGTATCCGAGTTGGTTCATTCCTTGGGACAGTGTCAGGATGTCCCTAAAAAAGAATTGGTTGGGATCTAGGGAAATAATTTCAACGTGTCTGGAGGGCGGCTCTTAGGCCAGGGAGTCCAGTGATGGTGCGGCCGCCGACGTATCCATTCACCAGGTCCCTGATAACCCTCTTGTCAACTCTGCATGATGAGACACTCGTTACAGGGATAATTGTCTTGTTCATCTCAAAGGATTGTTTCTTTGACTATCCTTCTTTAATCAGCACCCCATTTTTGGGACAGTTAAATATACATATACTCATTTGATCGCAGCACTCCTTGATAACATTCAGTATTTCTCCTCAAAGAAATCTATCTAGGATTCCAGCTTTGGTTCATGATGACATCCCTGTGAGCTGCGGGGCCTCAGTCCATGACCCATCATGCGAGACCCTTTCTCCAGGTGGGCTAGTAGCAGCACCCCCACCTGTTGAGTAGCAGACTACTCCAGCATAGCAAACGGAGCTTGAGCACAAGTTGAGTGCACTCTGTGAGTTCCAGCGACAGATATAGTTGAGGTTCAGTGGAAAGCCAGACCCTGAATCAGTTGAGTTTTGGCTAGAGATAGTGGTTCGCCTCATCAGTCTTGTGCAGACGCCGACAGATATTATGTTGGCTTTGGCTGCCATCCTTTTCCGTGGAGAAACTTGGCGTTGGTGGAGTCTTGTAACTCAGTTTCTTGACAATATTTCACTTTTATGGGGAGAAATTCAGATGTTGTTTCGTGAGAAGTTTTTTCCCTCCTGCTTACACTCCGTTCAGATTCAGGAGCTCCTGCAGTTTCAGCAGGGAGGGATGACGGTGTCTGAGTATGTGACTAGTTTCGCATACCATGCACGCTTTTACCGGGACATGGTACATGAAGGAAACTTCCAAGCACAGAAGATCCAGAAGGTTCTCCTGAGTGAGATTTGTGTTTTCATAGTTCCCTTGGCCATTCCCACATATGTCGGGGTGCTAAAGCAAGCGCTGGTGACATAGAGCTTCCTGTCGCATTGTATATTTGGTGGTGGCAGCAGGCTCGACATAGCTGAGACGTCTGCTACAACTAGAAGGCGTCAAGTGACAGGACCTCGACGCATGTGGATTTTCTATGACTGGACTCAGGGGTGTGGTCATACACCACAGTGGCACCGGAGGGCACCAATGCAACCCGAAGAGTGTCGGTGCTTTTCTTGCGTTGGGCGAGGCCACATGGCACGAGACTTCCTGACCAGGCATGCTGAGAATATCGGGCAGGTAGCAGGTGCACCACTACGGCAGAGTCACGTCGTGATCGGAGTATTTCCATGAGAGGTGGTGCTAGCAGAGGAGCGGGAGGAGCTGGTAGTGGGTGATGCCTTTACAAGTTCTTCCCATCACCACTAGGCCGTCCACGTTAGGTTCCGAGAGCTGACAGTTGGGACTGCGGACAACTGCAAGCATTGGATGGCTATGATGATGTAGTGCATGAGGTGGCAAGATTTACGCCTTACGACTCTTCTACTTTTTCCAGTACAATTGTTAGACTATGTGAGTGAAATGCTTTTATCCCTAATCCTTGTTTGAGTTGTTACCAGGGTGGCGCGGTGCATCGGTGTAACCCTGTGTTGGTAAGGTAAAAGGTATAGGACTTTTTCATTAGTCGATGGTGTCGACTCATTCACTCTTAGATTGTGTAAGAGTGTCTGGGTTGTGAGACATCGATTGTGAGATCTTGCGTGACCAGATAACCTTGGGTGTTTCACCATATGGATATTCTGAAGGAGGGAATCACCGAGCTTTTTTCCAGGTCCAAACAATGATTCCAGTCATAGCATGTGACATAAGGGTTCGGTCAGGGAGGTGAGATACCCCGGGAGCCTTCGGGCTGTTTGAGACCGTGCAAAGGGATGGAGAGGTTCCCTACCGCCTTGCCCTAACCCCAAAGGCTGGTTTTGGTGCATAGCGTCTCCCACGTAACTCACCCGAGAAGAAGTGTGTGTGCTCATATGCATGTCATTAGCAAGGGAAGTCCTCACGTGAATATATCAAATCCTTTGGTCTATATGCGGTGACGTGGGGCTATGTAAGAGTTCCTCTGGGTACGGGAGAGCCAGGTGTGGGCTATGTACCCTTAGTTGTTCCCTGGATTTTCTTTTTGGGGAAGAAAATCATGATGGATGGAATGATGTAAGAAACTAGGTTTCGGCTATAAAAGACTTTTGAATATTCTTGATGTTATTCTAGAGCAGCACCTTCAGACGGCGTGCGATTCTGAGCCCTGGTGTGGCCAGAATTAAATTTTCAGTGCGTTCACACTGGGCACGCAAAATAAATGGGATAACTCCAAAATGATGCTTCAGATCCTAAATATGAGTGCCCGGATGGGTCTAAAATTGGGTGTTTACCCTAGTAATGGCTTAAAACATGTCATCACGGGATGTTGGGACCCCTCATCCGTTAACAGACCATTAAACAGATAATTAATATAATTAATTTATTCATTTAACGGTTAAACTCAAGAATCTCTTAGAAGGTGGATCGGATTGGAAAAAGGAGGGCACCGTTGAGTCTGGAACATGTCGTTTACCCTAGGAGGGGTGTATCTTTTGTGGGCATGGGCATTCTGTGAAATAATGCCACCAAGGGCGTTTTTGTAATTTAGCAACTTCAAGGGTTAAATTTGATAACATTTGAAAGGGGAATCAGATTAAAATTCTGAGACCCCCGTTGTGCTTGAGAGGTGGTGTTTTCCCTAGGGGAGGCCAAATCCCGACCCCGTCGGAAGTTCGGATTCGTGCTGACGAGTGGGTGGTTATGTATTTTTTCTATATAAACACTTAACCCCCATCACCTTCTCCATCTTGTAGATCTTCCCTAGCGCACTGAGCTCCCAATGAAGGGGGAACTCCATCCTCTCCTCCACCTCTCCGGGGAGGCGCGGCAGTCCGACGGATCGTCGCCAAGTGTCGGGCTACGCCCCTGTAGGTAGGAGTTTTTGGTTTTTCGTTTTAAATTCAAACCCTTTTTTCAAGTTGAATAGTAATGTCTAAATGCTGTTTGATTGTCTATTGAATCCCATAATTGTGTATTTTATGTTCTAGGCTTCCAACGATTGTTTCGTATTCAAATTCCAAGATCCGAGGCATCCGCAATCATCCGGCGATGATCAGCGGTTTTTTTGAGGTTTCCGACGAGCACAGGGGCGGTCCTATGAGGTCGATGGCGGCGGCCCCTCTTGGCAGCGGCAGTGGTGGATCCCTCAGGCGGTCGGCCGAGCGAGCTGCGGGCGATGTCGACAGGTGCCAGCGGGGGCGCAGAGCGGAGACCGGTGTCGCACCGCCATACCCCGCTGCCAGACCAAGACCTTCCTTTGGCGGGTCTCCGTGTGGAAGAAGCAACCGGCCTCGAGGCCAGTCAGCGGAACGATGGACCTCGGGTCCAAGGCCGGACCGCGCGGCCAAACCGCGGGCCGGCCCAGGCTGGTCCAGCCCAAAGGGCTTTGCCTCCTCGACTCGGATGCCGGTAATTTTAGCTACGGGTGTCCGTTTTGCGTTCTGTCTACAGCGACATGTTCCTCAAGTCGAGGAGGATGTTTTGAGATGGCCTCGGGGATTTTTAACTCTCGATATGGGGGGCTCGGAGGTGCGACACGCCTTTAAGTAGTTTGGCGTTTTTTCGAGGGTTATTGTTTTGGGCGGTGCAGACACATCCAATGTCCGTTTTGAGCACCGTCAGTGGCGTTGGGACCCTAGTGTCGAGATGGAGTTTACCAATATGGGTTCAGGAATCAAAACCAGAGTTTAGGAGTGGGCCCCACGGGCCGTCTTTCGAGCTGCACAAAGCTTTTTGTATCTTTTTCATCAGACATCTGTTCAGGGCGTGCGAGCAGTCGATTCTGAGTGTTTTTTCGAGGGCATTACAGTGGTGAAATCCACCCGCTTTAATTCTGCATGAGGATGCGGGCCCCATGAGGGTCGTTTTGGGAGTTGATGGTGATTTCTAGCTTTATCTTCGGGTGTCTATTTTGGAAAAATGAATAGTCCATCTTGGGTACATTTTTGAGAGGATCGCAACGGTGCGATCTTTTGGCAGCGCTTCAGGACCGAGATGCGGGTCCCACACTGCACCGCTCTTGTTCGGTAGGTCGAAACACAACTTTTTCTTTGGATATATGTTCCACTCATGTGATCTTTTCTTTAGACGTGTTTTCCCAAGGGTATCACAATGGTATGATGCACCCGACTATTTTCGGTGTCGAGGCTCGGGACCACGAGACTTCGTTCGGGCGTAAAGCAGTGTCAGACGACTTTTACTTCAGATATCCATTGGATGCGAGTAAGTAGTCGATCTCGCATGTTTTTTCCATGCTGAATACAACGGTGTGATCCGTTTGGATTTGCGGAGTCTCTTTCAAGACCTCATTTAAATGTGGAAGCATGAAAGGTGTACCGGTGGAGGTTCTTCCTGTGGTGTTTGCAGACAACCCTTGGCATGTGATCGTGTTCACTCTTGGGAGAGTGATGTGAATTCTTGAAGAGATTTGGTTGGTCGTGCCTCAGCCGTTGAAGTGGAATGTTGGAGTTGTTATTTTTATGCCCTTCACGTTGATGTTAGGTGTCGTGTGCATGATAGCCTTTGGGCCGGAAACGTGGTATACTCTTGGAGTATACAGGAATGCTTGGAGGTACATGTGGTTGTTTGTACCTGAGAACGTTTGTGCGCTCAGTTGGGATGAGTTGGGGCCACACGTCGTGTGGGCCCCATGGGAGTGTCGTGTTCTTCTTTATATACCTTAGACCTCTCGTGACGTAGAGGGTCCATCTGTTCTCGACTACTGTCCAGCAAGGTTGAGTTTTCCCCTGGTTCTATTCTCGTTTTATGACCAGCAGGGTTGAGTTTTTCCCTGTTTCTGTCCTAGTTTGTTGACCAGCAGGGTTGAGTTTTCCCCTGGTTCTGTTCTCGTTTGTTGAGCAGCAGGGTTGAGTTTTCCCCTGATTCTGTTCTCGTTTGTTGACCAGCAGAGTTGAGTTTTCCCCTGGTTCTATTCTCGTTTGTTTGAACATAAGGGTTGAGTGGGTTTTCCCCTGGTCATGTTCACGATGTTTTTGACCAGAAGGGTTGAGTGGGATTCCCCCTAGTCATGTTCATGATGATTTTGACCAGTAGGGTTGAGTGGTTTTCCCCTTTTTCTGTTCTCAATGGTTTGTTTGGCAGAGTTTCTTCGTGTTCCCTAGTAGAGTTCTTGTGGATTTGGTGTGACCAACACATTACACGGGAAACGATCCTCTACCTAGAAGGTTATTACCAGTAGGGATGGCCAGTGAGGTACCATCCAGCATGGATGTCCAGTTTTACCATCCAATAGGAATTTCCAGTATAGTGGTGTTCACTGAGTAGTACCATCCAGCAGGGATGACCAAAGCTGTTCTGGGGTTACCTCCAGCGGGGCTGGGAAGTGGTCCCCGATGCTGGGTTTACCTATAGCTGGGCTGGGAAGTGGTCCCCGATGACGGTTCTGAGCCTCCCTCCAGTGAAGTACCCTTTTATGGGACTGGGCACTAGGACTCATCGATGACTTTTTCCAGGTCTCCTTCCAGTGGATTACCCTTTTACAGGACTTGGATGTGTGGCACCCGTCTACTCATGTCGGGTCTCCATCTAGTGGGAACTCGTTGACTTCCAAAGATTACCCTCTAGAGGGGCTGGGTAGGGGATTGCCTGTCAACATTGAGGAGACCTCTCGACTATGGGGTAGTGACGAGGTGTGGTTTGACTCTCCCCCAGAACTCTCAAGTATGAGGGGCGCATTCCCCACAGAGGCGCATCCTTGCGACACGACCTAAAACCATGCGGGATAGTCAGTGCCGCCCAAAGAGGATAGTGTCATGGTGTGGTGATTTGAGCCACTTGACTTACAGTTCGGGGAAAACGTGCAGGATGATGGGCATCGATGGTGTTTACTTATGGGACTTTTCGCTACTCACTTTCTTGGGCTGAGCTATGGGACGTAGATCCCCTTACTTTCTTGTTTGAGTTTCTTGACAGAGCAAATATATATATATATATATATGTATACCTTGTTCCAGTCCCCACTTATTGGTTTGTTGTTACTCTCCTTCAAGGAGAGGCGATGTTGTGCGGGGTATTCCATGGGCTTTTCGGGTCTATATTCTTATGGTTGGATGAGTATACTCTCCTTCTATAAGTAGCTAATAGTCGACGAGAAGTTCATCTTCTCACCATTTCTAGATCATTACATTTGGATGAGTCTTCTTCCATCGACATACTGGGTTGAGCTATAATCTTTACTGCACATTCGGTTGTACTCCTTTATTATTCCCTGTTCGATGTACTGCTCACTCTTCAGTACCTCCTTTTTTTCTCCCTCGAGCCTTTGGGGAATCCTACTGATTATTTTTATACTCACCCCTGCTTGGGATTTGCTGGCACTTTGTGTGCCCTTGCAGACGACGGACAAGTTGGTCATGACGTCAGTGGAGCATAGGAGTTCGGGAACTTGGACCACATGCAGCAGTCGTAGACAGGTTCTAGGTGTGGTACTCTCCCAGCTGTTTACTTTTGTTTACTGGTTTTTGGGTTGTGGATCCTTTCTGCTTGGGAATGTGTTTTCCCCTTTTTCTTTTCAGTTTAACTTCAAGTTTTACTTTGTAATGTTTAGAGGTCGATGAGCTTTGTGGTTTATTTATTGCACTTGGTACTTTATGTTTCTTCTTACTCTGCACTTTTGCATTGAGTGGGTTGTATGTGTGTAAAGGTACTTAGGAAAAGGCATCCCCGTGTTGTTTAGCCTTCGGCGCTGGTCGACAGCCCCTGGCCTATGGAGGTGGGCTCGGGGTAGTTGTGGCTCGAGCCCTAGTAGGGTCAGGTCGTGAGATAATTCTTTTAACCAGGGTATAATTGATAAAATATTCAAATGAAATAATTCTTAAATAAAATTAAAATAACATTAATTATTCTACTTCATGTATTATAATAGAACAATACAGACCAATATCAGTTTGATAATTTTGAGGTATATTCCTTTAATTCTTGGTCAATTCATTTGTATAGTTCCCCATCTCCTTATAGTTAAAGAATTTATTATTGGAAATAATATACTTATCATTTAAATTATTAGCTTGTTTCCCCTTTTCCCCACACATGAATAAAAAAACCTTTTCCTATAAATAATTTTCCATGGTTTTTCCATAAAAAATAATCTAATGTGGGAATATTGATATTTCCCATCTTCAAATTATCCATATTTTCCATAGTCGTTTTAATATTCTTATGATTCAATCCAAAGGTATAATACTATGAAAAATCACTCTATAACTCATTATCACAAGATTGTATATCCTCCTATGGTGAAAATGTTTCGGAGACTACTTCCCAATGAATGAATTGATTAATCCCATCCTAGAAATGTTCATTAATACACATTAGATTTCACGCATCGATGTAGTTACCATCTCTTATATTAGATGAAAATAAGGAACTGTGGAATACAATTGAATAGATCATATAATTGTGATATATAATTTATGACCTCCAAACTATTTAATTATAAGTACTCATCCTTAATCATTAATTAATCATGCTATTTCACATAGATTTCACATCTTAAAATTCCAAAGGATTTGATCATTTTAGTGTTTTAGAAATTTTGTACATGAATAACAGATATCTTCCCCCAAGAATAAAATTTTTTTACCATTAAAACAAAATCAATTTCTTCCCAAACCTAAACATTTTAACACAAATGAAAAACATGATTTCATTAAAAATCGATATAATATTTAACATGACTTTATTCATTCTATTACACATCATTATAACCTATGATAAAATTTAAAAACATGTATGATCACAAAATTCTCAAAAAGGGATATAAAATTAATGAAATAAACCATTAGTCCATGAATACATTTAAACATATTAAATCATTTTCACATGTTCATACTTCTCACACACATATACAAACATTGTGAACCATGAAATTTCATTAAAACATTATAGAAAATATATATAACCATAAAGATATATTGGGTCATTAGTTAATTATATGGTAAACCTCAGGGATGCCTTATAATTTTTAACCCTCGCAGCTACCTTATAGTGTATCCTTCAGGGATACCTTATAGTGTATCCATCGTAGTCACATGTGAAGTAACCATTTGGTTAGACCCCAACATACACATAACCAATGCATTGGATGAAGATATAGCTCATTCCCTTCATCAAAAAAAATTCCCAAGAACCATTAAATAATCATAAAATGTGAATAATTATATATAAACATTACTTTAACTTTCTTAAAATTGAATATTAAAATATGATTTTAAAATGGAATGTCCCTAAAAAAATATCATATAATTGATGCGAGAATTAAAATTATCAAATGATTACATATATATAATTTTAATAAAAATAATAAATCCTAATATAATAAAAATTAATTATTAAAATAATCTTGGTTGCATTTAATTAATGACATAGAAGGTTATCCCAATGTATGTAAATTGGGTTTAGAATTCTCTTACCTCGGGTTGCCGGACATAAAATATGATTAAAAATACTATACTATGGTTAAATAGGTGTTAATAAAAATTTAATGTAACATATTTATTTTGATAACAACTTATTTGATCATTTTACATCATCATTTGACCCATATACTAAAAATATTTTTTTATTTCCTCTTTTGGGTGCTTCTATTTGATGATTTCCATGGTCGATTCGTAAAGGATTTTCATGTTGAATGGAAGTGAAACTTCAGAAGTGGATTGAAATTATATTTTTATGATTACATAATAAAAAATTATTCATAATTAATTTTGAATATATGTAATAAGGTTGAATCCTAAGATAAATCATTTGTGTTATTCATTAACATCATTTTGGCAGTTCTTCGTTAATCCCAAAATAGTTTCATTATAAAATGTAATTTCTAGCCTATAATTTAATTCCATATCCTAAAAAAGGTTATATAATAGAATTTAAAATCTATTTATACCATTAAAATGGATTTACAACTTTCATTTAATGATGTTAAGGAAATCTAAAACACATCATCCACAATTTAGGTAAATTGACACATCACAGACTATGTTTTTATTTTTTTGAATAAGAATAATAGGAGAGGAAGCATGATGATAAATGTTTCCTTAAACATGATAAAAATCATAATATATATGATTATGGATCATTCACGCCTCTTGGGTAAGGGTAAGTTAAGTGAGTAAAAGAAAATGAAATTATTTATAACCAAACAAAAGATAATGAAAGAGGATTTTAAACTTTGGATCTGTTCTCCTTGATATCCTCCTTTAGGCATTTGGATTGGCCATTTGGTCATAACAACATGTCTTTGGACGTGTGGAAGAGCCTTGTTATGGGTATTTGGATGATATCATACAATTTTCATCTCTTGAGAGGTGTTAGAGGAAGAGGCGGTGAGGGTGGTATTTATAGTGGAGGAGATGAGGGGTTTTACATTATTTTAATCAGTAGTTTAATATTTTTTTATCAAGATTATGAATAATATTGATTCATGTGCCCAGAAATAGTAAATATAAATGTGAGTTAACATAGAGGGTTCTTACATTAGCCATGATTCTAGGAATAGTTTATTTAACATATAATGTATATATATGGTCAATTACAAGATTTCACTATTCATAAAAATTAATGTATTTCAGAAAAATTCCAAAACATCACCCTACCCATTTTTGGATGTGTATAATTCAAAAATGACAACAATTTTATAAAACTAATTTTATATGAATTTATAATTTAATTTTTGAATAAAATCATAAATTATTTGATAAATATAAATTTAAAAATGATAACCCATTTTATAACACATTGAATAATTCATCATGGTCTCATAAATTTTCATATAACAATAAAAAAATAAAAAAATAATTTATGATTAGATTTTCACAAAATACATTTCCATTAAATTATTTAACTAATTAGAAAATTTAAATTATATATTTATGACTTAGAGAAATATCAGTACTTATATAATGATCATATTTTCACTTATAAGAGGAATTTTTATTCTAAATTCATTTGTTAGTTTACTATTCATTTGGCCATTTTACTATTCCTATGGTTCATATTAATATTCATTAATTTGACATTACTATTGATAAAGGTATGTTACTATTTACAAAAAATTAACTTTTTTGTATCGGACTCCAAATAACATACTTATCACAACCGTGTATGTCTATTTTTCGAAATTCAAATCATAGAAGAGGCCAATTAATTTTTAATGGCTAGTTTTATACGATCTAATTGAATCAATGTTTCATTTAGTAGGGGTATAGTGATTCATGTATTTGAATTTATTTTTAAAAACAATGGGAGTCACATTATCCCTACCTTTTGTAAATTGCTTCCTCACAATTTTATTTACTTATTAAACAAGTGATCATAACATTCACTCATAAGATTTTTGCATTACCATGTTTCTTTTTAAACAATGTGGTTTCTCCATAAATCTTTTACAGGGTGGATTACCATAATTTTTAATACATGTTTTCTTCAATCAAGAATCTGAACAAGATTCTTTTTATAAGAAAGTTTCTCTTCAAAATGAATTACTTCTCAGATCAAAGCATATGATAAATCTAGCACAAAAATTCTCAAGATAAAAACATGAAAAACTTTGGGTACATAAGATAAACTCAAATAAAAACCTAATCTATAAGAAACGGGTCCAACATTCTCTATAATTTCATAATTTCCAATTAATCATGGAATTCTCTTTCCTTTCTTTCCAAAATGCATAACAGTTTTTTGTGGTTAGATTCGATAAAAAACATAATCACCTACTTCGAAAGAATATTCTTTACTCTTGTAATATGAATAACATTTTTCCCTTCTATATTCTATCTTCAATTGTTACTGAATCAAATTCACTTTGTCATCCACTTCCTCTACTAATTCTGGTCATATCAACATTTTTTCTTTGACATCATTTGAAAAATTTAGTGTTTGGCAGTGCTTCGCACATAATGCCTCATAAGGTTTCATCTATAAACTAGAATGAGAAGTATTATTATATGAAAACCCAATTAATGAAAGATGAAGTCCCATATTCCCTAGTAGTCCATTTGAAAAGCTTGAAGCATATTCTCCAATGTCTGATTTTTTCTCTTGGTTAGTCTATCAGATTGCGGATGAAAGGCAGGGATAGAATTTAATTATGTGTCTAAAAATATCTGAAGGTCATTCCAAAAGTCATAAGAAAACAAGGGATCAATTTTAGGTACCATGTATAGAGAAAATTAATTTAACAAGAATATATCCTTGATATACATTCAAAAAATATGATCGAAGACATTGTTCTCAAATCGGAAGGAAATGTGATGATTTTGTCAGGTGATCGACAAGAACTCAAATCACATTATTACCTCTAGAAGTCTTTTTTAGTCACACCACTATGTCAAGGGATATTTTTTCCCATTTCCACTATAAAATAGTAAAATCCTAAAGAATACCCTTTAGTATTTTCAACTCTTCTTTAACTTATTGACATTTCAAACATTTAATTGTAAAATATGAAATATCGTTTTTCTTTCCATCCAACTATCAAATTTTACAATGGATTCATTACATCTTAGTAATTCCTAGATGATCCGAAAATGCGTAAATTTGATACTTACACATTAATTATTTCTTCATTTAAGAATCACATGGCATGAAAATTATATTTCCAAATATCAAAACAAAATCTTTATCACTATTAAATTCATGATACATACCCATTTTAACCAATTATTCATTTTTTTCATAACTCCCCATCTTCCTTTTGAGGTTGATTAATTCTGTCTGAAAATGATGACTACACTAAATCATGAAATAGAACAGAGTAGTTTCCTTTACCAATAACATCCAATCCAAAATTCAATAAATCATTTATCAAGGGGTCATGTTCAAAATGTAACATGGTTAATGTTTCATGATGTTTTTGGATAAAGGAATATACCACATTTTTCGCTTTTCCAGGATGGTAATTAATTTTGTAGTCATAATACATTATTTATTCAAGCCAACTTCTCTTTATCATGTTCAATTCATTCTAATTGATTATATACTTCAGACTTTTATAGTCAGTATATATTTAATATTTTGATCTGTATAAATTATGCCACAAAATATTCAAAGAAACAACCACTATTGATAATTCTGAATCATGTGTCGGATAATGTTACCTGTGTTGTGTCATTTCTCTTGTAGCCTAATAAATTAACTAATCATTCTTTATCAGAACATAACCAGTTCCTTTCAATTAAGCATCATTGTAGATGGAAACTCACCATTTCTAGAAGGAAGGGAAAAAACTAGAGCATTCACCAATATTATCTTCGGTTATTTAAAATAAAAATTAAATTATTCTATCTAGATAAATTTAACACCTTTTCATGTTAACATATCTAGTGGGAAAGATAACAGTGAATTTTTTTATCAAACTATCAGTAATAACCTACTAATCCTATAAAAGTACAAATATCTTTAACATGTGTAGGTCTTGTGCATTCATCAACATTTTTTTGTTGGATAAACTGGTATTCCATCATTATTTACAATGTTTATATGGAAATAAATATGTTTTAACCAAAAAAACTTATTCTAAAAATTCCGTAAATCTTCTATTCATTGATATTTTACAAGTCAATCCTTAAATGGTTTTAATGATCCTAAAATATTTTTGAGATGACCAAAATTTCACAAATAAATATCAAAAAATCATATCAAAGTATTCACATTATATTCCAATCATGATATCCATGAATACAGTAGGGTTATTTTTCAATCCAAAGGGAATAAAAAACAAATAATGCCCATATATATCAAAAAAGCAATTTTTATGATGTCATCCTCCTTCACCTTTAGCTGATGTGATCTAAATCTCATGTAAATCTTGGAAAAATACTGACCTACCTGGGGATAATCAATGAATTAATCGATATGAGGAAAAGGATACTTATTCTTAATAGTCACATTATTCAAATAAATACAATCAATAGAAAATATCATGGAACCATGATTCCTCTTAACAAACAATATAGCAGAACCCCATGATGAAGTACTAGGATTATTGAATCCTTTATCAAGCAACTCCTACAATAATTTTTCCAATTAAAGAACATCTATTCAATCAATTTGATAAGGATGTTTTGAAATTGTCTTTGCATCAGGACTATGTCAATAGGGAATTCAACTTCCCTATTAGATATAACTCCGAGTAACTCATCATGAAAAATATAATGGTATTAATTAACCAATAGAACATCAATAATCTGAATAGATTCCATACATTCAACAAATGAGAAATATAACATTTAATTAGTTATTTTAATAGTCTCGCTTCTTTCTGATATGTTATCAACTATAGGGGTTCATTATTTTGTAAAAAGTACAAAAATTTCCAAAAAACAACTTTATTAGCACTATAATCAATGTTATCGTGCTAAATAGAATCCCAATCCTTACACGGAATGAAATGAAACTATAAGAAGGGAAAAATATGTTTTGAAGGTAATGTATTTCCATAGATACCAATAGAAATATTATTACAACTCATTTTTCCTATAACATTTCTCCAGGTTGTTTTAAAATATGGTATGGTATAACTTATTGACGTTATATTCAAATTTATAAGAAATTTAAATAGAAATAATGGAATGTGTAGACCCCATATAGACAGGATATTAGAAAAATCTAAGTAAAAAAAAAACAAATTAAATGTTACCACATCATTGGATGGCCCGTCAACTATTGATGTCATCAAAAAAAAATTCTCTACACTTTTGTTCTTATAGATTGGCTTCTTTGCCTCATTCAGAAATTTCTTTGGGAAGGTTTTTTCATAATTACACATCTCACTGTATTTAGAAAACATTTTAGTTTTCTTATCATGATTAGTCTTAAGATCATTTTAATTACAATATCGTGCCATATGTGCAAACATACCCAATCAAAAACACATCCAAGTTTTGTAAAGTAATTAACTATGGTGTTTTTACCACACATTTCACAAATAGGAAATTAAACTTTCTTAACATCAGATTTATTTGATAGATTTTTAAAAATTTATTTTCTTGTATACATCTTATTATATATTTTTTCGATGTACACATGATTATCTACAAACACCATTTCCACCCTCTCATCACTTTGGACAACTCATTCATATCTTTTGAACAAAATGGAAGCTAATTCCCTTTGATATATTGTCTTAAATCATAGTAAAAATGGTTTATTTTCTTATCCATATCCAGAATAATATTTGGAGCATTCCATTCTAGTCAGGTGTTGTTTTATTCATACAAATCCACTGAAACAACATTCTCTTACTACAATTCACGAAATTGATTCTCCATACTAATTTGATCCTCTTGAAGAAAATATATTTCTAGGACAACACTTTCCAATTCATTCCACTCTAAGGCCTAAAACTTTTCTCTATCCCTAATATTATTGATAATTTCCCACCACTAATCAAATAAACCATCAAAACGATAATAGTAATGTCTAACCTATTAATTATCCGAACACCCCATAACACCAAATATATTTTAAAGAAATTTAATCTATCTTTTGGCTGATACTAGGTCAATAGATCCACTGAAATCATGAGGGTGTTTCCGAATAAAATTTTCCACTATATTCATATTAATTTGTCGAAGATCCGATTTATGTCTTACATGGATGGAAAATAATTTTCTTCCCATGTCATCTTAGCCATTGATGTCCCACACTAGTCACCTTTGATTCCCACAATTCCCGATTACAGATTTGGAAAGATATATGGCTCTCCATTCCTTTCAACTGGAGATTCCCTTTTTCTTCTATGACAAACCATTTTGAATAGAGATATCGTAGATGACGCAACACTGTAAAATTTAAATTCTATAATATTTCAACATTATCATATGGAAATAATCATTTATGGTATTCTGTAAGCATCGTACTAACTCCTAAGGTTATCTAAACTATTATGTGATACCAATTATAAGGACTTTGACAAAAACATTACATAATCTATCTATATTAACTATATTTCACTTCATTAAATTCCAAAATATATTTTTTTCTTATAGTTTTATTAATTTAGAAAATAACTCATAAATATCATCCCACAATACTGTGGGCACCATTAAAACATTATCCATTACATCCAAAAACATAAAAAATTTAACATAAAAGAACAACATATTATATTTGAAAAATCATCATAAAATTTAACTTGAATTCCATATTTCACATACACATATTTATTACTAATGAAACAAAATTATAACATGGGATGAGAAAAAAATCCTAGTAAGGGATATTAAAATAAGGAAAGAACCCATTAGTCAGTGAATAATTTCAAATATATGAAATCATTTTCTAAAGGGAATACTTCTCACCCATATATACATACTTTTTGAGTCATTAGAAATCTAAAAAATATTAGACATCATATGTAAAATAATAAGGTTATATTGGAAAATTAATTACTTTTATTTTAACCCTATGTCTACCTTATGATTTTTTACCCTCATGGCTACCTTAGAACATTACCCACACGACTACCTTATGATATACACATCACAGTTACCCTTGGATTAACCATATGGATGTTCTAAAAGAGACACATACCCAATGAATTTTAGGGAGATATAGGTCCCTCCATTTATCACAAAAAATTACTCAGAACCAAATCATAATAATAAAATTTGAATAATTTCATAAAAACATTGTTTTGAACTTCTTAAAATAAAATTTTAAAAGATGATATTTAATAGAAAAATCCCTTACGAATATCATTTAATTTAAGTGAGAATTAATATAATGAAACAATTATGTAAATATAATATAACTCCCAAATAATAATTAATAACACAAACCAAATTAATTACAAAAATAATCTTGGTAGCACATAATTAATGATCTGAAAGGTTAACTAAATGAAATGGAATTGGGTTAATAATTACATTACCTCAGGTCCACGTTACATAAAACATGATTAAACCACATGTATAATGGTTAAGAGAGTGTTATTAATATTAAAAAAACATATTCATGTTTATATAACCTATTATGATAATTTTAAAACATCATTCACCCCATTAATTAATAATATGTTGTTATTTCTATTGTTTCGGGGGTGTACGATACATGATTTCCATAGTCAGTTCGTAAAGGCTATTCATATTGAATGAAAGAGAAACATCTTAAGTGGAATGAAATTTTATGAATATGATTCAATAATATCAAATTGTTACATAAATAATTTTTAATATATGATATTTTGATGAATCATTTCATAAATCATTAGTTATATTTGTTTATATCATTTTGACTGTTCTTTGATAATCACATACTAGTTCCATTTTATAATTTAATATCATGGATATAAGTTAGTTAAATATCATAAAAGTGTCTATATCTTAAAATATAAGTTAAATTTCAACCATTAGTATGGATTTTCATCATGTTTTAAAGGCATAATTTGAAATTGAAAACAAGTCGTCCATGGTTTTCTTAAATGAACACATCACAAACAGCCTTTTTATTTTTTTGAGTAAGAGGAAGAAGAGAGGAAAAATTATTAATAATTTTCCCATAACCATGATAAAAGTAAGTAATATATATAATATTTCAGCTTTTATTCCTCTTGTATTTGGGGTGTATAGGTGAGTATAAGAAAAAAATGAATTGAAAAGAAAACACAAGAAAATGAAAGTGGATTTTTACCTCTTGATCTCATCTCATTGAGATCCTCCTTTAGGCCTTTGGAATTGTCCATTTGGTGAGACCATTAGGTCTTGGATGTGTTTAAGATCGATGAGAAGGGTATTGGTCATAATTTAGTAATTTCTAAATATTTTAGAGTTGTGAGAGGAAGAGGGGGTGGGGGTGGTATTCATAATGGAGGATAAGAGGGGATTTCCGTTAATTTAATCTTTAGATTAATATTTTTTCTCAAGACTATCAATAATATTTATTCTTGTTACCCTTAATAATAACAAAAAAATATGATTTCATACCTTGGGTTATTAAATAATCCTTGATGCTTGGATTATTTTATTTATCATATAATGCATACATACGGTAAATTATTGTATTTAACTATTCATAAAACATTCAAATATTTTAGAAAACTCTCGAAAAGACACCGTAACCTTCTATAAATGTGTAGAATTAAAAAATTAGAATCATTTAATAAGAATAATTTTTTAAAAATTATAAATTTAAATTTTAAAAAATTCAAAATTTCTTCAATAATGAAAATTTTAAAACTATAACTCACTTTATAACACCTTTAAAAATAAACATGGTGTCATAAGATTATCATATAACCATAAAATAATTAATTAATAATTTATGATTAGATTTTATTAAATATAATTTTAATTTAATTTATTTAATTTTTCATAATATTTTAATTAAATATATATGACTTCCAAAAACAACAACACTTATATAATGATCATATATTCACATTTAAAATGAATTTTTATTATACCTTAATTGCTGAGGTTACTATTATTTTAGACATTTTACTATTCATAATGGTCATATTATTATTCATAAGGGTATGATTACTATTCGTTAGGGTTTGTTACTATTCACCAAAAAATATATATGTCCTGTCAGACCCCAAAAACATCTGATCGCAAACTTGTATGTCAATTTTTCGAAATTCAAATCACAAATCAGAAAAATTATATTTAGTGGATATTTTATAATTATATTCCTTAAATAAATTTTTATTATATATGGACTCAATGATTTATATATTTCAATTTATTTCTAAAGCCTTCGAGTGTTACATTAAATATTTAAAATATTTTGAGACATTTATTCCCTTATAATCTCAAAATAAAAAATATGGATTTTTGGGGATATCAATGTTTTCAAATCCTTCTCAATGGTTTGTAAATAAACATGAATTAACCTAATCATTTCCCATGGGATTGTAAAAAATTGTTCCAAGTAATGCGTGTAGTCATGCACTTGGTGACAATGAGGACTAGTCTAATATGCCATTTTTAGAGTTATTACCTTGAGTCACATCTGTACTAGACAAAATTCCACATATATTATATAGATAGTTATGTATTGGATGAAAAATCGACATAATCTATACCTCACCAACAATTTAATATTTTATTCTAAAATTATACTAAAAATATATCATAGGGTTATGATGACAATCATATTTTTTTCGAAAACCTTGTTTCCAAGGATTAAATTAAACACCTTCTAATACCATCTCCTTTTACACCGACCAAAAAATATTGGTGATGTTGTCTCCATTATTAAATTTACCCAGGATACAATTAATTTCATCCTGATCTAATAATTTGATTATTAGTGCTTGTAAACTAGATACATACTTAAATTACATTAACATTTGAAAACATAAAAAACAAGAATGTATTGTCATGATAATGTAATTATTTCTCTTAAATTATCCCTATAAATCAATCATAAAATACTTATTATTTTCATAGGGAAAATAAAACAAAATAAACAGGTAATATGAAATTTTAAGTAAGTGTGTGAGAATTGTCAAATCTTTGAAATAATAAGTAATAACAAATATGTAAATGTAAATAAATAAAACACATTCCATTTAATCAATATCATTTACATAGTATTTTAGGAATAAATAATTACCAAATAATCCCATATAAATAATCACATGATAATAAAACAAAACTAGGAATATTATAAAAAATAGAATAATCAAATGGAATAAAAATTTCAGAATTCTTAATAATGGAATGCATAATGATAGACATGTAAAACATATAGTTAAGGCCTAATGTGAAAAAATATAATTCTGTAAAGTATTTAGTGTAATATATCTATTATTGTTGAGCCCTCAGACAGATCATCTATATAATTGTATAATTCTTCACTCATGCCATATTTAGCATTAACATGATACCTATCAATGAATTTATGATATATAGTTCCCCCAACACCATATATAAAGTCCAATGTTTTCCTCATTTCTATCTGATGAAACATAATTCTCATAAAAATTCATATTGAAAGAAATATCTCTTATGAAAATGTTATATGTAAACTAATAAATAGTGATAATTAATAACCATTCTGAGTAAACTGTTAAATGGAAATAAAATTGAACATACTCAACTAAATTGATTACAAATAATCTAAAATAATAATAATAATGAAATAAATAAAACCAATCCTTATTGGATCATAATTACTTGTAATTGTTTATTTAATTTAGGAAAATAAATTCCATAAGAATATCATTTAAAAAATTATTGAGGAAAATATACTTTCTTTTTCAAAATCACATTTAAAAAATATTATTTTTTAGAATATAAGGAAAAAATAATTATAAATTACCCAGTAACATTTCAATGTAGGATTCAAATAAATCATGTTTTTGAAAATGTGTTTTTTCATACATGATTTATGTTTTAAAAAGAAATTTTTTTTTCACAATAAAAAGGTAAGAAATGTGCTTCATTTAGGAAAAAAAATATTTCATTCAAACTATTTTTTAAATAATTAAAAAAATTATATTTATTTTATAAATAATTTTTTTATTACTAAAATCATTCTAAAAAATATTCACGAAGACATGGTTTTTGATGAAAATGGATTTTTGACCGAAGAGATAAACAATGTTGTATTTTCTTAAATACCTTTTCACATTAGTTTTTATGAAAAATGATTATAAAAAACAATTCTATTAAATGAAAATATAATAAATAAAAATAGTATAAGAAACATACTGATGTACATGAGGGATGGATTATAATATTTCATCAATTTAATCATAATCAAGGGAAATCATGATAATTGATGATATTGTAATATAAAACCCTTGTCACTTTTATAGCAATTTTTCATAAGAACCATGAACGAGAGATCATGAAATAGATATGTAAATCCACTAAATTTGATGTATAATAATAATAGTAAATATTAATGGTCAATATATACTGAACATAAAAAAATATGTAGTGAATATGTATTTTGTCTAGAAAAAATAAAATCTGAGACATGAATCCCATACACCACACATCATTTTAATTGAACATTAATTAACTTCTATAATAGTGTTAATAAACATATTATTAACATTAAAATAAAATATATTACAATTTATTTTATCATATTTTATTCTTTTTATTACATATTATCACCCATTCATTAATAATCATTCATTATTTTCCATATTTGGGGAGTTAATTACACTTTTTTATTTATTATGCTTTTTATTTGAGATATATTTATTGAATATATTAATTAGATTAATAAAAAATATAATAATAATTACTTATAAATTATCATATTTTTAAAGAAAATTTATCTTTAAAAAAAATCATGACATATTGTAAAGAAAAATGAAGTACATTGCGATCATAAAGACAGCAGGTCATACGTATCATTATGTAATATTTCCATTTTCCAATGATGATTATGGAATAAATTTAAGTAATATATATAATTTATATAATTAAATACTATAATATATACCATTTTATATACTTATATATATCATCAATATGTTTTGGTGACGAAAAATGAGTTTCATCACAACATGAAGGAGGTAGCTCACACGTACCCGAACGATGTTTTCAACATTAACTGAATTGATTGGTAAGAAGGAAAGTGATATATTATAATTATAGAATGATAAATATGTCATTAATATTATAATTATATCATATATATCAAAATATTTATTAAAATTGTATTTATCACCATCCAAGTGAAGAGTTAGAGAAACACGAATCACAATGCTTGGTGCGGCAGTAGTCTGCCATACACAAGAGCGACATTATTGTATCGCCTTTGGAATGGAATATAAATTAGATATATATGTAATAATGAATAAAAATTCATAAATATGTTATAAATATCTGATATATATATATATATATATCATAAATTATCATACCCATCCTTGAATGGTGATAATGGTTGAAGGAATGTTATTGGTTTGTGAGATGGTAGTATTCCATACAACTGAACAATGATTTCATCAACCATTTGATTCATGTGGAGATGGTTTGGGGTAATTATATTATTATAAAAATACCAGTATATGTAAGATAATTGAGTTGTTATATCATAATGGTATAATAATTATCTAAGTAGATGTAGAGGGAAATAAAATATATATGTCTATTAAAGAACATTACCTCTTTCTCACGTATCCCGCTTAGGTTCCCAATAAATCAATCCAAGGTTTGATTAAATACCAATATAATGATTATCGGATGATATGAGGGATTTTGGGATGTGATTTGGGTCATTATTGGCCAATTCATATAGGTTTTATGGTGAAATAGGAGAGGAGAGGTGGTGGCCTTTTGTAAGTGTGGGGAGGGGAACACTTGTAATTTTATAAAATATTCAATCATTCCCATGTTTTTAGCATAGGAAAAGGTTAAAAACATTTTCATTATTTTATATTAAATATAAAATTATGACCATTTAAATGTTTTAATATATTTTTTTAGGTAATTTCTAAACCTAATGTTCATAGTTTAAAATCAGGTAAATCAATTTCTACCTAAACCATTATCATTAATTTAGAATAGTTACACTATTTATGGTGGTCAAAAATTAATTTAAAATTAATAAAAACTATAAATATCATTTATTATAAATATTTAATATATTTTTATATGATATATCCACATAAGTGGAAAATTTTAATTTATAAGAAATCACGTATATGTGATGAGATATTGGAATTCCAAAGAGAAAAAGTTCAAAATTTTGGAATTGTTTATGTTAGAATTGCATATAAAAATTATTCCAATTAACTAAATTGGATTTATTTATATATAATTAATATTATATTACACCAAATAAAATTTAAAATAAAAATAAAAGTTATTAATGATGGAAAAAGTGGTTTTCAATTAAAAATAAATATTTTTCACAATTTATAATAAAATTGATCTTTTCCTAATGATCCAAAAAATTCACAATATGATAATTTTGATATTCTAAATTAAAAATTTATATTTATCATTCAATATAATGTATCTAAATTTATATGATTTTCATCATAATTTTTTTTGTGAAATATATGATTAAATTTTATTTTAGAAAGAAAACATTTTCAAAAAATATTTCTTTTTATTTTAAATGATTTGTATTTTATTTTTAATAGAGATTAATCCATAAATCTACAAATTAGATAGTTCTATTCATTCCGGCTAATTAATATTATATGTTATTAATATATTAATAAATTTTTTATATTTTATTAATATGTCTCTCTTAATTTAGACTCTATTTTCCATGGAACATAATAAAATCACAATATTCTATGTAATTTAGGGTAAAATCAGTGTTGTGTGTAAGGAAATATTTTCTCATTATTTCATGTATTGTATTCTATTAAACATATTGAATTAATTTTACAACATAAATATAATTTAAAGTCATACTATGTTATATTTTCATCTAATATCGATGTTTTGTGTCAACCACTGTCGATAATGAGAGTGGTATTTTAGAATTTTAGGGTTTTATACACATATAAAATATAAACTATCATTTATTAACAATTATTTGTTAATTTCATCATTTCTAGTGTAATCATCTTCATTTATCTTATATTTTTGGTTTCCTCTATTCTTTTCCATGTACATTACTCAGGGTTCAACAATATCTAGAATCATAATATTTAATAATTATCATATTTAATCATTATGTTCACAATTATAAATGTTCATTTAATGTGCTGATGAAAAATTATTTACATCTCATTATGGAGAAGGTAATATGTACAAACACATAATTGATGTTTCCACTTTTAAGTGTATTGAAAGAAAGATTGGTAAATGAAAAATAACCATTAAGAATAATTATTATGTAATAAATATAATATATATTTATTGAATATATCTTTATTATCATCTAGGTAAAACATAAATGTGAAATAAATCATATCTCTTTGTGGTGGTGGTATCCTAACCGTACGAAGTAGTAATGTTTTCATTTTCTAATGGATGAGTAGATACGAAGGTAAGAAATTTTTTATAATCATAGAAGTGTAATTATTTCATAAATAAAATTTTTATATATTAAAAATGTCATTACAACAAATCATGGTGATCAATATGTAAAACAAATCATATTTCTACATAGAGGTGGCAGTTTACATATATGAAAGAGGGATACATTAATATCAAAATTATTTGAGAAGAGTTGAGTAACCATTCTTCAATTATCATAATAACATATTATTAAATATATAATATTTTATTAATAAATTTATATGGATACAATGTGATTTTAGAAGGTTGATGTGGAAATAAAATTTAAAAATCTTGATTAATATGTATACCAAAACATTGAAATGCCTTCTATGGGTTACACCTAATACAATGAAATATTTTACTTTGTAGAAGAATAAAAATATATAGGATTAATATTATAAATCAGAGAAGGTTTCTATGTATGTTTTGGCTGAGATATAAGGGTTAAATTTTTAGGATAGTGAAGGAGAATATGTTCCTTATTATAAGTTAGGGGATGGATACACATGGAATTTATTAATTGATTTATATAATACTATTCCAAATTCTTCTGAAATTGTACCCAAATGGAAATAAATTTTATATTAATATATGATAGGGTAATAATATATTTCGTTAATAATAATTTTACAAGATTAGGTGTAATTCATAAGCATATATGATTTTTTACCCCTAGTAAACCCTTCTTAACCTTCACCATGGTGAATTTTTTTTATTGTTTTTATTATTCATTCTAAAAAAATTTGTATAGACATTATTAAATTATTTTTATATTTATGACCCAAAAAATGGAATACATTTTACAAAATTAAATTCCTATGTAGAGTAGAATTTATTTTTAAATAATATTTAAAATTTCATTCAGAACCATTTTTTGAAAAATGTATTTTTTAGTAGAAAACTAAATTTATTTAAATTTCCTTCCATTTAAAAACTGTTATTATATTTCATTGAACATATAATCTCTATTTTTCATTAAGACCACTAATAAATTTAAATTACATTAATTTCCTATGATAAAATAATATTCTTCCCAAAAAAAAGTTTCATAAAAATATTCTTTGAATACAAAAAAAATTATACTAAAATAAAATTTGATTTAAATTCTATTGTAATATGTCTGATTATTTATAATTAAATGAAATCTAAGATATTTTGATACATAATGGGAATTTAAAATTACATTATTTTATGGTAATAAATGTTATTTTAATGTGAAATTGATAATTTTCACAACTGACTAAAAAAATAATTTTTGAAAAAAAGCAAACAAATTGACCCTAAAATAAAATTGAAATGAGAATTTTGAAAATGATTATCATTATATCAAATAAAATTTATTTAAATTATTATTTTTTATGCATAACGAGATAAAAACCAATTCTAGAGAAAATATATTTTGAATCTTTAAATTATTCTTCATAAAATTGAGTACATGCTTGGTATGTAACAATAAATTAATTTTAAAAATTTAAATCAGTTATACATTTTTTCAAATTGTTTTTTTTATTTTTAAAACCAACAAATTTCATGTCTTTTTTATACGGGTCACATTCAAATAATATTTTTTTGTATTTCATAATTCACATAAATCCCAATGTTGAATGTAATATAAGGTATTTAGAAGTGTATTCCATTAATAAAAATTTTCTCATTTATATATTCTCCCTGAATTAATAAATATCAACCTTATAATTTATATCATGTCTATCAGGGGTTCAATATTTTTAACACGATTTTTTAAAACCCATTTTTTAAATAGGTATAATAAAATATCTTTATAAATGTGCAAGTGGGAAAAATTACAATTACCAGAAATTAATATAATCATATTCTAATATAAGAATAACTTTATTGGGAAGTGAAAATATTGACACCACGAAGAAAGGTAATGTCACGAGCTAGCCAACATGTTCCTGCCTAGATAGTTACAAGCCTAGTGTGACATGTCATACCGATCTCAAATTGGATATGGGCTAGAAATTAGTACTGTGTAGGTATATCACAGATAAATGCTCACTCATGACATTAATTTGTTAATTCCTATATTTTTTGTTATTGAACATTTAGGATCACACCACGTATGCTTCTTTTTACCCAATTTTTATATAAATAGTTTATACAATTTTATTTATATTGAATTTTATATTGATTATGATGATAATGTATTCATTTGAAAATGAAAATCTGGGATATGTGGGAGAAATTATCATTTAATGTCATGTGAATTGTTTAAGTTAGAGTTTTTCATAATTGTATAAAATTATAAACCAAAACATTCCTTTAGGGTATTAGTGATCCAATTATTAATTTATATTTTTTATTTTTTGGATTAAAAAATAATTGGTCACCCTTATCAGCAACAAAAAATAAATTAAATAATTATGATTTCAGCACTGAATCTAGAAGTCAAGCTTATGGGTTGTTGTAATAGGTATCAATGGTCATTTTATAATAAAATTGGAGATTGTGATGTTTTCATGTGAGGTTATCTAAATATTTCCTATTTACATATTTGTTATATCATATTATGGTTGATCATAATTTCAATTTATTTGAAACACCTTTGATTTTTATGAAATGTTATCATAATGTAGATAATGACACTTTGGAAGAAAACACATTGGGTTGTTGTATATAAATCTTCAGTTTAATGTGATGTAATCTGTTACAGGTTTTGGGAATCTATTTTGAGGTATTGATCATCTTAAGGGTTTATATGATCTTGTATATTGGGGTAATTATGGGAGAAAAGTATTAACTTATAGATATACATGATATTGAAAATATATTTGTCTACTATGTGACTAATGACACTTAAAAAGAATATCTCCACACTTTTTTATTGAAATATGAATGCTATGGAAAAACCTTTTAGGATAAAAAACATTCATTTTTATTTTATTGAGCCTATTTGGGATATAATGTTATGGAGTGATTTGGTTGGATAATTTTTTATCACCATGGAATAATTATGATTAATATAAAATATGATTATTGATATATTTAAGAATTATCTGACCATGTAATAACTATATTGGTTTTTGTTAAAATCTAAATGTAATTTTAATAGCTCCATTATCCCTTCTATGGTTATTTGGTCCTCAAAATTTGATTTTACTGCATTATTATTGAAAAATACATCTTGAATATTCATCATTCGAAATAAAATATATGGTTTGGTGTATGTTAATTAAGTTATGAAATTATAATTTTTAAGTATATATATTTCCATATTCCCTTAGACTTGGTGCTTGTGGAATTCATCATTTCATGGAAAGGATCTTGAAACAAAAAATATATCCTAGTACCTTCAATTATGATGAAACTGTGGTCTTTTTGATCATCACAGATTTATGGTTTTGAGACCCTTAACACAGCATTGATCATCCATGTTCTTGTAATCAATAAACTTAATCACTCTTAATAATTAATTACGCTCTTCTACTATTTCCACCAATGTCAAACTATTTTGAATAAAAATGTTGTGTTATTTAATAAGACCTTTATACTTACCTTTATTTATTATTAACAATATTTTGTATAAAACCTTTTTTTTCTTTTGTGTTTATAATAAATTTATTTTCAATTGTTCATCCTTCGAGTATTGAGATAAATTCCAATTTACAAGGAAAAAATATATTACGGGGAGGAGGACGTGAATCACAATTATTTTCAAAGAATAAAATTATATTACATTAGTTAAAGGACATGAAACACTATTTTTATCTTTTATGACATGAAATAATCAGTTTATATTCTTTATATGCAACGTTGTTATTTTTAGGTTCATTGGCATAATCAACACGCAACACCGAACATAAATGATCCTTGATATATATTTCTAAATAGCGTAGAAATTGTAATGGATGGTATGAACATGAATAACTAAATAATGAAAATATGGTTTATTCATGTATATTTAATGAATTATTTGATAACTAATTAATTAAATATTAAAATAATACACATTTGAAAATAATGGGAAATTTTATTCTAAAAATATATTTTAATGCATATAAATTTTTTCATACTAATAAATTATATAAATAAATATTTTATTATTATTTTAATTATATTTATATAATAGTTTTTAATCTAATGTTTAACATTCTTTGTATGTGATTTCTAGACATAATAAATCATATTTCATTCTTAAAATAGCATATTTTTCAAAAAAGAAATATTTTTCTCACTGTTATATATTATTCTTATTTTGAAACTAATTTCTAAAACATTTATAAAACTTATTTGAAATAAAATATATAAATTTTTTAAGATAAATATCATAATATACATAGGGTGATATGTTTTTATTTTTTAGAAATCATTAATATTTTAGTGAATAGTTAGAAATAAAATTTTTGTAAAAATAGTTTTGTTTTCAATAAATAATATAATTTAAAAGAAACATATTTTTATAAATATTTTTAAAGAATCCGATTTTATATATATTACATTTAATTACATTTAATTAATTTATATTGGCTTTCAGTAACAGTTAATTATTGTATTGAAATAATTTTTTTAAACAATTTTAAAATGCATAATGTTTCTATTTTTTTGACTAAAAATTCCACAATGTGTGTTTTTTTAATAAACTTTCAATAATATATATTATTAATATTATTGGGGTTTATTATGATTAATAAAATTATTAATTGAGTTAATATTGGATACTCTTTCTCTATGAAATGATATTATTAAAAATATGTTGTTTCATTGTGTTTGTAGGAAAAATATTAATATATATATTTTCCCAGAAATATGAAATAAATTTAGAAAATTGGATTTAATATTTGGAATCATAATAATTTATTACCTCCAAAAAAACTAACTAAATATTTTTACCAATTTTATTACTGAAAAAAATTTAAATTTCAGTGTAGTGACTGGGAAAAAATTAGTTTACTTAGTTATTAAACATTAAATATATGGTGCCCAAATTAACTAAAAACAGTAAAATAAACTATTTTATCTACTTATTTACACATTTTACCTAAATTTATCTTGTATGGTTCATTATTTTATCCTTGTTTAGGTAACAATGTGGGTTCACCTATCATTGTTTTGAAAAATAAAATGTTTGTCATCTCCCCCACATATAAGAGGCCACCCCTATCATCCTCTTTTAACACCATAAAACTAATTTTTTCAGTCAATACCATCTAAAATAGCTTCCCCAATTACATTTTATCATGCCATAATCCTTAATTTGGGAATATATACAAAAAATTAAGGTTTTTGTGAAATAAAATTGGAGTTACATGAAGAAGAGTTAAAGTTCATCCATATGTATTTTTTGTTTTATTCATTCTCCACCCCCTTCAATAATTATTATACAATGGTTATATAATAACATAATTATCATAAATATAATAAAGTTTTATTTTGTTAAGGGTAAAACCAATAATTATACAATATTACTTCAAATGTGTTATAAAATCATCATTCACATGTTTGAAAGACATCCACCTTGCGATAATATGTCATTAATTTTTCTATTACCACCTCTCAAGGTTGTAAATAATGTTGAAAATAATAATAATATATAAAAATTATGTTATTTATAACATTATTATACCTCTATATTTATAATATCATATACACACTTCTTACATTTCATACAGTAGGGGTTATGTTAATTTTGTTTGTGTGTACGTCAGACTACCGCCTTGAAAATGTAATGCGAATCGTTTGCACTAACATGTTGCAAGGAAGGTAATAAGGGTAGATATAATTGATATATATGATATAAATGAAATAATTATGATATTATTGAAATAATTATCTTTATTTAAATATATTATATCATTTATTTCTAACCATATCACACAATTAAAAAGTGATAACATCGTTCATGGAAGTGTATACTACTGCCTCCTCGAAACGATTTGATTCTTCAGTTTTCATCACCAAATCTCATGAATTATATATATAAGTATATATAATTAAATAATATTTTATTAATGATATAATAATCAATATAAAAATAAAAAATATTACATACCTCATTTCGATAATGATCATTGAAAAAATAGGAATTGTTACTCGTGTGTATGTATAGACTACGGTCTCCACGATCATAATGCTAGTAAACTTTTCTTGAAAATATTCCATAATTAGTTTTAAAAAGTAATTTATTTATAAATATTTTTATTTTTTAATTATTATTATGTAATATATGTTTAAATAATAACAATTTTTATGATATTAAACCCATTAAAGTCATTTTTGACATATAAACTAAATATGGTCAAAACAACCGACTTAAACAAAACTGACTATGTAATTAAATATAAATGTTTGTATTTTTAAAAGAAAATAAATAATAATCATTTTTATGTTTCTCAATAATTTTAATAGTTATAACATATTTATTATTTATTATTATAATCATCAATCATGATGAATGCGACTCAAGGTAATGGTTTTTATAATCTCACATTTATTTATATGGGATATATTTTTTATTCAGAACTTATTTTCATTGTGTATTGTATATAAATCCGAATAATATGTTTTATGATTATTATTATACATAAATTTATGTGGAATTAAATTTCAATTATATTATTTCACTTTCATTGGGTTTTTGGTTTCAATACCTAAAAAGTAGTAATTGTTTTTTTTCACAGTTTTCCTCATTAAATCATTTGTTATAATATAAACCTATTTTCATTTATGAGGTGTATATAATACTCCATTTACATGTTATATCATTAATATATTTACTATAATGTTATTATAAGATTAATTTAATGTTATTCCATTATGGGGATTATGATTCAAAGTAACCAAAGTGGTAAGAGACTATTGTTACAACCTCAACATTTATCATAATTCTATATGATTATGTATCTATTTTTAAATATTATAATTCTCATGAATTTTACTCTCTTATAGTTATCATGATATGTTCATGTGATTGCAAAAATTTTCCACTATTTTTTACTTTTAATATTTGAGAAAATATTTTTAATAAATTATAAATTTGATTATCTCTGTAGTTAAAAATCCATTTTCATCCAAAACAATTTTTCTAAAAATATTTTCAAAAATGTTTTATAATTTTTATTATGATTAACTTAAAAAAATATATATTCTTTATATATTTTTTCATTGTATCCTTTTTTCCACTTTTAGATTAATGAACATTTTTAGCCTTTTTATAATTCCAAAGGAATATTACTTTTACTTGTATGACATGTAAAGATCGACCCATAAGATGGACCAAATTTTATTGAAACATCAATTCTATGTAAAAAAGGTTATTTTTATATAATCATATTTCCTAAAATTTAATAATTTCGTAGTTTTTAATGGTTCTTTTTCATGTAAAATTATTTTCAAAATTGTTATGGTTAAATATTATCTTTTCAAAATTAAAATGATATTTTCAACATGAATGTTTTTAATAATATTTTAATTATATTTCCATTCATTAATTTTAAAAAATAATTTATGTTACATATCCTAAAATATAGAAATTTTTTATTTATATCATCCTATTTAATTCTCTAGATGGAATATAAATTTTTTAATAATATTTTTTTGAAACATTTTTTACATGAGTTAATCATGTATCAAAGTGAATTTAAAGGAACCCATTACCTTTCCACTGATATGTCATGTAAGAAGTATATTGTTATGGAACCCATTTATGTTCCATAATTTAATCATGTTATAAAAAATTTAATGTTTTTTAATGAGTTATGATGAAATTAATTTTGTATGTGATTTATTCATGTTTTGATTGGTAGAAATTATAAATGATGCATATCCCTATACAGCGTGAGATCAACCCATTGTTAATAATGTGATTTATGGTCCCATATAGCTCTATAATTAAATTTTTTATTACTATGTTCCATATAAAATTATTTTTCATGTATACCATATGGTCATTCAAATTTTATGGGTTCTATAATGGATTAATGAGGTGATTTTACAAGATACAAATATGTTCTATCAGTGCTTATTATGGGTATTTGATGTTTCATTTGATCATGACTAACATCACATGGAATATGATTGTTTTGAATTTTTATGTCATTAAATAAATATTCTCGGTTTTCATTTTCACTTATTTTGGTATAGATGGGTTTGAGTATTGTCTATTATTATCATGAAATTTGATTATGTCATCATACTCATACCCCATAAATATGTTCAATGATGAAATTAATTTGTTAACGCAAGATTTTTCTATTAGTGAGAATTTGAAATCACACCACATATTTTTAATTTTCCATAGGTTGTAATGAAATATATTTTGATGAATTATTTCAAGAATGGATTTCATATGGTTTATGAAGATGAATTAATGTAGAAAATAAAATTTGGGATAAGTGTGAGAAATGATCATCTAATAACATGTGGATTGTTTTTGTAGGTGTTTTCCATAATTATATAATAAAATAATCATAAAAATACTATAATACATAAATGAAAAAAAATTCTTTTTTATTTTGTATAGTCTGGATGGAAAAAAATGGGTTACCCTTATTAGAAGAAAATCTAGAAATGTATCATTTACAATTTCATCACTGAATTTAAGAGTTCATATTCTTGTATATTATAGTTATAATAAAAATATAATTGAAAAACGACTTATACAACATCATTCGGAAATCCCAATATATAAACCATTAATCGAGATTCATTATTTTATTCCATCAGTCATCATTCCAAAAATATGAAACATACATACCATATTAACGTTCATCAACCTCAATTTTATTATGCTTCTTAAATTTAACATAATAGATACTATTAAAATAATTCATAATTTTATTTCATTCATAGTCTCCTTATCATCAACAATAATACCCTTACACATATATCATTGATATTCCTCTTCTCGAGCATTCCTCTATGATTCAAATTTAAATAATTCCCAAAATTTCTAAATATAAAAGCCTAATCCAGATATGATAACATATAAAAATAATTATTCACATTCATCATTTTCAATGAAATTTTCTTTTTGCCTTAATAATTAAATTCTCCATGTAATTTTTCACACCTATGTAATCTTCTTATCCAATAGAGACCTATCAGTGGGTACTTCTTCCCACTTTCCAAACATGTTGGAGTTTTAATATTTTTCCAATATATAAACCATGAAACTAAAAAAATTATATATATATCATTAATAAACTAACATATGTTTAGGTTTTCATTAGTATATTGATGTTTATAGTTAGGAATATTCGGAATCATTCACATTACATTAAAAATTTTATTTTATTTCTCATTAGGGAACTCATTGAATTGTTTTTCATTATAACACCCCATGCTTCCATGGTACACTTCTCTTTGAATAACACAATAGCATTTGTTATACGCAACTTCAAGTTCTAACACACCACAACCAATCAAACTAGCCGTTATGAATAGTAATACCCACTTTTTTGAAATTTTATAAATTTTATATTTTTATATAGACTTCATTTTTGGATTCAGAATGTCAAAATTAGCTTAGGGTGAATTTTTGGTACTTTTCTGATAACTTTCATATTTTGATTAATAGTTAAAATTACTAAATTTTAATTAAAAACAACTTTTATAATCAAAATAATTAATAGTAATAAATTATTAATTTTAGTGGATTTAAATTATAATTATATTATATTTTTACAATTTAATCCAATGTTGGTCATTGGACTTAATTTCACATTTAACTAGACATTAGAAAGTGTCAATCTTTTGATAGTTATTATTTCTTAAAAACACACTTTTTTTATGACAATATGAATTAATTTTAATTTAACTACTACCTCATCTATGTTTTTAATTTATAAAAATTGATTCCATATTTAGAATTATGAGTTCTTAATTGTGTAAATAGGTAACTTTTATTTTTTTTCATTCTGAATATTTACATAGGTAAAATTTTATTTACCATGGTTAAAGGGTAAATCCGGTAAATAATGGTAAACAAATAATATTATAATAATATTAAATTACCCTAAAACGTGTCCTAAACCTATTGGATGATACATTTCCGACCATGGTAATCTTTGGTTCGATTTGGGGACCCCATGGGGCCACTTGTAAATGATAATGACACTTTATGTTAATTAAGTTAAAGTAAATACAAAAAAGACATAAGCATATATCTTTTAGTTAAAAAAAATTACATACGGTTATACATGTTATCTCTTTGAATATAAATATTCATTAGAAATAAAAAACAATTTTCTACATAATGGTATTTTATTTTTAATTTTTTGACATTTAATAAATAAATTTATTTATGACACAATGATGATGCAGTATTTTCCTTATTAATGAATGAATCAAATAAATGGTATTATAAATATTAAAATAAATATAATTTCAACGTTTTTATGACATACAAAAATTTTATAGGTGAATATGACATGTTAGGGATGATTTAATGTATCATGTTAGAAGTAATCACATTATTATGACTTTCACGAAAACAAAATACCTAATAGTGTCAAAATTGACATAAATTAATATTTAAAACAAATACTATATTCTTGGTTGATATAATATTTGTAAAAATGTAATGTTAGGAAAAAGGTCTGAAATAATATTATATATTTTATTAATTAGACACTTTAGGTTCTCTTGGATGTTTAGAGTATTTTTATTAACCATATAGCGTAAGAATTCAAGAAGACACGGTAAAAGTTAAACTATTTAACTAAGAGTTAAATTTAAAACATAAAGTTAAAATGGTAATATACACTGGTCTAAAACCTATTGGTTGAGATGACATCGACCGATAACAACCTAAGGCTCGAAATAAATTCATTTGGAACCATTATAAATAGAATATGATTGTATAATAAATTAATACTTTAATCTTTTCCTAAAGTGACCCTCACCCCTCTTATAAAAAGGAACATCCCCTTCTCTCCAAATAACACCTCCAAATCCATTTGGCTTAGCCAAACCCTACCCAAATATCCTCCCAACATCACTCAATTTATCCAAGAAGTATTAGGTTGATCAGAAATTCAACTTAAGGAGCCCTTTTGATCAAATCGAATGGAAGAACCCGAAGAAGAGGTAAATATTTCACCACCTCTTTCAAGTTCTTTTCTTCTTCCACTTCATCTTTCGTTGTTGCTTCCATTCTAAAACAATAAATCCAGTATCTTATATATACTGTAATTTTATAAAAAATATGGTACAACCATATTCATTATTTTATCCATCCTATGAATGACATGTCACCAAACATGTGTACGTACGACTTACCGTCTCCACGTCGTAGTGTATTTGTTATTCAATACATTATTATTTGGATGGGTATAATAATGATGTATAATTGATGTAAATAATAAATATAATTGTCAATTATTATGTATATATGAATTAACATTTATTTACATAGTATTTTAATTTTAAATAATGATATTTTTGCTCGTGCGTACATACGGATTATCGTATCCACAACACGATGAGAGTCATTTGCATGTTTACCCTTCCACGGTGATTATAAAAATATATAATATTAATATGTATGTAATATATGAAATAATAATTCTACTGAAGATATATATATATATATATGTGTATAAGTATTTATGTTTGTATGTACATACATAAATCTTTTTCACTTACTTCCGTTCAATACGATATGAAAACAGAAACATCGTATATGTATACGTATGGCCTACCATCTCCATAAATGGTCCCATCAATTTCATATATAAATCTATAATAAATATTCATATTCTAAATATATATGATATATAAATCAATGTTTATATTCTGGAATCATTTAAATTATGATCTAAATGATACTATCAAGAATAACATGTTAAAACACATACGATAAAGAAAGCAATTATTACACAAAATGATAATTTAACATGAAATCATTATTAAATGGGTTGTATAAAGTCATAAAAGAATAATTTATGATATAATAAATATTAATATGGTTATGGTATAATTTAATAACATACTATGGTCATTATACAAGAGTTTATACGTACCCTCGACCAAAGGAATGTTCAAGGTAAGGGGTTTTCATCTCACTCTTTATTTCTGTGAGATTAATGCCATATTTCCATTATTAACTTTTGTGTGGTGTATGTACTTCCAATAATTGTATTTTTCAGGTAACACACTTTCAATTATGTGTATTTACATATTCATGGTATGATACTTCTTTTTCATGGGTGTATGTTTCGTAAGATACCAAATTGGTAACGGTTAATTCCTCAATCTCATTATTATCCGAGATTGTTTATGTGTAAGTATTTACTGAGATTTTTTCATCATCCATGTCCATTTTTCATAAAAATGATTTCAAAATGAATATTTTAAGGATTTTTGAAAGGTACTATTTATCAAAGTCAGAATTTTAAATGTTTTAAAGATTTATCTTTCTAAATATTTTTAATTAATGTCCATGTTTTTAAAATGATTTTAAGGATTTATTTATATGGACATGAATGTTTTGAAATGATAATTCTTTTAAATAGTTTTTTAGTGGTATTTGACCCTTTGATTGAAAAATCTATTTAAAACTACTTCATTTATAAATGTGTGAATTTTAAATAATTTTACAAAACTATTATTTCTCTCAAAATGTTTTACTCGTCATTTTCAACTATGTCAGCATCCTTTAATGGATTTATTTTTTGTTGAGGTTGATTTATTATAATACTATAATCCATATTATATTGAATGAGTTATGATATGATTGACTGAGGATGTTCTATTTTTATACCATTCATGTTTTATGATTAATGTATTGACATTTCTTATGCTAATTCTAATACGAAAGTTTATGTTATGTTTCAACCTTTTCATATGAGGAATGTATTGGACTTATTAAGTGACAGGTGGAGCCCGCTATAGCTTCTTGATGCATCGGTAGGTCTCATGAGACAACTAGACATGGAATTGGCTGAGGCCCCTTCCCAATTTGATATATGGATTGGGCTGAGGACTTAATAATTTTTATAAATCTTGGCTGAGGCCTTGAAAAAATGTTTCATAATGCCCGGCATTATACATTCCCTCATTATAAAAATAATATTGATGGTTCATGTGGTCATTAGACTAGAAGAATACCCATGATTATGTTTTATTATGGAATTATTTACTCAGCTCATATTCTTTCCATAAAATTTTTTATGTTTATTATTGGTAAAGTCATGTGTTTTCAATTATTCAACATGATTAATATTTATGTTTTTTCCCGCTGTATTGATTACCCTTACCGAGCGTCTAAGCTCACCCCTTTCTATGTTTCATTTTCCCAGGATTCTATGGAGTGTATAATGATTGATATGCATGGTAAATATTAAGGGAATATTGGCGTTCTAAAATAACTATTTAAGATATGTTTTATGTTTTAAATTGTAATGTAATGTTATTTTATGTAATCTGTTTTCCAAGACTACTAAACGGATTGGTCCTTCGAGAATTGATTCCTTGTAATCATTGCAATGAATTAAAATAATGCACCAACTCTGGGTAATGGGGGTCGGGGCATTATAGTTGGTATCAGAGGGAGGTTAGTACATGCCTTGGAAGCTAGATTTAGAAAAACTCTGATTATAGAACATTTCCCTAAGATAGACTTTGACGATTAGTATAGAGGAACATTCTAGAATTTTGGTATTGTAGAGATTTTTTGAGTTTTCCAAGAAATACATCCCTGTCTGGATACGAGCTGGTAGAGGCGGCTTTGGCACAGATGTACCTAGGGGTAAAACCTGAAAACACTGATTTGAGCTAGACTCGAACAGGAACTGGTGCACAACAACGGGCCTTGTTGCACACTTGGTTACGACACTCTAGGGGGATATTCTTAGGATAATTCTCATTTTCATTACAAACCATTATGAAGGGTTTTTGAGTATATACTTACTCAAAGAAAAGATTTTTATGATTATGGATTATATCCATAAACTATTCAATTTACGTTAGGTATTTTACAATTTTGGAATTATTTATTTCAATATATAAACTGGCCTAGTGTATGCAATTATATAGAAATAGTGCCTAGTAGAAGGAATGTGAACTCCAGCAATACATATGATCCAAAGAGTAAGAAGGATCATAACTTTCACGGTATTAAGCACACATTTAGAAGGAAAATATCTATCATGTTTTCTCAACATATGAATAAATAGTATCATGTGTTAATAAGATAAGTACATAATTCTCTGAGTCCAATGGCTATGAAGGGAAGCAAGAGAATAAAAGGATGGAAGAGAGAAAGATGAATAAAGGGAAGAGGGAAAAGAAAATTTTTCCCATATATGATAACTATGGTATTAAACACCGTGGATCTTGCATGAAGGGAATGAGTGTATTTTATAAGTTTGGATAAAAAGGACACCAAGTACGTGACTGCATGGGTAAGAAAAAGGTTTCAAATGTACATTGCTTCATCTGCAAGGAGTTGGGATACTACATGAACCAATGTCCAAATCATTAGAGTATTCCCCAAATGATGCTATTGTATGAAAACCATGTTATGAGACTACCTCAAATGAAGAAGAACGACTAGTACTCTAATTTTGTTATTATATAATTATTTAATTTGCATGTTGTATCAAAAATAGACTGGTTATATGAATTAGAGAGATAAATAAGGATGTATTGTCGTACTATTTTATTGCGGATTTGAGATTATATGGTTCTATGAAAAGTGACTTAATTGTAAGCTACACTTTTGAAAAAATACATGGTGGAAGGAAACGTAATCCTTAATATGGTCCCGATAATGAGGTAGTGATTTTGGAATAAGAGATGGTTGATTTGAATAAATTATATTAGATATTCTTGACTACCTTGAAATTGAATTATGATTTTTCATTGTTGGAGTTTACCACATTATTGGATAGAAGGATTATATCACGTATTCTATAAAGAATAAGGGAGCATGAATGTAATCAATAAGGTTTTATGGTAATTCAGGATGATACCATGTTTTAAAATAATACATGATAAAGGTGTTCACATGTTATTACATGTGAAAAATGATTTTCATTGTGTTTAACTTCCTTATAAATTTTGGACTATGGGTTTAGATTGAATTATTTTGGATAAGTCTAAAGGATGGAATGGATTAAGTTTGAAAGGTTATTTTTGGATTTTTATGAATGGACAACATGCAGACTATGTGAAAAACCATCGCGTCGGACAAAGCAACTGGAATAGAACCCACAACCATAGTGTGATTGGTATTTATCACCCACCACTGGACTATGTGATGTTCATACATGGTATAATGTAGTTTCTTTTTTTTAAAGGGTCTGATATGTGAATTATCAATTCATTATATTTGGAACCCTATACAATTAGGATAAATAGTGCATTTTTGAGTTGTATTATGTTTTGGATTTAAAGATGAGTTTGTGGTAGAAATGTATTAATTGATAAAACTCTGATTATAAAGTATATCTCCTTATGATCTTATCCAATCTCATAAATAAATTCCTCATCATTAAGAAATGTAACTTAGAACAAACATGTTGTCCTATATGGTACCTTAGATCATCATAAATTTATGGCTTTCTTATTGTTGGACTTTTCATAGCCATGTTCTCTTCCACTATCCCTCATATATTTATTTTTATATTTCACTTCCATATCCATGATTTCCTACATGGAACCCTATTATGTGTTATTTTCAGTAACCTTTATACTTACCACTCTTTATTTTAAATAGAGGCCCCATTAAACCATTTTTCAATGTGGGATTTCAAAAAAGATATCATAAAATGTAAACCCAAAATTAGGGGAGAATGTAACACCCCAACCTTCCACAGTACGCTTCTCTTTGAATAATACAGTAGAGTGTGGTATATGCAACTTCGAGTTCTAACACACCACAAAAAAAGAAACCAAGCCATTATGAATAGTAATACCCACTTTTTGAAATTTTATACATTGTATCGTTCAAAATGGACTTCATTTTTTGATTCAGAATATCAAAATTATATTAGGGTGAATTTCTGGTACTTTTTTGATAACTTTTTTATTTTGATGAATAGTGAAAATTAATAAATTTTAATTAAAAACTACGTTTTTAATCGAAATAATTAATAGTGATAAATTATGAATTTTAGTGGTTTTAAAGTATAATTAGATTATATTTTTACCATTTAATCCAGTTTTGTTCATTGGACTTAATTTCACATTTAAACTAGACATAAGCAACTGTCAATCTTTTGATAGTTCTTATTTCTTAAAAACACGCTTTTTATTTTGACAATGAGAATTAATTTTAAATTAATTTCTCTGACTTCTGTGTTTTGAATTTAGAAAAATGGATTCTATATTTATAATTAGGAGTTCCAAATTGTTCAAATAGGTAACTTTCATTTTTAGACATTTTGAATAATTATTTCGGTAAATATTTTATTTACCATGGTTAATGGGTAAATCTGGTAAATAAGGGTAAAAAATAAAAATAAAATAATATTAAATTACACTAAAACGTGTCCTAACCCTATTGGAAGATACAAGTCCTACCATGGGAATCATTGGGACGATTTTGGGACCCCATGGGGCCACTTGTAAGTGATAATGATACTTTATATTATTTAAGTTACAGTAAATAAAAAATCGACAGAAGCATATATATTTTAGTAAAACAATTGTTACATAAGGGTATGCATGATATCTCTTTCACTATAAATATTCATTAGAATGATAAAAAATATTTCCTACATAATGGTATTTTATTTACAATTTTTAGACATTTAATAATAAAATTTATTAATGACACAATGATGATGTAGTATTTTCCTTATTAATGAATAAATCAAATAAATGGTATTATAATTATTAAAATAAATATAATTTCAATGTTTTTATGACATACAAGAATTCTATAGGTGAATATGACATGTTAGGGCTGATTAAATGTATGTTTTTTGAATTAATCAAGTTATGACGACTTTCACAAAAATAGAATACCAAATAGTGTCAAAATTGACATAAATTAATATTTAAAAGAAATACTATATTATTGGTTGATATAATATTCCTAAAAATGTAATGTTCAGAAAAAGGGATTAAATAATATTATATATTTCATTAATGGTACACTTGAGGTTCTCTTGGATGTTTAGGGTATGTTTATTAGCCATATATAGTAAGAATACAAGAAGACACGGTAAAAGAAAAACTATTTAACTAAGAGTTAAATATAAAAGATAAGGTTTAAATGATAATCTACATTTGACTAAAAACTATTGGTTGATATGATTTCGACCCATAACCACATAAGGCTCTAAATAAACTAAGTTGGAACCATTATAAAGAGAATATGATTGTATAATAAATTAATACTTTAATCATTTCCTAAAGTTACCCTCACCCCTCTTCTAAATGGGCACTTCCCCTTCTCTCAAAATCACACCTCCAAATCCATTTGGCTCCACCAAACCCTGCCCAAATATCCTCAAAATGACCCTCAATTGTAACTAGAGGCCATAGTTTGATCTGAAATACATCCAACATATCCCTTTTGAACAAATAATAAGGATGAACTTAAAGAAGAGGTAAATATTTCATCACCTCTTTCAAGTTCTTTTCTTCTCCCACTTCCTCTTTCTTTGTTGCTTCCATTCTAATACAATAATTCCATTATCTTCTATATAATGTGATTTTTTTATAAATATGGTACAACCATATTCATTATTATATCCATCCTATGAATGACATGTCGTCATATGTGTGTAGGTACGGCTTATCGTCTCCACGTCATGGTGTAGTTGTTATTCAATACATTATTATTTGGATGGGTATAATAATGATGTATAATTGATGTAAGTAATAAATATAACCCGTTAATGATTCTTTATTTATGATATATCATCTATTTAAATAGAACTTTAAATCAAAAGAATGGTATTTTCGCTCGTGTGTATGTACTGATTACCATCTCTACGACGCAATGACAGTCATTTCCATGTTCACCATTCAATGATGATTATAAAAATATATATTATTAATATGTATGTAATATATGACAGAAAAATGCTATTGGATATATATATATATATATATTTGTATTTACTTACATAAATTGTATTCACTTACTTCTGTTCAATACGATATGAAAACAAAAACAGTGTTTATACGTACGTACGACTTACCGTCTCCATAAACGGTGCCTTCCATTTCATATATACATCTAATATAAAAATTTATATTCAAAATATATATGATATATAAATAAAATTTTATATTCCGGACTCATTTAAATCACGATCTAAATGATACAATCAAGAATAACAAGTTAAAACACAAAAGATAAAGAAAGTGATTATTACACAAAATACTAATTTAACATGAAATCATTCCTAAATGGGTAATATAAAGTCATAAAAGAATTATGTATGGTATAATAAATAAAAATATGGTTATGGTATATTTTAATAACATACTATGGTCATTATACAAGAGCTTAAACGTACCCTCGACCAAAGGAAAGTGCAAGGTAAGGGGTTTTCTTCTCAGTCCCTATTACTGTGAGATTCATGCCATATTGCCCATATTACCTTTTGTGTGGAGTATGCACTTCCAATAATTCAATTTTTTGTGTAATACACTTTCATTTATGTGTATTTACATATTCATTGTATGATACTTTTTTTCATGCGGTGTATGTTTCGTGTGTTACCAAATTGGTAAGGGTTAATTCTATAATCTCATTATTATCTGAGATTGTTTATGTGTATGTATTTACAAGGATATTTTAATCATCCATGTCCATTTTTCATAAAAATGATTTTAAAATGAATATTTTAAGGACTTTTTAAAGGTACTCTTTATCAAGATCATAATTTTAAATTTTTTAAAGATTTATATTTCTAAATATTTTTAATTAATGTCAATATTTTCAAAATGATTTTAAGGATTTATTTATATGGAAATGAATGTTTTGAAATGATATTTCTTTTCAAATGTTTAAAAGTGTTATGGGACACTTTGATTCAAAAATAAATTTTAAACTACTTCATTTATAAATGTGTCACTATTAAATGATTTTACAAAAAGGCTATTTCTCTCAAAAGAAATTACACGTCATTTTCAACTATGTCAGCATCCTTTACTAGATATTATTTTGGTTGAGGTTGATTTATTATAATACAATATTCCATATTTTAATGAATGAGTTATGATATGTTTGACTATAGATGTTCTATTTTTAAACCATTCATGGTTTATTGTTAAACTATTGACATTTCATATGCTAGTTCTAATACGAATGTTTATGTTATGTTTCAAGCTTTTCATATGAGGAATGTATTGGACTTAGTAAGTGACAGGTGGATCCCACTTTAGTTCCTAGATGCATCGGAAGGTCTCATGAGAAAACTAGATGAGGAATTGGCCGAGTCCCTTTCCAAATTTCATATATGGTTTTGGCCGAGGCCTTAATCATTTTTAGATGTCTTGGCTAAGGTATTGACAAAATGTTTCAGAATGTCCAGCATTATACAATCCCTCATTATGAAAATAATATTGATGGTCCATGTGGTCATTCAACTAGTAGAATACCCATGATTATGTTTTTTATGGAATTATTTACTCAGCTCATCCTTCCATAAATGTGTATATTTTTATTATTGGTAAAGGCACGTGTTTTCAATTATTCAACATGGTTAATATTTATGTTATTTTCCGCTGTATTTCTTACCCTTACATAGAGTCTAAGCTCACCCTTTTAAATTTTTCATTTTCCCATGATTCCAAGAATTGTATTATGATTAATATGCAGGGTTAAGATTAATGGAATAAAGGCATTCTCAATGAACTATTTATGTTGTGTTTTATGCTTGAAATTGTAATGTAATGTTAATGTTTGTAATCTATTTTCCAGGACTGGTAAATCGATCGGTGTGTCGGGACATGATTCCTTATAATCATGTCAATGTATTAATATAATTCACCGGCTCTGGGTAACTGGGGTCAGGGCGTTACAGTTATAATAACTATTAATGTTATTCTTCATGGTTCCATCCACTTACTAAAACGAAAACACAATGTGTTAGAAATAGTAATCACAATGGGAAATCGAATATTGAGTAAAAATCAGATTTTGTATGTCTAAATATTTACATGTTATTTTAAATCAATAATACATTATGTTTTAACAAGGTCAATTATGATCATTATCTATTCAAATTCCACATAATAGATCTTAATGAAAATATTAATTAACCAAAAAAAATATCCTATATGATTCTAGAAAGCTGTCAATTCATATGCCCATTCATCGTACATTGGTGACAATCATGTGATTACCCAATCCACCACATTCAATATCATTATCACTATGTACATTTGTGACATAATTATATCTATAAACCTATATATAGTTAAGGATATATATTCTAGGAAAAAAGTACAACATTATTTACCAAAATATATATATATTCCCCTATATGTTGGATAATACCAAGGGTTATCACAATGTTTTTCATGTCCTAGTATTCTTTTGGAATTAAACCATAATATAATAACAAATATAGAGATATAATAATTAATTATATAAACATTACATCATATCAAATGAATATTCATTATATATAATTACAATTCCTCCATAACCATAAAGCTCTACTATCCTTAGAATCATGGGAACATGAACTACTACTTCATAAATGATTGAAATAATTTCCAATTAAGTTATTAAAAATAATAACCCTTCTATGATTTATGATACATAAAACCATTCTTCATAACCTAGGAAAATGAAACATAATAAGGGTGATAATAGATGCAATGTATGGGTAAATAAGGGAGATATCAAAGATATTTTTAGAATAACATGATCATATGGGAATGATAATAATATCATGTAATCTAAAAACTATTATTAGTAACACATAGATCATAAACATGTAATATGGTATAAATCATGGATGTTCATAAGGAAATAATAAAAAAATAATCAAAATAACATGGTCTATGGGGGAATAATATTATCATAAGGTTATTTTATTAAGGGTGGTATATTGTTTGGAATAATCATTATAATCAACATAATATTCCAAGTATATCTAATAATTACTTTATCACATTCTAGGATGTGGATAAAACACCATGTATCTACTTTGGTGACAGGATAACCTCTTTTATACCCTATTTTATGCATTGGATAACCCATAGTGTACACTGTTTTATTAATCAGATAACAACCCACCTACACTATTTTTTAATTTTCATAATCCCCCATGTACACTCTAATCACATAAAACATTAATATTTACCAAATTACATTTAGTTGCCTACTAGACCCACCTATCAAATAATCATAATCACTTTATATGTATTCCAAAAAGTCATAAATACATTATTCATTATATCAAATATTAATCCATAGGAAAGAAAATTTGATTCATATATATTTAAACATCATAATAATGAACCATATATAGAATAAATAAATGTTAAATCATTGGACCACATTTCCATTAAATCATATGAAACATCAATGGATGTTATTATAGATGGAAATATCTTTAAAATATCATAGTAATATTTAATGAGAAAAATAATAATATCCTTTTAAAATAACCTATACAAAATATATATTCAAAAAAAATATGAGAATATTTTCCTTTAAAAATGACCATGTAAACGTTTAAAGGAAGCTTTGATGAAAATACAATTCACGGTGGATCGAAAATCCCCACAAGAGGTTTATGATCAAAAATATTCTTCTTCATTTTCATCAAAAAGTACAAAGAACATCTTTCAAAAAAATGAATAGAAAGTTACATTAAAAAATAATTATAAAAATTAAAAATTTCAAAAAATTACATTATATATTCATTGGGTGATAATAAACCCATTCTTTATTTATTAAATATATATATATATATATATATTTCCAATGAAGAAAGTACTCCTTCCAGAATAAAACACAAAGTTGTTATTACTAAAAAAATAAGTTGGTCTCCTATGTACATAAATATAATAAATTTTAAGGGAATCATAAAATCTATAGAAATAAAATTTATCTAACAAAATACATATTATTTGGATGTGATTGATCATAAAATTTAATCATCATAAATTTAAAAATAAACTATCCCGTTAAAAATGAGATAATAACATAATACCTATACAGTTTTGGTAACATTTTATCATGACCACTATGAAAGGAATAAAATAAGATAAATAAGCAATACCATAAATATAAATATAATTATGGTGAAATATATCAATATATAAATTGATACCCCTCATAAAAGTGAAAAGTGTTTAACATAACATTTTTCCATAAGAAGACAAATTGAGTGGACAAACCCTTTCCAATTTGGTAATATTCAAATGAAAATCCCTTGCATAAAATAATATTAATTTTATCATTATATAACATGAATAAATAAGGATAAATTATGTGAAATTTAATTTGGGTTGTCTATACACCTCAAAATCATTGAATGTTGAACAAAATTGAAAGTTTCTCAATAAAAAAATATCAAAACAATGAACCATTACTTTATACCCTTGTTGATTCCTAACACCAATAACCTCATATATATATATAGTATATTTTTGTTTTTGTTTTTCTTTTGAATAATAATAATTATTATTATATTTTAATCTATGATCAATTTATAACGTTTCAATACCTTTTGTTAAAACATTTCTAGTAAAATCAACATTTCGAGTGTTATCTGCTTCATTTCTCATCTTTTATTTATTTCAAGAGTTCTGTTCCTTGTAAATAGATCATGCTTACACCATATTTATAATATTAATAATTTTATGTGCATAATAGTGATTCATTACACTGTATTTTATACACATTCTTTTTATTTTAAGGTAAAATTCATTAGATCGCTTTGTGGATACGTTGATCAATATGAACGTGCTAGTGATGTTTTGAATTTTGGATAGACGGAACAAAAGAAATTTAAAAGATAATTAAATATTAAATAATAAATTTTATATTATAAATAGAATAAATGTTAATTAATGATATCCTATTTACAGTCATAGTATATCGGGAATGAAAAACAAATCACATCACTATATTGGGGTGGTAGTCCACATATTTGCATCAAAGATGTTGTCGTTTTCTAATAGATTGGAAGTTAATATGATAGATAATATAATATAAAAATATAATTATAATTATATAATAAATATCAAATATAATCCTTAATTGTATCATAATAATAGGCCATTAAATGTGGATATAAAAAATTAATTATATCGTTATGTGTAAGTAGTTGTCCAAACATATGCACGAGCTATAATTTTACATCTCATTTGATGGAGAAGAGGTGATAATTTTATATTAAATATTCTTAATAACATATAAATATAATTATACAATTTTATTAAACATTTTTTATACATAAAACACATTTTTATTAGGATGGAGAATAAATAAAATTCAAGGAGATATGTTAGGATTTATACCCCCTCACTTTCAAAGATATCAATTGCCTTATATATTAACACCTAAATGATAGTTCATTGTAGAATATTAGAATATTTAAAAAGAATTTAAAGAATAGTGGAGTTTTATTTTATAGTTCATGGATGATATATAATTCTATAATTTTGTGAATAATGGAGTAGAATGCTTCTATCCCATAAGTAGAAGGCAGTAAATGTTGATTTTCATAAAACATTTCAATAATTGAAGGTCAAATTCATTATAAAGTTGATCTATATGGCCATGACATTTATTTTAGGATAATATATGGTTGAATAATATATATATATATATATATATATATATATATTTGTAACAATAATTAGAAAATTTTTGGGGGAATTGGAATAGCTAACTCTTCTTTTGACCCCTCGTAAACCTTATTTAATATAAATCGTTGTACTAAAATTATACTAAACATACTAAATATTTTTACCAAAAAGTAATTTTATCCTATTAAATTATATTATTTATTATAACTAAAAATATGGAATCAATTTTTCCATATTAAATTTCTATAGGTTATATATTTTATTCTTATATAAGCACTCGAAACATAATGAAAACTAGTTTTAGGAAAAAGAATTTGTAATCATAAAACTGAATTTTATTCCATGATATGTTTTTAAGACAAAAAAATTAATTTTAAAATGATTTAATTAATATTTAATATATATATGTTTCATTAAAACAATTATTAAATGTGGATTAATTAAATTTAGTAAGATAAAAAACAATGTTTTTATGAAAAAATGTTTTTGGTTTTCTTAACACAAAAATGATATTATACCAAAATCAAGAATAAAATAGATTATATTTTAATTAATTGGAATATATATAAAAAATATATATAATTATTTAAATTTAAAATACAATGGTACTATTAAATCTATTTATTTAATGGAAAAAATTATATTTTAATAAATCAAATATTCATTCCTTCAAAAAAAATTCAAAAAATCCTTATAGAATAATCATGACAATTAAATACAATATAATATTAACATAATGGCTTAAAATTTTAATCTTATTCCCAGATGTAAAATTTATAAAAAAACTTATTTCCCTCTATATAATGAAATAAATTATTTTTTTAAGAAGTGGTTGCTGAATCATATATTTAACTTACATAAAATTTATTACATAGTTTTATTCAATAATAATTACATATTTATAATTTTATGAATCTATACATATTTATTATAATATGTTTATTACTCTAAAATCTGTCCAATTTATATTCAAAATAATAACAACCATAGATAAATAATTTTTTACAGTATATAATTTTTCACATAAATCTTAGTGTTTCATGTTAAGTATGAAATAAAATACAGTATTCCATTTTAAAATAACATTTTCCACTATCCATAATCCTTGATACATAATAAACCATGATACCCATCACACATGCTGAATGGGAGAATGCACCCTAGTTAGTAACACATGATTCATATTGAAATTTCAAACAAATAAATTAATAATTACCATCGTGCATCATACAGAAAAAATTTGTGGTTATGGAATTTGATGTGTTTTACACGAGTCTCCATAAAATATCTATAGTCATTATTAATATTTTATTTATATCTAGAAATCAATTAATTAGCGATTTGATTAGTTAATATACTCAAACCTCTTCCTTGAGAATTATCTTTAGATTATTTCTACTGACGATACTTATATTGATGTGATTATCCACATTCCTCATAATCTAGTGATCTTAAAAAGGTTAATTGTCTTCATTACACCAAAACCGCTCATTATGAATATAATTTTGAGTTCTATAAAATAACAGTTCTCTATTTCCTCAAATATTATTAACATTTTTCACTATACTATCCTAGATTTCTTGAGGTGAAGATAAAAGAAGAAATACAAATGCATCATCATTTAATGTAAATTCCACTAATTCAAGTTATATTTTGTTTATTTTAAAATAATTAAAATGGACTAATATTATTAATCATTCAGATAAAATCCATCATAATTTTCATTTACCTCAAATCAACTATTTAGTGTAATTTGTTTCTTTGCATACCATCCAACTCTTCTGTATATTTTTATTTATTCTCAAAAATATCTAAATCTAAATTATATTCAAGTCTAATTATAAAAAAATCATGCATAATCTGACCTTACCACTCCAATACATATTTTTTCGTCTACTCTGGTCACTCTGATGAAAAAAATCCATCATGATCCTTTTTATTAGGCGATGCTACTAATGATTCTTCTAAATGAAAAAGTCCAAATCATAAAACTTTTCAATCAAAAACACTCTATAATATAAAGACATTATAAAAAATTCTATTTTTTTAAACAAGAACCCCAATGAGGCTAGTTATTCGGATCCTAACTAAAATAAACAACAACGAAAAAAATTATAAAGATCATCTATTATATTGTTTACATATTATAGTCTTCACAACCCCTTGGGTACATGTTATCGAATATTAAAGAATAAAACACCTTATCACAACATGAAATCAAACAAAAAAACCAATTAAAAAATTTTCAAATTAAACATTGTCATAGACATATGAATTTTATATCCTAGAAAAATTTCATACATTTTTTTGGAGAACACTATAATAACTAGGGTAAACAGAATTATAATTGTATAAATAAAATCACTCTCAATGCTACCATTTTGATGATGTCTCATTATAATGAATTATAATAATTTTTCTTCAATTTTTACTCAAAATAAAATCCTATCACACACATTTATATATATATATTTATATATATATCAATAATATAGTTCCACCACCAATTAAGATCTGCTTTTTCATTCATTTATAAAAGAACGATTTAATATACTATTACATCTTCTTATTGATTTAATTAAAATAGTCATCATATATTATTACCATGTATTTAAACTACCATTAAAATACATCTATTATATAATTGGAATAACATGGTCATACAAACTTCTAATGTGAAATCCAATATTCACTATCACTTCCAAAAATAAAATTTTAAAAAAAACTCCTTCATGAAAAATACCATTATTAAATATTGTTCATTAAAATTGAAGAGACATAAAAACACACATCAAATATAATCACCATTATCAATAGATGATGATCCATTTAGAATAATAATTAAAATTTATGTTTATTTCAAAAAAAATCGGCAACAAATAATTTTGAAATGTAGATTCATCCTTTGATATTAGATTCCAAGCCCTAAAAATTATGATGAAAAAATTAAAATTTTGTTCCTCAAAATAAAATTGTGATTCGTACATGTAAAGTGTAGGGTACTTCAGTTTTATATTTGATTAAATATTTATATTTTAATTTTCTTCCTATCCAATAACGATGTAATAAATTGACTTTTGAAGAACTTTTAAATAGAAATCCATACATATCATGCCATGAGAACTGAAATACCCCCATTTGCAACTTGGAATAGTGAATATTCAATGATTCAATCATTTTTTAATGAGATTGTATGATCAATTATAATATTATACACCCCAAAAACGTATTTCCATATATGTGAATATAATTTATTGTATACATAATTTCTTTCAAACATTGAATACCATGGGATATTATTAACAACATCAATCATCTGAATAATAACAAATACATTTATTATTGTTTATATTTTGTCATTGTCATGTACAGTTTAATTTAGTTTCCATTGGTTTGGACCATTAATGAAATTTAATAATAGTTTCATGGTAACAGAGTTTTCCAACTAACATTATATTTCATTTTATGGGACTTCTCTTAGGACGATTAATGTCGTCATTTTGGTTATTTGGGATCAATGGAATGGTGGTTTCCTTTAGATTTTAGAACCCTAATAGTTTGGATATATCACTTTTATGTTATTTACCACATAAATTAGTCATGTAACTAACATTTTCTTAATCCATTAGGTCCAAAGGAGGCTTAGATATAGTTTCCCAGACCCTTTATTTTTATTACCCACTTTGAGTCAATGATTTGGACCTATTGAGTATTTATGTCATGTATTCGAGCATGGGTACTTTTCATAGATGAAAATTATTTATATTTATTTGTTTCAATATTTAATCTAAAATAAGATAGTGTTTTTTATATGGTGGTTTTAATGTATTTAATCATTTTATATTATTCATAGGTAGTGGTGGAGAAATGAAACACTATGTCGGTTAGTTCAATAACTATTTAATTTTTTTAAAATACAAAAATTTCTTATATTATTGATTATATTTATATTCATAATATTATACAAATTACAATTTATGCCTAATGGGTTGGTTTTATAAGTGACCTAGGATGATTTCCTCACAACTCATCAAAATGTCACTCAGTTAAGGGCATAGATGAAAATATTCGATGTCGGTGGAATTTATATAATATTGATTTAAAAGAGGAGAATGAGATTTTCATTGGGAAAGTTTCACTTTATGAAGTTATGTATTTAAAATATCAGATATTATATCCACCTTTTTATAAAAATTGACATATAATTCCCCATGGAATCCTATAAATTATACATTATTCCTCAAACTAACACACAGAGTGTTTTATGCCATTATTTTAGTAAGGGGCCTCATAGAAATGGGATTATTGTACACTAATTCACCACCTAAAGTAGGATTATTAATATTAAATTAAATATTAATTAATCTTTTTCCAATATATAGTATTCATATTTGATTAATTAATTGGTGTTATAGACAACGTGAAAAAATGGTCCAAAAAAGGGATATAACCGATGTTTGGTGATTAAAGGTATATAAATTTGAAATCAATCCCTTTCCAGTGATATCATCTTGCATTTAGTAAGAACACATATTTCTCTATTTTAAATGATATTAAATAGTTAATATAATAATTGATATATTTTGGGGATTTTTCATGGTTTACCAAAAAGGGAAAATCTATGTTTTGGATATGTTACATACCGAGTTCTCTATCTCCTTTTAATAAAAGAACACAAATTTTTCATTAACATTAAAACTATTTTTATATAACATATAATTACTATTAATTATTAATTGGAACATTACACATCCTGTAAGAATATTAATGAAGAAAACTAGGATGAGTAGAAAGATATGAACCCTGAGTAATAATATATCCATAATGGTAAACACCATAGGCCCAAATTCTCTCATATAGATCTCTAATGAATAAAAATAGTAAAGACTGTTAAAATAGATTTTAATATTTTTAACATTATCTTGGGAAGTGTAAACCCAAAATATATGAAAATTTTAATAATGAAATATGTAAATGTAGGAGTATATAATGTGTGTAATGGGAAAACCTTATTTTGGGATCTAGTTGTTACATGATAATTCCTTAATATGACTATAAGTAAAATAGAATGTTGGACAAAATGATCAAAGAAAATTATGACCATTAGGGATATAAACCATTTTAGATATTGTAACCATTAGTATTTGTGTATATAATGAGGAGAGATAAAACCTTAAATAGTGGGAAATGGTTTCCTAATCTAGAAGGATTATTTATTATGAATCCCTTTTATTAGAGCATGGGGGAAGGTAACCTCAAATGGGGTTTCCCTTGAAAAATCCCAAGGAGATAATCAATAAGTGGGGGTTGATTATAATCTACTATATCATAAAATCATGTTGGTATAGATCAACACTAGCTTGAACCACCACATGAAAGTATATAATCTCACACATTTCACATAGGGATTAAACTGGTGTAAAAATGGGTTATGTATGTAAAAACAATGTTCTATTTTGGGGTATATTTTTAAGGAATTAAATAACAATTTCACCAATATTATTGTTTTATTTATTTTTCCCCAAAATAATAAATGATAATATTCACATTATAAGAGGATGAATATGGTAAAATTTATATTTAATAGAAATAAACCATAACTATATTTTTTGGAAAATATATGTGTGTCGACATTCCATTACAATATATTATTTGATTAAAACTGTTTTAATTTTCATAAATAATGTTTTGAACCATTGAATTATATTAAAAAATGATTATAAAATAAAATTTATGCAATCATATATTGTTTTACTAAAAGGTATTAATTTGATTGTATAATAAATTTATGATTTTATAAGATAGATAATTTTTTTATTCAATGAAAAAAATATTCAAATATTTATATAAATTAATGGATAAAATTGATGTTATTTTTCAAATTATCATGCACATATTATTAAATAGTAAATTTTTTTGAAATTTTTTGGAGAGTTAGTTTTTTTGGAAAAAAACTAAAATAAATATTAAATATATAGTATGTCTAATGTCATTATAATTATATAAAGGTCATATATAAAATACACTAACAATTTCCTTAAAAAAATTGATTTCCTATTAAGATAATATAATTTAAATAACAAATACAAATTTTCAAAACAGATAACAAATCATCCAAAAACTAAGTTATATTTTAAGATTTTAAATATAATTAGCCATGAATATGACCCACCTTCATGAATTTTTTTTATTATTTTGAGAAAAATAAAATCAAAATTTTTAAACAAACAAGAATCAACTCTAACATGTCTAATATAATGTAATAAAACCATGGGAAGGATAAATGATTTTTATTCTTTTTAAACATTGTTTCCCGAAAAGATGTTTTGAAACTAGAAAAACATCTCACCATATTTTTTTAAAAACCCTCATTATCCCATTCATGTTAACTCCCATGAAATTAAGAATAAATATTACTTTGTTCTATTTTTATATATCCTTCCTAATAAGGTCATATGGTTCTAATATGATCTTGTTAATGTTTTTGAATCCCCTTTACAAGTAAGGTATTATATTCATCTTTCCACTAATTTTCTAAGTTATACTTAGAAAAATAGTATTAATTTTAAATTTATTATGAATCAGTTTCCTTATCATTATAATGACCTGGATTTCACCATGAATTTTTTTTATTTTATGGAATTTTTACGATTCTGTGAAAACAGACAGCGTGTGATTCTAAGGATCGGTGTGCTAGAAAAAAAATTCTGATCTTTTTTAAGGTACGTTCAGTAAATGTTTGAGCAGTGTTTTCGAACATCTGAACCAGTGCTCTGATAAAAAATCTAAAGGCACTATTGAATCTGCATCACTGAGATTCACTTATGGGATGCTTCACTTATACTGCAGTAGGTCTGGGGAAAAACTAAGATTTTGGTACTTTTATAAGAATAAATAAAATAACTTTGTTATTATATTTTGTTTATATCTTATCCTCCAATGGAAAAGTGGAGTGTGGGACCAATGTTGTGTCAAGACATTATATGTCTTAACCCTACAATCTAAGTAACAACAATGTATGGTAATTCAGAATATACTTAATTAATAAGCTCCCATTAATTCCCAACGTCATTAATTATCCTCCCCTCTACTATTTATATAGAGCTTGAGGGGGGAGGACGGTATAGCTTCACCAAGTTGTGAAGTGCTGAAAAAGTTCCAAGATGCAAAACCATTGCAGGACAGAGCCTGTTCTGGCGAGCAGTGATGACTGACGTAGAAATCCCAAACCAGAGACTGATGTTTGAGCGACGTCGTTAGAGGCTTGTTGTGAGGACGTCAAACGCCAGCCCACTTCTTCAATTGCAGACATTATTTATCATTCATGATGTAGGGGTTTGATTCTTGTTTTAAATTCTAATGACTTTTTTAAAGACCCTTTATCCTCCCTTGTGATTACAAGCAGACGCGATGGGGGCCGACCTAAGGAACCCATCCCGAACCCTCCGCTACATTGCAACCCCTTTACGTAGTTCGTTGAAGACTTTCGGTGGGAAGTACTGGCGACCGCTCAGGCAGAGACTAAGGTGGCGGTAGGCACTGGCCGGACTCGAGGAAGGAGTGGGCACACCCATGCCACCAGAGGAACCAGCTACATCTCATTAGCTACAGCGGTTAGGGGAGGCGGTCAGCACACCAGCCGACCAAGGAAGGAGAGGGCAGCACGACCAGCGCACCGCCGATGGGCTTGGTCCTCGACTTGTTAGCCACTGTCGACTGGAGGAAGGCGGGTGACACACCGGCCGACCATGGATAGTGGAGCAGTACGCCTTCATGCCCCACTGGGGAAGACATCCAGTACACCGGCCTAATGTGACTGGTTCTGGAGAACTTTCTCTAGAGGGTTCTGCAAGCCACCCGGTGGCGCCATGTGGCACCGCCACTACGGAGGATCCAAACAGCCTCTATGTCATTTGATAATTCTGCGATAGATGCTCCACTGGGCCACCTAGAACAAGCCCCCACCAGGTCACAATTCACCGCAGGTGGGCCTCCTACACAATGGGTTGCTGCCCTACTGTTTGCCTGCCAAGTGGGCCGTGATCTGAGATGGCCTCATGCCTAGTGTGCCTTGTACCCAGCTGGCCTCACGCATAGCAGGACTCACACCCAATGGGCTTCCTTCTTACGAGTCAGGCCACACATTGTGAGCCACCCCCATTCGGGCCAGGACGAACCTCGGCTTAGTGGGCCGCGCCCGCTACGGCCCATCCCAGACTAGGTTGGGTCATTCTGACCAGGTTAGAATGGTACTCGGTCCAAACGTGACCCCAAAGAACTTTAGGGGCCATATCATGAGAACCTGATTTCCATTTTATGAACCTTATACGGCCATGAGACCCTTAGATAGAGACGGTACATTTGGTATACTCCACTTGAGTTTTAGAGATAGTTGGTGTATGGATGAGTTGGATTGAACCCAAATCCAACCAGGCCCTCAAAACTAAAATGATTATTACTCACTGAACGAGTGTTTGTTCGGTGAACCGTCTATTCCATAATTACCCATACAACATGAAGGTCATTTGGGATAATTTTTTGTGGAGCTTAGTGGTGGTCTACGTACTACCAATATCACAAGGGGTAGATTCAACAAAACTCGAGGACACCAGGTCTGAGGAATCATGTGACTGGCTGTAACGTGAAGTAATAACATAAATCCTATGTGGTTCAGAAAATATCATATCCAATGTAGGTTAGCAATTAGTGATCTTGTTTGAGTCAGCGCATACGGATCCAGTGTGGGTCAGCGCTCAACGATCTTGTGTGGGCCAAACATGTTGATCCTGCTTGGGTCAGATCCTGTGTGGGTCAGCAGGGGTAAGTTACCTATCTATCTTGTGTGCATTAGATCATGTTTTGGTAGGCGGGGGTTAGTTACCTATCTATCATGTGTGGTTCAAACGGTGTTCTACTTAACAGAATAAGATGATCTAGCCTTACGACTAATCATACGTAATTATATACTTATGTTATACTTGGTTTTGATATGAATCTCTTACCTTCATGGTGTTAACTTCTTGGTGTTACCTATGTGGTACATCTATATTTGTGAGGTTAATTGTGTGGTACTTATAAATTCGTGGTGTTACCTATGTGGTACTTTTATCTTCATGGTGATTCCTATGTGGTACTCCTAACCTCATAGTGTTGTCTTCATGGTGTTACATGTGTGGTATTTCAACCTTCGTGGTGTTAAATTTTTGGTAATATTCCCTCTTGTATGAGATGAGTATTTCTTGATAACTTTTTTATATGTATGGGAATATACCTAAGTATTGTTGATGTATATTGCTCTGTGCTTTGAGATTGAGGTCTTTCATTGAGGTATTCCCTTTATGTGAATATGGGAGACCGATGGGGGTCTCGGGGTCCCTACAGAGTATCTTTATACTCTCCCCTACATGGAATACACCTGCACCTTGTTGTGTCTTGTGTAGAAGATGTACAACATTGATCAAGGATGTGGGATCTAGGACTTCATAGTACATTGAGATGGACAATTTGATGTGATGTGACGTAGATACTAATGATTGTGAGCTATACCGACCCTTCCAGTAGGAACCTGTGTGGATGATCCCGGGTATTATTCCCATTTTTAGTTGAATTGTACCTTTTCAGTTGTAATTGTACTTTTACAGTTGGTCTTGTATTCCAGGCCCCTTACATTCATCTCACTTTTTACTAAAGCTATTTACATAGTTGTTTCTTCTTGTTGTGTTCTTGGGATGTGTGTCTATATAGGTTAAAAGGACATGCCTTCCATTTTTAGGGATACACCTTTCTGGTGCTAGCTGCCAGCCCCTGGCATATAGATGGTGGGCATGGGGTAGTCACAGCATGGGCCCCTGGGGAATGGTCATGACAAAGTGGTATCTGAGGAGATAGTTCAATCGAAGAACTAGGACTCAGATCTTCTATGTGTGCCAATTTTGTTAAGTGTTATGATTGTGGTTTTTAGTTTGTGTATTCTTGTGTTGGTGCGCTGGCCGACATATCCATACACTAGGACCTTGAATTTTGATTTCTGACTCAGTACACAAAAACATAGATTTTTAGTGTTTTTGAAGAGTTTTCTTGTGATCTCTTGGAGTCAGTACACCAGGTATAACATATTGACTATGGCACACCTGTTTTCTTTCCTGATTCCTGCACGTAGATTGTCAGCCAGGATTCTTTAGAGAATACACGTTGATGGCCCACCGAGAAATGAGGCCTCAGTGTAGGGCCCTCTTATGTCATTAGAACCTTCGGGTTGTGTACCAGTAGAACCACTAGCCATTCGGCAGCCTTTGTCACCATCCCCTCCAATAGAGGATGAACGCAGACTGAGCATGTTGCACGAGTTCCAGTGGAAGATGCCTCGAATGTACAGAGGCAAGAAAGACCCGCAGGCGGCTAACGATTGGCTGGAGGCTGTTGTTAGAGTTTTCTTCCTGGGGGACACCAACCGACCATATGGTAATCATGACAGCCATTATCATTCAGGCAGTAGTTGGGAGATGGTGGATCCTGATGCTCCATATACAAGATGTGGTGAACCTCATATGGGCAGACTTCGAGAGCCTTTTCAGGGATTATTTCATCCCAGTGACTCTACGCTCTGTGTGTATATAGAAGTTGTTGCACATACAGTAGGGTAGCAAGACTATGGCCCAGTACTCTGTGATTTCACTGATCTCTCTCGATACCCCACCAACATGGTACGGGACCCCTTTAATAAGGGACCGGGCCATTGAGTAGGGTCTTTTATGGGAGATCGGAGTAGAGATGATATCACTAAGAATTCTGACCTAGGAATGGGTGCTAGATCGAGCGCTTTTGGTGTAGATCTTCCTAGTTGGGTGGACACCGATAGTGAGATCCACCATCGAGAATCTGAAAACATATTCATCTGTTGAAGGCACTAGACAGATGGCGCAGGGGCCCAAGTAAGCTAGGCCTTCTGGTGGACACCATCAGGATACAGGGTCAGTTGTGTAGGTTATAGGATAGAGGAGTACAGCTGAGGATTAGATAATGTAACATGAGCAGCGGGTAGGGTCACATGGCACGTGAATGCCCGACCCATTATTTGGATGACCAGAAGATGGGTCAAGGGACAGCCAAGGTAGAGGCAGATATTCGATAGGGGAGGTCTACAGGCAGTAGGAGTACATGGAAGAGGAGATGTTCGTGAATCTGGTGGTTGTTGGCGGTTAGAGGTTCTACCACCACCACCTTCAGGTGGTTCCCCATGACCACAGGGAGTAGGTGGGCATGGACAAACTCAGCTTTAGGAAGTTGAGTCCTACGACCACGATACTCTGGAGATGATTAGAGTTATGGTCTCTGTCTACTCCACCTTATCTATAGAACATATAGAAATATGTTCCAAACACACTTTTATTTCCACATCACTCGTTCAAAGCTAATATATTCTAGTAGAGATGTTATATCGATCGTTATGGATAGAGACTCCTATGTGTGAGAATTCAATGATTACAAACTAATCTCGATAGTGTGATCTTACTCTAAGTGGAGAGAGCTTCGGTTGGGATATTCTAGTAGTGCTATCGAGTCCTTACGACGTCGTCCTTGGTGTGGGCTAGTTATCCATAGTTCGTTCTCAGATTGACTGTATTAGGCACAATATGCGGTGTGTCTGTGATGATGGGACCCGGTTGTCCTTCATCGGTGAGAGTTGAAACATTGCAGAATAGGATGTACTTACCAAGAGGAGGGTGCAACCGATCACACACTAGTTGGATATACCTACCCTCGGATTAGTCGATGTTGTCAGTCCGATCTACACAGTAGTTGTGGACCACTATGCCGATGTCTTTCTTGATGATGTTCCGGGACTACCTCCATGTAGAGAGGTAGATTGTTACATCGACCATTACCCCGGGGCGACCCCAATATCTACCCCATCATATCAGATGTCTCCTGAGGAGCCTCGTGAGTTACAAGTATATATAAAGGACTTATAGAGGAAATGGTTCACTAGGCCTAGTGGTTCTCCATCGACAGCCCCGATTTTGTTCACCAAGAAGGAAGATGGGAGTTTGAGACATTGTGTGGACTACCAGCACCTGAAGTAGGTGACTGGGAAGAATGGGTATCTACTTCTGAGGATTGATGGTATTGTAGATCAACCAAAAAGAACTTATTGGTTTTCGAAGAAAGACTTTAGTTCATGCTATCATTAGTTCAGAGTGAAAGATGAGGATGTGTAGAAGATGACCTTCATATTTCATTATAAACACAATGATTTATTAGTTATGCCATTCGGCATGACCAATGACCCTATAGTGTTTATGAGACTCATGAATAGGATCTTTCAGTGATACAATTTTCTCTTTGTAGTTGTCTTCGTCGAAGTCATCTTGATATACTCAGAGATAATGGAGGAGCATGCCTATCATCTTCAAATAGTTCTAGATACAGTATGAGAATAACAGATTCATGGTAAGTGTAACGTCCCGGTTTTGGATGCCACCCAGAGGCGCCTTGAACCCGGTTGGTCACATTGCCTCAAGAACATTTCCCCAAACGCCAGAGGCTGCTGACTAGCACCGAGGGCCTTGGGTGCAATAGTGGGGAAACTATGCCCCCATTGGCAGAGTACACCGCTAAAGTAAACAATGAATAAAATAGCAGAAGCACTAAATATCCAACAAAAATAAATAGTGGAAGACTTAAACAAAAAACAACTGGATAACACATGTATATATGAAATGATGCACGATACATAAGTCTAAGGAAGAAGCCAAACAAGTCCCAATGCTGAATACAATACTAAACCAATGTACAAAGGAAAAAAATAAGTAACTCCTCAACATCGCAAGCCTCGGCTTGGTCCCATGATCACCTTCTCCAAATAAATCAAGTACCAGAAGTCGAAGGGCACTTGACCTTGTCTATAACTGCAACAACATAGTCTATTTGGGCCCCAGAGCATGGCCCAAATAGGGTGTGAGACTAAAATTCCTATAGTCAACCAACCGAATATTTGCTCCTAACAGTCAGTGAGTATATGGCAGGTAATAGTATAGTAAGCAGTAAACAGTGACAGTAAACAGTAGGAAGTAAAAAATAAGCAGTAACAGGATGGTATAAAACAGTAATCAATCTACAGAACAACAAGAACTAGAGAAGCAAACAGCTAACCATAACAGGAACCCCTCGCGGAAGTACTCGCAACCCACCCATCTAGTCTAATCCAAGAAGTAGCAACAACCCTATGGGAAGTGCACTCATCATAACCCCTCTGGTTTGGTCATACGAAATTTTCAGACTCACTGGGGAAGCTCGCCCCATCAATTCCCCTTATAGTCTAGGGTAGTCCGGGACTCTCTGAGGAATATCACACAGTCTAACCCTCTTTTAGCCCTAAGGTCTAGAGTCTTTCTATGGAGCTCAATCAATCCGTCCCCCTATAGTCTCAGGACTATCAAAGACTCTCTATGGAAGCACACTCAGTCAATTCCTTCTTCATCCTGTAAAGGTTTTAAAGAAATTCAAAAACAAATAAAGACTCGATGAGGATGCTCACTCGGACTACCCTCCTATTGTCTATAATATCCAAGACTCTCTGGAAAGCTGACTCGGTCGATCCCCAGTAGACTATAATGTCCAATACTCTCTGAGGAAGCTCACTCGGTCTACCCTCCTATAGTCTATAATATCCAAGACTCTCCGGAATTCTCACTCGGTCTATCCCATATAGTCTATAACACCAGGTTCTCATAGTCCTATTCCAGTTAGTGCATAATAATTCTATAAAGCCAAAGTACATCTACGGAGCTACTTGGCTAACCAGTCTATAACAAAACAATCATTTCAAGAATATCATTTCATCATATAGTCACAAGGCATGGAAAATACGTATAAAGGCCAAAGGATAATGAGACCTAAATGTCGTAACAAGAACAAGGCATGGGAAAAACAACCAAGCATAGAAATTATCCACAAACATGATCAAATTACCTCTACACGAGCATACAAGCATGGTAGGAAAACAACAAGGGAAAATGGTAAACATGCAATACCCGGATCACAGGTATTGGTGGAATTTGCACATAATACTCAAAAATTTCAAATGGTAAGGCACATACCACCTACCTTGCTACTAGGAGATCAATATACTAGAACCACGAGGCATGATTCTCCTTAAAAACATGCAAATCTACGAAAACACACAAAACATTCAACCCACTATATCTTGAGAAAAGAAAGAACCATGGAATGAGACTCAAGAAGAATGAAGATCTCACCACTAATGTTCCAACGCAATCGACGACTATCTATTCGTCAAACAGATGGAGGCTCGGGGGATCGGATGATGATCGCGGCCATACGGGCGCTCTCAGTCGAATAACCTGGAGAAGAAGGTATTTATGTCAATTATGCATGACCCCAATCCTTTTAATGAAAAAAAAAAGAAACTACATGGCGTGTACTTCTGTGGTACACGACGTGTACATGGCCTCTCTGTACTCCACTTTATGCAGCCTCCACAACACCCCTACACACCGTGTGTGTGTCCCGAACACGGCCAGCACACATCCTTGTGCTGCATCAATGTACACGACATGTACAAATAAAGTACATGACATATACTTTGAAAATTTACAAAATTTCCAATTTTTCTCAAAAAATACCATAAAAGGAAGAACATAACTAAAACAAAGATCCAGGTACTTACAAACATACCCCCTTAATGAAATTCATCCCCAAATTTCCCTAGAGAGGCGTGGAAGAAGAAACCTCGAATAGCTCTGGCCACTGCGATCGTACATCGACCTCCCTCTCCTAGGTCTCGTCCTGCACTCACCCGTGCTGCAACACCACCCATACAAGAGGAACAGACCTTCCATGGAGAACCTTCGTACTGCAATCGAAAATATGGATAGGATTATTCTAAAACGATGAATCCACTTAGATCTCAACCTCCTCGGGTTGAATGACATGAGAGGGGTCTGAAAAGTAACGTTGGAGCTGAGAGACGTGGAAGACGTCGTGAATAGCCTAGTACCTCTGAGGTAACTCCAACTGATAGGAAACTGGCCCAACTCTCTCCAACACCTCAAACGGACCGATGTACCATGGTGAAAGCATACCCTATCTCAGAATCCTCTTGTCTCCCAACCTCGGCGTGACACGCAGGAAAACCTGATCCCTGACCATGAACTCCAGAGGTCGTTTCTGCTGATCAGCATAAGTCCTCTTTCGAGACTGTTCTGTAGCCATCCTCTTCCGAATCAACTCTATCTACTCTGAGGTCTCCTGAACAAGATGAGGTCCCAGTAAAGCTGCCTCTCCTACCTCCATCTAGAAAAAAGTTGATCGGCATGGACTTCTGTAAAGAGCCTCATAAGGTTCCATATGAATAGTCTCCTATAAACTATTATTACCGGAAAACTTCACAAGAGGTATATGATTCTCCAAAGAACCACCAAAGTCTAGAATGAAATCTTAGAGCATATCCTAAAGCACCTGGATCGTACGCTCAGACTGTCCATCTTCCTGGGGATGGTATTTTGTACTCAAATGTACCAGTGTACCCAAATCCTTCTGAAGCCCCTTCCAGAACAATGAATTAAAACGCTCATCCATGTTTGAAACAATGAAGTGTGGAACTCCATGCTGATGTACAATCCCTCATATATAAAATCTCCCCATCTCATCAACACCGAAGGTCTACTTGATTGGAAAGAAGTGAGAAACCTTCATAAGACTATCGACGACAACCCAAATAGAATCACTCCCTTGAGGTGACCATGGTAATCCAATCACGAAGTCCATCGCGACAACATTACAATTCCACTCAGGAATGGGCAACTGCTGTAAAAACCCTGCTGGTTTTTGATTCTCCTCTTTCAGCTGCTGACAAGTAGAACAACTCATGATGAACCTAGCAACATCTCTCTTCATACCTGGGCACTAGTACTGGCGGTGTAAATCACGATACATCTTGGTGACGCAAGGATGAACTTCCCAAATTGAAGAATGAAAATACCACATCAGTTCCTCGCGTATGTCTACTGGCACAAATACGCATCCCTAGAAATGCAAGATCTCATCCTCTCCCACTGTCCATCCAAGAAGAGGGTCCTCTCCTGACACACTCTCCCACAAGACTTGGCCTTCTGAGTCTGATAGATGCCTCGTTCAAACCCGGTCAAGAAGGGTAGAGGTAAAAACTACAGAAGATAGAAAAGTTTGTGCCTGAATGTCATATACCTCCAGATGTATCTTAGAAAATAGAGCCATAAGTTGACACTCACTACTGGCCTCTTGAACTTCCTGAATCTGAGTTCTACTACTCAATGCATCAGCCACTGCATTTCCCATTCCCAACGTATAGGAAATCTCAATGTCAAAGGACTGAGGATACTCAACCCACCTGTGTTGTCTCAGATTTAGATCAAACTGAGTGAAGATGTAATTGAGACTCTTGTGGTTAGTGAAAACCCCAATGTTCTCTCCCAGAAGCTAATGTCTCCAACAACGTTAGGCATGAAAGAATGCTACCAACTCCAGATCGTGCATTGGGTAGTTCCTCTCTTATGGCCTCAACTACCGAGACCTGTACGCAATAACTCCATCTCCCTACACAAGCACATCCCCCAGTTTGACACCTAAAACATCACAATAGACTATATAGCTCTTTCCCAGCTCTGGAAAGATAAGGATCGGTGCTGACGCCAACCTGCCATTCATCTACTGAAAGGCTAACTCACAGGAATATGACCATAATAACTTTGCACCTTTCTTGGTCAGACCTGTCAGTGGTGGTGCAAGGTGTGTAAAGTCCTATATGAAACGCATGTAGTATCTAGCTAGCCTAAGAAAACTCTGCACCTCAATGAAATTCTTCGGTTGCTCCCAGGAAACTATAACTCTCACATTCTCTGGGTCTACTGATACTCATGTCTTTGATATAATGTGACCCAAGAAGTGAATCTAATCCATCCAAAACCAGCATTTCGAGAGAATATCATATAACTGATCCTCTCTCAGTGTACTCAAAACGTTCTCAAGATGGGTAGCATGGTTGTGTCGACTGTGAGAGTACACCAATATGTCGTCCACGAAAAACACCCCGAAGGAATCCAAGTATGGATGGAAAACTCGGTTCATCAGTGCCATAGAAACTTCTAGCGCATTCGTGAGACCAAATGGCATGATCGTATACTCGTATACACCATACCTAATCTTGAAGGATATAAGAGGTATATCTGATGATCTAATGTGAAACTGATGATAATTGGACCTCAAATTGATCTTCGAGAACACCCTAGATCCTTGAAGCTGATCAAAGAGGTCATTGATCCTCGACAAAGGATATCGGTTCCTGACCGTCGACTATTTCAGCTTCCGATAATCCACACAAAGCCTAAGGGTATTGTCTGCCTTCTTCATAAACATGACAGGCGAACCCCAAGGATAAGTACTGGGTCGGATGAAACCCTTTGCCTGCATCTCCTCCAACTGCTTCTTGAGCTCATGCAACTTAGGTTTAGCCATCCTATAAAGAGGAATGGACACCAGTGTTTCTCCGGGAACGAGCTCAATTGAGATTTATACCTCATGCTCCAGAGGAAAACATGAAAATTACTCTTGAAAGACATCCCTAAAATGATCCACCGCTGGAGAAAACTCTATCTGCGAAGTCCCCTAGTCATCCAGATAATGACTCGCAATCTGGGTTGTAACTCCTAGAAAATGATGCTCGGGTCCAGATCTACCCACCTAGACATCCCACTTGCCTCTATGAAGAAAATATCTTCCTTCTGGAGATACGAAACCCACCCTGTGGCAATAGCAATATACAACTACCTAGAAGGGAACTAACTAGTCCATACCAAGGATGACATCATAGCATGTCATCTCTAGGACATAGAGATCCCATAAGAAGTGACACCCTGCAACCTCAAGGGAGAACTCTCTGCACTGACGTATGCTAGACGTCCTCGTTCCCAACGGTGAATCAAGATTCAACATGTCAGAAGACGAAAAGATACAGATCCCAAGGATCTCCACAACATAAATAGAGATAACTCTATGCGAAACACCAGTATAGAAAAGTGCTGAAGATAAAACTGAGGCTACTAAGATCACACCTCTAACTGTAGAAGTATTGAGATCCTGCTCCTGATAGGTCTTCTCCATGGGAAATGTCTGGCATGTAACGCAGCCCTGCGCCCCTCGCTGAACACTCTGAGCTGATCCACTCTGCTGTCGCTGGAACCTCGAGACTGACCACCACGACCACGACCTCCACCTCGGCCCGAATGGCCGGAAGAACTCCAGTTCCTAGATTGGTGAGAAACTAGAGATGCATCACCTGAATGCGGGGTCATAGAAGAAACCCTACCACTAGCTGTAGGCAAGGAGATCTGACAAAAACACTATAGAGGTCCCATCTTTCCGGAAGATCAGCACTCCATCGGGTCTCTCTGACACTGAGGCCTAGTATACCCACACATACCTTACAGGTAGCATACTACCTAGCTACCAGAAGATACATTCTGCATACCCTTCTCTCCTCAGGTAGACTCCCTGCAGCACTTCCTACTATCAGTAGGAGGAACACTGATTCAGGATGTCGAACTACCCTAGCTCACTGCTCTAGAATCTCTTATATTGTGCTCAGTGGTCATCACTAGGTTGATGATAGATGATATCGAATTCAACAAAAATTTATTCACCTAGGAATGGATCTCCTTCCTAAGACCATCCTCAAACTTCCTAGAAAGGAACAACTCATCACCTACTGGAATTGGCGTGAAGCACTGTAGCTCGGTAAAGTGAGACGAGTACTCCATAACAGAAAGAGTACCCCGATCCAAACTCATAAACTCCCAGGCTCGATTGGCCCTCAAAGTCCCGTGGTAGAAGAAATCGTAGAAGATGTGCCAGAACTCATCCCACGCCATACTCTGCTGGCGTCCTGACTGTCAGATCACCTCCCACCACCTCTTAGCGGTGTCTCAGATAATATAAGTAGAAATATTTACCCTTTTCTCTAGAGGTTTCTCTAGATACTAAAAAATCGTCAGTGTGGCCTCTGGACACGACTCTGCAGCCTGGGGTCCCCCATCCCCTGAGAATGTAAGAGGATGCTACTGCTGGAAAACCAACATCCACTCAGCCATCAATGGGGCAGGAGGCGGTGCTCCCGGAAAGGCCTCAGGAAGTCCAACCTAAACTATGCATCAGCGCCTACAACATGTATAACTAATGGTGCCAAGGATGGACCAGTAGGAGGATCTACAGGAGGTCCACGATCAGCCATATCCGGTGTCTGGTCACCATCTGGAAACTGACGTACAACCAGAGGACGTCTCGGAGGCATATCTCTAAAAAATCAAAAGAACGTCTTAGAAAAGGATTATAAAAGACAGGGAACAAAAGAGTACATAACGAAAATAAGAGAGAGAAACCCTCAAGTTTTACCAAACACGACTACACAAGATGTATAAAAATATAAGGTGTGTTCCTTAAATCCATTCACATGGGCGTGTACTTCTTCCACCACTGGTTGTGTAACACCCCAGACTACAAGGTGTGTTGTCCCCACACTCAGTGTGTACTTCAAATCCATTCCCTTGCCCAAGTCTCTTAACCCGGAAAACCCACACAGTCTTCTAAACCCTATACTACACGGCGTGTTCACTAAGGACACGGTGTGTACTATACACGGTTTCGGCGACCCGTGTTGTTAGTTACACGGACGACTACACGGATGACCCTTATACGGCGGGTTTCGAACAAACACAGCCTGTATATGAGAATATAACACCGAACTATATTTTTCGTGACACAGCCGGGAACCTATAACAGGGCTACATGGCGTGTTTAAACAAAACACGGCATGTACTACACGAGCCTCCCCGACCCGTGTTGTTAGTGACACGGCCGGGTACACAGCTCAATACTACGCTTTGTGTAAAAACCATACATGGAATGTTCCTGAAAACTTTTTCACCACCCCATGTTTCTTCTCACACAGTCAGTCACACCGTTTAAAACTACATGGCTTGTAGTCAAGTACATGCCATTTATTCTAGGATTTTCTTGGCAGTAGCTCAGAAACTGTACCAAAACCTAGAAAACACTGAAAAACAAACATGGATGTGCCAAATTCCGATCAGTGAGGGCCCAAGCTCCCTGCGAATCAAAGTATGACATCTCCTACATATCAAACACAATGGGAACAACTCAATGATCCACCAAACTCCAATTCATGATGGCCCATAACATCTCAAGAATCAAAAAATGGTGTTCATTTAAGTAAAGGTACTATACAGAGAATTTCCCTATCAAACTGCAGGGATTCTATCATAGCATCTATCACACTAGCATGAATAATATATACAACATCTATCACAACAACATGAAATAACTAATGCACCCTAGATTTCATGGAAAGAATGCATGGAATGTGATTTATAATAAGTGCATATATGATGCATGAGATGCCATACCCTCATATCATCGGGTTGCGACAGAAATAGAACCGCAATAGCACAACATTAACAACACAAGGCATGTGAATCACTCTAGGTGAAATCATATCAACCATAAAATCTCAAAACCAGAAAACTGAAATAAATGGCGTAGATTGGATTTTCCCAGTATATGGGTTTGCTACATCCGGGCACAGCTTATTACCATGTACCGAATCCATCCTATCCCTGGATAAAGGCTCCAAAAATTAAATCAAGAGAAAATAATTTCATTTATACCACATTTTAATGTCCCGGTTCCGGAATCCACCTAGAGGTTCCCCGTACCTAGTTGGTCACAATGACTCAAGTTCATTTCCCCAAACACTAGAGCCTTCCAACTTGTAGCGAGGTCCTTGGGTGTGATAGTGGCAGAACTATGCCCTCACTGGCAGAGTACACAGCGAAAGTAAACAAATCATACAATAGTGGAAGCAATAAATATCCAACAACAATAAATATCAGAAGACTAAAACAATAAATAACTAGATCACACATGTATATATGAAATGATGCATGATACATAAGTCTAGGGAAGTAGCCAAACAAGTCACAATTCTGAATAAAATACTAAGCCAAAGTAAAAAATGAAAAACAAATAAGCAACTCCTCAGCATCTCATTCCTCGGCTTGGTCCCATTCTCTCCTGATCCAAAGCAATCAAGTACCAGAAGTCGAATGGTGCTTGCACATGTCTATACCTGCAACAACATTGTCTGTTTGGGCCCCAAAGAATGTCCTAAACAGTGTGTGAGACTAAAATCCTAGTACGCAACCACCCGAATATTTGTGCTAAACATTCAGTGAGTATATGGGAGGTAATCACACAGTAATCAGTAAACAGTGATAGTAAACAGCAGAGAGTCAACAGTAAGTTGTAACAGGATTGTATACATTAGTAATCATTCCATAGAACAGCAAGCAGTAGAGAAGCAAACAACTAACCACAACCGGAACCCCTCTAGGAAGTACTCACAGCTAACCCCTCTGGTCCTATCAATGAAGTACCAACAACCCTCTGGAAAGTGCACTCAGCCTAACCCCTCTGGTTTGGTCATATGAAATTATAAGACTCTCGGGGGAAGCTCGCTGGGTCCATTTCCCTTATAGTCTAGGGTAGTCAGGGACTCTATGAGGAAGATCACCTAGTCTAACACTCTTTTATCCCCACAATATAGAAACTATCTAAGGAGATCCCTCGGTCAATCCTCCTATAGTCTCAGGTCTATCCAAGACTCTCTAAGTAAGCTCACTCAGTCAATTCCTTCTCTAGCCAGGAAAGGTTTTAAATAAATTCATAAAAAGTAAATACTCTCTGTGGATGCTCACTCGTTCTACCCTCTTATATTCTAAAATATGCATATCTCTGGAATGCTCGTTCGGTTTGTCCCTTGTAGAATATAATGTCCAAGACTCTCTGAGGAAGCTCACTCGATCAACCCTCCTGTAGTCTATAATATCCAAGATTCTCTAGGAAGCTCACTCAGTCTATCCCTTATAGTCTATAGAATCAGGTTCTCACGGTCTCGTGCCAGTTAGTGCATAATAATGCTATAAGTCCAAATTACACCAACGGAGCTACTTGTCTAACCAGTCTACAAAAAACAAGAATGTCAAGAATATCATTCCATCCTAAAGTTACAAGGGCTGGAAAAAAGGTATAACGGCCAAAGGCTAACGAGACCCGAAGTTTGTAACAAGAAAAAGTTATGGGAGAAACATGAAATAATAGAAATTATCCTCAAACATGATCAAATTATCTCAACATAAGCATACAATCATGGTAGGAAAACAACATGGGAAGAATGGGAAACAAGGAATACCACGTTCACGGGTATTGGTAGATTTTCACATAAAACTCAAAGTCATTAAACTGTAAGGCACAATCCACCAACCTCGATGCTAGGAGATCAATATACTAGAACCATGAGGCTTTATTCTCCTTATAACGGTGTAGATCTACTAAAACACACAAGACGTTCAACCCATGTTATCTTGAGAAAAAAAATCATGGAATGAGACTCATGAAGAAAGAAGAGCTCATCGATGCGGTTCCAACAAAATCAAAGGTGGTCGATTTGGAAAATGGACTAAGGCTTGGGGGATCGAAGGATGATCATGGCTGTACGAGCACTCTTAGTCAAGACCCTGGAGAAGAAGGTTTTTTTTCGATTAGGCGCGACCCCTGTCCCTTTAATGAAAAAAAGAATTTACATGGTGTGTACTTCTGGGGTACACGGTGTGTACTTGTTCTTTCCATACGCCGTTTTAAGTGGCCTCCACATCGCCCCTACACACCATGTGTGTGGCCCGGACACGGCCAGCACATGACCATGCATTGCATCAAAGTACACGACATGTACTTATAAATTACACAACATGTACTTTGAAAATTTCCAGATTTTACTCTTTTTCTAAAAAATGACTAGAAAAGGAAAAACATACCTGAAATGAAGATCCGGGTTCTTACAGTAATATCTAAAAGTGGATGTTTTGTATACAAGAGTTCCACTTTTTAGGACACATTATCTCTGATTCGGGAGATGTAGTGGATCTGGAAAAGATAGAGGTTGTACTTGTTTGGGAGCCACCTAGGAGTGTGACAGAGGTGAAGAGTTTCCTAGGGTTGGTCAGTTACTATAGGTGATTTGTGCCATACTTTTTCCAGAGTTGTGGCACCCTTCTCAGCATTTAAGAAGATGGTACATCCCTTCGTATCGATGGAGAGATGCTATAAGTTATTTAAGAAGATGAGGAAGAGACTGACGCGTGCTTCGATCTTAAGGCTTCCATAAGAGGGAACTGGGAATGTTGTCTATTGCGATGCCTCAGGGAACGAACAAGGGTGTGTCTTGATGCAGGAGCGAGCAGTGATCACCTGCGAATCACAACATCTGAGGAAACATTAGTAGAACTATGCAACCCATGACCTAGAGTTAGTAGTATTGGTCTTCTCCTAGAAGATGTGGTGACATTTCATGACTGGAAAACATTTTCCAGTCTACTTGGTTCATAAGTGTCTCAAGTATATCTTCTCTTAGAACGACCTGATCCTGAGATAGAGGCGATGGATAGAGTTCCTACATGATTATGACATTGAGATATTCTATACTCTTGGGAAGGGGAATGTGGAAGAAGATACACTCAGGAGGAGGTATAGTGTATAATTGCCGAGTGAGGGGATAGATTAGCTAGTTGTGTTGTAGATATCCCTCGTGGATAGAGATGAGGAATCATACCCTCAGTCTATTACAGTCACTCCCCCACTCCATCAGTGAGTCAGGGAGGAGTAGCTTGGGGACATTGTTTGGAAGGATGAATGTGCTCATATATCCTCAGGAAATGCACTTGATGGATTTCCAGATTGTTGGGATCATGTCTTCCTCTTTAGAGGATGTACCACGGTACCGGTGGCTCTAAGAAAAGAGTTGTGGAGGTAGATCCATACATCCACTTTGGCAGTGCATTCTGGTGTGACAAAGATGTACCATGACCTCCGGCGACAACACTGGTGGCCAGGGATGAAAAACGTAGTGGAAGAGTCTGTCTCTCGGTGGCTCACTTGTCAGTAAAAGAAGGCTGAGCATCAGGTTCCAACAAGATTAGCTCATCCACAAGAGGTTTCAGAGTGGAAGTGGGATGGAATATCCTTGGTCTTTAAGATAGGTATTCCACGTACGTCCAGGGGACTGGATTCTATCTGGTTGATCATTGAATAACTCACAAAGTCTCCCCACATCCTACCTACCCGAGAGCAATGATCAGTATAGGGCTTGGGACGCCTCTATGTATATGAGATTGTGGGACTCTATGGGGTGCCATCGAAGATCATCTCTGAATGTGACGCACGTTTTTCTTCCTAGTTGTGGTAGGGATTTCAGAATGACTTATGGACTCTGCTACATTTGAGCATCACCTTTCATCCTCAAACGGATGGTTAGACTGAGCAGACCATACAGACACGAGAGACATGCTTCATTCTTCCTTCTTATATTTTGGTCACAGTTGGGAGGATCACTTTCACTTGGTGGAGTTTTCATACGACAATATCTATCACACCACCATCGGTATGGCACCATTTGAGGCCCAATAAAGTCGACTTGGAAGGTCACCTCTCTAATGGATGTACCGAGGAGAGTCGTCACATATGGGTCCAGAGTTGGTATGGGATACCACTGAGAAGGTGCGGATCATCTATGAGTTGATAAAGACTGCACAAAGTAGGAAGAAGTCTTATGCAAATAGGAGATAGAGACCTTTGGATTTTCAGGAGGGGGACCACTTATTCTTGAGAGTCCCTACTCGACAGGGACAATGGAGATTTTTCGGAGGCAGTAAGTTATCACCGAGGTTTATCGGACAATTTCTTATAGTTCGGAGGATTGGCGTGGTTGCATGCCACTTGGAACTTACACTATAGTTGGAGAGGGTGCACGACCTATTCCATGTATCACATCTGAGAAGATATGTTCATTACCCATCTCATATCATTGACCATGGAGAGATGGACTTCGATGATGGGGTGACATTTACATAGGTTCCAGTAGAGATTGAGGATCAAATAGAGTGAGTCCTTTGTGGGTGATCCATACCTCTGATGTGCATCTGTTGGCATCATGGAATCCTCCAGGAGAGCGCATGGGAGCTGGAGACTCAGATTCATACTCAGTACCTCCATTTTTATTCATATTCTATTTTTTTGGATTTCAGTGATGAAAATATATTTGTTAAGGAGAACGTAAAAATAGGGATTTTTCCATGTTAATTTTTTATTATATGGAATTTCAATGAGTTTTTGAGAATTGACATTGTGTGATTACGAGGCTCAGTGTGTCCGGAATGAATTTCTGAATTTTTTTAACGTACGTTCAGTAAACGAGTGAGTGAAAAAATTTTAACTTTAGAACCGGTTCTCAGATTAAAAATAAGAGGGCACCGTTTCTATAGCACTAGGATTCGCTTAAGAGAGGATTCACTTTGACCACCATATGTATTTATAAAAATATACATTTTGGGACTTTAAAAAGAATAAATAAAATAACATTGTTAATTTATTTTGATTCTATGTTATCCTCCAATGAGAAAGTGTAGTGTGGGACTAGTGATGTGTCAAGCCATTAAAGGGCGTGACCCTAAAATCTAAGTAACAACAACATTGGAGAATTATGAAGCTTCCTAATCAATGAGACCCCATTACATCCCAACATCATTAATTATCCTCCCCATTTTCTAAAAATATGGGGAATGGGGGAAGAGGACAGCATGGATTAACCAAGTAGTTAAGTGATGACAATGTGCTGAGATTCCAAACCTTTGGAGGTCGGAGCCAGTTCTTGTGAGCGGTGACAATTGACACCAAAACCCCAAACCGGAGATCAATTATTGAGAGATTTATTTGGAGGCTGGTTTTGAGGACGCCGAATTCCAACTGGCTTCCTCAATTGCATACATTCATCATCGTTCTTGAGTTAGGGGTTTGATTCTTATTTTAAATTGAAGTGAATTTATTGTACCGCTTTATCCTCCCTCTTCATTACATGATAATGTGGAGGGAAAATGTATAATTAACCTATTTATAACCCTCCACTACCTTGATACCCCATTATGTACTCTGTGGAAGACTTCTGGCATGTAGTACTTGCGACTGGCACCGACAGGGACCAATACAACAGCCAACACAAGCCCGCTGCGAGGACGGTGGCGGCCCACCCATGCCGCAAGAGGAACCGGCCACGGAATGTCTATTTTAGTGGTCGGGGGAGGCGGTCAGCACACTGGCTGACCTCGTAAGGAGTGTGAGGTATGACTAGTGTGCTGCCGGGGGGCTCAGACCTTGGCTCATCATCTGTAGAAGACATGAGGAAGGTGGCCGACACATTGTCTAACCGAAATGGGTTCATAAGGACCCATTCCCATGGGTCCCCCAAGCCACCAGGTGGCGCCATGTGGCATTTCCACAACATAGGAGCTGAATAGCCTTTTGGCCGTTCAAGAATTTGGGGGGAGATGCTCCCTAATGCCCCCTAGTGCGGGCCAAAAGCGGGTCGCGCTTCACTGTGTTCAGGCCGCCACCCTGCGGGCTGCTAGCCTAGTGGGCCGCGCCCCTAACGGGCTTCCATCTTGTGGGCAGGACACCTATTTGGGTTCAGGATGAGCCCACTAGAGCCCAACCCAGAATGGGTCAGGCTGGGTCAGACTAGGACTCGGGCCCAACTAAACCCAGAAGCACTTAAGGGGCCATATCTTGAGAACCAGACGTGTGTTTGACAAACCCTATACTGTGATTGGATCCTTCGATCAAGATAATCCTTTTATTATAGTCCACATGAGTTTTGGAAATATTTGTAGTTTGGTCGGGATGGATCGAACCCAAATCCATCTGGGCCCTCAGATCTAAAACGATTATAACTCATAGATATGGAGTCTAATAGATGCATCGTCTGTCACAATAGAACCCTTATGAAATGACGGTCCTTTGGGACACCCCTTTGTTGAGATTAGTGGTGGTTGGGGTAAAACCAATATCTCAAGGTGCAGATTCTATGAAACTCAGGTGCACCAGGTGTGAGGGATCCTAGGGCGGGCTATAACATGAAGAGAGAACATCAATCTTGCGTGGGTCAGTGTCTATTAGATCCTGTGTGGGTCAGCGTTATGTGATCTTATGTGGGTCTATGCATATCGATCCTATGTGGGTTAGATCCTGTGTGGGTCAGCACTTAGTGATCTTGTGTGGGAAATGCATAATGATCATGTGTGGGTCAGATCCTGTGTGGGTCAGTGGGCGGGTAGTTACCTATCGATCATGTGTGGGTCAGATCCTATGTGGGTTAGCGTGGGTTAGTTACATATTGATCATGTGTGGTTCGGGTCCTGTGTGGGTGCATGGGGGGTAGTTACCTATCAATCCTGTGCGAGGAAGAAGCAGTGCTACGTAACAGAATTAGATGATCTAACCTTATGACTAGTCATCTGTACTTCTGTACTTATGTTATACCTGGTTGGGAGCTGAATATTTTACATTCATGGTGTTAACTTCGTGGTGTTACATGTGTGGTACTTCTATCTTCGTGATGTTACATGTGTGGTACATCTACCTTTGTGGTGTTACCTTTGTGGTACTTCTATCATCATTGTGTTACATGTGTAGTACTTCTACCTTCGTGGTGTTGTCTTCACGGTGTTACATGTGTGGTATTTCTACATTCCAGGTGTTACCATTGTGCTATTATTCCCTCATATATGAGATGCATGTGTCTTGATTACTTAGGTATATGCATGGGAATATACCAAAGTATTGTTGATTTCTATTGCTTCGGGCTTTGATATTGAGGTCTTACATTGTGTTATTTTCATTATGGACTTTGGGAATCCTACAAGTGTCTTTGGGTCCCTACTGAGTATCGTGATACTCAACCCTGCATGTGCTATGCATGCACCTTGTTTATTCTTGTAAATATGATGTACAACATTGATCGAGGCTGGGGGAGTGAGGATAGGATGGTACTCAGAGGAGGGTCATTTGGCGTGATGTGACGTAGGGACTACTAATCGTGAGATATACCTACCAATCAGGTTGGATCCTCGATGGACAGTCCATGAGTTGTTTTCCCCTTTTCTATTGTATTGTACCTTTTATTTGTATATGTACTTTTATAGCTGGGCTTGTATTCCAGACTCATTAAATTCAGCACACTTTTTACGATAGTTGTTTACATAGTGGTTTCTTCTTGTGGTGTTATTGGACTATGTGAGTGTATAGGTAAAAAAGGTGATGCCTTCAGGTTTTATTGATACGTATTTCTTATGATAGTCCCCAGCCTAAACCTAAGGAAGGAGGGCTTGTCATACTCACAACACTGGTCCTGGGGGATGGGTTGTGACAATCATTCTATATTTATATTACATTTAACTCCCACAAATGGTAAAGTTCCATTTTCTACCATTAATTCCATTCTATAACACATTTCTTATACACGTTACCCTATCAAAATAATTCCACAATTTTAAATCCAATCCATTTCTTGTTTGGAATACCCTACCCTATTGTATTTCATGGAAATTATTATAGATGTAATTATAAATAATTGCATGGGGATTTCTATATATGAGTCCCATATGAAATTCTTTTAGTTATAAAAACATGATTTTTCCTTGTATTTATAAACATATTATCTCCATCACTAATAAATCACTATAATTCCTTATTTTACTTGTTTTATTGATAAAATTATTAATTGTGAAAATATATAGGTGAAACACATATGAATTCAGACAAATTAATGGTTCAACCTAATTTAAGTTCAATTAATTGGGGAATGAGTTAAACTCTATGGATAGAATTTTCATTACACTATAGTGAATAACCTTTTTGATATTTTTATTGAAACATTACATATGAAACATCATTTTATTCTCATGAATGTATCTGTTTTATTTTATTGCCATATGTCCTTGTTATGCCTCATATGTTTATCACTATTTTATCATGTCAGGCCTAATAATTTATCGACGATGATTTCTCGTGTTATATTTCATTTATTTATAACTTAATATTCATTATTATAACTGTTTAGTTTGATTTATGTAACTATAGATTATATAGAGTGAATTTAAATGTTATTGAATTAAATTTTTCATTCAAGAGTATTAAATTAAGTTGATGTATGTCATTTATTTGTTTTCTTGGTTTCCAGGACTCCAAACAAGAAAAAACAAATTTAATTTTTCAAATAAAAAGAACTTAGTGTAATTTTGTTAAAAATAAAGAATTAAATATGTAAGTTAACATAGTTAGTTTCATATAATTGTTTATTTATATTTCTAAATTTGGAGAAGAAAAAACTATTGGAAAACATTGGAATATTTTTTTGAAAATTAACATATTGTTTTGATAATTAAATAATGTTTTCCTTCCTAGAAAATTTATCCATGTCAAGATACCTACATGTTAATGAGGGTATAGAATAGGTTAACCAAGATGTAATCACCCTGAAAAAGGATTTTTGATAGTCAACTAAATATTCACCCAGTATATGATGAGGGGACCTCCCGACACTTAGATAAACACTTTAGGGGTCATTCATGGTTTAATCACATGAATTCATCAGAAAATTATATGTTTTTTTTAAATAAAATAACTATATTATTAGATTGAAATATAAAATCCTAGAATAAAGTTATTAGAATTTATTAGGACTCTACATTCCATTAGAATTATTATTATAACATTTCTTATAGTAATATATTTCTCACTTAGTTTTTATTCTTCTATATAAATTGTACCAAATATAAAAAATCATGTATATAATGGATGTAGTGGGTAATAAAACAATGTTCTTCCAAATGTTAAGTAATATATAGTTGAAAACATCATAATGATGATAAATAATGTAAATCATTCCACAGGTAACATCTTATACCCTATGGATTATCCAATCCTAGTAATTAAGGAGCAACTAGAAGCTGGATCCTCTGTATGCCAAGGAACACTCCAATTTAATGTAACATCTACTCCATTTTCCAAAAAAATATAAATCATTTTTGTAGAAATACTATTTTTATACTTTATTTTTATGTCACTGATAATGCTAAATTTTATCTATAACAATTATTGGTTGAATTTTTTATCTAGTCGATACAAATCATGAAAAAACCAAAGGATGAGTTGGAAGCTCTAGTGTTTGGAGACATTAGAAAAATATTTTTCAACATTTATTTACCCTATTCCATTTAAATTAATTTGCAGAGGGAATTACCTGGGTTTATAAAGAGAGAAAAAATCAATTAAAATTTATCAGATAAGCATTACATGTATTTTTTGATACACATCAATAATTTACCTAGATTATTATGATAATATTTATAAATACATTGATGAAGTATGACATAATATTTGAAAACATCATGAAATCCAAGACATTGGGAGTTATAAGTAGGTAGAGAAGTGTGATCGCAAATTAGAATTAGAGGTTACTGATTTGCAGTGGTCTCGTAGACTGAATGAAAATAAATTTAAGATGTAGATAAATTTTTTGAATTATTATTTCCACGAAATAAAAATGATGATAATTAAATATGTCTATAATGATTATGCGGAGAAAATTTGGGTAATTTTCCAAAATAATGTTTAATGTGTTTTATGTGTGGAAACGATTTACATATTTTTCCAAAAAATTATAGATATGTAATGAATCTCCAACTAAATAAAATTAAAAAAAAATAGATGATTATGTAAGTAAAACCTACTATACAATAATTCATGTGTGGGGGTCTTATAAATTACACCAATTGATGTTTAAACCTAGTGATAATGGATTAAACAATTATAAACCCTCTTGGATACCAAGGGACAATGGAAATTAATTTTAAATCAATTTTTATGTTGTTGAGGAATTGAATGATGTAGTTAAAGGTAAAGTCATTATACACTAATAAATATAAAAAATATTGTTTTATTTTGGTTCTACAAATTCTATTATTTCAGTCATGTTTTAAAAGAACATCAATTTAAACTCTAAATAGTCAAGGGTATTGTTTTCAGTTGAAGAACCTAGAGTAACAATTAAAAAATAAAGGATATATGGAGATTATACTGTTAAAATTGGTGATTTTATTCCCTCTAAAAACAAGATGGTTAGTAAAATTATTTAATTTTATAAAATACTATGTTAGTACTATATTAAAAAATATGATGAAAATATCAATATTATTAGAATGTAACGATTCATTTCCTTGATGGGAAAACATGTTTGGATTTTCAATTGAGGGATATTACAAACTGATTATTATCAAATTCCACACCCCATTTCAATTATTATAAAAATTATTGGAGATTATATTTATGAATGTGAAAGTGTAAAGATAGAATGTGTACACATTGTTTTTAATAAATTGGTGAATTTCAAGAATAATTACCTAGAACTAACCTACAATAAAAAATAGTGTTCTCTTTTCAAATCATAGATAGAACCAATCCTATATCAAATACCCAATTTAAATATTAATATAAAGAGTTAGAGAAATTTAATAAGAAACCAAAATATATTTTGAACAATTATTTTTTCCAACCAAGTATGTCTTGTGAGTTCGTTACAATCCTCTTTAAAAATAAAAATGATGAATCAATATGGTAATCCATTTTTTAAAGAGAACATAATGGGATCATTGTAAGGAAAAATACACTCCTCTAATGATAAATGATTTATTATAAAATCTTAATAAGGCTCAATTGTTCTCTATGATTCACCTTTTATCAGGGTATCATTTGTTGTGGGAAAATAATGATGATATTCCAACAAATACCTTTTGAAACATATATATGCATTATGAGTTTTTTATTGTTCATGTTATATTGACTATATATCCAATAATATTTATGGCTTTGAAGAATATTTTTTATGGATCACATAGATGAAAATGTTGTATCAATCATATAAGATATTAAAATATATTCCAAAAGTCATTTGAAGCATTCGAATAATCTTAGGGAAAAATTAAAAAATCAGAGGAAATAGATTTCTTTTTAAATTTTGTAAATTTGAGTCGTAGTTCCAAAATGTTGAATTTATCTAATACATTGTGAGAAGTAATGAAATTTTGGTTTATTAATCCATGAAAAAAGTCTTAGACAAGATTAATTATCCTAATATATAAACTAGGATTCATAGTTTCATTTCTCTAAAAGGATACTATAATTAATTTTTTGAAAATATTTCATGAAATTACTATTCACTAACCAATTTAAATCAAAAGGGCTATAAACATAATTTGACATTGTAATTTGTATAATATATCCATAAACTATACAATAGGATAATCTGGTAAACTATACTAAAAGTACCCTCTTCTGGTGGCACATTATTCATTTATTATTATTTATCCTTGAAAGTTACTAGCTGTGTAATATTACATCATTTATAGGATAATGAATATGAATATCAAGATTTGGAGCCTCATAAAAAGAATTTTCCTATAAAATATTTGTAATTATCTATAATTATCATTCAATTAATTATATATAGACACTATTTTTTATATATAAGTGTGAAATATAGACTAACCACATGGGTCAGATGATTATATTCAAAAGTTGAATTAAACATGAGATAAATGATATTCAAAGATATTCATAAGAATGATGATTTTACAATTCATTATAAACAATTAAAACCAATAATGTTCATTAATATATTATGTGTTAAGTTTCTTGTTGTTCATAAAATGATGATGATTTAAAGAGATCCACAAAGCAAGGACTTGAAAAACATGGAAATTGAAGTAATAATGGAAGGGGGTATCATGAATCATGTCAAATAAATTTCTCAATAACATTTTCTGGATAAGATAACGAAATCACAAAATGATGAACCTATATTACAAAAGATGATATAAACTCTGAAAATGGTATGGTCCATGAGTTAAATGTTGATTAATAGATAGTAATAATTTATGATATAGGGATATATAACACATTTCATTAGTAGTTAAAGAAAGAGATTATTAATAAATCATTAAACACTATTTTTTCTAATCATCCATGAAGCACAATAATGAATTCATATCTAAGAAATAATTATTAATGGGATTCCAAGAAAATATATATTTAATATTATACTACAACATTATTAGTATACTAGAAAGTGATGGAATGGATAAAGATGTTCAAAGTATCATCTCATCAAAAACCCAGAATAATTAGGAAATAGTATATCATAACAATGTACATTATTATGATAAATACTAAGACATAAAATAAAATTATTTCTAAATGAATAGTCATTCAAAAATTTATAATCATTATGAATTTTATTTCATAATTTGTGGAATATTCAATTTAGTTCTCTTATAATATGTATCTCTAATTTGTGGTGATACTACATGGTTCATGATTATCAATTGTTTCATAATGTGATCCAATATTTACTTCGCTGTTCTAGATGAGCCTTAAAAAGGATATTAATTGAAATGTTTACATAGAACAATAAACAATATAATAAATTATGGTAATTTTGGGAGGAATTATCAAGAACTAAAATTAATGTAAAGGGATACCAAACTTGATTTTCAATATTTTTGTGACTATGATCATCCACTATTTAAAATATACTACAAAAAATATCACTAAACTATTAAAATGGATCCTAATGAAGATGTTTAAGGGAAAATGTATAAACCTCCAACATTCTAGGATGATTCTAGAGAAGGAAAAATGTTAAGACCAAACAATTTGTATGACACTATAGTGGGGATACATGCAAAATTGAAACATGTCAGGGCCCCTAAAATTAAAAATTATTTTATGCTTATAATCAATGGAAGGAAATATAATTTATTGTAGAGGATCACTTATTCCTCAAAATATAAACATATAATGGATTTCTAAGACTTGTAATGAAAAAAGAATTGAGCCAATGATACATCAGACCATTTTGGATTCTAGAGCATGTGATAGGATTTTCCAGTTGATTATCTCTTCCTACAAATCAATCTTATTTCCATGACACATTCAACATGTCTATATTAAAAAGTTATATTTAATACCAAATACATATATTCGATATAGAAAATGTAGAATTAGAAACATACATTTCATGTGGAAAATAACTTACCCAAATTATTGTAGAATGGGAACCATTTTTGAAGAAAAAAGATAAACATAATCCTAAATGTATTATTGAGAAATAACATTTTCAGATAGGAAACATGTGAAAATTACCAATCAATGAAATATGTATACACCAAATAATTTTTAGACAGGATGCAAATTTCAAGAATTGATTTTCATAAGGGGAGAATGTAATATCCAGAAATTTAATTCCTTTTTTATAAAAATAAATCATGTTTTAAAATAATTGTTGTAAAAAGATAAGGTATTATAAAGAGGCTATTATTTATTCATATAAACATTTCACATAATCACAAAATAATGATACCAGTAAATATAAGTATTATAGTTATATAATCACCAATTAAGAATAAATAAATAGATAATATAAATCATTATTCTGAATTATCAAATGAATATCACCAATTTTACAATAATAGTAAAAATAAAGTGAAAAATATAGAATATGATTATTATTATCAGGGGAAGATATGGACCCTTATTAATTATGTAGTGAGTACAAAAAATAGATAATTATGGAGGATATATTTTTTGTAATAAGAAATTATGTCATTATAATGTAATAGTTATATGAACATTAGTAAATATTATTTTTTTCAATATCACTATTTTCTAATATGAACATTGGGTATTATGATTTTTTAGCATTTTACAAATCTATAAAAATATTACCATTTGAATTTTTGTATATATTTATTGGATAAAATATATTCCAAAATGGGAAACTAAATTAATAATTAGCAGGATCATGCGTTTTATAACCAATTTACTTTATCATGATTGGGTGGTAGCATCATCAGGGTCCAACCTTGACAAAGATCATGAATAACATCAACAAATGATGATGAAGTCTAATTGACTATGCCTGAATTTCAAGTCATTGGAGATAACCAATTGATCAATGAAAGTTGGATCACCAAATAAAATTACTAACTTTTTAGACCAAACCATTGGGCATTACACTATTGTAATAATGGTTTATGTATCTAGTTTATAATATGTTTTAAAGAATAAAACCTTTTAGAAAATAAAAAATAGATTCATTGATCATTTATTATTCATCTATTTTTTATCTATAAAAAAATATTAAAATACAAATTATTAGTGGATAAATATAAAAAACTATAATTTTGATAAAAAGAGGCCGTAATATCATTTTTTTTTGAAAATATATAAGTCCAGTTTTCATTAAAATATTTATTATGGTAAAATTAATTATTATATTCCCAAAAAAATTGTAAATAATAATATTTATTTAAACATAAATATAAAATTTATACAATCATATATTCTTATTATAAGACTTTTATCATCAATTGTATTATAAAAATTTGAAATTTTGAACTAATAATATTTTATTCAACGATAAATTTCTCATATTTCGATAATATTATTGATCAATTGTTTCCAATTTTGATATTATATTGTAATAATTGTACAATCAGTACATTTTTATAATAATTTGAGATATTTGAATTTTTGGTTATAAGAAAAACTTGGTATTATAATACGGTAATTAAAATGAATTAAGAAAAAAATTAATGTGAAGAACAAAATACCTTAATTTGTTGATCAACTAAAAAATATATAAAGAAATAGTGTTTTTTAATCTAATAAGATAAATTTTTCTAACAAATAATTAAACATCTAAAACCTAATGAATATTTTCATATTAATTAAATTAAAAATATTCACTTAAATATCATGAATAAAATTAGTTTCTATATCTCATGTCATAAACGATTTAAACACTAAAATCCACCCCCTTGGAAAATTCTATAGTCTAAAAGAATCTTAAGGCCAATGGATTCATATTTTTATAAAATATATCCAAAAAAATATTTAGAAATTAACAAATAATATCCCCCACTATTATATAAATATCTAGATATTATCTTAGTCCTCTCTACTCAAAAAATTTTGATAAAAATTTTACTTTAATTTTATCCCCCTATAGCTTATCTATAAGGTTATTAAGGTTCCACGATGATCTGATCTGTGTTCTAAAAACCACATTTAATGTAAGGTATTCTCTTCCAATTTCAAATTTTTTTTATCATGCTTCCTCATAATAAGTCTCCTTATTTTCAATATATTATATTCTCATCATTTTTAATCATATATTTAACATAATGTTTATTATAAAATGATGAGGTGCATCCATTATCTCTCATTAATCCCATTCAATGAACCACTTTCTATATTCATTATACAGTTTAAATCATTGTTTGATTTTCCATGCCACATTTTATTATTTTTAAATACCCAGAATTATTTTATTGGAAGTGTATTCTAAGATATTTAGTTTTTCTACATTGATTTTGTATTACAATCTATTATTGACATATTACCATATTGTGGGCTGAAAAGTTCACATGGTTTTTTATTAATGAAATTATAATCTCAAGGACTTTTATATGAAACAAATTCATTATAACTAATGGGTAATTGATGTAATGATTTATTATGATAATTTATCAATTCTACATTACAAAATTTATATATATATGGGGTTTAATATAAAATCACCCAAATTTAATGGGTAATGAAATAATATATAAATATATCAAGTTTATGATTCCATGGAAAATAAAATTGTTAAAATGTATTATGAAACCTTGGAGATAAATCATGATGATATTATTATTAATATCTCTTTTTTATATTATTTCCACATTTCCATGTTATGAATCATAGAATTATATTTATTAAATAATTTTTTGTAACTTTTTTATACATTATGATCACCCCAGTTCCGTTTCCATTTTTACATAGGGACTCAAACATTTCATATATTAATAATACATATTTATAAAAGAATATTTAATAAATTTCAAACGTACATGTCTAATAACTATGAAGGATAATTTTAGTTAGATACTAGATACACAATCCACTTATTTCAGGAATGATCTTGAATATATCCCATAAATATATTATACTATAGTAATCTTCATAGACAAACCCAAAGTAAACATTTATTCATAACATGGGGGATGTAAACATAAACAATTGTGTGCTAAGATGTAGAATAAGTATAAAAAGGTAGATATCATTTATAATAATGTTTTAAAATGTTCAAAAGGGTATAATAACAGGTCCCAAACATTTTAAAACCATGCATAACATAACATAGACAATAATCGTGATTTATTGAATAAATCATGGTACTCCATAAGCCATGAATCATAAAGTAATTGAAAAACATGAGTCGTGAAAATATAAAACATGCATAATAATTTATTTTTAATAACACACGTTATCCAAGAAAAACATTTACATAATCAAGGCTCATTACATAGACTATTCCATTGGATAGGGGTCACTCCCCAATCCATCATAACCCTTTTCAGGGTTCACTCCTAAGGCTATTGTAGTGGAATATGATCACTACCCATTAAATATTACCATTATTCAAGGTTCAATCCCATAAAAAATTATATGGTATTGGGTTCTCTACAATACCATAATATAATTATTCATGGATCACTACCTTGATTATCATGCTAGTTGTAGACCCTAAATGGACTATGTTAACTTTTCCTTCCAGTACATATTACCTAATGAAATATCCATATTTATAGAATTGATTAAGTTATTGTATTATTATGGGCCTATAAATAAACTTATCATATTCTATTAATATTTTTTCCACATGTTTATTAATCAATTATCAAATAAAAAATCCAATGGGAAAAAAATTTGTATACCTTTCAACAAATCATCAAAGAATTACCCACAGAAAATAAATGGGTTTCATAAAATTTCCATTACACCAAATCATTCAAGGACATAATAAGGATGGTATCCATGGATTATATCCCTAGAAATGTATTTTTAAACTCAAATAATATTATCATAAATCATAATTCCTTAAAAATAACCCTTAGAACACTTATTGATGAAAATTCCCTATTCATTTTCGGACCACTTCTTTAAAATTGAAAAGTTTGACAAATATTATCGAAAGAAATTCTTTGAAAAAAATAGTGGAGTGTTATTAAATAATATTGAATTTATTTATTTTTAATAACATTGTTAAATATTTATCATTCTGAGTGGGTTCAAATAATGAATCTATTTATATTTTGGATAAAAACATAAAAGTATCTAGTTAATAAAATGGAAAAAGATTAACTTTAAAATAGGTTAAAAATTAAAAAACATGGTTTTAATATTTTTTAAAAACTCTTAATATAATTTTATAAACTTTTTTATAAATTTTTATAAATCAGGGGCATGCAAAAATTATTTCACCAAACAAAGAAGTGATGTTGATTTTAAAAAACCATATTTTCGGTATCCTAGGGTCATAAAAAGAAGAAAATAGCTATAAAAAAGTAATATCGAAAAATAAACATTGTATAAAAAAATTATTGTGTTTCATTAGAGAGATATAAAAATATTTCATCATAAAAAACATAATAAAAACCCATCAAACTATGAGGTTATACCAATAATTCATTACCTCATGTTTGAATTTATTAAAAAGTACTTTAAATAACTATATAATAAATAAAAAATTAATATAATTTTTATAAAAAACATATTTATTATATCATATTTTATCCTCTTATATCATTTTAATAGAAATTTATTATGAAATCCTTATTAAAATCATTGTTTGATGGTGTTACCAGTCTTGTTTTTCGTAAGAATTTTGATTTTATAGGTATGATATATGCACATTGAACATGGTTTCATAATACCAATAATATTAATAATGATATAAAAAATCACATATATTAATTTAATACAAATTTATAATCTTCCATATGTGGTGTATACTTAAAAATCAATTGCACTATTCAGGGATATGGTATGTCATACGTACGCATTAATATTGTTTTCAACTTTATATGGATGGAATAAATGAATGTTAAATAATAATTAACCTTTCCGAAATAATTATAACGTCATAAATATATGATATATATTCATTATATCAAACAATTTTTACATAAAATTAAAACTTAAATGGAAAAAAAAATCACAACATATCATGGTTCTGGTAGTGCAAGTGTACGAACCAGCGATGATGTCATTTAACATCAGATTAGAAGGTACAAATATATATGATATTATAATAATATAAGAATAATAATATTATAATTATAATATATAAAAATTAAAACCATCTTTATCACCATCCAAAGATGATACTGATGGAAAATAAATTTTCTTTCATCATGGAGGTGGTAGTTCACAAGTTCATATGAGCGATAATATAAATTCCCATTTTTTTTAAATAAAGGTTAGATAGTGTTGTTTTAATGAACAAAATAATCTTTATGTAAATTTTGGATTACTATTTTTCTATACTATTATTAATAACAATTTTTTTATTAAAGTTATAAGAGTAAAAAATTCATATTTTTTGAGTAAGATGATTACCTCTGATTTAGTTAGCCTCATTAAGATCCTTTCTTAAGGATGCTTGAAATAGTTTTTCCAAAATATAGAAACATAAAATAAAAGTTTATATATTTTTATGTCATAATTATGAAGTTTTTATTCATGATATAATGCTCAAAATTGGTTGTAATAGTGTATAAGAGTATCCCTTTTATAAGCGAGGGGACGTGAACTATTGGAATTACAAAAGGGATTAAATTAATATAAATTTATTTTGTTTATTTTGTGTATCCAAGATAAATTAATTTTAAGATAATAATGTGATAATTAAATATACTCTAATAAAATAATTATTAGAGCAGTTTAGGTGTTGTTTTATCACTTATTTATTAGGTTTGACACCTCGTTTATGCTTTTGATGATTTCCACAATATCAATTTTTTACTTATTAAGAGACAAGAATGATACATGGAAATGAAAAATGACACATGAATAGATCATGGATAAATATAAAACTATATCCCATTAACATGGTTGAAGATATGTTATTTATTAATATTATATCATTTATTAAAATATTTTTTATTATAAAATATCATTTATTTTATTTTCAAATATTCTTTTATTTTTTCAATAAATCATCAAGATAGTAACGAAATTAGAATATAAATATTTCACACATTTAAAATATTATACATGCATCTATAAATTTTTTGGAACAAAATAATAAATAGATAATGTTTTATTTTAATAATTTTAATATCATTTATATTATATTTCACTTAATTGAATTAATTTTGTGTCGATGTTTTGTAGGCATTTAGGCTAAAAATTAACTCACTGAAAAAATAAAAAAAACAATTACCATTATAAAAAATTATCTTTAAAATCATATAAATATTTAAAGTTATACATAACCTCTTTTATCATTTTGAAAAAGTATTTTAAATATATAATTAAACGGCGTTCTATTTTTTATATACTATTTTCGTAAAATAATATAAATGATGTTATTAAACAAAATGGCACCAAGTATGAATAAATTCAAGAAATGGATGCTAATGGTCCAATTAAACTCATTAAATAGGATAAATTAAAGTGCTATATAAATTTTTAATCATTATCTCAATGGTTAAAATATTAATTACTCATTTTACACTTTTTGAGGTGAGAAATAATTAAACATGTAAATGTTCATAATGTAAAATAATGGTTCCAATTTTCAAAATATGAACATCTTGATTAAAATTATTGAATAATTTTTTCCATGATTCAACTCATATAACTGGTAGACTGTAATTTAAAATTAAACTTATAAAACACTAAGAAAACATGTTTTCCAAAAAAAATGTTTTCAAAAGTTAACCATGTTTTTTAACATAAATGAAATATAAAATTGAATAAAATTACCTTAATTAGGTTAATAATTTTATTCATGAAATATATTTAAATTTAAATCATTTTAAAGAGAATTTTATATTTTTAAAAATCTTGAAATTAAAATACACATTACAAAAAAAATTGTGCCCATCAATATTCTTTGAAAAATCAGTCTTTCTAGAAAATTTTCAAAATTTCTCTCAAATAAATAAATTATATGATTTTAAAAAAAAATTATGTTCTATTTTTAAAATATATTTATGAAATTTTAGAAAATTAGTTTTATCATTTTCTCATAAAAATAAATTAAATTATTTTCTGGGAAAAACTATTTTTTAAAATGATAAAAATACCTTACTAAAAATTATGTACACTTTTATCATTACATTTTGTTCACATAAAACCATAATAATTAATTTTAATAATATTTTTCTTCATATTAACTCAAAAAATTTACCTTCTTGGTTATATCGTTCTATTTAATATAGATCATTGAATCTTTTATTTTTATGTATCTTTCTCTTTTGAATAGCAAAATTTTATTTCAAGGTAAATATATCAAACAATTTTAGGGTGTTAAATTATAACCCCTTAAAAATTACAATCATAAAATTAAATAAATAATATATAAATAAATTATGAAATATATGTCTCATCATATCCTTATGTTCTGATATAGCTTCTCGACACTTGGGATTCCTCAAGAGAACTTCAACAAGATGAGAATTCTTCTACTCTAGCATAATATCTCTATTATCCATGATTTTCACCAATTTTATTAAAATGAAATATAATTATACATGGAATAAAGAATGAGTTTATTAAAAGTGAAGGATCCATTATATACTTCCATGGAAGAGATATAAGGAAATCATCATGGAATTCATAGAGGATTTGGGGAAGAACAAAGAGATAATAAACCATCCCTTCTCAATCAATATTCTAAAAGGACTCTTATATCTATGGATCATAAATCCATTATTTCTAAATCCCATAACCTTTCTCTATAAGAATAAATTTATAAAAATACTTTCTCACAATGTTTTAATTCTTTATTGAATAATGATTATCAGAAAAAAATCTTCCAACTCAATGATGACATAATGTTATGCTGGATGTCTAGGAATTTCTATTATAGTTAATCATCGTGCTTAAGAACCAATTTATTTATTTCTCTAACAAAATAACATCATGTTGATGTTATACACTTCTATTCATAAGTATCCATATTAATAATTGAGTGATAATTATTGTTGAATGAAAACTCTACTTGCGTAAGCAGTTGATCAAAACCAGAATTGAAATATATTGAAAAATACTAAAAAATATATTATTGGGTTTTAATGGTTTTCTAAAATTGAACATCTATCTGATGAAGATAATTATAACTAAAAATGAAGCGACAATCCATATCTATCTAAAAACCACTCTATAATATCAAGTTAAACTTCAGATCTCAATAAATACCACAGAATGTGGTACTAAATGAATTCAAAGCACTGAATTAATATATATTATGGATTTATTATTAAGATATATAAATTATCTAATTGTAAAAAAAAATTATACTTCATAATAAATTCATCTATATTCTAAAAAATATTATAGACTTTATATATTTTAGAGTGTTTTGAGAAAAAATACATAGTGTTTTTCCCATTTTATTTTTTCTATAGGTAATGGATGAAACATATTATTAGATTTATATCTATAAACCATAACATGTTACCATTCCAAGAACTGGGGAACATTTTTATTAATAACACTATTAATATTTTCCCACTATAAGTACTCTTCTAGATCTCCATACACCTTTACAAATTTGGGTTGAATAGAAAATGATTAGTTATAAGATTTATTAGAATCACTCCTTCAAATATGGTATGGATAAGACACATATGTAAAACCTAAACCAATTCATTACATCACAATAATGGTTTAACTCGATGACATTTCATACATTCTTTTTCAACTCTATATTTTCCTTCTATGTATCATTAATCATCACATGGATATATGGTTGAACACTCAATTAAAATGTCTAGGATTTCTCCCCTTCCATAAATATTTCAATATCAATCCATTGATAATCCAAAAAAATTTCATCTGTTTTATTACTCATCATAGATAATCTTGTTGTATCCCTTCGACATTAACCATCTTCCACCTTGTTCACTTTCCCTAGGTAATAATTTATTGGGAAGTCGTAATCATTATTAAACACCAATCATCTTCTCTGAATCATATTCAATTCCTTCTAATTGGATTTATACTTTAATATTATTATCAATATAAATATTACAAATTTCTCAATAATTATATTTACCCTATACTTCTTATATAAAAAATACCATTGAATACACTGAATTTAGAATTCGTAATTTTCATCGGGAATATAAAATTTTGGTGAGACAAAATCTATCACCATGTAATTATACATTAATACCAATCCCCTTATAATATTTGATTCATCTAAATAAATACCAAACACTTGTCTACAGTTTTGTAGTTTAATCTATGATTTGTGAAGTAATTATCTCATTAGTTCCTTGAAATTTTACTCATATTCATTGGTATTATTGAACTTGTCTCCCATATGAGTAAATTTAGTGATTAGATTTGATATCTCAGAGAAATTATACCAAAATTGTCAATATAGTCCCACCAATCAAATATAATTATGGAGATCATTCATAGTATATGGTCTAGGAATTCAAAAAATAACATCATTCTATTCTAGAATCATTAAGATTGTATGATTGTAGATTGATTTGTAATTTTTTTCTTAAATTTTAGTTTAAGACCTTAATTTTGGTCAATTATTTGTTTTCCCAAGTCTTTATATAGGCCCGAGGGTATTCCGTGGGTTTTGGACTCGATAGTGGAAGATAAATTGGGGTACTAGGCATAGTGCACGGTTTCTGCATGGTTAGTGAAAACTGTGTAGAATTCCTAGGAAACCATGTGAGGGGGGATATTTTTGGACATAAACATTCATATGATTTGAACATGGTTTAGAAAAAGTGTGTGTAAACCATGCGGTCATGAATCCTTTAAAAAATTTCCAAATTGTAACTCCGGGATATTATATCCCACTCAATATTTTTTATCCTCCTCCTCTCTTTCAACCAAATGAAAGATAAAAAGGGACCTAGAACTCCCAATGATCAATATCCTTCTATTGATTACCGTTTTGAGTGCAGTTGGATGCGAATCGAAGATCCAAGTGAGTCTAATCTTCTTCAGCACTCTCTTTTCTGTTTTAGTTCTTATATTTTGGGATATTTCCACCCAATGCTACCAACCCCCTCCTTTTCTGTGATATCTATAATGAGTCATTAAAGGAGTTTTGGATTGGGATTTATGGTCTTGGTTGATTGGTCATTTTTCAACAGATTAGAGTAAGGTTGTCTACAATTTATATTCATTGGTTTTTGTATAGATTTGGGCATATAGTGTTCTCTTACAAACATTCCATTATTGTGTTGTTGGTTCACATGATTTATTTTTATAATGTGGGTTTCTAAATGGTTAACTGAACCCCGATTGATCCCAATGGGATGAAAAGAGGATGAATTCACAAAACATGGGCCACCCAAGGGGTGTGACGGTTTTTTTCTGGGCTTAGCGTTAACTAAGCATGTGTTGGCTATTGTGAGAGAATATAGAGCCTGTAAAGAATATTTTGATACAATTCAATGATATGTAATTTGGATTTTAATAATATACATAGGTAGGTTAATGGCTGAAGAAGTGGTTTGGTTTGCATGAAAAAGTGTTAAAGTTATTAATGGGAAAATGCAAGGGAACTAGCTTTATACATGAAAATTCTTTGTGAGATAGACTTCGAGAATGGGAATGGGGATAAAAGGGTTAATTAATATAAATGATCAATGTGTTAATGGATTGAGGTTAAATGTTAAATTCACATTTAATGATATTTTTTTGTGTGGTAAATGATATTGGTTTTGTTGATGTTATATGGTTAAATGTGGTAAACGATAAATAAGCATGTGTACATGGCTTGGCTGATTGTGGTATTGACTTGAGTTTCTACTCTCATGTGTTGATCTAGACAGAGGTTCTATATCCTCCCCTAAATGAATGGGTTAGGGAAGGGGATGGAGTTCTATTCCCCTAATGATTGAATTCCACTCAAACTGAGGCTTCGATGTGATGATTTTGGGAATTATTGATAAGTGCTGCCTAGAAAGATAGGACATTTTTAATTCCCACATGTTGAGAATGTTGATCATGCCTAACCCATTAAAAAACTGATAAAGGGTGAAATAATAAATGAAATTAACTTGTTGTATTTGGTGTTGTAACTTAAGGGGGACCAAAATAATGTTTTCTATTGAACTTTTTATCTTTAAATATCATTATTTATCACTTTCATACAACATCTACCTTGATAGATAATTTTTAGACACCATTGGTGCTGGCCTACTGAGTTATACTCACACCTTGCTCAGGCTTCCATTGGGTACCTCAGAAGATTTTATGCTTGCAGTTCAGGACATGGAAAATGGCCCCATTCTATGGAGATTAGTTGGGAATAGAATGTGGTTGATTGGGGTTCCAAACTTGGAGTTTAGACCATTTTTGGGATTCAACAGTTTTTTTATTTTTTTGGGTTTTTTTTCACATAACTCTATAGTATGGAATGCCATATTTATTTTTGTTTAGGATTGTACCCTGTTTTATGATCTAGTTATTTATGAATGTTATGGACTGTTCTATTTTTTCTATATTTAAATTATTCTTTGTTGTGTATTACTCTAGTATTGTGGGTATAGCCTTCCCACATGACCTAATGGGCCCTTTCGAGTAGTCAGCAAACTTTGTCATACGGGAGGCGTGCTTGAGGTCATATAGCACCGAGGCTCGGGGCACCAGATTAGTGGATCCTGAGTTGGGGACATTGCAAAGTGGTATCAGAGGAGTTCTTTTCTCCCTTCATACAATTTGGGATGCTAGAAAAGAGACTAAGAAATTTTCGGGCCTTGTTATTGTGCTCATGCTCGGTATTTGTTGACTGATGTATGTGAGAAACCCCAAGTCACACTGGGAGTGGATTATTGTTCTTTTTGTTTGTAGATATGTTTGATGATATTTAGCCATTAGGGGATGAACTTGTTGTTTCATTTGAAGGACTGTGATTCTTCTATCGTGGCCCAAAAGTAACGAGGTTGTGCATTTGTGCATCATTCTAGGAACCTTTGTAATAATGTGACATGCATCATTTTAGGCACACACACTGGATGGGTGCGAAGTGTGTAAATGTTTGGATGCATATGTTATCTTAAAATTAATGAATTGTGCCTAATATGAATGTATGAATGAGTAAAGGGGGGGGGGTGAAATTGCCAAGAAGTAACTAAGAAATGGTTTTTGATAATGAATTAAATGTGGAATAATTTTTTTGTAAGGGTAAATTATAATATGAAAATGGTTCGAATAAGAGAAATATATGAGGCCTTTAACCTTGATAATTAGATACAGTGTTGGAAATGGACATACTAAGACGGTCAGGGGTTGGGGGCCATTTTTGAGTGAGCTCTTTTCAATAGTGTATTCGAACTATTTTGGTTATTATAAGTGATGAGACTATTTGTATCTATTAATTCTCATCAAATATTAATGTTTTCATTCATAATATCAAGTTTGGAATTGTATTGAAAGGCCACCTCAAAGACTTGCGCCAGTTGGGGGACATGAGGATGTTTCCGAGAATTCTCCTCCAATAGTAGAGAAGGAGAACGTGGTGGTCAAAAGAGATATGGAAGAGCAGTTTGGCAATAAATTTTCTCGATTTATGTCAATGATGGAATGAGACTAAGGGTAGGTTGCACCGAGTATGTTCAAGCTGACCAGAGAGTTTCAGATACAACACCCTCTGACCATTACTGAAGATGGTGGGACAAAAGGAGCATAGTTTTGGATAGAGTCCATAAAAACTATTCTTGACCATTTAGAGACTCCCCTCTAGAATCAAGTTAGGTCAGTGGCCTATATGCTGAGATGTCAGGAAATGTTTTTCTCGGACATCATGGTTTAGATAGAGTAGGATGACGGGATGATGTGTAATGATTTTTAAGAAATGTCTCTTGAGAACATATATCCAGAGTCCTTGTGGTGGGAGGAGGCAGAATATTTTCTAAGGATGACTCTGGTGAAAATTTTGGTGATGGACTATGCTTGAAATTTCAACGATTTGAGATGCTTCGTTACAACATGGATGGGAGACAAGGAAACTATGGAGTAATTTTTCTCCAACGGGATGAGACCAGAGATCAGATATTAGGGTAATATCTTTCATCTGAAAATTTTTCCTAAAGTGGTAGATCAATCTCGTATCTTTGAAGGAACCAAATAGGAGCAATAAATAATTAACTAGTGTTTTTATATGGGTGAACATGTAGTGCAGCTTTTGATATTAGGAAGAACTATATTGGAACCTTTTAGAAAGGTGGAAGCACATAGATTATTCAGATGTTGGGGGAGAATTCTCAGGCTGGCTAGTAGGTCTTCAAGTATAAGTGTGGCAGGATGAGGCACATGCATGACCAGTGTCCTCACCCACCAGTTTAGTGCTGAACATGCAGTAGGTTGGTCCATGTGCTGAGATTCTGTAGGAACCTATGGTTGTTGTGGAATGATTGTCTTTAGAGGAAGATGTCGAGTGTTAGCTGGGGGTTTGATACCATATAGTAGGATGGAAGTTGGAGCTCCAAGGGTTTTACTAGTTGGGGTGGTGTACATGGACATCCAGGGTGATATCACCATTACAAATAGAGTTGATTAGTTCGGGGTACTCATGATGGATCCTATGGTAAAGGGGTAGGTCATCTCCTTGCACATCAGGTTGCACCGGAAGGTGCTGATGTAGGGCCATCTTCTATGAAAGGTACGATTCTTGTATCATCTGTACTTTCTATTGAATTATTTCATATAGGTGCTAAGAATTCCTTTATTTCTACTTGGATGGTATTTTTTATGGTCTAAACCGTGGTCGCTACTTGTGGGGTAAAGTCACCAGATACTCACCTAGCGATGTGAGACAAGGACATCATGTAGTGTAACGGTTGTTCTTTGGAGGATGATAGGTATTGTCTTCTATTGGATATGTTTTCCCTAGGGATGTCATGTTTTTACCTAATATTGGGAATGGATTGGTTAGTGTTATATCAATCCAATTTCAACTATTAACAACTTTGGGTAAAATTCATATCTCTCAATAAGAGAACTCATGTCCTTCGTAGTGAGTGGGGTACTCATGCTGTCCATGGAGGGCTGCTAGGCCATTAGATTTTGGAGATCACAATCCAAGTGGAACACATTATAATAGATGATGAAGAGAATGTACAAAGAATCTTCCCTTTTATTATGGACGAGTTTTAAGACGTGTTCCCTGAGGACTTCTCGGGGTTACCACCCAAGAGAGATGTTGAGTTTATGATCTAATTATTTCCTGGAGAGGAGGCAGTTTCCATTCCACCATACGGAATGGCACCAGCAGGGCTCCGAAAATTGATGGTTTAGTTAGTGTAATTGGAGTGTAAGGGGTTTATACATCCTATTACATCACCTTGGGGATCTCATGGGCTATTTTCTAAGATGTATGATAATTCACTAAGGTTATGTGTCGATTATAAGAAGCTGAACCAGATGAAAATTATGAACTGATAACATTTTCATAGAAATAAGGACCTGTTTGATTAGCACCGATGTTCCTTAGTTCTTTTGAAGATTGATTTGAGATCGGGATAACATCATTTTTGGGTGATAACTTCTATCCGACCCAGAAGGCATTCCAAAGTAGGTATAGGTTGTATGAATTCTTTGTATTGTTGATTGGTTTGACCAATTCACCATCTTTCTTCATGGCATTGATGAACCGGATATTGAACATGTATTTGGATCTGTTTTTAGTTGTTTTCATTGATGACATATTGGTGTTCTCTAGAACACATGATGATCATGCCAAAAATCATGACATAGTCTTGAGTATATGAAGAGATCATTGGGTTTACGCCAATCTATCAAAATTATAGCATTGGCATGATGAGGTGCACTTTTCGGGAGATATCATATATGAGTCAGCTATATCAGTGGATCTAGAAAAGGTGCAGCCTGTGGTTACTTGGGAGAAGTTGAAAAACATCCCTAATATTCATTATTTTCTAGGTTTGGACAATTATTACCAAAGGTTTATTAGATATTTCTCTCGTTGGGCAGTGCCCCTCACAGGCCTAACCAAGTAGGTGGTTAAGATATATAGGTCAAAGGCTTGTGAGAATTCTTTACATGAGCTAAAGAAACGGTTTACCACCATACTTATTTTGACCATTCCTGAACTAGGTAAGGGGTAAAAATTATTCTGCGATGTGTCTGGTGTGGGGCTTAGGGAATTGTTGATGCAGGATGATCGGGTTGTGGCTTATGGGTTGTGCTAGTTGAGGCCACATGAAATAAATTATTATATTCATGACCTGGAGCTAGCTACTAGGGTTCATTACTTAAATTATTAGACGCATTATTTGTTGGGAGAACCCATTAAAGTGTATACCCACCATAAAACAATCAAAAACTTCTTCCCTCAGTGGGATTTGAATATTCGACAATGAAGATGGGTTGAGAACTTGAAGTCTTTTGATTTTGAATTTGTTGATACACCAGGAAAAGGGAATAGGGTCACGGATGCACTGATATGGAAGACTCGAAACCTAGTTTTTCATGAATCCAGTTCATTGTGGGTGATGATGGCATTGTTTGCAAAGATTAATTTGGAGGTAGATGAGGGGAATGATCAGATAACCCTTACTTCTAATGTTGTTTATTCTATGATTTTGAGCTGACTTAAAGAGATTCTGTTGGTAGATCTTTGTTTTTTTGTTATGAAATATTTTATTAATGGTGGGGAGTCACCATATGGGCGGAAATTCGGGGCTTATATAGTTATGTACATTCATGGTCATGTTGTGGTGCCGCAAAGTGTACGAAAAGTGTTGATACGTGAGTTCCACACATAAAATTTGGTAGAGCATCCATCCTTGACTATGTTGTACCACGGCCTTCATAGCCAGTTTTTATGGTTGATAAGGACGAAGGAAGTCTCACATTTTGTGGAACGATGCCTGACCTATCAGTAGGTGAAGGCTGAAGATCAGCACCCAAGTGGGTTTTTGAAGTAATATCATGTTCCAGAGAGGAAGTGGAATGATTTCATGATAGATGTCACAGTGTGTCTTCTGAGGACTCTATAAAAGAATGACTCCATTTCGGTGGTGGTAGATCAGCTTACCAAAGTGGACCATTTATTACAAATTATGGAGGCCAATATAGTCATCATGGTTGGGGAATTGAATTATCGGGAAATAGAAAGGTTGAATGGCATGTCGAGGACCATAGTTTCATATTGTGATCCACATTTCACCTTGCGCTTCTAGAAGGGACTAAAAAATCCAATTGGTACCTAGGTGTTTCTGAGAATGGATTAACACTCACGGACCATTAGTAGTGACAGTGTAAGATTTAGGTATTAGAAGACATGTTGAGATACTTTTTCGGGATTTTGGTGGTTCGTGGGAAAAGAACTTGTCGCTTATTGATTTTTCTTATAAAAATAGTTTTCAGGATACAGTTCAAATGGATCATTTTGAGGAACATTATAGGAGTGCTTGTAGATTATTGTTGTGTTGGTTAGAGGCCGGAGAGTTTGAGCAGTTTGGGTTGAGTCTTGTGTGGGAGACGTTAGAGGAGGTTCATTAGATTCAAAATAGTATGGATACCGCTATGAGTAGGAATAATTCATATGCATATCAACTTTTTAGATCTCTTGAGTTAATCGTGGTTTATATTGTGTTTCTCAATGTGTCTCCCCGGTTGGGTCACTGCCAAATTTCGAAACAGTGAATGTTAGTGCCTATATATGTGGGGCCTTTTGAGATTGTGGAGAGAATCAGACAGATGGATTACTGATTGGATCTTCCATATTGGTATAGTAGGATACAAGATGTTTTCCTTGTCTCACAACTTTGAAAATATCTCCATGACCCATCTAAAGTAATAAATGTTGATATGTTGATCTTGAGACTGATGCGTCCTTTGAGGAACACCCGGTTCATATTTTAGATCATAGCGAGAAATTTTTCAGACATAAGGTTCTGCCCCTTATTACCATTCAATGGAAACATGTAATCATTGAAGAGGAAAATTGGGAATGGGAATCTGATATAAGGGTCTAGTGGGCAGATCTCTTTTTTGTAGATACTCAATGATGCTCTGGAAGAGCGTCTCGGAAACAATCCATTTTAAGGTGGGGATGTTTTATGATCCTTGATTTATCTGTAAGGTATGTTTTACTTAGGATTAAATTTGGGACCATTATTTTGGTCAATTAAGTATTCTCCTAATCCCTAAGAAGGTTCAGGGGTGTTCCAGGGGTTTGGTACTTGAATGAGTAAGAAAAAGTGGGGCTCTGGGCATGCTATATGACTTTTTCATTGTTAGTGCAAACTGTGCGGATTTCCCAAGAAACCGTGCGAGGGGCTATTTTGGGACAGAAGCATCTGCACTGTTTTCACATTGTTTGGAAAACTGTGAGGGTAAACTGTTCATCCCAAAATCCTTTAAAAATTTACAAAATTTCCACTCTTGAATTTTATGTCACACTCAGGATTTTCCCCTTCCCTCTCCAAAGAATCCCTAGGATCAAACCATAGGGAAAATAACTCCCAAGGATCAATATCCTTCTATTTATTGTCATTTGAAGTGTCTTTGGATGAAAATAGAAGATCCAGGTGAGTCTAATATTCTTCATCTCTTTTATCTGGTTTAGGTCTTGTATTTTGGGTGATTTCCGTCCAATACTCTCAACCCTCTCTTTTTCGGAGAGATCTCGGTTGAGGTTTCAAAGGGCTATTGGATTGGGATCTATGGCCTTGGTTGAGGGGGAGTTCATCAACTGATTCAAGGTTGGTGGTTTACATGTTATGTCCCTTTGTATTTGTGTAGATTTGTTCATGTACGGTTATGTTATAAATCATACATTATTATGTTCTTTGTTCCCTTCATTTAGTTTTATAAAGATGTTTTCTAAATGTTTAATTAAACCCCTTTTTATCCCCATGGGATGCGGGGACGATGACTCCACAAAAATAGGGCCACCTGAGGGGTGTACTGATTTTTCCCCCAACTTAGAGTTAGCTAAGTAAGTACATGCCATTGTGAGAGAACATATAACCTATAAAAAATATATTAATATACTTAAATGATGCGTAATTTGGGTTTTAATAATCCATTTGGGTTGGGTAATGTATTAAGAGTTTTTTTGGTTGGCATGAAAAAGTGTTTATGGGATTAATGGGAAAATTCTAGGGGACTAGCTTTATACATTAGAATGCTTAGTGAGATAGGCATGGTAAATGGGAATGGGGCTAAAATGGTTATTTAATATAAAAGTTGAATGTGTTCATGGATTGTGGATAAATGTAAAATTCCCATTTATTGATATTTTTGTCATGTTGTAAATGATATTTTTATGCTTTTGTGATATGGTTAAATGTGGTGAATGATAAATAATCATGTGCACATAGCATGGATGAGTAGAGTAATTAATTGAGGTTATTCTCCCATGGATTGTGTCAGACTGAGGTTCTAGATCCTCCACTAAATAGAAAGGTTAGGGAAGGGGACCATGTTTTATTCCCCTAATGGTTAAATTCCACCAGACTGAGGTTTCGAGGTCGGGATATTGGGAATTTTTGAGATATAGTTCATATCATGATTGTACTTGTTTAATTCCCACATATTGAGAACATTGGTAATACCTAATACATTGAACACATGGTAATGGTTGAAAAAATAACTGAAATAAACATGGGGTATTTGGTGTTCCAACTTAATTGGAACCTAAAAATAGTTGGATTTTTAGCTTTTTATCTTTACTTATCATTATTTATCAAATTCATTCAATATATTCCTTGTTAGATATTTTTTTAAACAACTTTGGTGGTGGAATAATAAGTTATACTCAAACCTTTCTCGGGATTCAATTTTGTACCTCAGCAGATTTATAGCTTTCAGGCCAGGACAAGGCGAAGGTCCCTATTCCTGGGAGTTGGGTTGGGCATGGAACGTGGATGAGTGAGGTTCCAAAGTTGGAATTTGGACCATTTTTGGGATTCAAATGTTTTATTTCTTTTTCTTTTTTTTCACTTTACCTTGTACCATGGCATGTTATATTTATTGTTTTTATGATTGTACCCAGATTTGGTATCTAGTTAATTATGCATGTAATGGATTGTTCTCTTTTTTCCGTTATTTCAATTATTATATGTTGTGAATTATTTGGGTATTGTGGGTATAGTCTCCCCACATGACCTATTGGACCCTCATTGCTACTTGGAAACAACTATCATATGGGAGTCATGCATGAGGTCATGTAGCGACTCGGCATGGGGAACAAGATTAGTGGATCCTGAGTTGGGGACATTACAAATATACCCACTCATGATATTTTACTACCCAAAAAATATACATTTTGTTTCTAAAATTCACACAAATTATAATTTTCTTTTATAATATCTTTCATTAGTGTCCTAAGTTCATTCATCAAGTGATATAATACTATTCCTTACATTTGGAATATATAGTATTTTAATCAATAAATACTAAAAACCCAATAAACACAATATATAAAGACTTCTATGATTAAATCCAAGTTTAAAGATTGTTCCTTAGTAAAAAAATGAAGAAGATATAAATTTATTATTTACATACCTTTTATGGAATGTTGTTAGTATAACAACCGTTTTCTTCATTTCACACTAAATCTTGATTTATTACATAAACTATTAACTTGGTAAAACATAGAAGATCGAGAGGTCTAGTGTCTTTGGGGATTAGGAACATTACATAACAACTTCAAACATGAAATACAACATCTTTATTGAAAACATTCTTTACATGACCACTAGATTCCCTCGTACTTATCATTGCATAGGATAACCTGAGGACATGCATATGAAAAACGTGAGCTATAAAGCCCAGTAAGGGAATAAACATGGAATAACATGAAGAATAAAATACATATCAGAAAATAGTAAATTTCAATGGAGAACAAGATAATCTTGAACATAAAGGCATGATAAATCTTGATAATCATAACATGGAAATGTAACACCAATATATAAAATGGAATTATCATGAGAAAAGGTTCATTCCACATGGAGGATGAGTAAACCCTCAATACACATGAAGCATGAGTAAAACATTGTTTCACTTAAATTATAATGTTTCAACACTCATTCCACATGACATATCATGATATTATACATTTCCCAATACATTGGAGCGCTATCAGGGAGCACCCTTCTTAAATGTTTTATTTCATGCTTATGTGTGCCACATGGATCATATAACTTGGAATAAATAAACACCATAAGTTATTAAATGATTATTTAATAAGGAATAAATACATGAAAGTACCATTCAACAGGTATATGTGGATAAAAGTGAATACCCTTGATAGAGACATGGGTATGTTATTCACTACACAATGATCTTTGTTTGGAAAAACGTGATGCAATTTCGACCGCATAACGGCATGAAATAAGGATACATGAAAATTGTTAATGAGATAGGAAAGGGTGTCTCATCATATGTACATGAAATGGAAGGAAATGGGGTCATATAGATACATTTCCCAATGAACATAATGTAATTCAAATGCATAATACAAAAGAATTACATGGATGTAAAAGAGGATAGAGAAACACCTCACAGAATTTTGGCATGGTAGCGGGTGTACATGGGAGGATTTAATGAGAGATAAAGGGGTATACCATTATCCAAAAATAATGAGTATAGTATGGGGGAGGTTTGAAATCATACCCCAACATTTTTAATTGATGAAAAGGACATAATAACTTAATGAAAAATAGACAAAAATGTAAATGGAAGAAATCAATTACTTGGAAGTGTGATCTCAACGGTATGAGAGAGGATTGAGAGAGGCTTCTTTGGAGATTGAGGCACCTTGGGGGATTATAGAGATAGGAGGAAAGGGTTTTATGGTAATCTAAAGGCATTGAGTGATGTGTAAGTGGGATCTTGTGTGGGTTTATATAGGAAAGGAGAGAGAATTCTATATTATTTAGGTTTGGAACACCTCACATTAAGCTAATCAAAACCACAAACCAGACGATTGTTTACCATGTTTTTTCCAATGGGGAGTGGAAATAAATATAATATATTTCCAATGGCAGAAATTATTAAAATAATAGGGTGGATTATTTGGAGATGAGTCACAATCTCACGGAAACCAATTTAAAAAGACAAAAATGTTTTATAAGCCTAGAAGGGTCCACCAAAGCATTTTAAAATAAATAAAACAAACCCAAAATGACATTCATTAAATGGTAAAAATTATATTGTCCTAACATAATGTTTCTATTTTTTATTACACCACTATTCGTTCATTATGATATCATAAATCACATTATATATTTAATTGGTATTTAATTTTTAACCAAAAATTTGACTGTCTCGGAAAATAATGAAAAATTCACCGTTGGATAATTTCTCTATCTCGATTCCAAAATTAATATTCATTTTATATAATTTATTTTCAAAATATTTGAATTTTTACTTTTAAATAAATCACCGACAATTACCGAAAATTCATGGGTTTTTACCAAAACTGCTTTCAAACCGTAATAAAAATTACAATTTCATTCATAAAAAATGAGCGATAATTTATATTTAGAAAACATAATTTATTAATATTCCATTTAAATATTATTTAACTAAAAAATCCATTAATTCATATAAATATATTTCTTATTTGAATATTAACTAAAAATACTATTTCCACTTTAAAAAATATTTTAGATGTAACCATAATAAAATGTATATATATCAATTATTATATACAAAAAAATAATTCACATAATCATAGTGCTAATTTATTGTTACATAAAACCTTATAACACATACATAAGATCTAAGGGTAAGGTGTGTGATGGCGACCGACTCTTGGGGTGGCTCTGATAACATTTCTCGGGTGGTAATCTCTATCAACTTCCACATATCACGTAGGTGATTCTGTATGAGTTTAATGTGTTCAAGATCGGCTTGGTATTGGTTAAGAGAGAAATCCAATGACACCACCTCTTTTCCGAGCCCCGACAAATGGGCTTCATATGGGGTATGTTTACTGGATGAGGCCATCTCTTCCTGTGTTTGAGTAAATTGGATTTGTTAAAGCCCTATATTTACACTAATCATGTGATCAATGTTCAATGACTACATTAGAAACAGTCACAGTATATAACGGTATTAGAATGTCAGAAAACATAAAACCAATGAAGTTCACATTTTCTATAGACATAATAAGACATTTAAATAGATCAATAAGAATTTTCTTTAGTGAAAGTTTGGGTTGTTACAATCTTCTACCCTTAAAAAAATTGTGTCCTCACAATTTGATTACATACAAAAAGAACTCTGAAATTTAAACACAACATCGGGGTTTCTTATAAACCACCATCAAGATTTCCCCAACCCTCATTATCACATTGATCATGGATAGCTAGGGTCCACATAGTGCAACAATAATTCAATTCACATTCAAAGTCTTCCACTTCCCTAGTCATGATGTAGTCCATGAAACAATGATTGTACCAATGGAAAATATTATGCCCTTTTTGAAAAAAAAATAGTTTCTAATGTATAGTTTCAAAACATCACCATGTACAAGGTTTTTTTAAAATAGTTTGATAATTTCTGATTTGAAATTTTTTAAATTTTGTTCTTCTAATATATTGTCTATGTTTCCAAAAAAAACTAGAAACCAGACTATATATATATAGGCTGCTCAGTGGTCTCCCGCTATGGAAGATATTCTAAAATCAAATAGAGCGTCATACTCTATGGATAGGGTTAAATATTGGAAGATATCCTGATGGGTCCTACCTTATCTTGAAAGGTAGTAGATTTGGGATCTTAATCTTTGATCATAGGTGTGCCATGATCCTTGATGATTCTGTGGAATGGAGGTGGTGTTTGATATGTCATTGAGCATCTTACAGGAAAGATGGACATTAGAAAAGGTTTTTATGTTGTACGAGATTGACTTCGCAATAATTATTTCTAGTAAGTCCTCAGGAAGAGACAAGAGTGTTGTTTTTTGTTCTTCCCCATCCATCTCGAAACTGTCCTTCATCCTGCTGATAAAACATATCAAATTCCAAGTTACCCTCTAGACATGATAAAATTGTGATATTAAACAACTTGATGTCTAACTATTTACTTTTCCTTAATGAAATAAATGTTTGGGTAACACATATAGGGTAATACAAAGACATAAAACAGAAGAATTATAAATAGCATTTATTTTCATAACATATGAATCTATTGTCTTCAGTGTATGTTATCCATGATCTACTTTGAGAATTTTTTATAGTACCTTAATAATTGTTATTACTAAGCTATTGAATTTACCAAAGCATATCCCCCAGGAGTGTTCTAACCAATAGTGAAGTAAGTCCCATTGTCATGCACCAGTTCCCATTCGATTCTATCTCAATGCGGTGTTTTCAGGTTTTACCCTTTGGATACATTTGTGCCAGAGCCTCCTCTACCTACTCGTATCCAGAAAGGGATGTATTTGCATGATAATCCACTTAATCAATAATCATCAATAATTTTGGATTTTTTATTATAATTATTCCTGTCTATATTTCTTCACTAGGGTTTTCAAATTCTAATCCCAAAAATAAATAAACCTATCCTTTTATTCCAACTATTACAAGCATGTTCAATATTTCACACTAAAAACTGATTTATTACATAAACTCTTCACCTGTTACAACATGGAAGATAGAAAGGTCTAGTATACTTGGGGCTTACTAACATTACATAATAACTTCAAACTTGAAACAAAATATCTTTATTGAAAACATCCTTTACATGACCACTACATTCCCTCGTACTTAGCATTGCATGGGATGACCTGAGGACATGCATTAGAAAAGGATGATCTATAAAGCCCAATAAGGGAATACACATGGAATAACATGAGGAATACAATACATGTTAGAAAATAGGAAAATAAATGGATCCAAGAGAAACATGAACATAAAGGCCTGATAAATCATGATATTCATAACATGGAAATGTGGGAACAACACATAACCTGGAATTAGCATGAGCTGGGGATCAATGCACAAGGAGCATGAGTAAACCATCATTGCAAATTAGGCATAGGTAAAACCTCGTTGCACTTGAATTATCATGAGTCAGCACTCATTGCACATTACTTGTCATGATAATATAATTTTCCTAACGCATTGAGCACTATCAGAGCACACCCTTCTTAGACATTTCATTTCATGCATATGTGTGCCACATGTGTATTATTACATGGAATCAATCAACATCATAAGTTATTCCACGAATACGTAATGTGGAATAAATACATGAATGTACAATTCAGTAGGGGTATGTTAAAAACTGTTAAAACCCTTAATAGAGACATGGGTATGGTATTCACTACACAATGATCTTGGCTTGGGAAAACGTGGTGCAATTTCAACAGCATAATGGTGTGACATACGGATTCATGAAAATATTTGATGTGATAGGAAACAGTGTCTCATAATATTTATATGAAATGGAAAATACACAGTTCATATGGATACATGTCCCAATGAACATAATGGAATTTAGATGCATAATACGAAATAATTACTTGGATGTAAAAGAAGAGAGAGAAATGCATCATGGAATTTCAGTATGGTAACAGGTGTACATGGGAGGCTTTAATGAGAGATAAAGGGGTATACCATCATCCAAAAATGAAGAGGAAATTATGGGGGAAGTAAGAAATCATACCCCAACATTTATAATTGAAAACAAAATGGAATAACCACTTAATAAAAATTAGAAGAAAAAAATGAGAAAGGAAGAAATCCCTTAATTGAAAGTGTGATCCCAAAGGCTTGGGAGAGGCTTGAGAGAGGATTCTTGTGAGATTGGGGAAACGTGTGGGGATTCTAGAGATATGAGGGAAAGGGTTGGTCTAACTCCAAAGTCTTTAAATTAAGAGGATGTGGGAGCTTGTGTGGGTTTATATTATAAAGGAGTGAAAATTATTTATTATTTTGGTTTGGGACACCTCACATTAAACTAATAAAAACTATAAACCAACCCATTGTTTTTTCCCATGGTTTTGTCCATGAGGAGTGGAAAACAATATTTTATAATGCCGATGCCTGGTATTAGTAAAATAATAGGTTGGAATATGTGGAGGTGAGTCACTCGATCAAGGAAAACAATTTTAAAAGAAAAAATGTTTTATAAACCTTGAAGGTTCCACCAAAGTTTTGTAAAATAAATAAAACAAACCAAAAATCACATTATTTTAATGATAAAACATATTTTGGCCGAAACAATATTGTTTATATTATTTTATTACATCACTATTGGGTTATTATGATGTCATAAAACACATTAAATATTTAAATGGAATTTAATTTTTTCCCAAAAAATTGACCGTCTCATAAAATTATGAAAAGTCCACTATTGGATATTTTTGTTGTCCAAATTCCAAAAATAATATTATTTTTATCTATAAAATTTTCTAAATATGTTAATTTTTTCTTTTAAAATAAAAACCGACATTTACCGAAAAATCATGGGTTGTGACCAAAAAATCTTTCAAAACATAATAAAATTTACATTTGTATTCATAAAAATTTAATTATCATTCATATTTAACAAAAATTAATTTATTAATTTTTTAGTAAAATTTTATTTAATTAAAAAATCCATTAATTCATCTAAATAGATTTCTTAGTTGAATATTAACTAAAAATACTATTTCTCATTAAAAACTATTTACGAAGTAACAATAATAAATTAAATGTATATTCATTATTATATACAAAAAATACTGCACATGATCATGGTTCTATGGTCTTGTTACATAACCCCTTACAACAACTTCATAAGACCGAAGGGTATGGTGTTCAATGGTGACTGACTCTTGAGGAGGCTCAGATAACATTGCTGGGGTGGTAATCTCAATCAACTTCCACTTCTCTCATAGGTTGTTCCGCTCGAGGTTAACGTATTCAAGATCGTCTTGGGCATGGTCAAGAGTGAAGACCAATGACGCCACCTCCTTTCCGAGCTCCAAAAAATGGGCTTCATACGGGGAAAATCTATAGGATATGGCCATCGCTTCCTTTGTCTGAGTAAATTGGATTTGTAAAAGCACTATATTTACAATAATCATGTGATACACTTATCTGAATGATATCTACTTCTTAATAAAAATGATAATATGTCTGCACCATAGTGATACATTTATCTGAATGATTCAAATTTTAAAAATATCCAAGAGTTTCTTTTTTAATTCTTTTATCTAAATTGGGTGCATTATATGAAGATCTTTTGAAATTGGTTTAACACCAAGTATGAGTTTTATTGAATATTTAAACTAAAATTTTTTAAGAATATTCAAAAAACCCTCTAGAAAAATTATTAAATGACTCATATTCAAAAGTTATTTCTTTTCTGTTGAGTTTCTCCCAAACCATCTATGATAAAAACCCATTTGAATAACAATTCATACCCATAAAATTGATGTGATTTTAATTATAATAACATATTTATCATCACACTAATGAATGATCATATTTTTTTTAAATAATATGTGACATTCCATCGTTATAAATTGATATTTAATTTATAAAATAATTCTAATCCATGTCCAAATTTACTTTGAATTAAACATGGTGCTAAAAAATAATTATATAAAGAACATTCCCCCAAAATCCAATCAGGGAAGAATCATAATCATTGAAATTTATAATCACTCAATTATTGGTTTTTACTACTAGTTCACCATATAATTCTTGATGTGGAAATTTTATTTGATTAAGAAATTATTCAGATATAAATTATTTGGTTGATCTATGATCAAATAAGTCTTTACCAGTTCTAGAGTGGATATTATGTGTACCTTTAACAACTTTATTATCGTACCCTATATAAAAAATACTAATTATATGATATTTTCTATTCCTTTTGTTCATAATATGTTTACAACATCAGTAATCATCATAAACCAATATATTTTATCAAATTTTTATCCTAGTTAACATACTTTTTATTTGAATGACTGTATTTTGGGTGGTGAATTTTATGGAGATTTATCTCTATCATTTGATAACTTATTCTTCCCATCAATATAGAATTTTAACTCCTATGACATTCCCATATAGACTTATTACATTTACTAGTTCACTTAATACAATTTACTACATGATTCATTTAACACTTTGAATATAAATTAAATGTCATCATCTCTTCGCTATGATTTTTACTATTTTAATTTTAATTGAATTCCATAATTATTTTATGAAAAAAACAAGATATTATTTAGTAACCCCAACTATGACAAGAGAAAACATCAAATAATTTATGAATATCTTTGTATGTTTATTATGGTTATCGGCATTAGGATATAAGGTTTTATGACACTATCGAAGAAATTAATATTACATTTGATTTCTATGAAAATACTATAATTATACCTTTCATGTATTTTAAAACATTACTAATAGGTACAGATGGATTCAAAATCATTTTATTGTAGGTCATGGAATTAATTATCTCTTTTCAAATAATGAATATAAGAGAATTATTTTATTGAAAATATTATCCTACACTCATACCACTCAAAGAAGTCAATTTTATCACTTAACCATGTAATGTAGATAATGTATAACATTAATCATCTTCACCACAAAAATTATAAACAACCAAAATAAAATTTATATGTTCCAAGAGTTGGAGAAAAAAATTATTATTTTTAGTGGTACAGATTAATTTCACAACTTGTATCAGATCAATAAGCCCACATAAATAATGTTCATGTTATATCATTAATTAATCATAAGAAATAGTTTCCCTCATTTTTATCTTTTGAATCTCATCATTATTAATATATTATGAAATATTCATATTCAATGAAAAAAATTCATTACACCTCCATAAAAATTTCATTCTCAAGAAGAAAATCCATTAGTTGTCTATTTCATTTAGCATGAATAAATATCCTTCATGTTTTATCTATTTACTAATCCCAAGAAAACATATTGTGAACTAAAACTATAAATTTTAAAACTATATAATCCCGGAAAATAATTTTTAGATTTCTAAATCTTGAAACCTCTTTTTCAATATATGAAACCTTAATTTTAACCATCGTTGTCTATTATTTTTACAAAAAAAATATTATTTTATTCAATAATTAGATATCCCAAAATAATTTCACAAATTCTTTCTAACCCCAATAACAATATATTTACTTTGTCGATCCTATGAGTCCAACAGTTGAATCATATAAATTTCATACATACATATTTATTCTTTTTTAAAAATATTCAAAACATTATACAAACACAATCCCATAGACTATGAGGGATTAGTTTATTTGTAGACTACATACACAATACTCTTATTTATTGAATGATCATTAAAATATACCATAAAGATATTCCCACATAGTATTCTTCATATAAAAACCATAATTAATCCCTTCTTCATAACATATTGAAATGAATCATAATAAATGGCGACATCTAGTTCTCAATAAGGGTAAACACCACTGATATCAATAATCAATTAAGTATAAAATGAGAATAAAGGTATAAGAAAGTGATATTGAATTTTAAAAACCATTCCTTCATATAATATACCATAAACTTCATTCATGAAATAAATCATGGATGTTCACAAGACAGGAGTCATAATGGAATCAATGAACATGAGTCCTGAGAGAATAATATTATCATACGACAAATGTTTTTCTTATACATAAATTTTGAAAATAATTTCCCTATCCAAGGATCATTTCTAATAATATCATAGTGGTTCAGGTTCACTCCCCAATGCATTATATCATTAGCCAATGATCACTCCTACTACTATCAAAGAGGGTTGTATCACTCCGGATTCTATCTTATCCTTATTTGTGGTTTACTACCATGATTATCATACCAGATTTGGTTTAGTCCATATTATATCATATCCTTAGATAAAGATCACTCTTAAAACAATAATAGTTTATGTAGTCCCTTATTAATCAGGTTTTAATCCCGATTCAAGTGGTATTATAACATGATATTTTTATTCAAACCAACTAGAGTGGAGGACTATAGAATTTTGTTACCACCTATCAAATAATCATATTTCATTCATATTTGTTTCAAAAATAGTATAAATATATCATCATAAATCATATCCTATGGAAAATAAATGGGGTTCATAATCATTTCATCATATTATAACCTAGGGAAAATAAATTTTTTTCATTAAACATGTCATAACAAAAAAACAAAAAAATAATTAATAAGGACTGTATCCTTGGTTCAGATCCCCTTCAAATCCTATGTTTCCTCAAATAGTTTTATTATAAATATAAAATCCTTTATATGATCAGGTAGAATATTTCCTAGGGAAACTACCCTTTTCAGTTTGGAGTCACATCCTTAAAAACTAATAATTTATTTAATTTTATGATAAACAATTTCCTTACATATAATCTTGTAAAAAAATAATAGAATCTTCAAATCGTTTACTGATCTTGATAATTTAAAATTTCATTACGATCGGTTATGTTAAAAATGGTTTATTTACAATTTAAATGTACCTCAATCAAAATTTGACTATAATATTACCATTAAATAATTATAGAAAAAGTGAAACATGGGAAAATAGATTTTTAAAATAATCGGATAATTTTAAAAAAATATTTAAAATATATTTAGAAAATATATAAATGTATGAAAATGTATTTTTGAATGAAGGGAGATTTAAATTAAATTATTTTATAAAAAACATTAATTTAGTCCCTTGATAACATAAAGAGTGAAAAATGAAATGAATTCTTGTAAACACTATAAATAATTATATTATAATAATAAAAAATTGATTCACTAGAGTCATATCATGAAATTTTATTGTTAGAAGAGTTATTTTAATCATTATTGATAAACAATGATATCATAACCTAAATACAATAACTCGTGATTTAAAGGGTTTGAAGGCATAATAAAATTCTTTATAAATAAATAAAATTTTAATTTACTAATATATTTTAATTGTGTACATAATTATAATATCTTATATACCCTTATTGTAAAATTTCAACTCCCATTTATTAATATTTCTTTAATGAATTCTCGATTAATGAGTGTTAATTGTTTCGTTCTTCGTGAGAATTTTGGTTTTGAATTTTCAACCCATGTACATTGATCATGGTAACAAATTCTCCAAAAAAATAATTGGTGATATAAATATAACATATATTTATTATATAAAATTTTATATTATTTCATAAATGGTATATTAAGAAAAAAATGAATTACCCAGTTTGTTGAGATGGTAACTCTTTCATATCCATGAATGTTTTTTTCAATTTCCAATTGATGGAAATAAATAAAGGTAAATCATAATTAAAATTTATATAATAATTATTATATCATATATAAAATATATATTCAGTATATATATCAATTATAACATCCATGTAAAATAATAAGGGAAAAGTTTCACATTTCATCATAGAGGTGGTAGTCCACACGTACACATGATAAATATCATATGTTTCCAATTGATTCAAATGTAAGAAGGTTGATATAATATTTTAATTATTGAATAATAATAACATCAAAAAGTCATATATAAATATTTAACCCATCATAATTACTATCCAATAATGACAATGATGGAAAATGAACTATATCTCTAGGAGGAGGCAGTAGTCTATAAGTATGCACGATTGATATGCCAAATTCATATTTGATGTAATAAAGGGTGGGAAATGAGGTTTAATCATGAAAATAAAATTATAAAATACGTTGGATACTGGATTATTAATTTTATGAGGAATACCTTCGATCTTGGGTCAGTATTAGAAGGATTCCATTAAAATAGGTCGGGTAAGACCATTACCACTCTTTCAGTTAGCCTCAGTTAGATGTTTTTTAAGGACCATTTAAATAGTCCATTAAATATATCATCACCTATAATATTTGGATATTCAAGTTGATGAAATTATTTTTTAGAGTTTTTTATCTGTATGGCTCAAAATATGTGATTTAGGGAGAAGCAGACGGTCCATTTTATATGTGAGGGTAGGGTCACTCTTCGAATTTCGTAATTTATTAAGTTAATATAAATTTATTTTCTTAATAAATTATCCCAAAATGGATTTATTTTGAAAATATAATGAACTTAATTCTAAATAATATCATAAAATAATATTGATTCATGTTTTGGTGTTTTTATAACCCATATCTAATAATTTTAACTCCATATTAACCCTTTGGAAAATTACCTAACATTTATCCATTATGGTTCAAGAAAGATTCAATACATGGAAAAGAGACTCATAAATGGATCATAGTAGATAATTTAAACAACAAGCCAATAAATTATCTATGGAAAATTTTTTATGAAATTTTAATCATTTAATAAAATATTTTTTATTATAAAATATCATTAATATTCTATTTGTAAATATTTTTTTACATTGACGTTAATATAATCATGATAGTAGTGAAATTTGAATATAAACCTCTAAAAGTTCATAGATATTTTATAATAAGTTTTAAAATTAATTTAAAACAATAATCCATTAAACTTTTATTAATATTATTATCCTTTAAATCATTTATTTTATTTTTCTATTTGATCAAAAATTATGTTTTTGTAATTGTGTAATAATTTATGCAAATTATTTGACCAAAAAAAATTGGAAAAATAATTTGACTGAAAAATTATTCGACCATTTCAATAATATTTTTGAACAAAACATAAACTCATTTTATGAATATGAAAAAATATTAGAGATATTAATATAATGAAAGTAACATTTTATATATTTTTTCTTCTTAAAATAATATAAAAGTAAATATTAAATAAAAATGGAACACTTTGGACCTGTTTTGATGGATTTGGTGATAATGGTCAATCCTCACTCGTCCAATAGGATAAAGGAATGTTTTATAAAAAAATTAATTCCATATCCTAATGTTTTATCCATGTTTTAACCTTTTAATGGTGAAAAATATTTACCAAGGTTACTATTCATAATGAAAAATGTAAAAGGGGAATATTTACCAAATTTGAACATCCTAATTAAAAATATGGAATTCATTTCTCTTGATATAATTCATATTAGTGGTATAATTTAATTTAAAAATAAATTCAAAAAATGTGATGAATTTCAGTTTTCTAGATAAAATTTATTCACAAGTGTAAATATATTTTATACTGACATCCAACATAAAATTTAAATGAATGACCTAAATTAAATTATATAAAATGTCAAAAAAAATTATTTGAAATTGAAATCACTTAAAAATAATATTATCCTTTGTAAATACTGGAATCTAAATGAAATTTTATAATTAAAATTGAAATTTTCACTATTTAATAAATAAATCAATTTTATTCATAAACATTATCCAAATTATAGTGTATGATAAATTTGAAATAATAATTTCAAAATTAGTGTTTCTATTTGGAACTATTTTTTATAAAATTGAAAACAATTAATTTTATAATTTTATGAAAAAATCAATAAAAACCCATTTTTGGGGTAAATATATATGATTGATGTATACAAAGAAATTTCTAAAAATTGAATAATTATTTATTAATATAGTGTATTTATATATGAAATTATACATCAGTTTATAAATTTTATTATTCTTAATCATTCATATAATTTGACTACTATCTTATAATATTATACTATATTAGGGTCTATTTATACTATGCTCTACATGTATACCTAACTATAAAATAAATTAAATTTATTTAAATATATTTATATAATAGAATCATGGTTTGTTATAGTTTATCCCATACTTGGAATTTTATGAAACCATTCCTATGATTTTTATCCATTGGAAATTAAATGTAGTAATGTGTACTAGGATGTAATTAAAGGTATCATTTTAGAGAATTAAATAAATTTCATGTACATCATGTATAATGTTCATAGTTTACATGACAATAAACATAAAAAGATCATATTTAATATTTCAATGAAATATAATATAATGGAATAATGTTTAAAATCATATATAAAAAAGTTATTTCCATAAATAAATATTGAAATGTACCTTTGCACCTAAATATCTAATGCTCAAATCTTTTGATTACATGTTTTGAAGAGGATGCTTTAACCTTGTGGTTTATAAACATAAACCTGACAAATATAATTACCCTCATACACATGGGAAACACACAACTATATAAATTCAAACAATATTCGTCCTAAATGTATAGATAATAATATTACAAAAATGGTAATATGTCAATATTCACCACTTTTCAACTATTTAATGATCCTATAAAAACCATAAATTGAGAAGTTTCATAGATCACATTTCTATTAATCTTATTCATGGAATGTTTATTTTAGAAGATAAAAAAAATTCCTTTTTTCATGATTAATTTTTCTATAAAAAAAACCTCTACATTTCTATCTCGTTCTCACTATTAACATCCCTATTGAAATATTAAAACTATTTTCCAATAAAATTATTCTTATTATTATAATTGTTCAATAAACTTTTTATAAAAAACTATAACCTATATTTCTATTGAAAATTATTATTTTTAAAATTTTGGGATAGTACAAATATTTATATTACACATCATATGAATAAGTATAAGAAATTTATAAATTTAACCCTTCAATTACATAACCACAATCCAAATTAGTATCCAAACACTTTTGAAAATTAATGTATTAGAAAATACAACAACTATTAATTATAGTAGTATCCATAGTATACCCATCTTTCTCTATTATGTTTTGTGTTTAATATAGTCTAATCCAAGAAAATAATAATTATTTATGCATTAAATATATAAATATTGTGTCTTGATTCCTATATCAATACTATTATATATTATATCATATTAATCATATTTTATTATTAATAAAAATACATTTGATAGAAAAAAATTATATATATTTTTATTTAATTTAATTTCCATAAGATAAAACTTAAATCACCCAAAAATAAAACAGTCCCAGGAATGTATGGTTTATCTTAATTAAGGATAATCTATATAAGAAAAATATTTTATAATTGTTGTGAAAATTTATTAATGATTGAGCCACGCACAAAACACCCTTATAGGATTCTAATATTTTATAAATTTATTCATAACCTATAGAAGGGAATAATAAGAATGTGTTACTTTAAATGATAAATATGGTAATAATAAGAGTAAAACATGCAAGTCAGAAAACACATATAAATTATAAGGCATAACATCATATCATAATGTGAATGACCATAACAATATAAACATAGGATATGGAAATGATATCATATTATCAAGGAATCATAATTATTTAGAAACAAAAAAAGACACAATATCATAATCATATGTTAAATCAAACTACATAGACTATCATATAATTGTGTATATAGTTACATAGTGGATTTGGGTCACCCCCTATTTCCATAAACATGATAAATATTATCCCATGGTAGATTGGGTTCACTCCATATTATCATAGATAGCCTAAATAAACGGTCATGTTGGATTGGGATTTCTATATATTCCCTTTAAAAAAGTGTATGGAGTCTCATGATGGATTTGTTTTACTCCCCATGCACATTAATGTAGTGGAGAGGGTCCCATGGGGGATTTGGTTTACTCTATATGCGATTATATATTATCTTATGAGTTGTGAATATTTAACCAAATAATTTGGGGGATATATACTTTCTTGGACACTAATTAAATATTAAAAATAATTATATGTATATTTATATGTGATCTATAATTGGATATGAAACCATAACTATATAATAAGAATAATAAAACCCATAAAAAAGAAGTGGGATTTAGAATCATATCTCATAGAATAACAGAAGGATATATCATAAGAATCCCCAAGTAAATAATGAATTGAATCATCTTGGATTATAAAATTTTGATAATGAGGTATATGTATTAAAATATTACTTACAATTTATAAAAAAGTAATACGGTGTATTAAAATGAATCTATTAGGTGATTCTTTTTGAAATAAACACATTATTTTTTTAGTAAAGGGGTAGTTATTTTACAAAAAACTAGAATTGTAAAATGATTTTTTAAATAATAAAATGAGGTATTTTCCAAATATATTCATTGATACAAATCTATTAAGTGGTTATACTATTCATGGAGTAAAACATATTGAACATCCCGAAAATCGGTTTTTCTAAAATGATGGTTTGATAAGGGAATATAAAACATATATTATCCTCAATAAAGGATGATAAAGTAGAGTATGTATATATGTGATAAATAAATAAATATATATATATATATATAATTTTGTAGAAATTTATAAGAAGAATAACATGTAAAAGGGAAAAAGTAAAACAATTGTGTAGTGAAAAACTAATGAGGTTTGATTGAAAGATCACATTTTTATTCTCAGATATCTTTTTTGAGATACCTCATAAAACAAAAGTAATTATAACTTATTATTAAAATAATATAATAGGTTAAATATGATGTTCCTTTGATATATTAATTATCATTTTTTCAAATATAATTTATTAAATTCTTGGAAATAGAAAAATACATGTTAGTAGGGGATAATATTGTTAAACATGATTGGAAATATTCACAAAATTGAAATATATATTTAAGGTGAGATTCATCAAGGTGGAGTTGTTGAATTTAAAAACCCATTTTCCCTTATTATGAATAAAATGTATCATAAAAACATATAATGGTATAATCAACCAATCATTATGGTATGATATTCTTGATAAATTATAATAAAATAATTAAAGGAGGTTTGAGTTGAACCAATCCAATAAATCATAAAAAAGTTTCCCATTTTAAATCCAGTGAATGTTGAAAATGGAAAATATTTTTTAAATATATTGTATTTAAGGATAGTTATGATTAAAAGGAAATTCATCTCTACTATATAAACTAAAAAACTAGTAATAATTAATCATATATCATGAAAAAAAATCATCTAAATGTGCTTGCATTAGGTCCATATTCATTCAATTTTTGCACTTTACATCACTAATAATAAAGATTCATTTATTTTCAAAAACTATCAATATAATTATTCATCTAAATTTTCTATTACTTGATATATATGTAATCATATTTGATAAATTTATTATATTGTTATTTTTCATTTTAGTAACATAAGGTTGTCCAGAAATTTTCTACATAACATCATTCGTTTAATGACCATTTTAGAAGGAGATGTAAAATAAAAATATAGTATATATAATTATTTTTATTTATATTAGTTTATTTCCATTAGAAATTAATATGTATTCTTCCATTGGATTCTAATGTGGACTCTATTAATAATTCTTCATCTATATATTAATTTAATTCGATTATAATTTCTATAATAATTTATTATAATTATTTTTTATAGACAACCGCATATTATGTATTTAGAATACTAATAGTGGGGTAAATATTATTATTTATTGTACAATCACCTTTAAATTCATCCATTTTATTAATTATTTGTAAATTTTTATTAATTATTTCATGGAGGCTATATTTTGTTTGTACATGGATGACACATTCATTTTACATTAAATGAGAGTGAGGTAAAAGGTAACATAATTATGCATTTTAGAATGTTATTAATGTTATGAGTTTTATGTTTTTTCTATAACCCTATTGAATCATCCATTTTCTTAACCTAGATATTTTTATAAAATATTTATATTTAAATAATTTCATTTTTATTATTATTTGTGTTTCCCTCAATATCGAGTTTAAATTAACCACATATTTTTATTAAAATATTTTGTTCATGTTGCATCATAGCCATTATATTGGCGTGAATGAATAGTAAAAACTAAATTATAAAAAACATAATAGGATTATTCAATTAAAAAAATAATTCATTTTTTATAAAATGATTATAATTCAAAATAAAATATTTATTTAAAAACAAAGTGATGTTTTTCTGAAAAATTGTATTATGTGTCTAATAAATTTAATAGAAATGTACTAAATTATTTATGTTGACTGATTTTAATGAAATTTATATATTATTTACTTGATAAATTTTTGTACACACTGAAAAAAAAAATTTCAATGATTGGGATATGAAAAAATCTGGTTTTACATTTCAAAATGCACTTTTCCAAAATTGTAATTTTTCAAATATTTTGTTAACAAACTATAAAATAAATTTCTTAATTTTATAGGTATTTAATTATATAAAAATAATTTCTTATTTAGAGTAATTTTTTTCAGATTTTTTAAGTAATCCCTTTTATTTTCAGCCAGTATGATAATTAAATATAGTAATATTTATTGACATTTAAATGATAAATAGGTTAATCACAATTGAAAATAATTGATAAGGACAAAAAAATTATTCCATTTCTTAATGGTTAAATATAATTATGACGTTAAACCCAATATATTGAAATTTATTTATTTAATGGAAGAATTCCGATCAGAATGACCATGATATTATTAAAATAAATGAATGTGACAAAATGTGAGACTCTTGTATTAATAATTATAATATTTTTAATATGGGGATAACCATGAGATATAATAATCCCTAAATATTCCTTGTATAAATAAAAAATTTTCATATTCTTGGTAATTTATATCTAATATTTATAAATTACATAATAACACTAAATTGGTACACAACGATGATGGAGTAATTATTCAATTAACAGCGAAATCAAAAAAATAATAAATTTTTTTTTAAAATTAAATTAATTTGAGATATTTACTATGATACAAAAATTCAATATATTTCATTGAAATTTTAGGAAGATAATAAAATATTTATATCTAATTTTACATGTTTTTGTGATGTTTTTAAATGTCAATGTATTGAATAGTATGAAAATTTACAATAAATATATTTTATGGGATTACTATTTTATAAAATTATTTACAAAACATAATAATTTTTATTTAATAAAAACTAATAATAATATGGTCTAAAAGATTCAAAAAATGGATATTTATGGTCCTATTTACAATATATAAGTAAAAAAACACTACCTTTCAATATTAAAACATTTGTTATCATATGTAAAATTAAAATAGGTTATATAATTGTAAAATAAAAGGATATGGTTTAAATTAACCAAAAATGATTTGTAAAAAATATTGCATTATGGTGTTACAACTGATATTATATTAGAATAAAATAAATTTATATTTGGGTGTATATTTATTGAAAAGTAGTTTATTATAATTAAATATTTTGAGAAATTCCAAAGGAGACCCTCACCAAAACTATAAAAGGGAACCTCCTCCCTCACTTCTTTACACCACATGGATCCTTATAGATTTATCATATTACACCCATTTACCCTATTTACTTCAATAGAAACATTCTATTGGTTATTGTCTTCTCAAAACACCAACCCTTGATCCCTTTAGTGGAAGTCCAAACGAGATGATTCGACAAAGATTTTATCTCTCTAATCAATCACTTTCTTGTTCTAACCTTATATAACCTCACTAAATATATGATGTTTATATTAATTAATAAATTTAGTGTCATAAATATTCTTAAAAAATATTACTATTTTGATAACACAAATATAAAAACACTTTCCCATCAGATAATTAGGGAATGTATGTCTCTTGCATATGTATGTCTTACCGTCTCCCCATACCGCTAGAATTCATTTTTCATCTCTATATTTTATTTATGATTATAATGATTTTTTAAATTAATATAAATGATATGTATGATATAATAATCATTCTATAAGTATTAATTATTATTTACCACTCTTTCATGGCATAAATTTAAATATTAAAACAGTGTTCATTCATATGTACAACCTACCATGTATATGAACAATATAATTTATTTTAAAATTTATAATTTCCATGAATGATTATAAATATTTATATATTTATTATATATTATTTTTATACTAGTAATTATAATCTAAAACTGATTATACCTTGATCAATATATAGGGTTGAGGTCTTTTGAAGAAAAGCATTCTTCGAAAATGATGCAATTTTCACACAAAACAGTTATTTAAATTATAAATTATTAATAAACAAGAAATAAGATGTTATGAAACAAAATACACTTTATGATATAGTAAATGTTATGGATGAAATTTATAATAAATACATATTATTTATATATGATAGTGGAATATGAAAAAAGAAATACAACACTTTGGGTAAGTTTTTATTTCCAAATCACATCATTATTTGGGATTGTATACATTTAAGACTTCAGTAGGGAATATTTTTCTTATATGTACATTTTTTCTAAAAATGGTTTTATTTTTTTATAATCTCAAAAAAATTAAAAACATTTTTACCCATGTTTTAATTTTTAAAAAATGGTTTGAAAAAAATATTTTTTTTCATTTTCCAAATATAATACTTTGTGAAATTCGGTATAAAAATATAAGAGAATTTATTTATTAACATGTAGGAATCATAAAATTTTCCATCCATGAGTATTTGTTAATTATTTTAATTCACCAATTCAATATTATGAGGTTGTATTCAATAAAAATGTTTTTCATTGTAATTATTGGGATTTTCAAAAAAAAATATTTTCAAAATAGAAGGGATATTTTCCTCAAGAAATATATCATGTGATCTTTAAAAAACATTTTCCATATAAGACAAAATATCTGAAGATACTTTTTTGTATTTTTGGTTATGAACAAAACATATATAACTTATTCATTCACTATATGGTTTATTATAATGATAACATGATGTTTATGAATCCCATTACTTCTCTATAGGTTATGTGATGATGAAATTTTATCAAATCCATTTCTTTTAATGGGTTCTAATATGATGAATGATTTATGTTCGTGTGAAGAAAAAATATATAGGGTTTTCATTATGTGAGTTGTGGGACTTATATCCCCCAATAATTAATTAGGTAAAGATTTATATTTCATGAGATATATATAACTTGAATGTGGATTAAACATGGTTATGTAAACCCTCGCTGGAACGTGCAGTTAACCTGATTTAGTATATTTAATTTCCCAATATAATTGTATTTGAAGTCATCCATTTCTAATAATGAAACTATTTTATATACATATATTCTGGCCCAAAATTCATTCTTTATGTAAAGAGTATGCTTTCATGGATCTTTTTTTTGATGTCGTTAGGATTCATGTCTTATCATCAATCAAGATTATTATTTTTGATATTAATGGTATAATTTTAAAATGTTAATTTTATGTTCATAAACCCTTACAGTCAAATTATTCTTAGGAAATCAATGTTTTCTCCCTTGTTAAACCTTACTGAGAATCTGATCTCACACTATAGAATGTTTATTGTTTCTAGGTTATGATAAATGGTATTATATATGATATGTCAAAAAGTGTTCTATTAATGAATGAAATTGTGTGAGAATATGTAGTTGTCTTATGAAATTATATATGTTTCTATGTTTTAAATTACACTAATCCTATATTTTTCTGAAATGGGTTTGTTTTCTATTTTTTTAATATTCATTTATTTAGATATAATAAATATGTATGAAATGAATGGGATATTATAGTTGGTATCATTGAATGGATTAGTTATCCATTGGATGCTAGGATGTTAAAACCCTAGTATAAACTCTAAAGATTAGTCTATGTATAAGTTACAATCCTATAATTTTGGTAAAGAGCATATATTTACTAATATTATACCTAATAATCAATAGATTGAAAATTTATATGTAATTTCCCTTGATTATGTGGTTTCCCAAAAAAGATTTCTATTTCTCAAACAATTATTTTTTGTTAAGACAATGGATGAAATCTATAGGATCATAATTAATGTTAAATATAATGTTAAATGAAATGATTTTTATTTAGAGGAATTGAATTTTAATGGAGTTTGAATTTAAAATATTTTTTTCTGCTAACATAAACATCCATTTTATGAATCATATCGAGAAAAAAAAGATAAATGGAGGGAACAAAATTTTGTTCAGTCCTTTATACCGTAGTGTCTACACTTTTTAAGTTGGTATTATGATCCGCATGTTGATGAGTAATGGATTGGTATAACTAAAACGTTATTTTATGTTATCTAATGTTAATAACATGAGAAAACTATTTTGAATATATATAATTTTTTGGTGAAGTGGGCCAATGGTGGTCTCTAATCAATAATATAAGGAAATGGGATGAAATTGAATCAATGAAATGGATAAGTTCAAAAAAACATTTTCAATAAGTAATTTCATGTATTATATATTCTAAATTAGAGATGATATTACTTGAGTTATGGAAAATGTATTATGTGTTGGTTATATCTTATGATACAATTTTCACAAGACATGTGAGGTATGTCTCTGGAATTGTAATCCAACCTAAATATAATGTTGGTCGATTCTCTAGTGGCATAAAACCATGTGTCTGAGAGGAATTATACTTAAAGATATTCATTATATATGAATAAATCATTTAATATAACCTGAATTTTTAATTGGAGGATAAATTTACACAATAGCCTCTTGGGTTTGATATGAAGAGAATGATTAAATTCAAGGGGAAATCTAAAAACCAAGGACAATAGAAGATGGTTTTTCCTTTATGATAAAATTTAATAAAAAAAGAGAGGATATTGTATTAAGGTAGCTTGTAAATGTATTAAGTGTGGGAAAAATATCATTTATAAACATATTTATGAATTTTTCATAAGAGTTTAGCTTAAGATATGAGTATATATAAGGCTTTGGAATGCATCTCCCACACTTCACTGTTTCAAGTGTATGTAAAATTTTCATTTTGCTGACCCATTTAACAAATCTAAGGGCTAATGATGATGATTGAAAACATCAATCATTTAATGGAATAGGTAAATAAAAATATCAAGTGATAACTATTGGTTATGTGGATTACGATAGAAAATTGGTGAAAGGTTCCCTTTCCCTTCACTCTAAAATATTTAATGTCTTACATTATTATGGATGCACACAAACTTTTATTTTTATATAATTTTCTATTGGTATCACCATATAACCTCAAAAACATTATTTTGAGAATGTTTTCGAAACTCCTAATATAAAATTGGTCATAAGTAAAGTTTATAATTCCTCTATATTTTATGTGGAAATATTATTCCAATGATTGAAGTTATTATTCAATTATTTGAATTTCATGTGATTGTTATCATGAATTTTTTTTCTTTATATGGGGATCATATCAATTTTCAAAGAATGGAAGTCACATTTTATATTTTTAATTATCCTGTTATCATATATTTATGTAAGGTTGAATAAAAAATTCTAAGGGAACTTAATTCCAAATAGTGGTTTCTTGATCCTATAAATGAAGGTAATCTACCTCAAATAGTTAGGGAGAAACACATCATTATGGATACCTCAATTGTACAAGAGTTTATTCATTTATTTTCTTAATAATTTCTCTTGTCTTCACCCAATTCATGAGTTATATTTTTTAAAATAACTCATAGCTCGTGTTATGACTAATTAAATAATTCATAATAGAATGGTCCCAATTGTGTTGTCATAATTAAAGAAGAAACTACATGATAATATTTAAATGGGATACATATTTCATAGACAGTCACCATTGGGTGAAACTATTTTTTTAACATGATATATATATATATATCAATGTTAATTTAAATTGATTATAATAAACATAATAATATTAATATAAATAACAAGTATCCTCCTCAAAATATTGGTGAAATAGATGATCAACTATGCAGATATCAACATGTTTCCATGATTTTGTTCATTCTAGTTATCAGCAATTGAGAGAAATGAATGAGGATATATCCAAGACGATGTTCCTTACAAGGTATGCACATTATGAATTGGTAGTGATTCATTTTGGCCTTACCAATTCCCCCTCTATTATCATATATTAATTGAATATAGTCTTTAGTGAGTATATTAATTATTTTCTAGTTGCCTTAATGTATGATATTTGTGTATAGTCAAAGAAAAAGGTATAACATGAAGTTAACTTGAGAATTTTACTTATGACCCTAATAAAATAGAATATTTATTAATAATTTACCATTTTTAAATATTGGATTAAAAAAATATTTTTTTCCTCAAATAATTTCATAAAAGGATATTTCTATGGATCCAGTAAATAAGGATGTTGTTATACATTATCCTAGATTGATAATTGTGACTATAATCTATATCTTTCTCAATATGGCATGATATAATGATTTAATTATAAAGAATTTATCACTACAATCCAATCCACTCACGATAATAACTCGGAAGGTTATAAAGATCCTTTGGATGAATGAATTGTAAAAAAATATTAAATAATTAAAGAGAAGGTTAGTCAGTTCCCCTATAATCACATTTCCCTATAGTGGATAAGGGTATGTAATCTATATTGATCCATAAAAGATTATATTTCGAGCATTCTCATTAAATATGGAATGGATATATATATATATATATATATATATATATATATATATGCCTCAAAACAACTGAAGGTTCACAATAAAAATGACCAAAATAATTATTTGGAGTTATTTATTCCTATATTTTCCATAATGATATAGAGGGATTATATTTTTTGAGAGAACTAAGATATATATATAGTAATGAAAAAAGAATAATGTATATATTCAAACATAATAGTTGAATATGTTCAAAATAATATGGTTAGAGTTGATTAAAGAATATGATTTCTCTATATATTACTACAAAAATAAAGAGAATACGGAGAAAAATGTTTTCATTTGAATGGACCATGTTATCCTACATATTAAGTGGATCAAAAAATCCCCAATATTTATATATTTTAAAATAGTGGATCTAAAAATATTGATTTATGTAGAGAAATATTATCTTTATCAAATTCATATACAATGTCTATATAAGTGAATATTAAAGAGTCATATATGTAATATTTAGAGATGTATAAAACACTGATAAATGTTGCTAATTTAATATTTGTTTTTCATGGAGTTAGAGGGTTCTAGACGTGTGTATGTGTCCCTCAAATTCCATATTTAATAATGGATAAATTAGATGTATCTTTAATTTCATCATTGTCTATTAATCCTTGAATTAAAAAATTTATAGAGTCATTAAAGAGTATTTATAGTGAAATGGAATGAGAAAAGATATTCAATAGTATGTTTCTTCATTCATGGTTTTAGAAAATTTTAAGGTAGAGAGAAAATTTTTTAAGGGTATGTTACAACCATTATAATTCCATAATGTAATTGGGAAAACATCAACATAAATTTTTCTATCGGACTCCATGTAATGTATAATGGGAATAATACTATATGTATTGTAGTTGATTTTATTGTGCATTAGATACACATAATTGCTTTTAGATAATATTTATCTTTAGATCAACTTTCTAGAATATATATTAATTGGGAAGATTGTATGATGTAAAAAAATCCACTGTATCCATTCAGGATCTGAGGTTTACCTCAACATTCTAGAAAAGTTTTCAGAATACTAGATTTATGATTCAAAACTTGTTGTCATCATCGGTTAGATAGTATTTTTAAGAGAACCATTCAAAGGATGGATGACCTGTTCAGATCATTATGAATGGATTTCAGTTTTGGATGCTATCAACACATTCTATTGTTATAATTTTCTTAAAATAATGGTTTTCAAAACATTATTTAGATGGAAACTTTTGAATCCCTTTATGGTAACAAATATAGAACTCTGACATAAAAAAATTTAGTAGTGGAATGAAAACAATTGGGACTTGATCATCTTGAGAAAATGGTAGTGATGGTTATATCCATTCAATTTCACATAAGATAATATCAAAGCCGAGAAATATTTATGTTAATAATAACTAGGATGATATTATGTTTAATGTGTATGAAATGGTAATTCTATTAATATCTATATGGAATAGAGTGATGAAATTTAGAAATTAGGGAATTCTAATCCATAGTTATATGGGTCTTTTTTTAAAAAATTCATTTTGGGAAGGTAGTTTATCAATTGGTGCATCCATTGAATCTATCACATGTTCATGATCTGTGTCGTGTATCTCTCCTAAGGAAGTACATACCATATTTTTCAAATTTACTAACCTCAAATATCATACCACTTGAAATATAAAATTATTATACATAACAACTTCTAGAGATTCTTGATCATAGAGAGAATGTTATACCAAACAATACCACCCACCTAGTTAAAGTATTATGGTGAACCCATCAATTTGAGGAATCTATATGGGATCCTGAGGATGTTAGGATGAAGACAGTTCCTTATCAATTTGAATCTGTGTAACCAATTTCGGGGGTGAAATTCATTTTTAGGGGTTGTAATTTAACAACAGGATATTTTTAGGAAATGTCTCTCTTTAAATGAATTTTTTTCTTCGATATATTGTGTTGCATACAACATCAAATTTTACTAAATTCCATAATATTATAAACAAATTATGATTCCACGATCTCCTATATATTATATTATAAATAATTAATATTAATAACAAAATATTAGGAAATAAGTGGTCTATGAATTTTAAAAAATCATTCAATCGTTATGAAATTATAAAAATATAAAACAAAAAATATTAAAATGAAAGTGACATTTTTCTAAAAAATTATTTCATTTGTGTAACAAATTTTACATCAATATATTAAAATAACTGTGGTGAAATATTTAAACATTAATTTTATATCATATAATTGATCAAAGTATTTAATTATTCAAAAAATTTATCTTAGGATAAAAATAAATCAAGATTGAAGCTTACAAATGTATTTTCCAAAATGAAAGTTTTTGTAACATTTTACACTTTAAAATTAAAATTAATTGATAAAATTTATAGATATTTGAACATATAAAATAAATTTAATATATATAAACAATATATTCAAATTTCTTTATTATGAACACTAAATTTTTGATCAATATGAATTGTAACTATGGTAAAATTTATTACCATGGTAATGGGGAAAACATGTCATTCTGTATTAAAGATAAGTGTTAAGGCCAAAAATTACCATTGTATTTATTATATAATAAATTTAATTCTACTATAGACATCTATGGATTAAAATTGATTTATTTTATAGAAACCATTCCATCATAATTAATTAGATATTATTAAAATCAAATAAAGCGACAAAATGTCACACTCTTCTTTTCATAAGTATAATATTTTTAATATAGGGTAAACTAAAATATATTCTTGAGTAGAGATATTATAGTTAAATATAAAATATTTATATTTATATTGGTAATTTTTTAAAATTTTTATAAATTATATAATCACACTAAATACTTACACAATGCAGATGGATTAATCATTCAATTGGCAAACAAATGAAATAAATGATATAAAACATAATAACTTTAAAATATTATGATATGTTTAAGATGATCCAAAAACTATATAGATTCATTTAAAATTCTATTTATATAAGTAAATAATTTTTCTTCAATACATATTTTCAAGATTTCATTAAAAATAAAATTAATGAATACTATTAAAATTGACAATAAGAATAATTTATCCGACTAATACATTGCTAAATTGTTTAAAAATAAATAAAAATTAAAGATAAAAATTGGTTATGATATTATTAAAAATTTCATAAATTATCCATTTATGGTATAATTAACACCATATAATTAAAAATTATAACCTTTTTATGTTAAACATTTGTTACCATAGATAAAATTTAAATAGGTTAAAGAAGGGTTAATCTTAATGGTAAGGAATAAATTACACCAAACACCTCCTAAACTATGTTTTATGGTGATATTACAACCTTATATTATCTTATATTCCAATTCATGTCCATTTTGTTGTATTTGTTTATGATTAATATATAATAATTTCATATTCCTTTAAATTCCAAAAGTAACCCTCCCATCAATTATAAAACTGAACCTCCACCCTTAATTATTTAGACAAATTGGATACTTCTAGACCAAATATCCTCTGAAACATTATCATATAAAATTCAATAAAAACATACAATATGTTCTTGTCTTCTCAAAATTCCATCCCTAGTTTCCTTTAGAAGGGACCCAGAGGAGATGTTTCATAGAAGAGGTAATCACTTTAACTAATCTTTTTATTTTTCTACTCTGTCTTACCTTATATAAATCTATGAAGATTTTCATAAAATTATAAATTAATTTTCTTATATATGATGTAATTTTATTATGACTATTAAAACACTATTATACCTCCTCTTCCCATCAGATATTAAATGAACATATCGATCATGAAAATGTATGGCATACCAACTCCATGTATCGTTGAAATTAATATTTCATCAACATATTTTATGAATTGATGTTATATTGAATTTAAGGAATATATATGATATATATGATATAATTATTATTATATAAATATATATCCTTGTTTACTTTTATTTTATTCCGTAAATCCAAAAATGAAAATATCATTCTTGCATACGCATGACCTACTGTCTCCGTGAACAGTGTAATTTATTTTTGTCTTTCGACATTGAATTCATGATTATATATATTTATATCATTATAAAATATTATTATTATACCATTATTGATGATATTTATATGATGAGAATATGATCAACGTATAAGTACCATGATTTCTAAGCTGAAACATGCTTCAAAAACAAAGTAGTTATCAAAAAGAACAATGATTTTAATTTTAGATTATTCAAAAACATGATATAAAATTTTATAAATACATAATAAATGAAATTTGATATTTTTATTTTTCTAATATATTTATAATTAATCCATATCTGTTATATGTTATGTTTTAATGTTAAAATATAAATAAAATGATTGATTTATGGGATTATTCTAGTATCTCATTATTATTAGGGATTTATTAAATTTAAAACATTAGTGGGGAACATTTCTCTTTTTTGTCCACGAATTCTAAAAAAAATCCAAATTGGATTATTATTAATTAAATAATATATAAATTGTTTTTACCCATTTTTTAATTGTTACCAAATTCTTCAAAGGGAATATTTTTATCATTTTTCAAACATGGTATGCGGTGACCTTTTGGACAAAAAATGATAGGAATGCTTTTTAACATTACAACAAGCGTGTAATTTTAGGAAATCAGGAAACCTCAATTATTTTATTATTACTATACAATTCCACATTTTTTCTTGAAAGAATATTTTATCCTTTAAAGAAGCACTTATTTTAAAAAAAATTAAAATTGAATAGATATTTACCGCAAGAATTGTCTGATGTGAACATTCAAAATAATTTTTCATATAAGAAAAACTTATTTGAGGTTTCTTATGATTTTCTAGGTATATAGTCCAATTATAACTTCCTTATTCTTTATATCGATAGATTATTTTTGTGATGGAATAATTTATATGAATATCATTAATTTTACCTGGGTTATTCAATGATAAAATGCTTCTAAAACACACGTCATTTTATGGGATTTGATATGAGTAATTATTTTTGTTCTTGTTCAACAGATATATATGGTTTTCATTTGGTGATGGTTGGGAACTATATCTCTCTCCAATTCATTCAGTAATGATTTATATTTCATGTGGTTTATATGACTCTAATGGTAATTATCACGAGTTCAGTAAGATATAGTTGGAATGGGATGTGAACCTATTTTAGTATTAGACTTTTCTGCTATGTTAGTCTCGGAATTGGGCCTTGACTAATAAGGAAATAATTTTCAATGCTTATATACACACAAAAAGGTAGTTTTTAAGACAATATTCTATTCCATGGATCATACTATTATACATTTTTATTTATGTATTATGAATTTTATTTCTTTATTCTATCATTGATTATTATGATTTATGATATACAGGGTGAAATTTCCAAATATTTTGTTCATGTTCATATACAATTTTTCCCATATTATGTTTATTAAATCACTATAATAAATATTTTTTATACTTACTAAGCATCTTATCTCACCATTTATTATGTTTATTTTCCCCATGAAAGGAATAATGGTGTTATGTTTGATATGTAAAAAAAATTCTAGTTAAGATTTAATATGATGGAGATGTTGTTGATGTATTATGAACAAGTTGTTTGTGTTTCCAAGTTACCAAAGTCACTAAACAAATATAGTTCTTGTTTCATTTTACTATGTTATGAATATAATAGTAATCTATTTAGATAATATGAATATATATATATATGAAATCTATGGGTTGTTTTACCATGTGTGGATTTTATTTAAAATAGATCATGGCGTTCAAGGATGTTGTAGTCCACAAAAACACATATTGACAACATAATATTTGAATGTTTTGAGTGGAATGTAGAAGAGTGATATTTCATTTTTATTACATGATTTCATATTATTAATAATATTGACGTTATCATACATTAATGGATATAAAAAATTCGAGGATTGATTTTTAGAAGAATAGATCACGGATAAAGTATTACTCCTATGGAGACCATAAACATTCTTTTCAAAATAATTTTTGAAATTAAGGAATTATGAATATTTTAGAGACCATTATATTATGGACGTGAAAAAGATATATAGGATATGTATATTTGGTAATTTTTCACTTTAAACTCAATGGGTTTGTTGTTTATTAAATTGATAAAACTAATCTTCTTTTATATGTTGCAAAATGGATTTTTTAAAATACCTATTATATTTTATTGATTCAATGATACAATTCATGATCAATGGCTCTAAATTTGGTATATAATTGAGTTTATAGGGGTATGGAACATTCACACCTAAACCACGGATTTATTAAAAATAAAAAAATGGTCTTTTTCAATTAGGTTTGTTTATATTACCATTTAAATTTTTTACCTTGGTAACTATATTTTTTCAATGTAAATTATGATCCAAAAAATATAATATAAAAACTTTGCAAAATTTTGAGGGATATAAAAATAATTTTTTATTATATATAATCACTTTAAATTTCTATAAATTTTAAATGTAATGTTTAAAGTAAAACATATATATAAATAGAAAACCCATTTTTTATTGAAAATTTATTTTTTAGCCATTAATTTTTCTAAATATTATATAAAACTAATAACTAATTAAATTATTGAAACTTTATTTGAATATATGGTTTAAAATTTAATTAATGACATTTTTTAAAGGAGATTAATTTTATTTAATAGATAAAAATTTTACAATGTTAATATAATTGTTATTTTGAAAATAATAGTGTTACCTTTATCATAATTTTTTATCATTCATCTTAGAAATATAATTTTTATGACTGAAAATGGAATTAACCACATAAAATACTATTTATTATATGATATAAAAAATAAAATCATTTATGATAGATTTAATTCCATCATGTTATGAAAACAAAATTCTTAAAATATTTTCCATAGTAATATATTACATATGTTTCCCAAATGTTAAACATGGTTATTATAAAAAAAGAATATTATTTTAAAATGAATTATTCTAATTTATAATTATATTTTTTTCTAAAAAATTATAAAAATTTAACTCTTTATTATATTATGATTATTTCATTGATGTGATGGTATTTCCAAAATTGTTATTCTTTCATTATTAACCTAAAACTATAAGGGATGAAAAATAAATATACAAATTTTATGCTAATAATGAAATAAAATAAAATATGTGAAGTTTATTTTATCAAATTAAAATCTGATATTTAAGGTATTTAACATAAAAATGGATATATAAAACATAATGAAGATAATTTTTTGATATGTAAATTCATTTTTAGATCTTTACTTTTAATATTATTTATTCTTGGAAATTGATAATTAAATTAGTGTTAATCAGTTAATAGTATAAATAAAATATATAATATGTAATATTTTATTTTCATAAAATAATTTTCATTAAAAATAAATGTTATCAACTAATTTGTAATGCCCCGAACCTAGAAGGCCAGAGTATGAGAAATATTTTAATACATTGGAATGATATATCGAAATCTTGTCTGAAAAGACTGATCAATTTAGCAGTCTTAGAAATAGATTACAAACACCAACTTCACATTACAATTTCCAACATAAAATATAGCATAGATAGTTCTTTGAAAACAACATTACTCCCTTTTAAATTATCCCTACATATCAATCATATTACATTTCTTAGAAGTCATGGGAAATCAAAATATAAGAATGGGGTGTGCTTAGATGCTCAGTAAGGGTAAAAAATTTAGCCGAAGATAACCTAAACAATAGTCATGGTGAATAATAGAAAACACTTTCCTTTAAAAATAATCAACATGAACACTTTAAGGGAGAAATATGAGACCAATAAATAATTCCATAATAAAACATAGTCATGGGTATTCTACTAGTCGAATAACAACATTAACCATCAATATTATATTCATAATGAGGGAATGTATAATTCCAGACATTCTAAAACAATTGGTCGAGGCCTTGGAAAAGAACTCTAAAAAGGATTAAGGACTCAGCCAAAACCATATATCAAATTGGGAATGTCTTCATCCAATTACATGAATAATTGTCTCATGAGACCTATCGATGCATCAAGAAGCTATAGCGGTCTCCACCTATCACTTACTATGCCCAATGCATTCCTCATATAAAAATTTTTAAACATAACATCGGCATTCTTATTAAAACTAGCATATGAAATGTCAATAAATTATCCAAAAACCATCAATGGTATAAAAACCCATACATAGTCAAAAATATGACAAAACCTTTAATACAATATGGATTATTTGTATCATAATAAATCAACTTCAAACATTTTTAAAATCCCTCAAAGGATGTTGACATAGATGAAATTTATTTGTAAAACTCTTTGAGAGAAATATCCCCTTTTCATCAAAATATTTAAAATTCACACAATTTAGAAAGGGTGAGATTTAATTAAATTTTTGAAAAAATTATTCCCATGCCACTTTGAAACATTGGGAATTAATTAACATTTTAAGAACATTCATGTTCATATGAATATATCCTAAAAACCTTTTTAAAAACATGGACATTAATGAAAATGATTTTGAAGAATAAATATTTAAACCATTTTAAAATGATGATATAGTTATAGAGTTCCTTACATTAAGACCATAAAATATTAATTTTGATAATATTTTTATGAAACAAGGATCTGTATTATAAAGAGGTCCCAGAAGATACTCACGTAAAAACAATCTCGGATTATGAAGAGATTGTTAATTAAACCTTACCTTGAACATTCATTTGGTCGAGGGTACATTCACCCTATTGTATAATGACCATTGTTTCTTATTATATTGTAACATAACAATATTAATATTTATTATATCATACATGATTCATTTATGACTTTATAATACCCATTTAATAAGGATATCTATGTTAAATTATCATTTTGGGTAATAATCACTTTCTTTATCGTATGAGTTTTAACATGATATTTTTGATCGTATCATTTAGATAATGATTTAAATAAGTTCATAATATAAAACATGATTTATATATCAAATATATTTAGAATATAAATATGTATAATATATATATATATGAAATGGAAGGAATGGTTTATAAAGACGGTAGGTTGTACATACGCATAAACGTAGTATCTGTTTTCATATCGTATTAAGAAAAAGTAAGTGAAAAAAATATATTTAAGTACATACATAAATATATATATATATATATATATTATAATTATTTTTTCATGTATTAAATACAAATTAATAATATATATTTCTATAATCATCATTGAATGGTGAACATGGGAATGAATCTCAGCGCGTCGTGGAGATGGTAATCTGTACGTATGCACGAGCGACAATATAATTATATTGATGGTGAAATAATATGTAATTGGATGTTATATCATATATAAAGAATAATTAACATGTTATAATTATTATTTACATCCATTATACTCATTATTATTCCCATCCAAATAATGAAGTGTTTGAATATCAAACGACACCACAACAAGGGAACGGTAAGTCTTACGTTCCCACGTATGGTAACTTTGTCATTTATAGGATGGATATAATAAAAAATATGGTTTTAACATATATATAATAACTTCAAAGTATATAAGAGGTACTACAGTTATTATTTTGGTATGGAAACAACAATGAAAGAGGAAGTGGAAGAAGAAAAGAACTTGAAAGAGGGTGGTGAAATTATTACCTCTTCTTCGGGTGTTTCCTTTTGTGTTGATAAAAAGAGATCCATATGATGTCTTTATGATCAAAGTAAGGACACTAGGTTGATGTGAGGTAATTTTTTAGGATATTTGTTTGGGGGTTTTCCGAGCCAAATGGATTTTTTGGTCTGATTATGAGAGGAGGAAAAGTGACCTTTTATAAGAGGGGTGAGGGTCACTTTAGGAATAGATTAAAATATTAACTTATTATACAATCATATTCAGGTTATAATGGTTCCAAATGAATTAAGATAGATCCCTAGATGGTTATGGGTCAAAACCCTCCCCACAAAGAGGTTTTATAAATGTTTAGGGTACCATTTTTACATTATCCTTTTTATTTAACTCTTATTTAAATAATTTAAATTTTATTTTGTCTTCTTGTATTTTTTCACTATATAATTAATAAACATACATTAAAATTATAAGATAAGAAAAATTGGTTAATTAATGAAATATATTATATTATTTAATCTTTTTGGAGGATCCTTATGTTTTTAGGAATATTATATGAACTAATAATATAGTATTTAAAAAAATTAATTTATGTCAATTTTTACAGTATTTGGTATTTGTTTTTTTGTGAATGTCAAAAAAACATTATTACATAGAAAAAATTAAATTAAATCAATTATTTCATGTAATATTCACCTCAAAAATTCGTGTATGGCATCAAAACATTCAATTAATATTAACGTTCATATTTAAAACAGAGTTTATTTGATTCTTTGATTAATACACTAATTACTGCATTATCATTGTGTAATAAATAAATTTAATTATTTAATTTATAAATATTAAAAATAAAATATTTTTATGTAGGAAATCATTTTATCTTTCTAATGAATATTTATATTTGAATTTATATTGTGTGTAACCATCTATAAAAAATGGTTTTGTTATTAAACATTGAATTTAAAATTTTTAACTCTTCATTAAATAAAATAATAATAAATGTCCTAATCTAATCCCAGTGAACCAAAGAGGATCATATTTTATTCATAAGTTAGTTTTTTGTCGAATTACGCTTATCCAATAGAATTAGGAAATGTGTTAGGATAATTATAATATCATTTTTATGCTTAATTACCCTAGTTACTTTTAATAGTGGTAAATAAAAGTCAAAAGTTACTCTTTACAAAAAAAATATTTTCATCTTATTGAACCATATTTTACTTAATGATATAAATAATTTCTTTTGGATTTTTTAAATTCAACTCATAGAAGTGTTAAATATATGTTTTTTGAAAATTTGAAAATGCTCCTAGAAGGTGGGTAAAAACGTTTAAAAGATCAATAAGATTTTATACGTATAATCATTTTATAAAATGAATCAAATTAACTTCATTGAACATATATAGGAATTATATATCAATTTTTTCTTAAAATAAATTTAAATAAGATAAATAATTATTTTAATAGAGAAATTGGTTTAAAATAATAACGTAGTGTTGTCACTATTCTTCAAAAATTGAAAGATTTCTGAAAAATACAAAAAATATACCCTAAGATAATTTAGATATAAATAATTCCAAAATGAAGTCCATTTGACAAAATTAAAAACATATAGGTTTCATTTATTAATTTACAATTAATTCACGGTGTTAAAACCAAAAAGCGGGTTTATGAAAAAGTAAAAACTATCAAAAGATTGACATTTTTTTATGTCAAATTTAAATTTGAATTTACATATAATGACTTACATTCTATTAAAGGATAAAAATATAATCTAATTATACTTCCAAACCTTTGAAATAAATAATTTATCACTGTAAATTATTTCAATTAAAAAAGTTGTTATCAATTAAAACATATTATTTTTCACTATTCATTAAAATATGAAATTTTTCTATAAAGTACCAAAAAAATTTCCAAAATAAATTTTCTATTATGCTTTTAAATACGATGTTTATTTTTTCAAATTTAATATATAATATTCAAGTATTTCATTTAAAAAAATTCACCATTAATAGGTGGTAAATTGAATTTTTGAATAATACTTCCTTTGTGTAAAAAATTGAATTTTTTGTTATATTGTGTCTATGAAACACATAATATGGGTGTTAAAATTATATAGATTATTTAAGATTCCAAATTTAGTTAATAATATTCATAACCGCTTTTGGAACGGCTTGTTTGGTATGTTGTGGTGCGTTCGAACATGGTGTTGCGTGTACCGCAAGATATTGAATTAATTTAATGACATAATGTACTAAGAAAGCATGGGGTGTTACATTCTCCCCTCCTTAAATAAATTTCTTCCTTGAAATATGAAATTTTTCTTAGAAAATAAATGGATAAAAATTATAAATTACCTTTGTGGAAAACCCACCACGGAAATTGGTTTTATAAAAAATTTTCTTAATAAGATGGAAAGGGAAATGAAAATGTCACCACAATGTTATGATATCAATTAAGAGAACATTGGTGGAAATTAGAGACACATAATTTGATGGAAAATGTAAATATATATATGGAGTGACTAAGGTCATCAATCACAAATAAGTATAAAATTGAGGGCCTCAAAGCCATCAATCTATGATTAGAAAAACATAAGGTATTACGATAACACATTTTGGGGTTTAAGATCCCTTAACTAAAGTTTATGGATTAATTTATTCATAGAATAAGAGGGAAAAAATTTACTTAACACGTACAGTTTGATCATTCAACTAATTTCAACCACAAACTCATCGTTCACTCCAAAAGATAATAGAATTTAAAAATATTCTATTTATCCTAATTGTATAGGTTTCCGCAAATATTGAATTTATAATTCATTTGTTATACAATTTGAAAAACTAAATTATACATACTAGGAAATACCATATGCCTGTTTTAGGTTATCCAACCATGTCACCCTTCGGTTGTGGGTTCCAGTCTCGTAGCCTTGTAGGACGCGACGGGTTGTCGCCCAACCTCTGGGTTGTACTTTTTATGAAAACAAAAAATAATCCCAAGAAATTATTTAACCATAACTATAGTATCCACTGTCAAACTCAATTGATTCCAACCATTAGACTAATCCAAAATACTTATTTCCAAACTCATTGTCCAAAATATATAAGGAAGGTAAACACAATGATGATCTTTTTTCACTCAACAACATGTGAATACATTCATCGTTCATTCTTTTAATACATGGTAACACCCAAAATTACCATAAATCCTTATTGATTAAATTCATGCTCCCTTATTCCTTATAGAATACTGGACATACTCATTATATCCAAAAATGTTTTAAACTCCAAAAATGATAAAATATAAAAATCATTAATCAATTTCAAGGTAGTGAAGAATGTCCAATATAATTTATCCAAATCAATCATATATTATTCTGAATTTACTTCCTTAGTTTCAGAACCATATTATGGTTTATATTTCTCTCAACCATATATTTTACCAAAAGATTAACCTACTATAGAGTCACTTTTCATGGTTCCACACACTCTTAAACCCTTAATGAAATAGTATTGCAGTATAATACTTATATACACTATAATTATTATAACATGTACATCATTAATACAATACTCAAATGACACAATACTTTAATAACAACATAAGAAATATAATCATTACTCTTCATCTTTGGTATTATCATAACTTGATTATTATCCAATAATAGCATTTGGGGTATACTCTGATGATTTGGACATTGATTCTCATAGTGTCCCAACTCTTTGCAGATGAAGCATTGTACATCTGAAACATTTTTTATCCTTGCAATCATGTAATTGTTGTACTTTTTCCCCTCACTTGTAACAATCTCTCATTCCCTTCATTAATTTACTAAGGAGATTATTTCCACAGTTATCACATCTGGGAAACTCCTTCTTTCCCCTCTTCTCTTTATCTATTTTTCTCTATACCATCCTTTTCTTCTCTTACTTCCCTTCAAAGCCATAGGACATAGAAAATTCTTCACTAATCTTATTAAGACATGATATTATTTCTTCATATAAGGAGAATATGTGGGAGACAATTTCTCTTCTAAGTGATGGTATAAGACTATGAAAGATATGATCCTCCTTACCCATTGGATCATACATATTACTGGAGTTCTCATTCCTTCTACTGGGTGCCATTTATAAATGATGACACAAACTAGGTTATACCATATCATACTATATAATCCAAATAATAAAAATATTCCCAACCTTAATTGAATATTTTCACACATCTAGTGTCATAATCATAAAAAAAAATTTATTTACTGGAATATTTACGCATATTTCCTTCATAATAGTTTGTAAATAAATTATGAATTATCCTAATAATATACATAGGGAGTGTTGTAACCAAGAGTGCAGCAAGGCCCTTTTTCATTTACTAGGATACGCCGAGTCAAGCCCCAAACTCCTTGTCGGAGATTTCACTCCTAGGTACATCTATTCTAGTGTCGCCTCTACCAGCTCATATCCTGACATGGATGTATTTCTTGGAAAACCCACATAATATCTACATTACCAATAAATTTTGAAGTTCTTCTATTCTAATCCTCAAATTCTATCTTAGAGTAATGTTTCATAATCATATTTTATCTAAATCTAGTTTCCATGGTAATTATTAAACATCCTCTAATACCAACTATAATGACCCGACCCCAGAATCCCAGAGTCAGTGCATTATTTTAATTCATTGGCATGATACAAATAAATCTTCCCCTGAAAGACCGATCATTTTATCAATCCTGGAAATAGATTACATACATCAACATTACATTACAATTGCGAACATAAAATACAGCATAGATAGTTCTTTGAGAATGCCATTATTCCCTTTTAGTTTAACCCTTCATATCAATCATAATACACTTCTTGGAAATACTAGGAAAATAAAAAATAATAAAGGGCTGAGCTCAGACCCTCAGTACGGGTAAACAATTTACCAGAGGATAATATAAATAATAGGCATGGTGAATAATAGAAAACACATCCCTTTAAATATAATAAACATGAACACTTTATGGAAGAAATATGATCTGAATAAATAATGACATAATAAAACATAGTCATCGGTATTATTATAGTAAAATAACCACATGAACCATCAATACTATTTTCATAATGAGGGAATGTATAATGCCAGACATTCTGAAACATTTTATCAAGGTCGCGGCCAAGATGTCAGAAAATGATTAAGGCCTCGACCAAAACCATATATCAAATTAGGAAATGACTCAACCAATTCCACGTATAATTGTCTCATGAGACCTACCGATGCATCGAGAAGATATATATAGCTCCACCCATCACTTACTAAGTTCAATTAATTCCTCATATGAAAAGTTGTAAACATAACACAAACATTTGTTTTAAAACTAGAAAAAAATGTAAATACAAAATCCATAAACCATGAATGGGATAAAAATAACACATCCATAGTCAAACATATCACAAACCCTTTTATACAATATGGAATATTTTTGACGTAATAAATCAACTACAGAAAAGTTTAAAATCCATCAAACGATGTCAACATAGATGAAAATGATTTGTAAAACTCTTTGAGAGAAATATTCATTTTTCATAAAAACATTTAAAATTCACACAATTTTGAAAGGAGAAATTTAAAGAAATCTATGAATCAAATTGTCCCATGCCACTTTGAAACTTTTTAAAGGTATTAAAATTTTAAAAACATTTATGTCACAATTAATAAATCCTTAAAAACTATTTTGAAATAATGTACATTAATGAGAATAATTTTGAAGAATAAATATTTAAACCATTTAAAATGATGATCTAGTTAAAAATTCCCTTCCATATAACCATAAAATATTCAATTTGAAAATATTTTTATGAAACACAGATGTGGAGGATAAATAGGTCCTAGTAGATACTCATGTAAAAACAACATCGGATAATGAAGATATTGTAGAATTAACCCTTACATTGCACATTCTTTTGGTCAAAGGTATGTTTAAACTCTTGTATAATTACCATTGTATGTTATTAAATTATACCAGAACCATATTCATATTTATTATATCATACATTATTGATTTATTCCATTATACTACCCATTTAATAATTATTTCTATGTTAAATTAACATTTTGGGTAATAATCACTTTCTTAATCGTACATGTTTTAACTTGTTATTCTTGATCGTACCATTTAAATCATGATTTAAATACTTCTAGAATATAATAATAGATTTATATATCATTCATATTTAGAATGGAAATACTAATAATAGGCAGATATATGAAATGGAATGCACTATTTACAGAGACGGTAGGTCGTACGTACGCATAAATGTTGTTTTCGTTTTCATATCGTATTGAAAGGATGTAAGTGAATAAGATATATATAAGTACATACATATATATAAATATCCATTAGAGTTATTTATTCTTTATTAAATAGTTATTAATAATATTTTTTTATAATCATCATTGAATGGTGAACGTGGGAATGAATCTCATCGCGTCGTGGAGACAGTAATCCGTACATACGCACGAGAGACAATATCATTATATTGATGGTGAAATCATATGTAATTGGATGGTATATCATATTTATAGAATAATAGACATGTTATTTTTATTATTTACATAATCTAAACTCATTATTATACAAATCCAAATAATTAAGTGTAGGAATAACAAATTACACCACGGTGTGGAGACGGTAAGCCGTACGTCTGCACATATGGTGACTTTTTCATTTATAGGATGGATAGAATAAGAACTATTGTTGTAAGATATTTATAATAAAATAATAGTATATAAGAGATACTGGATTTATTATTTTGGTAGGGAAAAAACTAAGAAATTGTAAGTGGAAGAAGAAAAAAACATGGAAGAGTGTAGTGAAATTATTGCCTCTTCTTTGGATTTTTCCTTTTGAGTTGATCAGATCTCATTAGGATGTATTTATGATAAAATTATGGACTATAAATTGATATGAGGGATGTTGGGAGGATATTTGGGTAGGGGATTACTATGAAAATTGGATTTAGAGGTGTGATTTTGAGAGAAGGTAATGTTCCCTTTTATAAGAGGGGTTAGTGTCACTTTAAGAAAAGATTAAAATATTAATTTATTATATAGTTATATTATGTTTGTAATGGTTTAAAATGATTTTATATTGATCCTTATATGGTTATGGGTCTAAAACCTCTAAAAAAATAGTTTTTAGATATGTTTAGGTTACAATTTTAACCTCATCTTTTATATGTAACACTTAGTTAAATAGTTTATCTTTTACTACGTCTTCTTGTATTCTTACACTATATGGTCAATAAACATGCACTAAAATTCCAAGAGAACTTCATGTTGTTCATTAATGAAATATATATTATTATTTATGCCATTTTCATGATTCTTATATTTTTATGAATATTATATCAAGAAATAATATAGTATTTTTTTAAATATTAATTTTTGTCAATTTTGACACTATTTGGAATTTGGTTTTTTGTGAAATTAAAAAAATATTATTACTTCAAACAAAAAAACATTAAATCAATTCAAAAATATAATATTCACATATAAAAGTTCTGTATGGAATCCAAAATTTCAAATAATATTTATTTTAATATTTAAAATACAAATTATTTGATTCTTTCATTAATTAGGCAATTACAGTATCATCATTGTGTCATAAATTATTTTAATTGTCTAATTATTAAAAATTATAAATAATATATAATAATTTATTAAATCCTTTTAGCTTTCAAATGAATAATTATAGTCAGATTTATATTGTGTGTAACCCTATATTAAAAATGGTTTAGTTATTAAACATTGAATTTAACAATTTTAACACTTCTTTAAATAAAATAATAATAAATGTCCTAATCAATTCCAAGTAGACCAAATAGGATCATATTTTATTCCTATGTTAGTTTTTTGTCGAATTACACATATCCAATAGAATTATGAAATTTGTTAGGATAACTATAATTTCATTTTCACCCTTAATTACCCAAGTTAATTTTAACCGCACTAAATAAAAGTTCAATGTTATTATTCACAAAAAATTATTTTCATCTTATTTAAAAAAAATTTACATACTGATGTAAATTTTATCTCTTGATGTTTTGAAATTCAACTCATAGAAGTGGTAAAATAGTATTTTGTGCAATTTTATAAATGTTCCGAGAAGGTGGGTAAAAAAGTTAAAAAGTTTAATAAAATTATATACATATAATTTTATTATAAAATGACTCCAATGAATTATATTGAAAATATATATGAATTATATATCTATTTTTTCTTAAAATAAATTTTAATAAATTAAATAATTATTTTAATAAAAATGTCGGTTTTAAATAATAACGTAGTGTTTTTTCACTATTTATCAAAAAATAAAAGTTTTCAGAAAAATACCAAAACTTTACCCTAAGATAATTTGGATATTACAAATTCAATAATGAAGTAAATTTTTTAAAATTAAAAATACTGATATTTCCTTTTTTAATTTAAAATTAATTCCTGTTGTCAAAACCCAAATCTGGTTTTTTAAAATGTAAAAACCATCAAAAGATTGACAGGTGTTTTTATCAAATATAAACATGAAATTACTTATAATAACCTGAATCATAATAAATGATAAAAATATAATCTAATTATATTCAAAAACCATTCAAATTCATAATTTACACTATAAATAATTTCAATTAATAAATTTGTTTTCAATTAAAAGAAATTATTTTTCGCTATTCATCAAAATATGTAAGTTATCAGAAAAGTACCAAAATTTTGTCCAGACTAAATTATTATGTCCTTCTTCTAAATAAATAAGTTTATTTTTTCAAATTTAATATAAAAGTGTTAGGTATTTCATTTAAAAAATCACCATTAATAGGCAGTAAAATTACATTTTTGAAAAATACTTCCTTAATCTAAAAATTTGAATTTGATCTTATATTATGTCTAAGAAACATATAATAGGCGTGTTAAAAATATATAGACTATAAAAGATTCAAAATGATGTTAATATTATTCATAACCTCTTTTTGAATGACTAGTTTGGTATATTATGGTGCATTCAAACTCGATGTTGCATGTAGCGCAAGCTATTGAATTACATTAATGAGATAAAGTACTATAAAATCTATGGGTGATACATAATTAGTATTAAAAACAAAATTTATTTTATTTATAAATTTATTTTTGAATACGGTTACTCATATTTTTAAACATCATCTTAAAAAAATTAACATTTATAAATGTTTTATAGTCCATTTTAGTCTTTTATTATTTTAATAATGTTATTTAATACATTAGGTATTACAGAAAAAGGTAAATAAAAATATAATGATTTAACATTCTATCCTAATTAATAAAATTATATTTTCAATTTTAATTATAATATAGTAACCAAAATATGTAACGGTATATAGATGGTAGTCTTGAACAAAAAAAATAATTAATATATATGTATCAATATTATAAATATGGGGGATATATATTTTCACTCAACATAGTCATATCCATAATGTTGTGTTTTTGTACAATCATATGAGTCAATATATTATGTTAAATCCTCTTTACATTGAATGAATATGATATAATGACTTGAAATATGATTTCCTTATTCAAAAAAATATTCATCTATCTTGAAAGAAAAATTAAATTTACAAAATCATATCAAATTTCTCTAAATTATTTGTAGTAAGACCCAAATGAATCCAAATCCCAAAATCCTTAATGAATATTTATATACCTTGGATACAACAATCGTACCACCATGTCTCATTATTAGAACTACTAATAGTATGTGAAAAAATGAATATTATTGGACATCTATAAATATATAGTGATGAATATGCGTGTATAGAACCACTAAATTATTTTTATATTCTTTAATAATATTTTTTGTAAAGGATTTTAATCTCCCACATGGTCAAAGATGTCATTAGTGTTAGTATTCAAATTATTCCCTTATATTTGTGATATTTTTTTTCAGAGTTCTCAAATTCCTCACATCTAGAACATTACAATAAAAATCGACCCTTTTGGAGAAATTTTTTTCCCCAATCATGTTAACTTAAATCATCCATTTTCCCCACAATAACTATTTTCTTAATACCCACCCTTTACCATATATAAGATAATATCGAGTTACATTATGACATTCAAAAAGGTTCCTAATTCAAAAATATTATCAATAAGTAGATTGAATCATATTTACATTACCATTCACATAAATTTATCTTCCATTACCCTCCATCCTTATTGTATTTTTTTTGTTTGTAAACTCAACATTGTTCATAATTTTTATCATAAACAATGATACTCAGAAAAGAAAAATAATAAGATTTCTCACTCAATCCCTTACCTTATAAAATTACTAATGGTAGAATTCCCTAAATTGTATATGAACTTTATTGATAACATTGTTCATCTGTTCTAAATCCATTACTAATACTAGAACAGGTAATTCTGGTTGATGAATAATTAATAACAATTGATAGTTATCATATGTAATATAATAAAAATCTCACCATTGAAATGTCTTAATTTTTGAAATCATAAAATTATAATTTTTTAATACCTAAAAACCCTCGGTTATATCTAGGTTTCATTATATTGGCTACTCCCATATTCCTTAAGAAAATTCAAAAAAAAATTGATCCATTAAAATTAATTATAAAGAGAATTTGATTGACTAAATATTATCCCCTATGAGATTCTATCCATGTTCCCATTCCTAGGCCCACACATCATACAATTAGTGAGGATTAAGATAATAGTCAATGAAACCTTTTCATGGTGATATCCCCTAGATTAATTTTTCATATAGCTACATCTATATGAAAATATCCAAACATGGAAGAAATTTCCAGGAAAACCACATACTCAGAACATCCTAAAAATTTATATCTATAATTATACAATTAAACATATCAATTAGAATTGTCCCTATGGTTTTAAAAAAAAATTCATTATCCTAATAAACAAAATTAATAATCTAGTCCAAAAATATAACTGTACCGTTATTAGATTCCAAAAATTATAACACAATCTACACAAATCATTTTTTATCATCATTTACATTAGTTAAAACATACATCTCTGAAAAATCACCAAAAAAGAAAGAAAGGATTAGTGTCTTTGAGGATATGATACATAAGAAATATTTTTTTATGTTTCATGTGAAAATGTATCACTAATCAATCCATAATAAACTCCCTTCCAGACATCGCTTAAGTTACTATCATCTTCATAATTGGTGTAATGGAATCATAATATTGTGTTTTTATCAAATAATGGTAATGTAATAATCAGGGTAAACAATTATGGTTACAAAAACATATAAGTTTGAATTAATTGCTTGATATCATAGGAATAATAATATTCTATATTTGCTTATGTATTATGGAAAGGATATCCTATGTTTATATAATCATAGTTATGTGGAAACGAACAATTAGTTTCCATCTTAATCATATGTCAAGTCCAACTACCATAACTATAATATCATAGTGGACCGAGTCTCACACTGGATTGGGATAACTACCCATTATAATAATAATAGTGGGAATGAACCTATATTGAATTAGGTTTATTCACCATTCTTGTAATGATATTGGTTGAAGTCTCTTAGTGGATTTAGTTCACTCTTTACTCACATAAACATAATATATATATTTTCATGGTGGATTGGGTTCACTCCCCATTCTATTTCGTATTATCTAATGTGATGAAAGGATTTTACATTTTAATTGAAGGGATATATATTTGACATACCTATAATTACAAAATGAAAATTATAATATGTAAATTAAAACATGTTCAAAAAATGAAAATAATCCATAAATAAAGTATAAGTATTATAAAACACATGAGAATGAAGTGGGTTTCATAATGATATCATTAAGAATAAATGAAGACTATAATATAAGGATCACCAAGGAAATAAGGAATTAAATAATGATAGATTTATATTTTTTTTATAATAAATCCTAGGCCTTGATAATTCCGTATTAATAAAGAAAAATTTTTGGAGACGGATAACCACTATTAACATATATAATGATTTTAAAAAGAAGTAATGGATATTTTAATTAAGGAATGAGATTTATATTTCCCATTAAACTATAAATGAGATAGGATGGCTTCCAATAAACAGTTTAGGTTTTTCTACAATATATTGAAGGTTTTAAAATTTTATGGGATTATCTTATAAAAAATACCACAGGAAGTTTCCTTAAATTGATATTACATAAAAGTATGAATTTTAAAAAGAAAAATGAAATTCCTTACCCCCAAAAGAAAGGTAATATAAAAAATGTATATATTTAAGGTCTATATATTTAGAAAATTAATTACATACATTTTAATAAAATAATAGAAAATTGAGAATGATAAATATAATGTGTAATACAAAAGTAATTAGGGTAATCTGGATGATCACTTTTTATATACTTTATTACTTTTGTCAAAATAAAACATCATAAAATAGGGATTATAAATCATTATTATTGAAATAATATAAGTGAAATATATACATACCATAAGATTATTTATAATCAGGTTTCAAAATAAAAATCTGGTCATTGAAATGAATACAAAAATAAGGAAACTTATTGGAAACCATTGTTAAAGAGGATAAGACATATTCTCGACAATGAAATAATTTTTGGGAAAAATTTAATCAAATAAAGATAATTAAATGTAAAAATTAATTTTCCATAGATATAATGAGAACCTGCCATGAGGTAAAATATTAGGGTGAATGTAAGAAATCATATAAGTAATATGTTCAATATGAATTAAAATAACTCAAATAATGGGGGTTTAGTTAAACAAAACCCTTAAAATGTCAGAATTTTTCAAATTGAAAAACAATGAATGCTATAAAATGATATATATTTCATCAATACCCTATATCACATTAAATTTATTTAAAATAAGAAATATTTTCCTAATAAATATAAATTTTAATAAACATGTTCTGAATGAAATTCATGTCATAATGAAATAAAATCTATATATTAAAATGTACATTATGTCTTCATTCATTCTATTTGTACACATACATTTGGAATAATCAAATTAAATTTATTAAAAAGATTCATAATATTCTTATTCATCTATATTTAATAGGATGAGGTATATATATTTCCATATTTTATTAATTTACTAAATAATTATTGTTCGTGTCAATTACATGAGGTTGTGCAAACATTTTCTCTTCAATATCTAGGAATGTTTACATTTATCAAAGGTGTTATAAAATAAAATCACATTATAAAAAAAATTGATTTCATATAATATTCCATTTTGAAAAATTAAATGGACTAAAATTATTTATTGATCCATGATATATTCATTTAATGCGATTAAATTTACTATAAATATTTATTATTAACTTTACATGTATATTTTCATTTAAAATTACTTCATAAAATTAATGGTTGCATGAATATCCTTTTTATACATTAAATAAACTTTTAATGCTATCCATGATTGGCAGTACTAAGAAAACAAAATATTTAATTACATGGAGGCGGTGGTCCTCATATACATTGACAATAGAATCATTTTTCATTAAATAAGAGGGAGGTATAAAACAGAATAATTTAATATTTTAAAATATTTTTCATTTGAAAATTATTATAATTTTTTATTATATAACTCTTTTTAGTTTTCCATGTATAGTTTCAATTAAAAATAAAACATTTCATTCATGGGGGTGTAGTTTGAAAAAATGTATCATGACATATTAATTTTTTGAATGGTTTTAGTGGAAGGTATTGGAGTGATATTAAAGTATTACAATAAAATTTAAACATGATAATTATATTTATGATATCACTTTTAAATGATATATGGTATCTGGATGAGTAATATAAAGAAGAAAATTTTAAGGAGTTACTATTGCTCAAATTGAGAGCAGGAACATTCTCTGGGATGTATTCATAGAATTGCAAGGGATAGGATAACTTATAGAAACTAGGGGATTATGTTTTTTACATTTAATACTAGTATATGTAACTAGGGTTTTGTTTAAAGGAATTATAATGTTTTAAGTGTCGAATTGATATGGTGGAAGTGATGTCATATTATAGGTGGAGAAAACATGAGATTTTTTAAATACAGATTACATCACAATTATTTCATGATACTTTTAATTGGTCAATTGATCAAAATGGTAAATAATTATACTGATATGGGTGTGGTTCAAGAAATTCTTAATCTCTACATCACGCAGATGTTTTAAAAAAGTTCTTATTCATTTACCATTTGATTGTGAGATTTTACCACATGGTTTTAACTATGGTATCTAGTTTTTTATTATGTAATTTTAGTTTTACTAAAATCATAAAATAACACATTTTAACAAATCATGATTTTTTTAACATAAATTTATCCTATATTTTATCTTATTAAATTTCACTAAATGAGGAAAATAACATTTAAATAAATAAAAATAATATATTGAAAAAATGTTTTTTGTTGATAAATAATTTTTCAATGATTTATTTTTCAAGACAGTATATAACATTAGTCAAAAATTAAATCGTAGATAATATATTTAAATATATGCTTAAAAATTATATTATATTTACTTTTATTAAGAGATTTATTTATTTTACTATGTAATAATAAAACAAAGTTAATAAAATAATTCCCTGAAAAGAATAGTTTTATTGTCATCATAGTAATTAAATTTGATCGCCGTAAGCATATTTTTTTGAGGAAAATAAAATTTACCATTTTAGATAATATTAACATTATGGTATGAAATTTTTAATAAAATTTTTATTTAATTTATATAATTTCTGAAAATAATCTTTCATATAATTTTTGAAATTCAAATAATACATTGCATCCATAACATTAGAAAAGGGTTTTCTAAATTCTACATAGTACATTAAAATAAATTATTTTACATTACATGTATTTATTTTTTATAAAAAATATTTTAAAATTTTAATTCATTCTTGTAATAATATATTGTCTAAAATTTGACAATGTTATAAAATTCATTATTTCTCATTGGTCACTAAAAAATTATTTTATAGAAATCACAATAAAATCAAATTATCCCAATAATGACTTTATAAATTCAAAAATTGTACTCATTTAATCAAATTAAAATTTTAGAATTTATGAATTTAATATTACAATGGATGTATATAAAATAACTAAAAGATGGTTTAATTAGGAAAATGAATTTTTTGATGTTAACTATTTTGAATAAAATTTCTAATCAATTATAATTAAATTACTCTAAATATGTTATTAGTATTAAAAAATATTATAATCTATTTATTTTCATATAATTACATATATAAAATTAAAATTTCGGTAGTGAATATATTTATATTATAAAATGTTATAATTAATTATAATTTTTTTATTCTTTTAAATTAATTTTTTTTTTAAAAAAATTATTTATTTTTATATAAATTTCATACTTCGGTTACCTCTATTTTTAACACTATTTAAAAAATGATTTTTTAATGTGTATATATATATATATATATATTTGGTTCCATTAAATTTGGTATTCTATGTGATGTAAGTTATTGAGAACAATGTGTTTTATAAGAAATTATAATTTAAAATCTCAGGGTATTAAAGTTGAAGTTTATAATGGTTGAGTTTCAAAATATATTAAATGTAATGAACTATACATAACGCATTTTCACCCATATGTGGTAATCCTAATGAATCGTATATAGTTTGATGTCACTCATAAATTAATCCACTCCATCATAAACACATATGAATCATAGATATATATATTACATGTTTTCACAAGGTGGTTAATTATATACAGATGGAGAAGACAAATAGAAACCTATAAAATGACTCATATATTATTTTGATGACTTTTACAAACATCATGAATATGTCCAATATCATGAAGAAGAGTCACAGTCACTCTAAAAGACTCATACTCACTCTCTAGATACTGATATATATGTTAATTTTTCATTTAAAAATTTATATTATATATATATATAATGACTCATACATGGATTGTTTGTGACCTTATATTCTATTTCAACTTAGATTTTTATTTTCCATAAATCATGTAGATAAATTATAAAAATCATCTAATGTTGAATTAATTAATTATTTATAATCATAATTAATCTGAAATTAACATTCCTTCTTATTTTATGTCAACATGAACAACTCAAAAAAACACTTCTAAGGGATTTGTTTCAAAACAATATCCTCTTTTGGAATATTTAACAATCCCAACTCATAGTTTTCACATAAACTCTTCAATGATATAATAATATATAAATAATCTCAAAAAATTATTTGATCTAATTAACATAGAATTTTGTATCAATTATTCTTTAGTCACCATCTCTAAGGAATATTGTGTGAATCTCAATGTATAAATCAATATTTAAATGAAAAAACCTCATGGAAGTGAAGAATTAATATACATTAACTTAAATATCATCACAAAATAATACAAAATAATAAAATCTTAATGAATAATGTTATTAATATCACCATTTTTCATTATCAACATATATTTCTCATTATTTATTAACAAGAAGTGGAAATCCCAACTAAATTTTGAAACCACTTCCCCTTATAATTTTGTTACAACATATTCCCCATTACCAAAAAAACCCAATAATCACTTCACCAAAAAAATATAAGAATGTTTTACAAATCTAATTATTTAATTCCTTAGGGAAATCGTAAATTCAATTAAAATAAATGTGCATTACGGAGTTAGTTTCCCTTCTCCAAATCATCTTTTCAAAGGATTTTGGGTAAACACCATGAGCTAATGTAAGGTTTTATAATTTTCCATGGGTAATTCCTTTTTCAAAATATCATACATTTGGTTTATTTTTAAAAATAATCTTACATTACATGACTTTATTCTACCATATCCTTGATAATGTTATACTTCATCCAGATATCCTCTATTCTTGAGTGATGGATGATATTTTTTCTATAATTAATAAAAAAATTTATTTCACATGAGATTCCGATAGGTGATTTCACAACCAATATAATAACATTATACGATGGTTTTATCAATATAAATTGAGTAAAATCCTGAGTATCTATTAAATATCCATCATTTTTTTGTGATTATGGTAATACAATCTTACTTCCTACTTATCCAACAAATACAAATGATCCATAAAGATAAATCACCAATAGAATTTAACATCCAATAATTAGTCAAGAAGAAAACATACATGTCCATGATATGATATATCATTAACATCACCATCAAATTACCTAACATTATGAAAAAAAATTCATTATAATATTTTCCCTAGAAATTAGAGGTTTATAGTTTTATAGAATTTTGAAAAAAACTAAATTTTTTTTAAATTAATGGTCATTTTTCCACTGTGTAGGAAAATTATAAATCAATAACAATTATTAATCCTATTCTTCTAATTATATATGTATGATACTCTTCAAAAAATTTCTATATTTTCATATCACCAAAAACTAGGAAATGTAAACCAAATAATGGGGTGATCTTAGAATCTCACTATGGGTAAACAAAGGTGATAAATATTCAATATCATAAGTAAAATATAAACATATGGGTATCATCAAGATTTAAAACAAAATTATACATTTCATTGAATATATTAGAAATACTAGAATAAATCATAAAATATATTGACACATGAATCATTAGTGTGACACAAAAAACATGAGCAAAGAGGGCATAACATATTGTCAGGAGAAAGCATAAACACCCTTGTAAACAGACACATAAACCCATATTGACATATCTGGAATGGAATTCTCGATTCCCATTGGATGGTTATTAGCACCCAGCATCCTACAAGAATCATGAGGGAATTATTTTTCCATAAAACAACAGAATAAAAATGATATTGTTTAGTATTACCAATATTCCTCAAAAAGGAAGTTCAAGAATTAAACGAGTAAAATTATCTAAAAAATTAAAATTATCATTTTACAAAAAAACTTCTATGAAAACATCAAATACATATCCCATGAAATAGTTGGATCAAATTTCCACTTCTCACACCAACACTTCAGGTCCTAGGGATCAAGAACATCCACTACCACAGGGTTTTTCTTTTCCATTGAACATACATGCAATATCATAATCATTAAACTATGGAATAAAAAGGATTGGTGTGAGCTATAAAACCCAATATGGTCTCACTAAGAGTTATAAAAAAAATTCCAAAATAATAAAACATTTATTCTTTATATTTAAATTAAAAAAATTATTACAAGGTATTTAAATATTTTTAATAAATAATTATTTAAATTCAAAATTATAGTAGGTATATCAAAAAAAATCAGAGGACATTTTATAAATAACATTTATATAAATAAAATTGAATGAATAAAGAATATACATAATCAATCACATGTATTCATCAAATCAAAACCTATCAAAGAACCTTGTAATAAACATTATGGTTTGTTAGTGTCTTGAAATAGGATCCGCACACAACTTAATCAACATTAATGCTCAAGATAGGTGTAAAAATATCCCAGGGATCGTACCATCCTGATATTATTATCAAACCTCATTTGATGACCTATTATATGAAATATTCAGTAAATTGGATTATTTAGTGTTTTCAACTTCAATGCATTTCATGGGAATCAACTTCCTAGAATGTTTTCATTAGTTACATACTAACTGCCCAGTATGACATACACATCAGTCGATCAATAAATCTATCAATGAAATATAAATAACATCAAATAAATTCCAATTATTATTTCTCAATTATAGTTTTCAACATGATTTTATCATTTCAAAACCAAATCATACGTTTTTATAAATTAATTCCATTTAAAATTATCTATTAATTAAATATATTAATCTGATGAATTAATATTAAATCATTACATCAAGTAATTTTTCAAATAAAACCATCAATTTTCTAATATCCACCCAAAAATTTCAATTCCATTGAAATTGGGGTTTTTTCAATTTTATAATTCACTTTTTAAAATGAAACATCAAACATAACAAATCTATGTCTTTAAATCACATAATAACAAATTTAAAATTAATCATATAATTCAATGATTCAAATGATTGTTAACACTTTTTTGGAACTAGTTACCATTAATCAAGTGGTCAATTAAACCCAAAACACATTATGGTAATTATAATAATGAATGAATGAAATGATTCCAAGAAATGAAACATATAAATAAGGTCTATAAATATATATATTTGGTAAATCAAAAACAGGATAATCCATTACTCCTTATGATAGAAAAACGTTATTGGGAGAAACTATAAGTGAGGATATCCACTTACCTAATGGATATATAATAGGACCATATACACATTGACTTGAAAATTGAATAGGTTTGAGAGATAATTAATCATCTATAGATCCTGTAAAAACATAAAAACCCTATTATGATTAAATAGTGGTTTTTAGGAATTTTATGTACGGGTACAAGTATTTAAAATTAGTTTTTTTAGAATTAAAAAAATGGACAAGGTTTTATGGAGATGATGCACAGTTATAAGTAATCATGTGCCACTACTGGACTTATGGGTAGGGTGAAATGGTTAACCACAGCATTAAACAAATCATTCACCAATAATTAAAACCCATATATCCAAGGAAAATGATTTGGAGGGGTGTTTTCATGTTCTTTTAAATATGTGCACCCCCTTCTGGAGAACCATAACTCGATGAACAATTTTATGGGAAAAACTACATAATTTTCTATAATAACATGCCAACTGTGCATAACCCCTTGGAATTCCAAAAATTTATAAATACTCCTGAAATAAACCCATTAAGTGGTATAACTAATTTATGATAAAAACACGAATCATAAAATACCAGAAATAAGGTAGTGGTTTGTTATATAATCTCAACCATAGAACCTATCAATCCCTAAAAATTCATTCAATATGTTCCTAAATCAAAAATAATATGTTTCCACCACTCTCTTATAGCTTCCATATGATCCCAAGTCTCTAAGTAATCATATCCATTATTACATACGACACAAACCAATTTTATCATCTTCTAATGAATAAACTATTTCTCAAAGCCCATAATCCTGGATGAATGTTCTTTCCTAGATAAATCAGGTGCAACATCAAGATCATCCCATATCACCTCCTGAGTATTGTTACAATTACATGTCATGATCTATAATACTCCCAAAAAATTGTCGATCTATGTCAATGTATGTTGACGAGCTATATGGTAAACCAGATTCCCCACCATCTCAACAATGAAAAAATGACCCACAATCCATGGCAAAAGATTTCCCAATTTCACAATCCTTGAGTGAGCTAACCAAGTTTAATCTCTAAAGAAAACTTTTATCAATCTGAAATCTACTCGATGGCTATAAATGTAGGATTAATACTTGTTATATTCCATTAAAATTATATGATGAATCTACTGAAGAAATCACCCTCTTAACTTGAACCAAACTCAGTTAACTAATTATGCCTCTAAATACTGTATCTAGTTCAATAGATATTTACATGGAATTCCATAAAATTCTTCAAAATGAACCATCCCAATATTGAACTAGTGACTATTATTGTAGGAAAATCAACAAAACCTAAATTTACATCCCACAATCCACTATATATAAGGGGTAAATCACAAAAAAACCCCATGAACATGTATTTCTTATTCTGTGTGTCCATTCATCAATGGATTATATTTTATTCTCAAATGTGTTGATGATCCCATTTCCTCTTGAAGGACTCTTTAAAAGTGATAACTAATTTTGGTCTACTTTTTAGAGAGTATGATAGAAGGAACTTCATAAAAACAAACTATATATCTCTCATAGAGTCTTCCTGACTCATCAATTTTGGTTCTATCTTGAATGGTTATAAAGTGAGATAACTTTTTCATCAAATCCACTATAACACATATCGAATTCATTCTTTATGTTTTATGATGCAACCCAACAAAAAAAATATGAATAATTATCTTCCCACTTCCATGTTGGCACTTGAATTGGATATTGTAAACAGAAAGATCATTGGATATCATATTTTACCAATTTGAATTTATAATAATTAGAAAAAAATTCATAGATATATCATCTCATACCTAGCCACTATAATCCTCACCACATATCGTTTAACATCTTTTGGGATCTTGGGTGCACCTCCCAACTGAAATTAAGGAAATACCCCTCACATCTATTCTCCTCAATAATTGATTGAAACATCATTTTTGAAAAAATAGGATACCCTTTACAGAAACAACCCAATCACCAATGGTCTCCCAAAATTAATGATTGTCCATTATTCCATATATTTCATCCCGAAGATAATTCTCCTATAAATCATCATGATAAAAGTGGAGGTAAACAGTATATTTGTAAAAGTATCTTTGGTCTCACACTCTCACAATTCCAAATGAAATTAAGAAAATAAATTCATCTAATTAATTTCATCAAATGATTCATTCATAGCCTAGGTTATCTAATTCATATTAAATGCTTCAGTAGTTACATTACCCCAATCAGTGATGTTCCAAATATCAGAATAAAAATAAATCAGTCACTCCAACTAAGGCCTCTATTAAAGGTTAAAACTTTTTTAATGAATATATAAATATTGAATTTCTGGTGGGAATTAATTGTAAACCATTCTCTAAAAAGAAATTGGCATCCACTCCTAATATCATGCACCATATGTTCGTGTTTCAAGTCATGATTTGGATAATTCTTGTCATGATACCTAAGATATCTGAAACCATGGGAAACAATGGGATAACATTTTATATGAATTCATCCCAATCATGAACCTTATGCATTAAAAAATATCCCTTATCACTTCCTGAACAATAAGAGGGTAAACATTTTCACATAAGTCAAAATATATTTCAAATCATCATATGAATTCTTATATTTCTCTTCCCACGGGAACTTCACACAATTCTTAATTGATAACGGTCATTGGAGAATCCATCATCGAGAAATATTTTACAAACCTATGGTAATAACCCACAAAAATTCAAAGAATCTATGAAAATTTAAAACATTATACATTTTCTCCAATGTCATAACAATATTAATCATCAGAGGATCTACTGAAATACCATGTTCATAGGCTATGTTTCCCATGATATTCACTTAATGAATCCATTACATAAATTTGAAAATATTTAGATAATGTGAGTGATTTATCTAAATTTCTAAAACAAATCATATATGATGCACATGATCTTTCTCAATAATAGAGTTATCCAAAATTTCATCAACATATTCAACATTTAATGAGTCATGGAAATCATGGGGTATTATGTTCACCAATGATACAAAAAATACAGGAGCATTGGTCTATCGAAATATAATAACATGATACTCATAATGGCCATACCTACTCTGAAAGGTGGTCTTTCAAATGTCATATTTATTAATTCTCAACTATAGATAACTAGAACAATGATAAATGTTTTATAGAAATTTCACCTCATTCAACATGAAAATATTCATGAATCCATGAGAATAGATACATTTTCATTATTTTATTTGGATTGTGTTTCAATTAATATAGACAAAGCCGAAGTTTTCCTTCATATTTCCTCATAAGTAGAAAATGTGTGTCCTATGTTGACACACTCGGGTTAATAAAATAATACCCTATAAGGTAATCAAAATATGTATTCAAATCATTCAACTCTAATTGTTCCAAATAATATTAATGAATTGAAACATGTTGAGTACCAGGAATGGAATCAATGGTTAACGACAATATCCTTACTAGTGGAAATCCAAATAAATCGGTGGAAAATGTATAAAGTCATAAAGAAAACTCTTAGGAGTTCACTACTCAAAGACTCCCGCTCTGATTCAAAATGAATCACTGAAATTACCCAAAAAAACTCTAGAAAATAATTTATTCATTAACTTGAACTCTGTTCCCATTATCCCTAAAAAACATAGAATAACCCATCAGGAACAGTAAAGGAGACATGATAGAGATAATATTATACTCTACCTTTATGAGAAATCAACTAGTATATTCTGAAAATTTTATCATGTAGTTTATTGTCAAGAACCATAGATTCCCAGGAATTCTCAATTATAGAATCAGAAAAAAAACAATAATTGCATTAAAGATCCTAATATCTCTTAATTCTAAGGAGAATAGTATTATCAGTAACATATGAGAAAATCGTAATGGGATGATATAGTAGGTTTATGATACAATATAATACAAATGAGTGAGTTGTAACAATAGCAAGGAAAATAGTCACTAAATATGGTGATAGTGAAATGGTACCTCTCAAAGTCACAAGAACTACATCCACATCCTTTAGAGACTTTTCATCAATGTGAAAAATCATCATGGAAGATTCATGTTGCTGGAACCCATTATTTCATGAATCATATGATTTCTCCATATAACATATTTTTAATTATGATCACATAACATTTCATAAGGGAGAAAATATATGGAATAACTTATGTATTTTCCATGAAAGATCACATGAACTATAGATATTAGTTTACTCAATAAATTCTATTTCAAATGCACAACCACTAAATATTAGAATCTAGTAAAAATTCTACTACCATACAGTACTGTAATTCATGATCATTATTAAAATATAGAACCACCATGAGATTATTCATTATTTATCATTTTTTGTAGAATTTTATAGATCATCCACTAAGAAAAAAGTGGATCACGTACTCCATGAAATTCTATCCAACTTAAGTTCACCCATAAATGCCATATCCAGCATGTCAACATATGATTTGAGATTCAAAATAAAGGCATGGGATTGAATATCATATTGAATACACATCTCAATTGTTCATGTTTTTTGTTTCTAGTTGTAACACCCCATGCTTCCATAGTACGCTTCTCTTTGAATAATATAGTATCATGTGTTGTAGGTAACATCATGTTCTAACACACCACAACCAATCAAACTAGCCATTATGAATAGTAATACCCAATTTTTTAAATTTTATAAAGTTTAACATTCAATTTGGACTTCATTTTTGGATTCGGAATATCGAAATTAGCTAAGTGTGATTTTTTTGTATTTTTCTGAGAACATTTTATTTTTGATGAACAGTTAAAACCCATGAGATATAGTTTATAAATGAATTTTTTTAAAATAAATATTTATTTTATTTAAATTTATTTTAGGTCAAAATAGATACATAATACATATATATGTTAAATTTAATTCATTTAATTCGGTTTATAATAATTTTTCATATATAAATATTTTATTGAAATTTTCACCTTCTTTTACCCACCGCTTAGGTGAATTTGAAAATTCACATAAGACATAATTTTTCCACTTCTGTGAGTGGAATTTGAAAATTCCGAGAGACATGGTTGATATTAGTAAGAAAAATATGGTTCAATAAGATTAAAATAAATTTTGGTGAAGGGTAACTTTTTTATTTTTAGTTACCACGGTTAAAAGTAAATAGGGTATTTAAGGGTAAATCTGTTATTTTTATTGCCCTAACACATCTTATAATTCTATTGGATAAGTATAAATCGACTAATAAAAACCTTATTAATAAAATATGGACCTCTTTGGTCCACTTGGATTAGATTAGGACATTTATTATTATTTAATTCAAAGAAGACTTAAAAGAGTTAATATCAATGTTTAATAACTAAAATATTTTTAATATAGTGTAACGCATAAGATAAATTCAACTATAGAAATTAATTAATATGATAAAAATATTTCCTACATAAATTTATTTTATATATATTTTTTAGACATTAAATTATTTAATTTATTAATGACGCAATGATGATGCTGTAATTGCCTAATGAAGGAAATATTAAAATAATTGATACTATAAATAACCAAATAAATGTAATTTGATAATTTTTATGAATTACACTAATTTTATTGTTTATATGAATTACTAGGTTTGGATAGATGAATTTTTTTTGATGTAATAATTCTGTTATAAATTTATAAAAAACAAAATACCAAATAGTGTCCAATTGACATAAAAGAGCTTTTAAGACAAATATTATATTATTAATTTATATTATTTACATAAAAATATAAAGTTCAGCCAAAAGACATATATAATGATATTTATATCATTAATTAACCAATTGGGGTTCTATTGAAAGTATATATTAAGTTTATTTACCATATTATATAGAAATACAAATAGACATGGTATATGTCAAACTATTTAACTAAGAGTTTATCCTAGAAGATAAAGTTAATATAGTGACCCTAACCAGTCTAAAACATATTGGTTGAGGTTTTTTCGACCCATACCCACCTTATAATTTATATAATACATTTTGTATCCATTAGAAACCGAAAATGATTTTATTATAAAATAATATATCTAGCATTTCCTAAGATGCCCCTCACCCCTCTTATAAAAGGTCACTCCCCCTTCTCTCTAATTTACACCTTCAAATCCATTTTACTCTAACAAACCCAGACCTAATACCCTCTAACCTATCTTCACTTCATCCTAGATTCCTTCCATTAGTCATAAATCCAACCTACGGAGCCCTTTTGTTCAAATACATAGGAAGAACCCGAAGAAGAGTTAAATATTTCATCACCTCTTTCTAGTTCTTTTCTTCTTCACATCTTATTTCTTTGTTGTTTCCATTATAAAATAATAACTCATGTTATTATAAATATGGTAAAACCAAATTCATTATTCTATCCATCCTTTGAATTACATGTCACCATATGTGTTTACATACAACTTATTGTCTCCACGTCGTGGTGTAATTGTTGTTCAATACATTATTATTTGGATTGATATAAAAATGATGTGTAAATGATTTAAATAATAAAAAAACATGATAATTATTCTATATATATGATATACCATCCAATTATATATTATTTTAATATCAAAAGAATGATATGGTCGCTTGTGCGTATGTATGGATTACAGTCTCCACGAACGTGATAAGATTCATTCCCCATCATATCCATTCAAGAATAATTTTCATTAGATGATTAAAAATAATGTTTAAAGACTTGATATCATTATGTATATGAATAATATACATACCATATATAAGAAATATGACTCACATAATAAATAATATAAAATAAAATGAATCTATTAACACCCGAAACAACGATAATTCTATGATATTATTAACAAAGTAATGTAATAATACCATATATGATATCATATTAATGTATATGATTATTTTATAATTTAATAAAAATAATTTAACCATTATACAGGAGGTTAACCTACTCTCGACTAAGGAAAAGTACAAGGTAAGGGGGTTCTTATCTCACTTTTAATTCCATGAGATTTCCATTGTTCGCCAATTATTTATTAAATGTGGTGTATTGTGTACTAATATTTTATATATATTAACATGATTATCATTATATTAATGGTATTAAATGAATGATTTTGAGGTTATTAACTTTTTTTCATACGACTTTATTGATTACAATGTGGTAAGGGGTTTTCATATCACTCTTTATTCCAGTGAGATTTATGCTAATTGTTACTATTTACTTTTGTGTGGTGTATGTACTAACCATAATTTTATTCTTTGTTTATGTGTATTTACATCTTCATTGTAAGATAATTATTTAATTGGGTGTATGTTTCATATGTTACCAAATTTTTAAGGGTTAAATTCACAATCTCTTTATTATCTGAAGTTGATTTTTACGTAACTATCTACTAGGACATCTTTTTTCCTTAACATATATGTTTCTGTAAAAATGTATTTCAAAACATTTTTACTATTTACTAGACTATGGGTTACTGTCATTTATAACCTTATTTGACCTTATATGTTTAGAAATGAATCTTTCTATCATTTTCCAAACAAGGTATTTTTTGACCTTTTTGAAAAATTTAATGTTAGAATGTTTTTTAACTTATACGGCTAGTGAATCTATTTTCTGCCAATATAACATCGTCTAAGCTTCACGTAGAAGACTATAAGAATATTTAAAATATAAATGTTTTCTTTTATAATTATATGAATGTTCAAAAATTTCAAAAAAGAAATAGATATTTCTCTAAAAAAGGTTATGATTTCATCTATGTCAACATCCTTTGATTGATTTTAAGATTATTATGCTTGATTTATTATGATACAAAAAATCCATATTTTATTGAAGGTTTTGTGATATGTATGACTATGGATGTGTTATTTTTACACCATTCATGGTTTATGGATAAAGTATTGACATTTCGTATGCTAGTTTTAATATGAATGATTATGTTATGATTAAAACTTTTCATATGAGCAATGCATTGGACTTAGTAAGTGATGGGTGTTGCCTGTTATAGCTCCTCGATGCATCGATAGGTCTCATAAGATAAACTAGTATCTTGGAACAAGGCCATGACAAAATATTATCTGTATTCTTGTCACAAGGGCTTGACTATGTGGTTATGAAAGTCTGGCATTATGCATTCCATCATTATGAAAGTGGCTATTGGTATTGCATGTGATTATTAAACTAGTAGAATATACATGTGATTAGGAAAATGGAATTATTTTATTTTATCTTCACCATATTATACTGAAGTTCTATTTTAAAAGGATTTTTTTAGTCTTATACATTTCCTTAAATGTTAATGCTTATTTATGAAAGTTTCTGCTATATTGATATCCTTACAGAGCATCTGAGCTCAACCCTTTCTATGTATTATTTTTTCCAGGGTGCGAATAAGTATTTTTTGAATGACATGTAGAGATTGTCTAAGGGGATATGACAATGGTCTATGAAAATAATGATGTTGTAGTTTTCCATTTTATGATGTAATGTAAACCTTATGAATGTATCTAGTACTTCCAATGCTACTAAACTAATCAGCCTTTCAAGACTTGATCTTTTTTGATCATGCCGATGATACGTAATAATGCACCGACTCTGTGTAACTGTAGTTGGGGTGTTACAGTTTGTATCAGTGGAAGATTAGTACAAACCTTGGAATCTATATTTAGATAAACTCTGATTAGAGAAGATTACCAAAAGATAGTCTTTAAGGATTAGTATAGAATAAATACCTAGAATTTTGTTATTGTAGAGATATTGTGAGTTTTCCAAGACATAAATCCATGTCTGGATACAGGAAGGTAGAGGCAGCTCTGGATCACATGTACCTAGGAGTGAAAAATCTAACAAGGAGTTTTGGGCTTGTCCTAGGGTATCCTGGTACCTAACAACGGGCCTTACTACACTCTTGGTTACGACACTCCCGAGGGATATCGTTAGGATAATTATACTTTTCATGACAAACCATTATTGAGGGTTTATGATTATATACTTCCTCAAATAAAACATTTTTTTATGATTATGGATTATATCCATAAATAGTTCAATTTATGTTAAGTGTTTTACAAGTATGGAATTATGTATTTTGATTCATAAACTAATATACTTTATGTCATTGTTTAGAAATGGATCCTAGTGGAAGAATGGAAACCGTATCAATGCATGCACTCTATCTAGGGATTTCCCTCCTTCTGAATATAATTATAGTGGAGCTGGTGATACAACATGTGCTGATCAACTTATCAATACAGTGGGACAACTCACTCAGGTTATGAATAATAACCTTACCCGTATGAAGCACCGTAATCCACATTATGGTTGATCAATGTTAGATTACTTCATAAGGCAACAACCACCAGAATTCAATAGGAGTACAAATCCATCAGTGGTTGTCCAATGGATAAATTCCTTAATAAAAATATTCTATGCATTGGGGAGTAGAGAAAGGGAAAACGTTTTCATGGAATTTTACCACCTCACTAGAGATGTTGATCAATGGTGGTCATTGGTTCAAAACACAAAGGAAGATGATATAGTATCAAATATGGAATGGAGGGAGTTTAAATATTTTTTCATACAAAAATACTTTCCTCGTGACCATCGAGCAGATATGGAAAGGAAATTTCATAGTCTTAGACAAAATATGGATGTGAATGTCGTAAAGTATGAGGCTAACTTTATGAGGTTAGCAAGGCATGCTGAAGATTATATACGTATCCCAAGAATTAAGATTGATAGTTTCTTTTATGGGTTAAAACCATTTCTCTGTCGAGCATTAGTCTCATAATCATTCTCATCATATGAAGATATTGTCTCATGTGCTATCAAGACAGAAAAAGAATTCTCAAAGTCTTACGACTTTAAAGAAAAGAAAGAGAATAATAGATCTTCTGAACACTATGGAAATAAAAATAATGGGATAAAGGGAAAAGTTGAATATCCATCTAGCAGTAAATGTGGGAAGAAACACCATGGTACTTTCCTGAAGGGAATGGGATTCTGAGACATGTGTGGTGAAAAAGGCCACCAGGCTCTTGATTGCAAGGGGAAGAAAGAGACTGTCGATGTTGAATACTATAATTGAAGAGAATGGGGGCATTATGTGAATTAATTTCCTAAGCCTCAGGGTAACATACCTCAGAAAAGGCCAAGGGATCAAGTCCAGGCTTATGTTATCACTACATCTGAGTTTGATGCTTAGAAAGACGTGGTGGTAGGTAATTTAAAGGTTTCCTCAAGTTTAGAAAATGATTTATTTGATTCTGGATCATCAAATTGCTTCACATTTTACTATTTTTCTAAGAAAATTATATATTTTCAATTTTATTTTACAAAGAAGTTTTCATTCAAAAATCCTAAGGGAAGTATCATCACAACAATGTTTTGTGCCTCAGTTCCCATTAGGGAATATAAATGTTCTTTATCTATTGATCTCATCTTCATACCCATGATTTTATTTGATATAATCCTTAGTATGGATTGGCTTTCGGACCGTTATGCAAAAAATTATTTTAATAAGGAGGAGGATACTATCTTTGATGATGATGATAAAGAACACCTTATCTTCAGAGCAGTATCATCACCACCTGATTCTTATCTAGACCCCCCCTAGTAGCTCAACTAAAATCAATTATTGGGGAGGAAGAGAATGAAATAACTATGGGTGAGGAAAGGAATGATGAAATAGAGGATATATCTATTGTGAAGGAATATGTTACTGTGTTTCCAGAAGATTTACATGGACATCCTCCTGAACGAAAAATTGAGTTTTACATTGATTTAATTCCTGGTTCAAGGTCCATATCGAAGACCCCTTATAGAATGGCCACTATGGAGTTAGAGGAAATAAAGAAAAAACTAGAGTAATTTAGTAATAAGGGATTTATTCGCCCTAGTGTTTCTCCAGGTGGAGCCCATGTCATTTTTGTTAAGAATAAAGATGGATCTATGAGGTTGTGCATTGACTACTGGGAGATCATTGCTATAACAATAAAGAAAAAGTATCCCCTACCTTGCATCGATGATTTATTTGACCAACTTCATGGAGCTAAATCCTTTTAAAGGATTTACCATCTATATGGATATCATCAGTTGTGTGTGAAGAAGGAAGACATTCCAAAAATAGAATTTCGAACTAGGTACGGGCATTATGAGTTTACAGTAACACCTTTTGGATTAACTAATGCACCATCTGCCTTCATGGATCTAATGAATAGACTATTCAAGGAATATCTTGATGAATTTTTAGTGGTATTTATTGATTATATCTTTGTATACTCCAAAAGCAATGAAGATCATGAAAATCATTTGTGCATTATCCTGAAGATTCTTAGAAGACACGAATTATATGGGATGTTTAGAAAATGGGAATTATGGCTTCATGAGATTTTTTTTCTTGGCCAAATTACCTTTAAGGATGGAATCTCTGTTTATCCTTCTATGACTAAGGCAATCCAATAATGACCAGCACCAATGAGTATAACTAAGCTATGCAGTTTTATTGGTTTAGCAGGTTATTATCAACGTTTCATCTATAATTTTTCCTGGTTGGCTAACCCATTAATAATGATCCCATGAAAAGGGGTTAACTTTTTTTGGAAAAATTATTGTGAAGAATTTTTTGAAGAACTGAAGAGAAGATTAGTCAATTCCCCTATATTCACTCTACCATTGGTGAATTATGGGTTTGTTATTTATAGTGATGCTTCAAAAAAAGGGCTTGGTTGTGTCCTTATGCAGAATGATAGGGTTATTGCCTATGCATCACGACAGCTAAAAATTCATGAGAAAAACTATCCTACCCATGATCTTGAGTTAGCGGCTATAATCTTTGCTTTGATGATTTTGATACACTATCTCTATGGTGAAAAATATGAGATATATACCGATCATATGAGTTTGAAGTATATTTTCTCACAAAAAAACTCAACATGAGGAAAAGGCGATGTCTGGAACTACTCAATGATTATGATTGTACTATACACTACCACCATGGGAATGAAAATAAGGTTGGAGATGCTTTGAGTAAAAAATATCATGGAATTTTGAACAAGAAGAGAGTTGAAAAGGATCCAATATACATGGATCTAGTAAAGATGGATATGGGAATAACCATTGAAGGTGAAACATCCATGATTTTTCAAATGGATTCCAAAAAATCATTACTATGAAGGATAAAGAGTTCTCAGACCGGTGATAAAGAGTTTCAAAAGAAGATTAATGTTGTGAATGATGGGAGATTGAGAGACATTGTGTATGAATATGGAATTTTGAAATTTGGGAAGAGACTTTGTGTTCTCGATATACCTGATCTAAAAAGTGAATTGTTGGATGATTCTCATAGTTCTAATTTCTCTATACACCATGGGAGAACAAAAATGTATATAGATTTGAAGGAACAATTTTGGTGGGACAACATGAATAGGGATATTTCTGATTTTGTGTCATGATTTATGGATTGTCAACAAGTGAATACTGGAAGGAAATAGCCTGGAGGATTCAGGAACTCTCTTACCATACCTGAGTGGAAATGGGATAATATAAAGATTGGACTTTGTCATGGAATTACCATGGACTTCTAGAAAAAAAGATTCAATATGGGCCAATATTAATCGTCTTACCAAGTCAGCACATTTTCATGCTATAAGAGAATATTTACCACATTAACATTTAGTAAAACTATATATTATTTAAGTTATAAGACGTCATGGAGTACACCTATCGATCCTTTATGATCTTGATCCATGTTTTACATCAAGATTTTGGAAAAGTCTTCAGAAATCCATCAATACTAAACTTCATTTGAGCACTACCTACCTCCCCCAAACTGATAGAAAATGAGAATGGACTATTCAAACCTTAGAATACATGTTGATATCATGCTCACATGACTTTCAAGATATCTGGGATCAATATTTACCTCAGGTAGAATTTTACTATAATAATAGCTTCCATTCAAGTATTCGGATGGCACCATATGAAGTGTAATAAGGAAAGAGATGTCACACACCAACCTGTTGAGATGATGTTGGTGAAAGAAAACTCGTAAGCCCAGAACTACTGGAGGAAATGATGGAATAGGTGAAGTTATTCCAAAACCACATCAAAGAAACTCAATGTAGGTAGAAGATCTATACTGATAACCGAAGGAAGGATTTGGAATTTCAGGTAGGAGATCATGTTTTCATGATGGTATCTCCATGAAAGGGTGTTATATGTTTTAGTAAGAAGGGAAAATCTAGTCCCACATACATCAGACCTTTCGAAATTCTAGAACTAATTGGGGTTGTAATTTACCATTTGGAAATGCCTCCAAGTCTCTCCAAAGTTCATGATGTATTCCACCTATCATGATTGAGAAAATGCATGCCTAACCCAATGCATGTACTTAACTCTGAAGAATTAGAACTGGAACCCGATCTATCTTGTTCTGAAGAGCCTATCCGGATTCTTGATACCAGAGATCAAGTGCTGAGAAACCGAACGACTGGTCTGGTAAATGTTCTATGAAGAAACCATAAGATGGAAGATGCAACGTGGAAACCCAAGAAATGTATGATCAAGAACCACCCGAGTCTTTTTATGCATTAATATTCTAGAAATTTTGAGGATGAAATATTTGAAGTGGGGAAGAACGTAACACCCCAAGCTTCCACATTACGCTTCTCTTTGAATAATATAGTAGCGTGTGTAGTACGCAACATCGAGTTCTAACACACCACAACCAATCAAAATAGCCATTATGAATAGTAATACCCACTTTTTAAAATTTTAAAAAAAAATTCTTTCAAAATGGACACTTTTTTTGGATTCAGAAATTCGAAATTAGCTTAGGGTGAATTTTTGGTATTTTTCTAAGAACATTCAATTTTAGATTAATAGTGAAAAACGCTGAGTTATAGTTTAAAACCAAATTTTTATTTAAATAATTATTTATTTTCTTTAAATTTATTTTAGGTCAAAATAGATACATAATACCTAAATATGTTCAATTTAATTCATTGGAGTAAGTTTATAATAATTTTTTATATAAGAAAATTTAATTGAAATTTTCACCGCCTTTTACCCACCTCATAGGAGAATTTGAAAATTCACATAAAACATAATTTTACCATTTTTGTTAGTGGAATTTCATAAATCTGAGAGACACCGTTGATATCAGTATGAAAAATGTGGTTCAATAAGATGAAAATAAATTTTATTGAATTGTAACTTTTTAGTTTTTTTACCGCGGTTAAAAATAAATAGGGTATTTGAGGGTAAAAAATATATTATTATTTCCCTAAAACATGTCCTAATTATATTGAATAATTATAATTCTACCAAAAACACCATTGTGAATAATATATATATCTCTTTGAGCCACATGGATTAGATTTGTACAATTATTATTATTTAATTAAAAGAAGAGTTAAAAGAGTTAAAATCAATGTTTAATAAATAAAATATTTTTAATATAGGGTTACACATAAGATAAATTTGATTATAAATAAAAATTATATAGATAATAATATTTCATACAAAGTGGTATTTTATTTATATTTTTTTAGAAATTAAATAATTTAATTTATTAATTACACATTGATGATGCAATAATTACGTAATTTATAAAATATTAAAATATTTAATAATATAAATATCAAAATATATGTAATTTGATACTTTTTATTGATTACACTTATTTTATAGGTTAATATGACATATTAGGGTTGGTTTGATGAATTTTTTTCGAAGTAATAATTTTTTTATGAATTTAGAAAAAAAAACAAATAGTGTAAAAATTGACATAAAAGAGTTTTTAATACAAATATTATATGATTAATTGATATTCTATTTTAAAAAACCTTTGGTTCATCCAAAAAACATAAATAATGATAGGTTTATCATTAATTAACATCTTGGGGTTCTCTTGGAACTATATAGTATATTTATTAACCATATAATATAATAATACAAAGAGACGTGGTAAATGTCAAACTATTTATCTAAGTGTTAAATATTAATGATAAAGTTACTACAGTGACCCAAACCGGTCTAAAACCTATTACATGAGTGGTTTTCGACCAATACCCACCTTATACTTTAACTAATCCATTTTTGGAGATTTTATTAACCAAAAATGTTTTTATTATAAAATAATAATTCTAGCCTTTTCTAAGGTGCCCCCACCCCTCTTATAAAAGGGAACTCCCACTTCTCTCTAATTCACACATTCAAAGACATTTGGATCAGCCAAACCCTGCCCAAATACCCTCTCAACTATCCTACCTTCATCCTAGAGGCCCTCCTTTAGTCATAAAACCATCCTATGGAGCCCTTTTGATCAAATCAAAAGGAAGGACCCGAAGAAGAGGTAAATATTTCATCATCTCTTTCAAGTTCCTTTCTTCTTCCACTTCCTTTTTCTTTGTTGTTTCCATTATAAAATAATAACTCAAGTATCTTCGATATATTGTGATGTTATTATAAATTTTGTACTACCAAATGCATTATTTTATCCATCCTTTGAATGACATGTCACCATACGTGTGTACGTACGGCTTTCCGTCTCCACATCGTGGTGTAATTTTTTTTCAATACATTATTATTCAGATGGGTATAATAAAGATGTGTAATTGATTTAAATAATTAATATAACATGATAATTATTCGGTATATATGATATACCATCCAAATATATATTTTTTTTAATATCAAAAAAATTATATTGTCGCTCTTGTGTACTTATGGATTACCATCTCCACGAATGCAATGAGATTCATTCCTCATCGTATCCATTCAAGACTAATTTTTATTAGATGATTAAAAATATTGTTTAAAGACTTGATATCATTCTGGATATGAATAAGGTACATCCCATACATTACAAATATGACTCGCATAATAAATAATATAAATGAAAATGAATCTGTTAACACCTGAAACATCGATAATACTAATATATTATTAAAAAATAAATGTTAAAAGATCATATATGATATCATATTATTGTATATGATTATTTTATAATTTAATAACAACTATTTCACCACTATAAAGGAGGTTAACCTACCCTTGACTAAGGAAAATTACAAGGTAATGGGTTTCTTATCTCACTTTTAATTCCGTGAGATTTCCATTGTTTCCCACTTATTTATTAAATGTGGTGTATTTTGTACTACCATTTGAAATATATTAACATGATTCTATTTATATTCATGGTATTATATGAATTATTTGATGTTCATTAACATTTGGTCATATGACTTGATTGATTCCAACGTGGTAAGGGGTTCTCATATCACTCCTTATTCCCGTGAGATTCATGCTATATTGCCACTATTTAATTTTGTGTTGTGTATGTTCTGCCAATAATTTTATTATTTGGGTATGTGTATTCACATCTTCATTGTAATATAATTAATTCATGGGGTGTATGTTTCATACGTTTCCAAATTTGTATGTGTTAATTTCACAATCTCTTTATTATCTGAGGTTGTTTTTTACGTAAGTATCTACTAGGACATCTTTATCATCCACATCCATGTTTCTGAAAAATGTTTTTCAAAAATTTTTTACTATTTACTAGACTATGTGTTAAAGTCATTTATGCCCTTATTTGACCTTATATGTTTTCAATGGAATCTTTCCACCGTTTTCTAAACAAGGTACTTTTTGACCTTTTTGACAAATCTAAAGTAAGTATGTTTTTTAACTTATAAGGAGAGTGCGTATATTTTCCACCGTTATAACATCATCTAAGATTCTATTACAAGCTTATAATAATATTTCGAAAATAAATATTTTCTTTTATAATTATATGAATTTTAAAAAAATTCAAAATAGAAATAGATATTTCTCAAAAAAAAAGGTTCTGATTTCATCTATGTCAACATCATTTGATTGATTTTAATCTTATATGAAGTTTATTTATTATGATACAAAACATCCATATTGTATTGAAGGTTTTGTGAAATGTTTGACTATGGATGTGTTATTTTTACACCATTCGGTGTTTATGGATAATGTATTGACATTTAATATGCTAGTTTAATATGAATGTCTATGTTATGTTTAAACCTTTTCATAGGAGGAATGAATTAGACTTAGTAAGTGATTGGTGGAGCCTGCTATAGCTCCTTGATGCATTGGTATGTCTCATTAGAAAAACTAGTGTCCTGTCCCAAGGCCTTGACAAAATATAATTTGTAGTCTTGGCAGAAGGCCTTGACTCTATGGTTATGAATGTCTGGCATTATGCATTCCATCATTATGAAAGTGGATATTTATATTACATGTGATTATTCAACTAGTAGAATATCCATGTGAGTAAGAAAATGTAATTATATGATTTTATCTTTTCCATATTATGTGGAAGTTCTTGTTTAAAAGGCTTTTGTTTTAGTCTTATACATTGCCTTAAATGTTTATGCTTATTTATGAATGATTCTAGTATATTGTTATCCTTACTGATAATCTGAGCTCACCCCTTTCTATGTTTTATTTTTCCCACGATGCAAAGATGTATTTTATGACTGACCTGCTGGGATATTCTAAGGGGATATGAGTGTGGTCGATGGAAACAATGTTGTTTTAGTTTCTTATTTTATGATTTAATGTAAAACTTATGAATGTATCTTGTACTTACAAGGCTACTAAACTAATCGGTCTTTCGAGACTTGATCTTTTTTTAACATTCCAATGATACAGAATAATGCACTGAATCTGGATAACTGGGTTCGTGGAATTACACTTGTTCACCAATACCTTGTGATAGAATTGAATAAGATCATCAAAATCACCCTCATACTGTTTTTTGTATTATCATTATGATGATGGATAATAAAATACAAGGATTTTCCTAATACCATTGATTCACAATATAAAATTTAAGTGATAATAACCCTAAATTATTTTCCAACAAGGCCATGATTTTCCATTGTCATCATTATTGAATCCAACCTTCTCCTTTTAGGTCCTTAAATCATAAAGGTAGAACATTTCATATTAATAGAATATATAATTTAATGGAAATGAAAAATATTATCTATTTATTTCATCCAATCCTCATCCCCATAAGGATCCTCAAATCCTTGGAATGGTGGTGTTTTTGTACAAATAAAATCCTGGTCTTGATCTATGTATTAATCAGTTCAATGTTATGCTACTAGATCTTCAATAGGAATAGATTTCACTACCTATCTCAATGAATTGAAAATGTGCATCACTATATAAAAAAGATTTTGGTTGAAAAGAGTATTCACTTGTTGTTTTCCACTTATAAAATCCTCCTCCGTCTTATTCAAATTTATTTTTGGAGGCTTGATGCTACACAATATTAATAGAAAACACTAAAACATCACCAAGGGAGGATACACAGATAAAGGATATAGTAATAGTGAATTCCATCATGAATAATCTAACAAATGAATTTCAAAAAACTCATATAGATTGTTGAGAAATGAATAGAATCTAACCAACACATTCTAGAGGGACACATTTTCCCAAACACCCATGGTTACATAAGGCGCGTTTCGATGAGATCTATCTCGCATCTCACTTGTAATAACTTCTTGGATCCCATAAATACTACATCATGGCTACCATGACAAAAAAATTATATTTAAATAAAGGAATGATGTATATCCTACTTTAATACATGTATTTCATGAACAAAATATAATAGCCAATTAAAATGATATGAAAACCAATCCTGACATGGCTAATAGGTTGTTCCAGATCATCATGTTTTTCCACAAGAAACTGGCATCATATAAGAATCAAAAGGCAATGATATTTATATAAACCAAAATAAATAAAAATATCCATGATAGTGTGATCAACACTTATCAAGGAGAGAGTACCATAATGTACTGGTTATGAAACCTAAATAATTATATCATTAGGTGTCACAACATATTCAATAATAAAATCTTATCCATATACCAACTAATAGGAAGATCACATCTTAATAAGTTGACACCATCACTCTGTATTCCAAGGATCTAGAACATCCACCACCTAAAAATTGATCCTTCTATTTCTAAAACCTGGAAAAAGAAAATTTACCAATGAATAATAGAAAACATACGATGTTTTCTAGACATACCAGTAGGGTATCACCATGTTTTTCCTAAACAATACCATAATAATAAAAATTTTATGATAACAATTGAAATTAAACAATGAATGTTTTGGAATATGAATATTTTAATCAAAACATGAATTTAATTTATAATTATGACATGTATGTAAAAATAGAAATAAATTAAGATTTGATATACAAAAATATAACAATGAATTGGAATGAATATAATATTTCTATAATCAACTACATGTCATCATGAAAACAAAACATATCATAGAACTATCTAATATACCCTATGAAATTATATCTTCTAGAAATATAATCCTTAAACCTCTTAATCTTCATCACAAATTATGTTAGGTTACCTCAATTCCATATACACTATCCCTCAGGATAATCACTCAACACCCCATAAAATGACTCATTAGAGGAAATAATTTTGAACATGGCTCTGTTAGTTTTTTCATCATAAATCCATATCTAGGGAATAATTTCCTATAATTATATTCAAGTTTACCGACTAAATACCCCATAATGTATGTTCTTCAATCAATCAATCAATCAATTGATCATTGGAAAATATGTAATTTCAAAACAACTCAAAATATAACTTCCCAATTATGATTTTCAACTGGATTTTATCATTACAAAACCAAATAACAGGTTTTCATCAATTCATAACTTTTAAATGAATATTTAAATTTTATACATTTTTTTTGAAGAATCAATTTAAAATATTTTCATTAAATAACTTTTCAAAATAGGTCATCACAATTATTGAATCCTCCCATATATTGAAATTGGGGGTTTTTTAAAATTTGTAGGACCTTTTTAAAAGAAAACATATTTCATCATGAATCAGGGATTTAATATAATTTATAAACACATTTCAAATCAATCATGAAAATATGTGTATCAATCTAAGTTTAATACATTGTGGAACCATGTACCATTAATCACATGATCAAATCAACCCAATACCTATAGCCAGAATTCTGTTGAAAAATAGAGGAAAATAGATCAAGAAATGAAACTGTGAATAAATGTTGATAAAAATAGGAATTGATCTATCAATAACATGATGATATATCAATCTCGAATCTAGAGATAAAATGGAACACAAGAAACAAAAAGAGAAGAGATCCCCTTGTTGGAAAGAGATCCCATAAGATCCCAAACATTTCAATTAACAAATAGAAGGGGTGGAGAGCCAAAATATATAACAGATAGCCGCCAAAAGAATGAAAACCCCATTAGGGTCCAATGGAGAGAGTTAGGAATATTTAACAATGGTACCAATATTTAAATTTAAATTTTTAGACGAATTAAAAACATCATTTGTAGTATCATAGAGAGGTGGAATGGTTATATTTAATTGTGCACCTTAATTGTGTGCCCCTACTAGAATTATGGATGGAATGCATGATTTTTACACATGGATAAACTATACATCAATAAATAATTAAAATACTCTCTATCTATATGTCCATGTATTAGTGGGGTGGTATCATGGTTTGATCAAATGATGAAACCCCTCATAGAATGATCAACTTTAATAGATTTTTCAGGGACAAACCACATGTTTATCCATAAACATGTGGAGACTGTGCACATCCATATTGACATTCAAAATTTCATAAAAACTCATTAAAGGACCCAAAATCAAGACCCGATCAATTTTTCATTATTCCCTCCCTCATAAGACACCACTCCTAGGCTGGAAATAATGAAAGGTAGATAATGAACCCCAAGACCTGCCACCATTGGGCTATGGGATAGAGACTAAAACCTAGGGTATATAGGTCACAAATTATGGAAGGCATTACACTTTCAATGAAACAAGATCAGGAGATATGATGGAACATCCAAAAAATCTCCAAGACATATATATAAAAGAAATATAAATAACATACCATATGATTCCATTAAATAGAACTTGTACAAGTATAACAAAATTATAAAAAAAAATGTACTGAAGAGTAAGCTAAAACAATGACTGAGAAACTGTCCCAAGTCCTGAGCTATTAATGCCCAACACAGTCTATCTAATCCTCTTGGAAACATAAAATATGTTATATATATATAGGGTAACCATATAGGTATAGTCAGTATGTATCCTAAAGTATCATTTTCAATATGAGGGAAACATACAAAAGCTCCATTGAAAAAATATGAAAACAAAATGGAACCTAACAAAACCTATCAGGTATACTAACCAACCCAACCTCACCAAGGCACACTCACCAAATAACAAAATTCATGTAATATATTATAACGAACATCGATGATCGGTTACGCCGCACCACATTCCATTGATTATCCACTATTTCATTATAGAAAACAGCATCATGCTCCCACCCCTTCCAAATGTACCATGTCATAACCCACCAACACAAACCGGGGCCCTACAAACCACATCACATCCCTCCGGTAGACACCTGGACCACAAACCACACCACATCCCACCCACAGACACATGTTCTACAAAGCACACCACATCACATCCTTCCCGTACACACCATGTCCACATCCCTAATCTTATCATTCACTCCAACCCCATGTACACAAGCCATATCACACCCCATTCTAAAGAAACATGGGAAATCACAACTCATCTCATCCAGAAGACACCTGGGTTAGAACATCATATCTCATCCCAAATACACCTAGGAATGTAGAAGTCATCTCATATTAAAGACACCCGGGAATGAAAAACTCTCCCACACACACCTAGGCCCCATAAACAACAACCTTAAAAATGAATCTTTGGATACCACCACCTATGAGAGGTTTTATGGAAGAGCGGGTGGCCAGCCATCCATCATACCACTAGGATGTTTGGGATAGATTCCCTCCCCCATGATGATGGGGGTGTTCGGAATGTATTTCCCATATAGGTTGGGGTCTATATAGAAATAAATATTTAAATACAAGTATATACATACAAGATACCAAACACTCTAGTCCCATAATAGGGTTCTCAAACAGACAACCGGCTCACAACACTACCAATTTTGATGCTACCTGTAAATGAAAACATCATACCACAAGACACAACCTACATTCCAATATCTATATGAACTAATTAAACATTACCAATATTTATTCAAAACATATTTATTCATTATATTAACCATAGAAACACAAGCCAGTCTCAAACATTATTAACCAGTTATTTGTTAATTTATTCCACTACTATCTAGGAAACTAAAAATCACATCGCATAACAAGCATCATAATAGCACATTACCATACATCCCAATTGGATCCCCACTACAAAAATCTTCTCATCCCTACCACACTAATTCAATATTTCAATATGATTTTCTTTTACATAGCCTTGTTGGAATATCATCTACATGTTCATCCATGACACCACCCAGGCCAACCCACATCACACAATGGTGGTCACATACATACCATAGCACAATCCATAGAAAATCCACACATCACAACATAGACACCTCACATTTATTTTTCCCACGAATTATGAAAAAACATTTCCACATAATATCTTCATAGACCATGACATAACAAATTTTTTAGATTTAACAAATGGGACACATATTTAATTTTACTCCATTATTAATTGGATTTATCACACAAATTCTGGGGGAATCCATTCATCATCCATATTTATGGGATTAAACAATTACTATATATAACAGTTCAACATGAGTAATAAAACATTCAAACCATTTAGTGCATAAATAAATCCACCAACGACAACCATTTTCAGTAGTTCATGAAGCCCGTATAATCACAATGTCATAATAACAATATAAAATATAAAAATGTGTGCAAAGAGAATCCCACTACCCCATTCAATTTTTTTTAACTGATTCAGATATTTTATTAGCCTTACACAACCATGATCCATTGGAGAACAAAAATATATCCCTCCAAAATGTTGCAAAATTGATGATAAACAAAAGGAATCCCACCTCGAAAAAGATTTTCAACTCCTATGTGCACCACAGGATGAAGAATAATACCTGAAAGAAAAAACCACACCGCTATAAATATGGATCAACCTTTTTGGAACTATAATATTATGAAAATTAATCCCAAATATCCTACTCATGAAATATTATATCACGACTATGATTTTCATGGAATTAACTAGAGTAAAAGGATGTGAATGAGGAGAAAACACACAATTGATAGATCATGGATCAGCTATGAATTACCACCAGGATTGATAGATAATGGAAGAAGAAAAAGGTATCTGAGGACTCCTTGGTGTGCCCAGGGCACGACTTGAATGAGAGAAAAATAAAACCATAGTCGAATGAATAATGTTTCTTCCAAAATTATTTATTAAAACTACACATGATCACCGTATTACATGAAGTGTAATACCCTTTCACATCAAGTAATAACATGAGTATGGTTTCTCTAAAAAAATGTTTCCTATCTATTTTTTCTCAATACCTAAAATATTACACACATTAAAACAATACATTAAATCCATGTAATAGAGTTTAATGTCATGTAACGTGATTACATTATGTCTAATTCCCCCAATTCCATCCATTTGAAACAAAACCTATGGAAAATATTTATGAGTTTCCTTCAAACACATATGAAAACCAAAATCACAATGTAATGTATTGTGAATAAATATAACATTACGTTAGTTACCTCACAAACAATTATCCCACTCGAGAGACCATAACCAATCACAGATGAAAGAGGGCTCTGAACAACCACTCTGTGAGATACCTCCCAAGGATCATGTTATTCTTGAAAAACTACTAACAACTAAACACACTAAATTTCAATGAGAAACCACCCTAGGTTTTTCACAAGATGTCATGGAAACCCCCACATCCATGAAAAAATCCTCAAATATTGCTAATAGATATTACCACGTCAACCAAAATGACCACAAAACACACCACTCAAGCACATCAAACACACTATCCAAACATATCAATTTGGGAATTTAGTCTTCTATGTTATGACTATCTGCTCTATGCAGAACTAACATACCCACATAGTTTTAATTACATCTAAATTAATGCATCTTGTTGAAGAATCATATACTACCCTTTCCACATGTCAAAACTATATCACACAGTGCACCACATGTAACACTACCAAGGGAAAACAACTCATTTCATAAAAAATGGTTCATACATTACATCATAAAGAAAAATAGAAAAAGTAAAAACTCAAAACACCTATGCGTACTATGCATTAATTTTTTTGTCTCACTTCCATGTACTGTCATCCTAAACACAATGCCTTCACAACACACAAACCAATGGAATGGTTAGTCCATGCATCACCTTCTCTTAAATATCACGGATCTCCACTAGTCATTCCCCAAAGGTTGTGTCATCCCTGATATCCAACTCTCCCATGTATGTTTTATAGTATTCATCATCTAGATATTGATGGACCTATTATTCATGGAATGTTTTTTAGATCCCCTCCAACTGTGGTGGAAATTCCTAATGATACTCAACCACACAAACTCATTCTAATTCCTCAAATTGTACAATGATCCTGGGAGTAATCTACCTCCCTCTGTAATCCTCTGCCTCCCATATCGATGGGAAACCATTAAGAACACATGGACCCCAACATTAAACTTCTTGTGCCTCCTCCTATGATTTTTATATGACTTATACCAGTCAAGTGATGATTTAATCCTCTCACAAACAATATAAATATTTTCAATTGTGCTCTGCAATACCTCAGGACAATGAAATGATGTTTCCCCAACCTACATCTATCACTACAGATAATGAAAGAGTCTTCCATAAAATGGAAAAATTGGGTACAGGTATACAGAAGAGTGATATATATTATTATATGTGAACTCCTCCAAGGGATTGTTTCATACCCATGATCTTCCAAATTCCAAGACTAATGCTCGCAGCATTTCTTCTAATGTCTGGATAGTCCTCTATATATTCCATTTTGTTTATGAGTGGAAAGAAGTGATGAGGAGTAACAGGATGCCAAAATTTTGATAAAATACCCTCCAGACTCGTGAGGTAAATAGTTTTCCCAATATGAGGAAATTTTCCATGTAACTCCGTGAAAATGCACCACTTATTCCACATACCACTTGGTCAGGGCATCCACTATGCCCAACTCCTAAATTTATATGAAGGGTCTGATTTTTTCATCGATCCAATATCTCCCAAATAGCATTGTAGCCTCCCTCATATATGGGAAACCCTATAATTAAATACATTTATTTGAAACCCCATATCTACTTGGGGACATATGAGGGCTAAAATAGACCATCAGGAACACGGTACTTAGCCTTCACGAGTGAGAAAACTAAGAACCTTTCCACCAAATCATCCGCTTCCAATTTCATCTTGAGTGACCAAAACTACATCTTCATGACAAGGTACATCATTGAAACTCCATGTTGAACCAGTAAATGTGAGATATGAATCACATGAAGACCGTCACTATGAATTTCTAGTTGAACAAATAGCCTTCCATGAAACAACATCCAATTTTGACCATCCCTTCGCTATATCATTTTAGCCAACATGATCTCACAACACATCTGCCTCTAAGTATCCCTTCTCACTCTCCACCACTTTCTACATCATATAATACTACACCATCATTTAACACAAAAAACCAATACCTACTTGTACTCGTGCATCTAATTTCAAGGCTTCCAACTCTACCATCACCTTCTTGGCATCCACAAGCACTTGAACAATATCCTTCTAGGACTTCCTACTCAATGAATTGGACATGAGACTTCCATTTCCTTTGGTGTATGAGATCTAAAATAAGTATTACTATATAAAATACATCTCACATCACTGAATCATGTTCATATCTCACTAGGAAATGATATACCTAAAAATATTATGATTTGTATAGACCACAGAGCACTTCCTAGGGAGGTAATGTCACCACAACATCAGCACGAACATTGTTGCTACTAGCTGCATCCCATATGTGACATGGTTACATTGAAGGGGATGTAACTTCCTAGATCAATAATTTATTACTTCTCATTGATGTATCAATATACATCCCAACCCAAGATGATAATAATCGCACAACAACACAAACATCACCCCTTCCTTTGGAAACTAGTGCACTAGAGAATAACCAACATCCCTTTCAAATAGTCGAAAAATTCTTGGCACTACTCACTCCACACAAAAGATTGTTCATTATTATTTAGAGTTGTATATAGAGCTGAAAATCAAGAGGTATTAGGTGAAAACATCAGATAATATTCAGGATGAAAAAGAAAACCGCAAACTTCCACCACATTCTTGGATGATTCCCTAGAAACAACTACTCTAACCTTTAATGTGTACACATACACACCCTAGTGAGACACCAAATTCCTGGGGAACTTGATTAGTAATTTCTAGAACATATAATTGGACACAATTCCATCAAGATTATGGAATCAAATAACATTCAATATAGTACTTATATGTTTGGAATGTTCCTCTATTGACATAGAGTAGATCAAGATTTCATCGATGAACATGATGAATAACTCGTACATGAACTCTTGTAAAATGGTTTTCATAAGACCCAAGATCATGGATGGTGTGTTATTAACACAAAATGGAATGAACTTGAACTCGATATTACCATGACTATATCTAAAATCATCCTTCAGGATATCACCCTCCATAACCCTAAACTTGTGCTATCGAAACCGCAGATTAATATTAGAATACCAACATTCCCCTCTTAGTTGGTCGAAAGGATCATTTCTCTTTGGAATATGGTAATGGTTCTTCACTGTCACCTAATTCAACATTAGTTATACTATACATAACCTCAAACCTACAACATCCTTCTTTAAAAACCACACTGGAGCACCACACAGTTACACACTGGGGCAAATAAATTCCTACTTCATCAGATTATCAAGAGGAATCCTCAACTCCCATGACTCATAACCTTTCATACAATAAGTATCCATAAAAATGTGAGAATAACTAGGATATATGACCATCCAAAACACAACATCATGTCAAGGGGGTAGTATCACAACCTACTTATGGAAAACATCCATGAACTCTCCAATGACTCTTGGAACCTCTACCATTTCAACATCAACTAATGCAACTAAAATATTTTCGATTAATGAGATAAGGGAATCCACATGCTGACATCCCACTTGACAGCCTCTATTTCTAATGAAACCCACATGTTGTATTTCCAAATATGAAACCATAACTCTCATCTTAAATCATTCTATATGGGAATGTACAGAATACAACCAGACAATGTCAAGGATGACATCATATTTTTGTATTGGTAGTATGAAAAGATCCATACGGGACTGATGTGGTCCCATCATCAATCTACACCCCTAAAACACATCAAAAAATATGGTTTGGTCTCCTACTAGAATAATCAACATCAATGGAACATGAATCCTCTCTAAGTCTAATAACATAACATGTGCTAGAGAAAGTGAACCAAAGGAGTGTAGTGATCCAAAATCCCACAAGGTGAAATCAATATTACTAAATGAACTTATCATATATATGATTATGTTAGGCTCTACAGAACCCTCTTCCTACACTGCATGAAATTTAGCTAGCCCAGATCCTCTACCTCTCTATTGACGACCATCTGCACAACCATGGCTGGGTAGAATTACTAAAACATGCAGAACGTCATGAGGTCAGGCTTGACCTTCTCCATCATCCCTTTGTGGAAAAAAAAATTTTTGCCTGCAACTGAAATACCCTAACTGGTAACTACTTCTATGGATGTGGCAGAACATATCAACCTCTACCAAATTTTGAACTTATAGCTACTGGGCATAGATTCGGAAGATGTTCGTAATGTACACACACACAATTGTGGTCATATGTTCACGTGAATGGAAAAAATACTAGATTGCTAAAAAGGAATATGCTAAGGTTGAATCCATTCCGGTCACAACCTCAATGGTCCCAACACTTTAAACCTTCCACTGGTAACCCCACCTCATGAAGAACCCCACTAGATTTCCACTCATGGTAAACCTCCTCATAAGTTTATCAGATCAATCACATACTCCTTTTTCTAGACCACCAGAGATGTTAAAAACATAAAGGGAGTAACAATATACTGGATCAAAGGATGGAGTGGCTAATCCAAACACATTGCATGAGAATCCTCATATATAAAAGGATCTGTGGAAAAAATAAATAGATCATTGAACACGATCCCCAACTCTCATAATGACATACTCTACTACTGAAGGGAGTGTATCTCCTAACTCTTCTCATACAGCATGCTCGTGGAAAGGAACTCTTCTCAGAATTCCTTCTCAAATTAAACCAACAAAATGTATTTGCCCTTCCACTCCTGCAGATAAAGCATCTACTATTGATGTGTTTCTTCTAACATCTGACTAACTATAAAAGGAACATTGTACTCCATCAGATCTCGGGTCAGGCAGAATGTCATCTCAAGCTCTATAAGCCAATTCTCTATCTCCATGTCTGAAACAGTACCCAAATACATTCCCAAAAACTATCGCTGGAAAGGGCACAACATCCTCTCCCACTTTTCATCCTACTCAACTAGATCAACCCTCCAACAATCAACCAAATTAGCCAAGTTTACCTCTAATTCCTATGCCAAATGTGGATTAATACCAACATCCATAGCTGAAATGGTAAATAATGATTTTCTATGACCGATTAGAATGGAATTTAATATTTATTTTAACTTGTTTAATTCATTTCATTGATTTTTTCCATTTTAACCTTCCAAAATATTCCCAATTCAAGCAAGAGAACAAGTCATTATATTGTATGTATCATTCTTAGGTTTCTACACTATAAATTGTTTATCCTCCTGTGGCTGTTCAGTTGGATCAGAGTCCTTGCATCAAATCATGGGGGCACTAAAATCCCATTTCCTAGTCAGTCTTCCCAGGCCTATGTCACACACCAAGATCACAATACAATGGTTCCTTAACAATCCATGAAATCCTCACTATGATTAACATAAAACTCCATCATATCTCTCAACCATCAACTCTAACATCATTCTGTCATGACCCAATCCATCAAAAGATACACCTACTAGGATGGAAATGAAGAATTATAGATAACAACCCCCCAAGTCCCACCTCCAATAGGCCCCAGGTTGGTGACTAGCGCCAAGCCTATACACGTCACACAATACAAAATGCATTACCCTTCTTTTAAAAAAGATATAGAGATGTGATAGATCTTACACAAAACAAATCCAAGACATATATATATGTATTAAATAAATCAAAAAGTCATCCTATATGCATGAATAATATAGAACTAGTACATGTATTGTAAAACTCCAAAGCAAAGTACCCAAATCAAAGCTAACACAACGAATCTGAAACTGTCCAAATGTCTAAGCTCGTAATTCCCCGCACAGTCCATGTAATCCTCTTGTAAATATTAATGATGTTCTATTGATGTAGGGTGAGCATACATGTATAACAAGTTGGAAACACAATGTCTCTTATACACATGTGAGGGTAACATAATAATGCTACCATTATAAAATAAAAGAACCAAACTGCCCATATTAGGTATACTAACCATCCAAACCTCACCAAGGAATGCTTCCAAATAAAAAAACTCATGTAATGTAATATAATGAACCTCGATAATAAGGTACCCCACAACACTTCCCACTGATTATCCAATCTTACCTAAAAGAACAGTGCCACAGTCCGACATCATCCAAAATGTACCATGTCAAAACCCGACTGCAAACCCCTGGGCCCCAAAAACCACATCATATCCCTCCCATAGACACCTGGGCCACAAATGACACCACATCTTGCATGCAGACACCTAGGACACAAACCCCACAATATATTATCTCACTCTCAGACACCTAGGAATTAAACAACGTCGCATCCTGCCAGCAAGCACCTCAGCCAAATACCATAACAAATCCCATCCAGAAGATACTTTTGAAATCAAAACTCAAGTCTGCCCAAAAAAACATGGGGAATAAAAAGTCATCTCATACCGAAGACACCTAGTAAAACAAAACTCATCTTATCTTGACGACACCTGGGAAACCATAACTCTCTCGAACAGACATGGTCCTCACAAACCCCAACCAACCAGAACAGTCTTGGGTTATCACCACCTTGAATAGGGATAATTGAAGAGTGGGTGGGTGACCATCCATCCACCCACCAGATGTTTTAGTAAAGACACCCTCCCCCATGATGATGGGGGTGTTCATCATATAGTGTTCAACTAGGGTGGCTGCGTATAAAAATCAAAAGGTAAATACAAGTATATAAATATATGATACCAAAAACTCAATCTCATACTATGGATTCACAAAAAAAATAACAAAATCAAAACACTAACAACATTGATTCTAACTCTAATTGAAAACAAAATATATAAAGCCATTACATCCATTCCAATTTGAAAATGACGTAATTAGATATTAATATGCTTGATTGAAAACTCATTTATTAATTTCATTATCCAAACCAACCCAAGACTCTTCCAAATGTTATTAAACAATTATTTATTAACTTATTCCACTACTATTTGGGAAACTACGGAGCACATCACACAATAAGCATCACTGCTACACATTATCTCACAACCCAATCAATGCCTCTTTGTGAAACACTTCTCATCCATTCCACTATCAATCAATCTCTTGACCTGATATTCCATTACATACCAAGGTTGGCATATCATCTACAAGATCATCCATCACACCACCCATGCGGACCCACATCACACAACTCTATTCACAGAAATACCACATCCCAAACTAGACCAATCCCACACATCAAAACATATACACCCCACATTCATTTTTCTGAAACACACTACCACAACCATTCCTTGAATCTCATCACATCCATGATGTTACACATTTTTAGATTTTTAATGGGGAACACTTATATAATTTTACATCATTATTGAAGGGTGTTATCCCAAAACCCAAGTCCTAAGGCATGTATTCAATATCTAGATTTACATGATTATCAAATTTATATATATAAGTGTTAAAAATGAACCAAAAAAATTGATCAAATTTATTTTTCACAAATATCCACAAAAAAAACCATTTTAAATTGGGAATCAAGACCGTAAAATCACAATCTATAAATCAAAATATCAAAACTACATAGGCACACAAAAAGAATCCTCCAACCCCTTTCAATTTCATTGAATATATTATTTTCATTTATTAGCATGGAAAAACAAGATCCATAGGTTAAAAAAAATAAATACATCTTACATGATTGAAAATCTAAGAGAAATAAATGAAATCATGCGTCAAAGAATCTTTTCAATTAGTTTGTGCATCTCAAGGTGAAAAGGAATGCATTCAAGTGACAACCACACCACTAAAAATGTAGATCAAACTATTTGGCACCGAAATATTATCAAAATTATACCCAAAAATCCAACTCAAGATACCCCATATCACATTAGTCAATCCTAGGAAAAGGACACTAGGAAATGGATTGGAAATTAAGGAATACCCACAATGGATCGATATCAGATTTCCAATGAACAACCACCTGAATTGAATGATCATGTAGGGAGGAGTAGGGTTCAAAAGACTCCTCAGGGTGCCTAGTGTACATCTGGATGATATTTAATGAAAACCACTACTGATTGAATAATGGGTTGGTTGGAAAGAATTATAAAAACTACACATGATCTGGGTATTAAACATTGTGTAATACCCTATCAGCTCGTTCAATGCCCAAGGTTTTGTTTTGTTGAAAAGCATGTCACCTCTCTATTTTTTTCAAACACTAAAATAATAAACACTGTTAAAATATATATAAATTCATGAAACAGTTTTTTCCATCATATAATGTGATTAAATGTTCTGTAATACCTCTAATTCTATCCTTGAGCAACTAAACCTCTCCAAAATCATCCTAAGCCTCCTTCGAACAGTTTTTACAACCGGACATGAAATGTAATGGACAAGGAATATATGGACCACTACATTATATACCTATAAAATGATTCTAACCCATGAGAATCCAAAAACCAACCATAGAAGAATGTGGGGTCTGAACAAACACCTCATGAGAGACCTCTCAAGGATCTTACTACACCTAAAACACTGCTAAAAACCAAACAAATTAATGTTCAATGATAAATTACCATGTGTTGTTAGATTGATGGAGTGGAAACCAACACATCCCCGAAAGCCACCTCCGACATATAAAACCATGTTTAATCTCTTCCACCCAAATAAAAACAAAACACACAAATCAAGAACAATAAACACACCTTCCAAAAATCAGATTTAGGAACTTCCATCCTCTAAGTCCAGATATAATATAATCTATGTGGAATTGACCATCTCACATGGGTTTAATCACATAAAAATTAGTTAAAATATATTATAAATTAATTCCTTCCATTTCAATAGGTTTGTATGTTATCAAATACTATAAATCAAATAAAACTACCGTGTAATAACAACTTAGTTCATGAAAAATGGTCCAAACATTACATCATAATGAAAAACAGAACTAGGAAAAAATCAAAACAAATATGGGTACTCAGCATGCATATATGTCTCTCACTACAATGTACTCTCCCCATGGCCACCATGACTCCAAAAAACATGAGCCAAAGGAATGGTTCATCCACACATCACCTTCTCTTGATGATCATGGATCTCCACTGGCAGTTCTAGAAAATTAATGTCACCATCGATATATAACCCTCCCTAGTAAATGAAATGGGATTCATCATGTAGATACCAACATAGCTTTAATATGTGGAAGACATCATGGGTCCCCTCTAAGCAGAGTGGAAATTCCTATTGATATGCCACCTCACCAACCTTCTCTAACAACTCAAAGGGTGCATCACACCTATGAGAAAGCTAAGTCACTTTTACAAACCTCTATAATCCACGTCATGGGGAAACCATCAATAACACATGGCTCCCAACATAAAACTCCAAGGGCCTCTTCCATTGATCAGAAAATGACTTTTTCTGGTCATGTTTTAATTTCATCCACAATGAAACAAGATGAACCTTATATTTCATGTTATGCAATAACATGGGACCAAGAACAACTATCTACCCAACCTCTATCTAGAAAAATTCAGAATAACACAATCTTCCATAAAATTTCTCAAATGGATTTTCATCAAAGGAAGGGTAAAGGATATTAATATATGTGAACTCAACCAAGGGCATGTGTCATACCCAAGATTCACCATACTCCAAGACGCACTTCCACAACATATCCTCCAATGTGTGTATAATCCACTTTATCTTCCCATCTTTTAGTGGTTGGAAACCAGTATTGAAGAGTAAATAGGTTCCCAATGAATTCTACAATACCCTCCAAACTCATGAGTTATACCGCACTTCCAGATCTGAGATAATGGTCCTCAAAACACCATGTAACCACAAAACTTCATCCATATACCCAATGGACAAGGAATCCACTATCCTTGACTACTTGATTGTAATGAAGTGAACCGATTTCATCAACTGATCCACTATCACCCAGATAGCATCAAAGCCTTCCTGATTATAGAGAATCCCTATGAAAAAATCCAATGAGTTTTCATCCCACTTCCACTCATTGAAATCTAAGGAAAAAAATACACTAGGACACGATGATCATCCTTCACCTAATAGAAATCTAAGAGCCTTTTCAAAAATTACTATATATCCCATTTTATCTTGGACCACCAAAATGGCATCCTCAAGACATGATAAATATTATAAATTCATGTGTTCACTGTTAAATGTGATCTATGAATCTCATGAAGGACATTATTTTTAATTTCTACAGGAATAAATAGATTTCCAAAAAATTACATCTTGATCTGTCCATCCTTTGACCATCCCTCATGAGCATCACAATGGATGACCTGATCATGCAACACCTATTCTTATGAGTCAACCCACTGAGAATTCTACAACTTCTACATCGAATAATACTACACCTTTATCTAAAAATAGCCTCTACCACTTTCCACTCTTACATCTATGTTCCTAGATTCAAACTCATCCATCGCCTTCATGGAATCCACATACTCCCAAACAAACATCTTCTATGACTTACATCTCAAACAAACATCCTCAACATTTCTCTTCCCTAATGTGTAAGAGATCTCAAAATAATAGTACATAAGAAATTTCATCAACCTCAATTACCACAATTTTAGTTCTCTCTATGAAAAGATATACCTCAAGCCCATGTAATATATTAAGACCAAAAATCACTCCTCAATGAGTTAATGTCGCCAAAACTTCATCGCGAACACAACTACTACTATATCCAGATCATGGGTGGCATATTTACATTTGTGAGGATTTAACTTCCTAGAACCATAAAATATTAATGCTCGCTATTATATCAAGAAACATCCCAACCCAAGAGGGGATGCATTAAATAACACCTCAGACATCCACCTTTCCTCTTGAAACTAGAGATATAGAGAACTAACTAACATCTCATTCAGATAGAAAAATGTTTCTTGGAACAACTCACTCATCAAAAAGGAAAGGTATTTACTAGTCAAATATTTCAATGGAGGTACAACTTGAGATAAATTAGGTACAATCCTCTGATAATTTCTTTCCAGACTAAGAAATCTATTGACATCAACCACATTATTGGTTGCTTCCCAAGAATCAAATGTTTCATCCTTCGATGTTTCCACTTCCACACCCTACTTATATACAACATAACTGAAAAAATTCACCTCTCATGTCAATAAATTGAACTTCGAAATCATTTCATAGAGATGGTGGCATCGATGAAGATGCATGATTGTCTTGAGATCTCTGAATTTTCCTCCTCTAACATCAAGTAGATTAAGATTTCATGGATTAACGTAACACCAAACTAGTCCAAGAACTCATAGAAATTTTTTTTCATATGCCCCAAGAACACGTTTGGTGGATTCGTAACACCAAACAACAAGAATAAGAACACGATGTTCCCATACCTACATATGAATAAATTTTTAGGATCTCTACCTCCTTTATCATTAACGGCTGATATCCAGAATGCATGTAGATCTTATAAAACAAATTCTCCCCTCTAATCTGGTCAAAAATATCATTTATCCATGGATGATGGAAACATTTATTGACCATTACCTAATTCAACATCATGTAATCAATGCACCACTTCAAACCACCATATGCCTTCTTTGGTAACAACACTGGAGGACCCCACATTGACACACAGGGCCAGATAAATCACTTATTTATCAGATCATCTATGTAAATACTCAAATAATGAAACACAAAATTTTTCATTACATAGGGAGCCAACAAAATTAGGGAAGCACTGGGAAGTAATTTTTTCCCAAACTCAACATAAAGTCGAGGGGGTAGCATAACAACTTCCATCGAGAAAACATCCAGTAACACCCCAAAGAACCTAGAAACATCTACCATTTCATCATCCACAGATTCTACTAAAATATTGACCAATAATGTGAGAAGTGGCTCAACATGCCAACAACCGACCTGATAACCTCGCTAGCCAATGAAAACCACATGTCGTCCATCCACATATGAAAACAGAACTCTCCTGCAGAAGCCATCGATAAGACCTTCTATGGAATATAATAATTTTCTGCAAAGAATGACATCATATTGTTTCATCTCAAGGAATATAATATCACCATGGGAATGATGTGGTCCTATCATTAGTCTATAGCCCATGGACACATTAAACAAGCTAGTATGTCCTCCAAATGTAATACTCAACACATGGGGAATGTGAAGCCTCTCTACATATTGGCCCAAAGAATGGGATTGAGTGGATATTACTAAGGCATGAAAATATCTTAAATAAATTAAGGATCAATCATGAGTTATAATTAAATAGATCATTACTATGATGATATCAAGCCTTGCTGGATCGACTACCTCAACTTCATGAAACTAACCACACCCAAATACTCTTCCTATCTAATGATAAACACCACAAATAACTATTCCATGGTCAGGGTCCCTGGTCACAAGTAACATCTTGAGGTCGACCTAGACCTTTTCCTTCTCCCCATGGTGGAACAAAATCTTGATGTCCCTACTACTGAAACATCCTAATAGGAAACTACTTCTAAGGACGGTGCTCAACCTATCCACCTCCTCCAAACTAATATAAAATAGATATTGTGAACTAATTATAATGATGAACTTGAACTACACAAAAGAATCACTTCATTACCACGTTCACAAGAAATGCATGATGAACAAATTGTTGAAATGGAAGTTGATGAGATCAAATCACTTCCAGTAAAAACCTAGAAGGTCCTAATGCATGAGACCTACCACGGGTAAGCCTACCTCTAGATTAAGACTATTGGCTCCCATCTAATAAAAAAACTCTTAATGAGTACATCTGCTTTATCATCTCTGTCATTTTCTAGACCTCCAGATCTGTTGGTTATTTATAGGGACTAATAGAATACTAGATTGATGGATGAAGTGTATCCCCAAGACGCCTTGCACGAGTTTCCACATCTGAAAAGAAATCTATAGAAAATGAAGGAGATAAAAACACATGATCCCCGACTCTCAAACTCACATACTCCCTTAATGAAGTGAGAGTAGAACATGATTATTATTCTCCTTCATGGGTGAGGAATGTTACTTAGATCAAAATTCCTTCTTGAAGTCGACCCACAAAACTTCTTCTTCCTTCTACTCCCATAGATAAGTCATCCACCACTAACATGCATCTCCTCACATATGACTGAAAAATAAAGGAATCCAGTACTCTCTCAGGGAACAAATCAAGAGGATGGTGATCTAATGACCCTCTAGATAGCTCTAAATCTCCATGTTTAAAATAATTACTTCCCACATTCCAAAATATAGTTTCTAGAAATAATATACCATCATATGGAACTGTCCATCCTCGTCAAAAAGATCAACCCCCCTTCGATCAACTAGAAAATAATTTTCTTCCTCTACTTCTTGAGCCACATGGAGAAGATTACCGGGATCCATATCTCAAAATATTAACAAATACTTCCCAAGGACACGTTGTATGGAATTTAAGAATCATTTTAACTTGTTCAATTCATTTTACTCAGTGTTTTACACATTTTAACCCACCCAAAACATCCTAATCCAAACTAGAACACAATTCATTATCATGCATGTACCTTCCCTAGGTCTCTACCTTATAAATGGTGTACCTTCACTTGGTTGGAAGGTAGGCTCAATGTCCATACATCATATCGGTGGGGGGGGGGGGTTAAAAGCCCAGGACCTAGTATATATTCCCGAGATGATGTCACACATGAAGATCAGCCAACACTATTTCCTTTCCAACCCATGAAGTCAATATTATGCCTAACTGAAAAAGTCATCCAATATTTGAAATATTATCATTGATACCAATCTTTCATGACCCATACCTCCAAATATAAACATCTATGGATAGAAATTAATAAAGTGAGATAATGAACCATGAGTCCTACTTCCAATTGGAATGAGGTTTGAGACTAGTACCAAAGGTTTGAAGGTTATACAATAGAAAAGGAATTAGCCTTTTTTTAAACAAGATCTGGATATATGATGGAAAATCCATGAAATAACTCCAATACATATATATAAAATAAATCCAAAAAACATCCCATACGCATGCATGAAATAGAACTAGTACAAGTATAATAAAACTAATAATAAAAGCTCCCAATACCAAACTAATGTAGCAACTCTGAAACAATCCCAAGGCCTAAGCTAGTATGCCTATTATGGTCCACAAAATCCTCTTGGAAACTGTAATGATTTTTTATATATGTCGGTTGATCATACAGGTATATAGAGAATAAAACCCAATGTCTCTTGTTCCGATGTGACGAAAACATACTAATTATACAGTGAGAAAATAGAAGAACCAAATAGTACCTAACAAGTATACTATCCTTCCCAGCCTCCCAAGGAATGCTCTCTAAATAATTCATGTGATGTAATGAAATATAATTCTCATTGATGATTGGGTTCCCTAAACCACTTCCCACTGATTAGCAACTATTTTTTAAATTAAAATGTCCCTTTGGTCCCACCTCTTCGGAAAGTACCATGTCACAAACCACCCGCACACACCTAGGATTGAAAAACCACATCATATCCCGACTGCAGACACCTGGTCCTCAAACCACAACAAATCACAATTGAAAACACCTAGGCCACCGACCACACTACATCGCATCCCACCCACAGAACCTGGGTCAGAAACCACATCACATCCCTCCCATAGACATCTAGGAAATAAATCATATCTTATCCCATACTGAAGACACCTTGGAATTCAAAACACATCTCATAATGATGCCACCTGGGAACAAACAACTCATCTCATACCAAAGAAACCTGGGAATTCACAACTCATCTCATCCCGAAGACACCTAGGAATGCCCAACTCACATGAACACACCTTTTCCTCACAAAACACATCTTTCCCAAATAATCATTGGTTTTCCATTGTTGGATGATGTATCAGGGATGATTGGGTGTCCATTCAGCGATCATCCGACAATGATGTTTAGGAAATACAACATCCCTCATGATTATGGGGTTATTCGACATGTAGTGCTCAACTACGGTGGGGTGCATATTGAAATCACAATGGAAATACAAGTATATACATATATGATACAAAAAAATCAAGCCTATCCAATGGGTGATCAAACACAAATCCAATCTCACAACAATACCAACATTTCTGCTACCTTCAAATCCAAACACCTCACAACAAGACCCAACCTCCTTTGAAATTTACAACCAATTAAATTAACCATTACCATTATTTATTCACAACTCATATATTCATTATATAATTCAAAAAACTAAATAATGTTCCTGATATTATTAACCAATTATTTATTCATATATTCCTCTACTATCCATGAAACTACCCACCCTAGAAAAAAAGAAGGATCACAACAACACATTACCACACAACATGATCACAGCTTCACTGTGTACCACTTCTCATTACACTATCAATCAATCTCTCAACCTAATATTCCATTACATAGTTAGGTTGATGTTTCATCTACATGTTAATCCTTGAAACCACCCAAGCCAGGCCATAGCACAAAACCATTATCACAAACATACCACATCACAAATCATAGCATTCCCACACATCAAAACATAGACACTGCATATTCATTTGTCAACCTATTCTCCCACAACCATTCCACACATCTCTTCATAGACCAAGAAGTAAAAAAAGGATCTGATTTACCAAATCGGATAACTATTTAATTTCACATCATTATTAAAGGGTGTTATCACACAAACCATGTCATGCGGTATCCAGTAATTTTTTAGATTAAGGTGATTACAAATTTCCATATATAAATGTTCAAAATGAACCAAACAACCCACAACCTATGTAGTATATTAACAAAATCACCAACGGAAACCATTTTTAGTGCAGTGTCAATCCTGTATATTCACAATATCACATTCTCAATGTCAAAACTATAAATGAATACAAAATGAATCCCCCTACCCCATTAAATTTCATTTATATGATTTGTAACATTTATTTTCTGGGAACAACCACAATCCATAGGTTAACAAAATAAAATCACTCCCACAAGATACACAGTTGAAGTGAAATAGTGGAAATCATAACTCAAAGAATCTTTTCAACTCAATAGTGCACCATTGGGTGAAGAAGAATGTAAGAAAGAAACAACAACACTTCTAGAAATATGGATCAATCTATTCAGAGAAATAATAATATAAAATTTTTCCCCAAAATCCAACTCGATACAACCCGTGTCACGGTAGCAAATGATAGGGAAAGAATAAGAGGAAACGAATGAGGAAGAGGATAATGCTCACCACAGATCAATCATGGATCACCAATGAACATCCATCGGGATTTCTAGGTCACGGATAAAATATTGGGGCTCAAAGTACTCCATGAGTTTCCAAGGGTCATCTAGAATGATAGTAATATAAAACCACTACCGAATGAATAATGGTTCATCTGAGAAGAATTATTAAAATTCACATTATCGGGGTATTACATGATGTGTAAAACCCTTTCATGTCACGTAATACCTGGGGTATGGTTTTGTAGGAAAAAATTCCACCTATTCATTTATTTTATTGAAACACAAAAATATTACATGTTGTGGAACATTCCCCGTAATCCATGAAATAGAGTTTCACATCATGTAACCTGATTACACATGTGTAATCCCCCTACTTCCAACCCCTAGCAACTGGACCTCTCCAAACTCCTTCGGAGCCACCTATGAACACCTCCAATGACCAAACTCAAAAAGAAATAGACCAGGAAGGTATATAATGTCACACAATGTCTGATCAACAATGGGTAATGAAAACCTGATATATGGTAAACATATGTTACACATAGTCTTGAAAATTATCATAAAACTATGAACCATATTTCAAATATTGAACATGCATTACTATATAAAATCATCTTAAAAAATAATTTCACATCATGTCCACCAAAAAACATGTGAATTTGTGTTATGAAATTTCAATCACATAAAATACACATAAAATATCATCATGAATCTCATTCACATATTTTATTTGAATAAAGGATCATACATCTCATTCAAAAAATATTTCAGAATTTCATGTGATACAAAACATCAACTAATGAATTGGAAGGTGATATAAGACCCCACTAATCATTATATAGAAAAAATAGTTCCATGTTAAAATAATTATTCAATATAGTATAAAAAACCCCTGAAATGAAAATGGGTTTTATTCAATAGATCATGAAGTACCCATGGGAAAAAATTTCTTTTTATATCTCATTCAAATTCAATCATAATCCTATCAATAATCAAAATATGATAATCCCATTGACAATAAATTTGTATCTAATTACATAAAAAATGTTTCAAGGTAAATACCATTTAATTAATATAATAATTCGTATCATAATTTCAACATTTATATAATGCGTATATAATTAACAAAATAATTTCCACAATGAATTGATTTATGGAATCTATGTTATCATCTTACAATAAAGGGATTCATTAGTTTGGTATTCAAATGGGAATTATATTGGAGGAATTATTATGGTTATAAAAAATAATGATTAGGAAACAAAGAGGATGTGCTAGATCATTCTTCTAAAATAGAAGGATGTTAAAAATGTTATCTAGATAAACAAGGTGGATGGATACTTTCAAAAAAAAATCCTTGATCTGTTGATAGACATTCCTATGTAAAATGAATTAGATGAGAAATAATATTATTTATTTTTTAAACAAAATAGTATATAATAAATATATTTCATCATATGAGATCGTTTAAAATTATATATTCTATAAATATTTTGGAATAATATTTATTCATTTAGAAAGAAATAAAAATATACCGAGAATGTTTCAAATTAAGGGGTAATGGTTAAAGAAATATGTGTTCCAATAAAAAAATTTAAGAGGGTTATTTTTCAACATGCTCATAAAATGATAATTTTATTGGTCACATTCATAATTAATCTCAGAATAGTTAGTGTGAAATGATTGGAAAACATTTACATTGAAAAAGTAAACTTCAATATAAGATTCCTTGAAAATCATAATGATTATCAAAAGAAATGTGTGGTGGAAATTATTTTTAAAACCCACAATTTGAAAAACACCCTCATTAAAAATTTCATTATATTTTTTTTATTAAATGGGTATGGGATTTATTATAATCTTAGAAAATAATTATTACTATATATCCTATAAATAGAGTATAACCTTGAAAGGGGGAAAGATGTGAACATGAAATAAATATCCAATTAATCATTGAATTTTAGTTCAAGATAATGTTATATATTTAGGTGAGAAGAAATTTAATAAGTATCCTTTGAATATAAAGATAACATCCCACCGAATGATTAAATAGAACATCATATAAAATGGGAACTCAATTGATAGAAAAATCCTTTATGGTTGATGTTTAAATGAAACCATATAACTCATAGAACGTGATTTATGTTACCAATGTCAATGAAGTAAAACATAGTTATGGAAGTAAGAATCATCTGAAAATTGATTTAACATCGTAATGACATAAATAAAAAATCATAAATGAAAATAACATATAATATAATAATAAGGAAGAATTTACATATTTATATAAAATACAATGAATAAAAAAATTATTACTCAATGATTTTGTAATGAGTTAACAAAAACAATTACAAAAAGAGGAAGAATTTTTTTATCAAAAGCGAGTTCTTTAAATCAAACATTAATTACCATAACTATAATTAATTTAATGATGTAATAACCCAATTATTCAGAATAAATAAAATTAAATCAAAATTAGTTTCCATAGAAAAAACATTTCTCAAGGAGAGGAATATGAGATGATAACCATTATCATGGTCCTGATTGGTTTTGCACCTTCACCAAACATCGTGAATAATTAAATTATATTTATTAATTAAATAATAGATAAATATATTTATAAAAATAAATATTTACACTCCCTATTGTTAGAAATTCCATAAATGTTGCAATTGGTTACTTTTTTACATTTTTTCCCACATCATGTGTTTTATAATTCTAGTGGATTATGGAAGTTAAATTTGAGTGGTTTTTGAATTTTTTCTTCATACAAAGATCGTATTTCCAAAAATAATTAATGACAGTATAATGGAAAATTTATAAACATTTATTATGTCTAAATGTACTTTTTTTTAAACTTTGCTCTTCATCATAGAAGATAATATAGATAATGATCAATTTTCATTGATTTTTAATGTACAAAGGGTTTCGTTTTAATTAATTATTTAAATATTGACATATCATCTCTAGAAAAAAAAATTCATAAGTATATATTATTAAAATAGTAATGATATTTTTGTAATCATCCATGATAAAATCTCAATGCATTGTTAATGTAGGTGGTCAAACCGACGTAAACATGAACATATCATGATAAATTGATGGTTATGAGGTGATTAGGACATAATATCGTTACACCAACAACATAATGGTTTTTTAATATTCATTATTGTGATATATTAATAGTATAAATAACATGTAGAAAAATTATTAGACAAGAAATAATTTTGTGGAATGAATAAATTTATTTCTTCTTATTTTTCTTGTTTAATACGGTTAACAATTTAATTATTTTCATAGTAAAAATCATTAAGAAGAATATTCAAAAAAAATTAATGGAAATTATTTATATCATTAAAATAATAGTTTTTCTTTAAACCCATTCTCATTACCAGCTATGTAATATATGCTGGAAAGGAAAATTGAAATTGGTCATTCAATAGAGGTGGCAATCGATATGTATGCATGGATGGTGATTTAATTTTCCATATAATGGTTAAAATGAGTATTTTGTTTTATTGTATTAGGTTATATAGTATTTAATAAATATAATAGTTATATGTACAATTACCTATTAGAATTATCCTTTTATGGTGATTAAGGAAAATGAATCATGATGTGTCGGGGTGGTCATAGTATGTACAACACATAAGTCATGTTTTTAATGGAAATTGGTACGGTTTTTAATTATTGTACATTTTTTATAAACAAATTACAATATAATAATGATACTTATTTTATTATTATGATATGTTAATATAATTATAGAATAAAAATCCACTTAACTAAATTTTAAAAATAATGATTGATTTTTATCTTATAACTCACATCATGTATTATCTCCTTTATAAACGAGATTAAATCATTTTGGGATGTTCTATTGATAAGTACATAACATTTTTAGTGTGTTTTGGAGTGTTAATGATATGCTATAGTGTAGTTTGGTATATAATTAATTGGTTTTTTTAGGGGATGTGGGGATACAAGAAATCCATTTATATGAGAAAAGGGATGGCATATGTTTAAATACCGAAAGCATCTTAATAATGGGACTTCAATATCAATGAAATTGAAAAAATATTTATAAATAATGGAGATAATAAGTGTAAATTTTTATAAATGAATAAATGACACATTCCCTAATATATTTGAATCATGTTTTGGGTCTTTTAATCATACAATTCTACTATTAAAGTTTTTTCTTTAAATGTGGTAAAATATTTTTTTCAAAGGTAAAAAAACCTTTACACCCAAAAATAAAATGTACCTTTACACATAATTTGAACCAAATGATTCCATATATTAAATATATTTTATTTCATTCAATTTTAATATGTGATGAAATATATTTTAAAATACAAAAGAATAATATTTTAAAATTAGTTTGTTCATGAAAATTATATGGTATGTTTTATAATGAAAAGTATTGGTACGTAAATTCAAACCAACAATTTCAAAATAATTAATTCAATTATAAATTAAATATATTTCCTTTTAAAACTCGTCCATAAAATTTTTATTCATATTTATTTACTATTAATTTCTTAATTATCATGTAATTCATAAAAATCATATTTATGACTATTCAACTAAAAATAAATATTTGTATAAAAATTCAGAATAATAACCACAATATAATTTTAAAATTATATATTGAAAAATTATTATTTTTTGATTTATAATTATAAAATTTATATATTTTTCTGTTTGAGTTAAAATATTAATTATTAATAAGAATTATTTTTATTTAAAAATAAATCATTAACATCAAGTGTCATTAATATTATTTAATATAAAATTTGAACAAATTTATAATTTTTAAAAATAAATACAATATATATATATTTCATATTATATTTAACTTTTATGTGTGATAAATTTAATTTATTTTTTTAATATAATAAACCATTTTTTAAATAGTTGTTTAAATGACATTCTATTAAGTAATTATTTTTGTTTCTTATTGTACTTTTGATTAATATTTATTTTATTCATTTTGTAAATTTAATATATCATTTTATTCATATTAAATGGCATGGAATTCATTTTTTGTTGCTTTTTATACGTTCTAGGGATGATATAATTATTATAATGGATCTAAAATATCATTTTATTGCATGTGATGGACATAAAACCTTTTATGATTTTCTTGATAAGACATCCTAGAATCTACTATTTTATTTATTTTATTTATTTTATAATGTACCCTGTTCTCTATAAGAATGTGTATTAATTTGTTAAAACATTGGTAATGAGAACCTTGGAATGTAGAAAAATCTATATCATGAAATGGGAAAATTAGATGTAGAAAACTTCCAATAATGTATCTATATTCAATCTCTTCATGCTCTGTTAAATAATAATCTTTTATAAAATCTATACAGATATAATTCATCGTTCTCATTGGGGATGAATTTTTTATCATGATCCTTTTCAAAAATTAAGTACCTTATTTTTTTGATAAATTTATTTCCAACATATATATTAATTACTTATAATCCAAGTAAATATTTAATCTCTCTTATCATATTTATTTTTAGCTCCAAAATAAATCAGTATAAAAACATTTTTCATTGAGTTTCATTTGATCCCCCAAATGTGATATCATCAAAATAAATAAGATTCAAAATCCTATGATATTTTCCTTATTGATGTATATATTATGATCAACTGCACCCCTTTAAATTCCATTTTTTTGAATATTGGACAATACATGAATATAAATCACATATATCATGTTTTAGTCCTCATAAATACATTTTTATAAATTACACCCTCTTTTTATCTTTAACTAAAAGAAACCCATATTTTTTATCATCGTAAAATCTTATTTAATGACTTCATTCAAGAATTAAAATCTAAAATACATTTTATACACATTCAATCCTGTTTTCACTACGATATATAGAAACTACCACATCGTTTCCAATCTGTTCAAGGTTGAAACATTTTCATCCCAATATATTCCCCAGTTTGGAAATAACCACTACACACCAGTTGTACTTTCTTTTCTGTAACCTTATAATATTTTCTATGTTTATTATAGAACACATACATGGTTACAAGGACCTTGATGACATTCGTCCATGGAATCACATGCCTTTATTTTTTTCATATTTATTTTTCCAAACTATTCTTGTATAGAATTGACCCAATTCTCATCACTATTAATTTCATTGATATTTTAATTCTTTATACGAGTGAGATGATTGTATTGTTTTTAAATATTCATCATTATAGCTTCTACGATAGGTATTAGGTTATGATGGTATTTCCATCATGGATTTTATATTTGATAAAAGTTCCTTTCGCAACTATTTATTATGTTGAAATTTTATCATCTCTATTTTCTTAATCAGATAATTCTAGGGCTCAACAAGCACCACCTGATCAACTAAAATTAGAATTACTTTATTCCTTAGATTCGTTTTTTTTAAACAAATGTTCCCTGATGTTAATAAATTATACTAATTTTCAATAACAATTACTTCTTATCTTCCAATAATTTTATAAATACATCTTTTAAGTAGTAATTATTCCTTGATTTTGGATGAATTTATATATATAATTCCTTCAACAATGTGACTTTTACTCATAAAAATTATTCCCCCTGTAGAAAATAAAAAAAATTATCTAGAACCTAAAAATTACTTGAGTGTTGGGTTTTTCTAATTCTGTGTATCATTGTGGGTCTTCTATTTATGAGTACATAATAATGATTTATTAGTGATACATATTGAGATAAATATATCCCGCTTCTAGTAATATTCTAGTTAAATATTTTATAGGAAACTTTTATGAGCCATACTGTGGATAATTCAGTTACTCGTCAATAAATGTTCATTTTAAGGAGTCATTTCTTCTAAAACAAGATTTCATAGTCTGAAATTATCAAATTATAATTGTACATAATTGTTATTAATATTTTTTTTTATAGTTGTGACACCCCAAAAACATGTTTCTTATGTAATAGTAATATTGAGGATTTATTTTGATATCTAAAAAAATTAAAAACTTCAAAGTAAATATTATCGAACATTTTTTAAAGAATAATAAATAACTATATTTGTTAAACATTATTTATTCTCAACGAATAATTATTTAATAGAATATTTCAAATAAAAACTATAATTATATAACTAATTGGTTTGTTTTCAAAAATGTGAAATATATATATGTGTGTGTGTGTGTGTGTCTATATATTTATATTGGATTTGAATATAAATACTATTATAAAATTGTAATTTTATATTGCAGTTATATATAACATTAAAAAAAATTATATTTTAATGACATCATTTTGCATTTTTTTAACTAAGAATATAGTTTCTTAAACTATTATATGAATAATTACACATGTTTTATAGGTATATATGAAAATATAACAATTATTAGATTATAAAATAGATTAATGTTTCATAATATTATTAATATTTTTCTAATGTTTCAAAATTACAAATATATGGTACAAATTGGGATAATTACTATTTTTATAAATTATCAATTTAATTTATAACGTTTTTTATTTAAGTATATATAATTTTACCATAAAAACATTTTTAATTTGGATACTAAAGGATTGATAAATGATAATATTTAATAATATGTTATAATATAAAAATGAAATGATAATTTAAATAATAAAATAATAAAATATTGACATATAAATCAAAAAAAATGGAAAACATGAAAAGTAAACGTAAAGGAAATCATAAAAATGGAAAAAATGGTGATTGAAGTAATAAATTTAATAGATTATTAGGTTTAAACTTTTGATTTTTTTAATGTCATTAATAGTATGATATACGATTAAATAATTAATGATATTGATATGATAAGTTAATTGTTTTAAATAATAATAAATATATAATAATAATAATAGGGATATGATAAGAACAATAATTGGAATAAAAAAGTCAAAAGGCAATTTGAAAACTGTGTTTTGGAAAATGTTTAATGAAAAAGGTAGGAAATGAAAAATAACACAATAAATAAAAGGAATCATGTATTGAGTTAAGGGTGTCGCACCGCTTGGGGTCCCGATTTCTGGAAACCTGACATAGGGTTTTAGTGGGTGTTGGGTTCATGATGTGAGTCTCATGCTGATCCAAGGCCACCTTGGAGATCTATTCTGTCGTCTGGGTTGCGCTATCACAAGGCTAGGGAGTCGAGGGAAGACTACGGTGAGTATGCTCTGTATGGGCCTTGTCAGAAGTCAAGTCCAAGAAGCTTCAATTCAATCTGTGGGAGGCACAGCCTTGCGGTAGAGTCAGAGTGCTGGAGGCCGAGTGGTGTCGTCCGCAGCTGTGGTGGATTCTGGTTCTACTGTTGAAATGGGTTAGGGTTTTGAATTTCCCGAACCTAAAACAAGGTATGTTTTTGTTCCACGAGGATAGGGTTTCTATTTTCCAGATCTTGTGGGAGATTTGTTGTTGTCTAATCATTTATATAGTATCTTTTTATTTTTATCTTTTTCTATATTCTATGTGTGGTCGACAATTCGAGGCCCGCATAATACTGTTCTTCTTTCAAAATTCGAGCATCCACAATTTTCAATTTGTTTTGTTCTGCAACTATCCATCTCAAAAAAAATTATACCAATTTTTCTCTAGTTTAAATTCATTTTATATGGTATTTTTCACTCTTGATGTTCTATAATCAGATAAGGGTATAGAATTCATATGCCCAAATTGCTATGCAAGTTGTAGAAATGGCTATAAAGAGACTTACTCCTTTGTGCGATGAAAAAAATGGTGGGGGAAGTATTATTTACAGCCCTATACGTGTCTTAGAGATAGAATAAGTGGATCAATGTTTAATCGTTTCATGTTAGTGGAAAATTAATATTTTTTAAAAGAGTTCTATTTTTTTACGTCAGGAAGTATTTTGTTTCTTGTAGTTTATTATCTTCATGTTGTTTGTTATTTCAGTAAGGGTTAAATACTTTGTCTCAAATATTTATTTATTTTATGAGATTATATTATATAACTGAAAATACAATTTATTTTCAAACGTCCATTTTACAAAAAAATTACTCAATCAATGAAAATGGTTGTCTTCACCATTTTCTATTGAAAATCATATAATATATTTACTATTTTATCTAATGTTATGTTTATAATTTATGTTTTTGTAAAGGTTATGTTTATATATATTTCCATTAAATGTATAATTTGTAAGGTTTAAATATGTTTTTGATCATTTATTTATTTTTTTACTATATTATGTTTTGTATGGAAAATTTATTTATTTTTCCATGTTATACTCTCTGTTTTCTAATTTACATAAGGGTTCATTATAATTTTCCACAAATATTTATTTTTTAGTCTTGTAGGGGTTGTGTTTTAAAAAATTTCATTAAATGTATATTTTTTGAGTGTGTAACTTGATCAAATTATGGTAGTTATATGTGTGTGTGAATATATATATACACATATATAACTTATTATGTGATGTGTACATATGTTAAGTGTTATTTTAATTTATAATTATTTCCTGTTATGCACTTAGTGTATATTTGGATATACACACTTAACTAAATCTAATTTTATGTTATTAAAGATGAATTATAATCTTTAAATAATTACTTGGATGTGAATAAAGTTTTGGGTTTAAATGGATTGGAATATTTATTACACATACACCCATAGAGTTTTAATCTACCCAGTTTTTAAATCTACCAAGTGTTAATTTGCAGTTGATGTAACGAAAATTTATTTATTTATTTATACACTCTAATTTTCTTGTTATCTCAAGGGAGTTCATTTTCATAAAATATGAATTACTTTTATAATGCTAAGGGTTTGATAATATTAATCAAATTACATTTCTTTAAAGTTGTTAATATATATATATATATGACTTTAGTTTTCAGTATATATAATGTAAGGGTGAAACATATACATATTTTATGTGTTTGTATATATATGATTATTTGTATGTACCTATAATCATTAAACATAACTAGAATTAAATTGGCCTAAAACAAACTTCATGGGTTAAAGTATGTTATTGATATGGTTAATTAATTTCTCATAGAAATAATGTTACACTGCATATGCTATGAAACATAAGACATGGACATTTAATAAGACATGATCATTTATCAGCTCATGCTTATGTAAAAATGACCTCTATCATAATTTAAAATTAGTCATTTGAAACCATAAATATTCATTTCCATAAATCAAGGATTTTGAAAATTAAGGAACTATCATTTTATGTGGTAACCCCATCCATTAATTACTTGTGTGTTTTAAATTAATATCACATGCGCAACGAATGTTTACTTTTATGCATGAAATTGGGAAAATTATTATTTAACTAATAACTAACATATTATGATTTAGCCCAATGTCATTTCCTTTTATCTGTGCATGATTTGAACATGAATAATACATATCTGATGTTATAAACACGCAATGTAATGCATTGAATGTTTATGGAAGTAGTTATAATGATAGTAATTTATTTGATAAATCAAACTATTTTATTATCCATCACGTATGATAATGAAATGTTAATTTATTTATTTGCAGTGGTATGGGACACACCAAATAAAAGACAATGAATTGGGTATTCAAAGTGGTATGGGACACTTTGGATACATGACCTTAGTAAACATAAGAGGAATGTATTGGACTAGTAAGTTCCAGGTTGGGGACTGGAAAAAGTAAGCCTTCCGTGTTGGGTTTCGGTTACAGATATCCCCTATGTCTTGGAACGAGGCCTCGATAAAGAAATTAATGTCCGATATTATACATTCACCCTTTATGTGTGATAATTAATTAACCACATCGGTATTCAACTACTAGAATATCCATGGTTAGGATCCATTACATATAAGTATTAGAAGGGTAAAATCTTATGGCACGACATTTGTTTAGAACTCAGAAATTTTAGTATTTGATTTAAGAAATTGAAGTTATTACATTTTTGTGTAACTCTGATTATTCACTTCTCATAGATGTTTGGTTTGTGCTTACATATACTTATTTCATACATGTTTTTAATCTTCCTTTATTCATTAATTCTATCATGCATGCCTATTTTCAAATCATGTATCCTTGTAATTCCGGTAGAATGTTATTATTTATGTGCCTTTATTGAGACTTCTTACATATGTTGTAACTTTTCTTTAAGAACATTGTCTTTTGAAATAATCTAAAGGATATTTTCAAAAGTTATTTTGGGTATATATTGTTATTTTTAAACCCCTTACTGGGAATTCGTAGGCGCACCCTACATTTTTTTATTAAAAATATTTATGTAACAACTTTTAGCGGATGAAACATTTCAGAAGTAGCTAATTTCTCAGATCCTAAACCAAATTCGATCCTCTGTATGGCACTGGCACTAGGTACTCGGGAGATTGGGCTTGACATTTGGTATTAGAGGATTTGGTTTGGATAACTCTGGAAAACTAGAACTGAACAATGATAATTTACATAAGCAATACTAAGAACGATGTTTTCTTAATTTTAGATGGAAAAAAAATAGTACTAGTCTATTGTCTCTTCCATCAGAAGTGTTAGTGACCATCATGGGAAAATCATCTTTAGAAAACTATGAGTCTTTTATAAATATTCATTTACCATGAAAAACCCTCTACCGAGTATCCAACTCTCCTCGTGTACTCCAACTTCACCAAGGAGCCGGTTTCGTCTATTACCTCATGATGAGCGCTCGATTCCCATTCTATGTTCGACAAGGGAAATCCATTGCGTGTATCTTTAAATGTTTTACCATAGAAAATAATTTCTTTTCACTTGAGGACTTTGAAGAGGCTTCCCATGGGGGAGTCCTATGGGCGGTATATCTATATCATATTTTGACATACGGTCTCTGTTGTCGAGTTATGGAATTTGAAGCCCTTGTGAACGAGAGTACTCATTTTCATTATCACCATTTAGTTTGAACCGATGTCAATCAACTTGATACCCAAAATGCTTCTCTCAATCTAAATTTTAGATGTCCACTTGCGGTTGATCCTGGTTTCACACATTGCGTCTGGACCAAGGAGAGGGCAGAATTTAGAACTGCTTGGGGAATCTGTTTTTCTAAGAATTGGGGAAATCACCATCATTAGTGGAATCTATGAGGAGTCATCTTAGAGGAAGTCAGTAAATCCATACAAGTGTATTGTGAGAGGGATCAAGAGATTAAATTATTTTATGAGTTTTATAAATCATGTGTAAATTTATGAATTTGTATTCTCTATTTTGATATGCTTTTATATAAAACAATAACTCTACTTAAACTAGAATTTCCATACTAAAGGCTGACTTCATAAAAATTTTCAGATAGAAGATATGAGTTCACAAACAAATATTTTATCACTAACTACCGAGCTGTTAGAGAATATAATTCTCAAGACATGCTCGGAAGAGGACCATCCCTATGCCAACTTATGTATGACCTGTAAACTACTCCATTGGGTGTCGAACCGCCCAAACATTCTCTATCATTACAAAGGAATAAATCTAGGATATTACCATATTTCATTTTCACAATTTGAAACGTATAATAAAAGAGGGATGTTTCATGAAGTTCTTTTTCTATGTTTCACATTGGATGATAACTACTGAGCTGTAGGTAAATTTCTAGAAGCTGCTATAGATGGTAACATTGAGTTTCCTACCTATTCAAGGTCTGGAGTTTCAGTATGTACGGAGAACTCTACGACATCAATATTTTCATTAACGACATGATGCATGGGACTTATGGGAATTTATTCCTCTATGAAATTTCCGACCTCCACACTTCTCATGCCTCTTTATGGAAGACCGAGTGCTTTAGGCCCAGGTACGACCCCAGCTATTCACAGTGTGTCTAGGCCAGAAATATCGAGCAGCTGAATACTACTGTAAAATCAACCTGAGGTCGTCAGCACCCTACCATCGGTGGTGTTCCCAGAAAAGAAACCTCATGAGTGACGTGTGTCTGGCATTTTTGTGGTTGTGTACGCGCATTTTAGAATTACGAGGATGAAATTCATTGTAGGGGGGATAATGTAACGCCCCAAAAACATGATTCTCATGTAATAGGAATCTTGTGGTTTTAATTTGTTAACTGAAAAAAGTAAAAACATCAATGTAAATATTATCGCACTTTCATTAAAGAATAAAAAATTAACTACTATTGTTAAACACAATTTATTCTTGTCGAATAATTATTTAATATAATATTTTAAATAATAACTATAATAATATAACTAATTGGTTTTTTCTAAATTGTGAAATATATAAATATATATATTTATTTATATTGTATTTGAATGAAAATACTATTATAAAATTATAATTTTATATTGCAGTTATGCATAAGATTGAAAATTCTTATATTTTAATGACATCATTTTGCGCTATTTTAACTAATAAGATAGTTTCTTAAACTATTATATGAATAATTATAGGGGTTATATATATATATATGATAAATATTATATTATAAACTAGAGTAATTTATCATAATATTACTAACATTTTTCTAAAGTTTCAAAATTAGAAATATATGGTACAAATTAAGATAATTATTATTTTTATAAATTTTCTATTTAATTTATAACATTTCTGGTTTATTTATATATAATTTTACAATAAAACGATTTTAATTTGGATGCTAAAGGGTGGATGAATGATAATATTTAATAATTTTTTATAATAAAAAAATGAAATGATGATTTATATAATAAAATAAGAAAATCATGACATGTAAAACAGACAAATGGAAAACATGAAAAGTAAATGTACAAGAAATCTTAATGAAGGGAAAAATGGTGATTTATTTAATAATTTTAATATATTATTTGGATTAAACTTTTGATATATTTTAAAGTTATTAATTTTATGATATATGATTAAATAATTAATGATAATATTATCATAAATTAAAGGTTTTAATTAATAATAATTATAGAATAATAATAATAGGGATATGATAAGAAAATTAAAAGGAATAAAAAAATTCATAAGGCAATTTGAAAACTGTGTTGTAGAAAATGTTTAATGAAAAAGGGGGAACATGAAAAATAAAAAAATAAAAAACAAAATAAAATCCTGTATTGAGTTATGGATGTCGCGCCTCTAGGGGTCCTAATTTCTGGAAACCTGGCTTAGGGTTTCAGTGGGCATAAGTTTCATGTTGGGAGTCGCACACTGATCCAAGGCCACCTTGGAGATCTAGTCTGTCGTCTGGGTAGTGTTGTCGCTAGGCTAGGGAGTTAAGGGAAGACTACGGCGGGTATGCTCAGTAGGGGCCTCATCAAAAGTCATGTCTGAGTGGCTTCGATTCAATTTCCAAGAGGTGTGGCATTGCGGTGGAGTCAGAGTACTGAAGGCCATATGCTGTCGTCTATAGTTGTTGTGGATTTTGGTCCTAGTGTCGAACCGGGTTAGGGTTTCGAATTTCACAAATGTAATACAATTTATGATTTTGTTCCGCGAGGTTAGGGTTTCGGTTTTCTAGTTCTGGTGAGTGATTTGTGGTTGTTCGAATCATTTATGTACTATCCTTTTCTTTTTATATATTTCTATATAATGTGCATGGTCAACAATTGGTGGCCTTCTTAATACTGTTCTTCATTGGAAATTTGAACATCTACAATTTTCAATTTGTTTTGTTCCCTAACTATCCTTCTGAAAAAATAGTGTACTAATTTTTCAGTTGTTTAGATTCATTTTATATGGTATATGTCGCTATCGATGTGTTGTTTTCAAATAAGTGTATTAAATGCATATGCCCAGCTTTCTATGCAAGTTGTGAAAATGTCTATAAAGAGATATACTCATTTATGTGATGGAAAAAATTATTGGGGGAGCCTTATTTGCAGCCTTGTGTGTGTGTTTGAGATAGAAAAAGTGGATCAACATTTCAACATTTCATGTTAGGGGAAAATTAGTATTTTTTAAAAGAGCTGTATTTAATATTAATTCAAGTTGTATTTTGTTTAAAGCAGTTAATTATTTGCATTATGTTGATTAATTGTATAATAGTTAGATACTTTGTCTCGAATATTTATTTATTTTACGAGCTTATGTTATGTAAAGGAAAATACAATTTATTTTCCATCATCAATTTATCAATAATTTATTCATACAATGGAAATGGTTTTCTTCACAATTTTATATTACAAGTCATATAAGAGATTTAATATTTTATTTGTTGATATGTTTATAATTTATGTTTTTTCAAGGGTTATGTTTTAACATTTTTCATTAAATGTATATTTTTTAAGGGTTAAATATTTGTCACGAAATTTTTTTTTATGATATTATGTTTTTCAAGGAAAATTTATTTATTTATTCTAAGTTATAATCTCTATTTTCTAAATTGCGTAAGGGTTCATTATAATTTGTCTTGAATATTTATTTTTATGAATTTTAGGGGTTGCATTTTAATATTTTTCATTGAAAGTATATTTTGTGAGGGTGTAACTTGATCAAATTATGGTTTTTATATATGTGTGTGTGTATGAATATATATATATATATATAAACATATATAACTTATAATTTTTTGTGTACATATTTTAAGGTTTATTTTAATTTATAATTATATTTTTTTATTCCCTTAGTGTTTATTTGTAAATACACACAAAATTCAATAAATTTTTATGTAATTAGAGATGAATTGTAATCATTAAATAACGGCTTAGATGTGAATAATTTTTTGGTTCAAATGGATTGGAATATTTATTACACATACACCCATAAGGTTTTAATCCACCTGGTTTTTAATTCTACCAAGTGTTAATTTGAAAATGATGTAAGGGAAACTTATTTTTTATTTATAGTCTCTAATTTTTTAGTTCTCGCATGCGAGTTCATTTGCTTAAAATATGAAATAATTTAATGATTCTATGGGTTTGTTAATAATAATCAAATTAAATTTCTTTTAAGATGTTAATATATATATATATATGACTTTATTTTTAAGTATATATAATGAAAGGGTGCGACATATATATATTTTATGCATATATATGTATAGTTATATGTATGTACCTGTAAGATTTAACCTCAACTAAAATTAAATTGTCCTAAAAACCTCAGTGGATGAAGTATGTTGTTTATAATCATTATTAATTTCTCATAGAACGAATGTTGCACTGCATATGCTATACAACATGAGGAATAGCCATTTAATAAGACATGATGATTTATCTATGCATTATTGTGTACAAATAACGTCAATATTAATTTAAAATTAGTCATTTTAAACAATAAATTTTCATTTCCATAAATCAAGGATTTTTAAAATTAAGGAACTATCATTTTATGTGGTAACCCATCCATTAATTACTAATGTGTTTTAAATTAATATCACATGCACAAAGAATATTTATTTTTATTCATGAAATTGGGAAAATTATTTTTTAAATAATTACTGACATATTATGATTTATCCCACGGTCATTTCCTTTTATCAGGGAATGATTTGAACATGAATAATACATATCTGATGTTATAAACACGTAATGTAATGCATTGAATTTTTAAGGAAGAAGTTGTAATGATATTAATTTATGTGATAAATCAAACTATTTTATTATTCATAAATTATGATATTGAATTGATAATTTATTTATTTGGAATGGTATGGGACACACCAAATAAAAGGCATGGAATATGGTATTCAAAGTGGTATGGGAGTATGTGACACTTTGGATACATGAACTTATAAAACATAAGAGGAATGTATTGGAATAGTATGTTCTGGGTAGGGTACCGGTAAAAGTAGTCCCTCCGGGATGGGGTCCAGTTATAGAAGACCCTCCAGGATGGAGTTTGGTTATAGAGGCTCTTCGGGGTGGATTGCGGTTATAGAGACTCTCTGAGTTGGGGTCCGGTTACGGTCAGCCCCTAGGTCTTGGCATGAGGCTTCGATAAAGAAATTAAAGTCCAGAATTATACATTCCCTCTTTATGTGGGATAATTAATTAACCTTATGGATATTCGACTAGTATAATATCCATGGTTAAGATCCATTACTTATAAGTATTAGAAAAGTAAAATCAAATGGCATGACATTTGTTTATCACTCAGTAATTTTAGTATTTAATGTATGAATTTGAAGTGATTACCTTTATGCACAACTCTGATTATTCATTTCTCTTAGCTGTTTGGTTTGTTCTTAAGTATTCTTATTTCATACATGTTTTCAATATTCTTTTATTCATTACTCCAAAAATGCATGCCAATTTTCAAATCATGTATCCTAGTAATTTTGTTAGCATGTTTTTAGTTAATCACCTTTATTAAGACTTCTTACATAAGTTATATCTTGTCATTAAGAAGATTGTTTTATGAAATGTTTTAAATAAAATTTTCAAAATTTATTTTGGGTATAGGTTTTTATTTTTAAACCCCTTACTATGCATTCTTATTCTCACCCTACGTATTTTATTAAAAAATTTCAGGTAACAACTTTTCGCTTATGAAACATTTCAGAAGTAGTTGGTTTCTCAAAGCCTGAACTGAATTCGATCATCTTTATGGAACAGGATCTGGGTACTCAGTGTCTAGGGTATGACAATAATTACTACACAGATATAGAACATTTCATAAAAAAATTATTCTTTAATCATCAGTAATTGGTTGTAACACAAAACACATAATATTTTTGACAAATGAAAATCATTTATGTAATTTTTTTGTAATAATAAATGATTAATACATAATATTTTTTCATATCTATGAATTTTTTTATAATTTTACCATACATATCCACATACCCTGGATTTAAAAACCATATTGAATTCTTCTCTATTAAAACGTATGTATTATCAGATATTTTTTCATTGTAAAAAGTATCACACAAGTGGATGTGATACCATGAATTTGTATAGAGGTCTCAATATCCATTATCTAATACCATATTCTTAATGTATTTTTTCAAATTTTGAGTCCTTTTATGCCAAAATGTATTTTATTATACGCTGAAAAGAATTTATTTTACTCTTCTACAATGTTGAGATAATGGTTTCCTATGGTGAATGTTCCGTGAAATTTTTGGTTATTTTTTTCTCTTTTGATATAAGTGTGTTTCTTGAAAATGACTACTTGTCCCATTTCACATAATAGACTCACACAAATTAGATTAATACTAAGTCCATCAACTAACATTGTATATATTAACATGACGTGCATTCCACCATTCCATTAATTTAAAGAATCATTTATCATCATCCCATCATCATATCAAAATTATACAACTCCATCCATGTCATATTATATCCATGTATCAATGTGTTTATTTCTCATTATGTGGGAGGTGCAACGACTGTCTAGAATTCATGTTCCAAATCTATCAGCTAGGATAAATGTAATTTTTGTGATTGTATACACCTATCCATTTCCATTAATAATCCATGACTAATGTTTTGCATCATTATTTTGTAATGAAAACTCGTCGATGATTAATTACATTAATTCTTATTCATCTTCAGGGATGCATATCATTTTTGAGTTATCACCTTTATTGATGATTCTTCTCGCTACTATCCACTTCTTAATTGAGTATAATTTTCTACATTTAATTGTTTGTTTGGGAAATTCACCACATCATTAACAAAATATTTGTAATAAATGATATTTCAAATAAAATCCAATTTTGAGAAATATTGTTTTCTAATATTTTTTCTCTACCCTACTCCCCAATATATTTTATTTCTATGGACCAGGTTTATTTTTTTCACCATATTTCCAAAATAATAACAATGGATTTTTGGTTTCTATTTTTTTATCTTTACTACTCAAAAAACACCTTTTAAAAATGATCTAATTTACTCAAAATCACCATCTTGTAGGGATTTGGAGCATGGTGTTTTCTAAAAACCACTTATAATTTCAAAAACTTTCTTACATATACTACTAATTCTGATTTCAATTGATTTCATAGCTTCATAATGTAGGTTTTATGATTGTTAGTAGACTTACCATTAAAATCCATTGTGTCTAGTGAAAAGAACTCCTTTATTTCATACTATGATTAATAATTCATTATTTATCATCAAAACTCGATCAAAACACCATGAGTTCAATTTCTAGTTCCTCTATTCTTTTAACATGTCAATAAACAATATTTTAATGATCATAACTAACATATGTATGTTCCTCATTTTTTAGTTATATAATAACATTATTTATTGTACTTACAGACAATCCATATTTCTATTTTTCTTTTTCACTTTTTTTCACTTTCCAAATTATATTTTATGCATAAAGAGTTTGAATTCTCATACAAACATATAAATTTTCTTCACCAAAATTTGTAACATCTATAAGGGATTCCTCTATTTTACTTTTCAGATCAATGCATTCATGGATTTCTACAACATCTTCATTGATATCCTCCACTAGTGGCTCGTCTATAATAATCACATGGTCTTATTCTCTGAGGATTCTATAGTCCATAAATTGCACAAATTAAAATTAATCTATGATTTAGTCTTCATTTTATAATATATTCCAATTTATAAATAATTTTTAATAATGTTTCCATTTTTTCATAATTTCATTGATTCATACCTTCATTGGTTTTCCTTCCACATTATCATTTTGAAATTTCATTGGTAACATGGTAACAATATATCCCTATTTTCATTAACAAAAATATATAAGTTGAAAGTTTCCTTTAATATTAATATACCCAACATTAATATTTTTTTAATCTGATGAAATAATATGAAAAAATTATTTACTCTTTATATCATTTCCCAATGAGATTTTCATCATATCCTTTATTATTATATATTTGGTTTTTTCTTTTGGAACATTATTATTAACATTTTTCGTTATTTCATCTTCCAAAAGAATGTTGTTGAGGTTATCTAACATCAATTCCTCATGATCATGGTCTTGATTATGTGATACTTTTTCATTGAGAAAAGGGTGTAATATTCCGAAGAATATTTTTTATAATTTTGATATAATCTAGGACCTCCCCAATTCCATACATAACATCCAAAATATGTTTCCATGCTAAAAAATGATTCATATCATTCATTTGGAATCATTATCAATTCATCATACTCATTAAATAATACAAAAACCATTGATTCTAAAACATTTGAATAACCATCAAATATATTTAATAACATCTCCCATATATCATGGGTGGTTTTTCATGAGATCATTTTTATATATATATGGTCATCCAGAGATCACTATAATGCCTTGATTGGCATATAATCAGAATCTAACTCCTTAAAATCTATTTATAATAGAGATACACTCTAGACATTTGATTTAATTTCATGAATATCCATAATGTAAATATATATTCCCATTGATTAAAAATAGTCTATAACTATTATTAAATTGAACAAAAATTTTTGATATTCAATGATAGTTATTCAATTATGATTGATAATCATAACCGTAATTTAGAGAGATATATTTACTCTAAAAACATTATCTTTTTTATAAATTCATATTACCATACAAGGTTTATAATCCTATAGTTGGGATAAATCAATTTATTCAAATTTAAAATATATCTCGTTCTAGGGATTTTTTCCCACATTAAGAGTGAAACTTCTTTTTTTACAAAAAATGATATAAAATAACAAAAGAAATAAATGATATGTAATGGGGGTTTTTCCTTGCTTCCACAAAATATGGTAGTTAAGGAAGTATGAGTGGAATTGTTCATTCTCACCTAAAATAATAAATCTCACTATTTGTTATTACAAGATTCAGTGTGACCAAACTAAACCTTCTTGTTTAGAGCCTCGTATAATGAGATGCTAATAGATCTCAAACACTAGAAAAATGATCCACTACACTAAGTGTTGTTTTTTTCATTCCCAATGAACATAGATTCATAATATACCAATAGTAGTGTTTCGAAGTGCACAACAATTCATCTTTTTTATAAAACATAAATAACCATTATTTAGAGTAGTTTCCTAAAAAGGCTATGTCTTTTCTTTATCATTCCATAATTAATAAGAGAAAATACACTATCATATTAATTTTTATCCCGCACAAATATTTTATAAAAATTCCTCTCATAATTTCTCATATTCTCAGTCTTACCATTTATAATGAACTCCACACACTTGATTTTAAATAATATAGTCTAGTTATTTTTCAAATATTGAATTTCTTTATTTTTATCAAAAATTGTCAGAATATTTTATAATGAAAATTTTTTTAATAAGCGGATTGGTAAAAACATTACTTTTTATTAAAGAAAATTAATTCTTTTAAATAAAAAAATTACCCCTATATAAATGAAATACCACCAAAAATATGATCCAAAAAGTTGTGAAAAAACAAATGTGTAGAAATACATCAAATAAGAGATACAATAGTCTCTTTGTCACACCTCCCTTTCTCCACAATTTTTTGTTCAAATTCAAATGTAATCCAATAAAATTAGTCATCAACCTACTTTAAATATAGAAATTTGATAGGTTTATTATCCCCTGAAACTCGATAGTATTCTTCTATATAAATCTATTTCAATTTTTTGGTAAACATTAATGATTAATAAAATATATTTAACTTAATAATACTATAAAATTGATAAAATCCATATTGTACTTACTAAAATGCTACACCTAATAACTCATACATAGTCATACCAGTGAATTATAAATAAAAAACAACCACTCATATGTTTATCAACTCATTCATAAACATTGATCACCTATATGTAGATTCTTATGAAACTTAAATATAGGGTGATGACTTAAACAAAGATGTTGATTACTCATATAGACATATAGAATGGAACTTATGCAATCCAAATAACTCATATAATGCTCTAGAAAGTATCATAATCAATCCAAATGACTCATACACACTTCTTGATGAATCATACATAATGAAAATTACTCGTATTCACTCCCTGATAAATTATATATAGGTACAATAACATTGTAAAATTTTGATATTATAGTTAAATTGACCCATACTCAAAATTAACTATGCCATGTTTTCAAATAAATCTCAATTAATGACTATATTGATATTATATAAAACACCTCCATACCTCATGAAATGAACTCCCCACATATTTAAATTGTTTTCAATAAAGACTCCATAAAATTTATTTCCAAAAAAACATAACCCAAAGACCACCCCGTGGTGACCTAAAATAACATATCAAAAACATTTTCAATTTTTTAGATTGGTTTCCACATTAGACGGTATTCTTTCATTGATTTTATTTCATTTTGATTTAATTAAATGGTAGGAAGATATTTTCTAAGAAAAATGCATTTCATGTATTTATAACTCTTGTTGATGTGTTCACATTATAGAATCCTTCCTTTTCAATGTATTATATATAGATGGAAATTACCATAGTTTTTCTAGTTCTTTAACAAAACATGAAGGTTTTAATGTTTAAAACATATAATTTAATTACTTTATGTTTTTTGGTATTTATTCACCATAAATTACCATAGATATTGGAAAAGGTACTAGACTATATTTTGCATTGATATATAATTATTTGGCTTGTATTTTAATATATATATATATGATTAATATCATAATTTGATAATTTTATTTCCATTACAGTTTAATTATTTCCAAAATTATTATATCTGTTTATTTATTTATAAATTTAGGTCTTGAAGAATAGTTTATGAGATTCGTTTTTTTATAAATCCTCTTATAAAAGATCATTCTATGATTCATTGTATCGATGATGTATGATCTAAATTGGTCTAGGATAAAAAATTTGTAGTTCACACGAAGAATAATAGGTCATGTTAAAAACATATAACAAAATGTATGTTACGATACAACATTATAAATATATATTGAACATATAAGTTTAAATAGTAAAATATTAATTTAATTTACATTTTTATAATAACAAAGAGACTCTATAAACTTATATAAATCCCTTGTATAAGATGGTAAATTTATATGTATTGTAATGATGCATCAAAATGATTTTTTTTATGAATTAAAACATAGGTGTGTATAAATATGATTTAATGAAAAGTGTAATAATAAAATATTTAAGGGAAATAAAATAATAATTAAGAGTATAATGTTTTTTATTCTAAATATCATGCATATATCACACATCTATGACCAATATATTGTAACTCCCACATTTCTTATTAATGAAGGATGAAGCCATGATCCATCCTCAAGATCTATAAATCTCTATTCTGAGAAATAATATAGAATACACCCATCTATAATTTTTTAACCAATACCTCTATCCATTCATGATCATTGAAACCAATGAATGTAATTGTATAAAAGTAAAATTCCATGTCATATCCATAGAAAACCATACATTTGTATGTCATACTTGTGAAATGTAAATGACAATAATAGGGGTGAACTGTCAATATTAAACAAATAAGATGTATTCAAAATCATAAAAATGTAATATTAAATTATTTTAAGATTTAATATAAAGTAGAAAATAATATTATACAACTCCATAATAAAGAAACAAATTTATAATTGTGTAAAGTGTGTAAACACTATGATAAATAATATAACAACACAAGGATTTTTAAATTAGTATATATCAAAAATATCATATTTATAAACCTAAAAACCTCTAATTCTTATGCCTCTTATAATACCCCAAATAAGATAAATTATTATATAGATAGAAAACATTTTATTAACGTATTTTACATCGATGAGGGAAAACCCAAAAAAAATCATTTACACACCTAGAGGTAAAAAACCATAAAATTAAATTTAATATAGAGGAGGAATCTTCCATTCCTGTACCCAAACCAGGGAACCATGAAAACCCCTTACCTTTAACAAAAACCAATAGAATAACCATTTATTTTTTTATTACGTAAGAATAGACAAACTACATAACTTTAATAAGGTAATAACTAGAGAATATTCCCTAAAAATAATTTATAATATAGATAATAATACAAAATTGATGAATAAAATAAAATATTTAATAGAGGAGGATGAAGGTGAAAATTGGAATTAGAATAAATTTCATTAACCATACAGCATATAATTATTATAAGTCATCGGTAATCAATAAAAAGTAGGGTTTCATACTTTTTTCACTTTATTATATCACAATTGTGTATCATGTGATTTTATCTCCACTTATTGCCAATTTGGTGTCTTTATTTAAATTAGACAACAATTTCCACTTGATTTTTTAGACAATAAGATATTTATTTTATTAATGATCAGTGGTAATCTTCTTATCGATGTGTGTCCGTAATACATTTTATGGGAAAAAATAAATAATCATTAAATGAACATCTGTGAATTCTCTCTGAAGTCACATTGAACAATATAATTTAATATTTATATATATCTTATTTTTAGTAACATTTTTGTAATAGAAATATCAAGATAATAGAATCTCTTAAATGTATCCTAACAGTGTCACTTAACATGATTTTCTCATATAAAAGATATAAACAATATACATGTAGTCATCCACCCATTCATATAATTTATCATTGATATCATAATGAAAAAAACCCAATATCATATTCCCATTATAACACAGAGTATTATGTTTCTTGATGCATTGATTTAGGGTTTGATTCTCAAAAATATGAATTCAAGAATGAAATATTGTAAATCATTAGGATACCACATCGTCATTTACCTAGTTCCAACTATCTAACAATAAATATAGTGACATAAAACCAATAACTCATTTGATCTTGCATCACAATTTCTAAATATTATTAAATGAATCATTAATAATTATGTGTTCTATACGAAATAAGAAAATAATTTGAACAAAAAAATGTAAATTTTAGAAAATCTAAATATCCAAATCAATATAATGTATTTTATCATTATTCCAAGCATGTTACTATGACAGTATATTCATAAATTGATCCTTTATAATGTTTTGGAAACATCATAACATAGAGATAGTGATTTTGATTATTTTATATAAGAAAAGGTTGTTGTCATATTAATTATAACATTATCCTAATTCTATATATAGTATCATGAAATAAATATGTTGGGTCAATGTAATGCCAACATATAATTTTATGGAATCTTAATTTCATTACATTTAAAACCATTTAATAGCATATAAAACATATAATCAGATTATGGTCCATTTTATAAATATTTATCTATTTCCTGTATATCTCTAATATTTTAAAGGCCACCTCATTTGTAATTATATAACAAGACATATCATTGAAAAATACTTGAAAATATATTGTAAAATATGAAAATTTATTATAGAAATATTACAATAACATCAATCCAAATTTTGAACAACAAAATTATAAATTTATCCTTGAATATATTTCATGATAATTTACATTATATTTTCAAACATATAACTCAAAATGAATCATTATGTTCAATAATATTTAGATCATGATTTTATAAAAATATAGTAGAAACTGTAATACTAAAATCATGAAATTTAAGGATATATTAGCATGACAACAACATGAATTAATCCTAGAAAAAATATTGTAAGCACATTAACGTATATATGGAATAGTTAAATTAATATAGATATAAAATTATATAGTCCCAAAATACAAATTTATCTAAGGATATCTTCATGAAACTTCTAGATAATTTTACAAACAATCTAAATGGGAAACATCAAGATAAATCAAGAAGATAATTAATATATATAATGAAAATGAAAAATAAATTTAACAGTATATTATGTAACCAAAATACATAAAAATAAAACAATAAAAACACATACATTAAAATTTTGAATGTCATTAGAAATTATCAAAACACAAATAAAAAACCATGGATCCACTTAAAATTATCCCCCTTATTGATATTTATAAATTTGAACATCTCAAATTAGAGTGACTTGATCCCACTTATTAAAAATAAAAAATATAATGGTCTCTTAAAATAACAAAAAAATAATTTCTAAAAAATATATCTCCCTCTATATAAATAATATTATTTATATGGGATGATTGACCAATGTTTTTAAGTATAAAATATCTTATTTCACAAAATTATTTGAATGCTAAACCAAAATATTACAATACATTAAAGAACCCCTCACAAAAATTATCAAAAAAATATAATAATTGATAAATAATAAATATTATTCAAAATAATAAATCCTCTCTCATAAATATAGATTTTTTTCACTATTATAAGATATCGAATCCATAACTCGCAATATCCTTTAGAATAATAATAAATAAATACATATATCAATTGTGTAAAACTATTAAAATACATATGAAAATTTATAAAAGATGTATAAATAATTTAAAAATATCATTTAAGTTAACTTAAGTAATTTAAAATGTTAAACAATCATTCTATACTCACTGGAAATTATGAAATACTCATAGAAAACTATTTCTAACCTAAAATATAATAAAACAATTTGAGGTATCATTATTGGATTGTAAGATCCCATAAATTTATGAAGGTGTCTCAATCTTGATTTCATGTATTCTATTTTCCTCAGTTGATCGTACTTTGTTTCGGTTTTACATTAGGTTGAATTTTGTTGAACATTTAAAATTTTGGAAGGAAGCGGTAAAGTGCAGGGTTGGCACACAATTCCCCAAAACCATGTGCCCCTTCCCAACAAAACATGTGAACCCAATGATAGTGTATCACCATGGCTCATTCAAGGGTTTACAAAACATGTGCCCTATTAGGAGAAAATGTGACCCCCCCCCCCTCCCTAGAAGAGGTGCACTATTATAGCGCACAGTTACTCTAAACTGCCCCTTCCCTACAAACCATGAACATGATTTAAATAAATTTGATAATTAGTTTTTAAATTCATAAACCCCCAATATTAACCCCAAATTAGACATAACCCATTTTTATTACTTTATAATGTTCCCAACTGAATTTCTAAGCATTCTGACATTCGTTATTCATGATTCTATACCAAGATTGATGATCTACACCCCTCTCGATTGAAAGATCTAATCTCACGTGGTTTCATTCTTCTCACTCATCTATCCCTCATGTTTTGGAGGGAAGTTATCATCTTCATTGTTGGATATGGATGTAGAATTATTAGATATAGGTATAGGATTATTGAATGAAAATTTTTTGATCTTGAGTAAGGGTTCCAGATCTAGATCTCATTATAAGTAACTATTCCTTTCAAATTGGGAATTTACATTGGGTGACCCGTCATCAATAAGTTGAGGTAGGTGGTTTTGTAATAAAATCTCATAGTAATTATTTCAATTACATGTATGTAATTGAATAAATTATTTGGTTTTTTTAGAAATTAGTTATCTCAATTGAATTAACTAATTTACTGAATTAGTTAATTATTGGTTTATGAATAACGAATAATTAATTATTGAATTAATTATCAGAATATTGAATTTTTGGATTTGATACGTAATTTAAATTGATTTATTTGGGATAATTAATTTTTAAATTAACTGTAGAGCCTTTTAGTTATTTGATTGCTATAGTTAATTTTTGAATTATTTAAAGATACATAGAGTTGTTTGATTGAGATAATTTATAGTTGAATTAATTATATGTATATTGAGTTATTTGATTGGGATAATTTATTGTTGAATTAATTATAGATATATATATTAGTTTGACTAGGAAAAATAATTGTTTAATTAATTATGGGATTATTTGGATAGTTGATTTTGGTTCATTTAATTTTCAATTAATTAAAGAGGTTGAATGTGATTAATTAATTGTAGAACTAATTAATGGAACTGACTTGAAATATTAATTGTGGAATTAATTAAGGTTATTGAATGAGATTAATTAATATTTTAATTAATTAATTTAATTATTGTTAACAATTAATTGATGAATTAATTTAATGGATTTAATGAGATTAATTAATTAGGGAATTAACTATTGGAATTTATTTAAACAATTAATTAGTAAATTAATTGAAGTGCTTGAATGTGATTAATTAAATGTGGGATTCTTTTATTAATTGATGTTATAAATTATTTGGTGAATTAATTAAAGGGATTTCTTTTTACAAAGTAATAATGTAATTAATTAATGAAATTTTAGTTAACAATTAATTGATGAATTATTTAAAGGTATTAAATGTGATTAATTAATTAGGTATTTAATTAATGTAATTGGCATGACCAATTAATTTGTGAATTAATTGATGGTATTGAATATGATTAATTAGTTGTGGTATTAATTAATGGAATTGACCTGAACAAAGAATTTGGTGAATTAATTAAGGGCATTGGTTGTGATTAATTAATTTTGGAATTAGTTAATGGAATTAAACTGGATTAATTCGTTAATGAATTGATAAATGGATGTAATGATGTGATTGTTGAATTGGATTAATTAATTTATGAATTAATTAATGAGGATTGTTCAGATGATTTAATTGAAAGAATTATATTTATTAATTGGTGAATTAATTTATCGGGATTTTTATCAGGGTGTAATTGAATGAATCAGTTTAGTTCATTGGTGAATTATTTAATTAATGAGGATTGATGTAATTATTCAATAAAATGATTCGGATTAATTATTTGGGTTATAATTAATGGGGATTTTTTATGATGAAACTCATGAATTGATTAGTTAATCGTTGGATTGATTAATAGGTTTCCTTGTGATTATGAAATTCATTGTTGTCATTAATTAATTATTAAAATAATTTATGAGACAGACATGATTATTTAATTTTTTTATTAATTAATTTAATTTTTTTTGAATATTTAATTATTGAAATAATTAAATATAATGACACGATTAATTATTTGTTGAATTAATTTATGATATTGTTATAAATAATTAATTTTTGAATTAACTAATGACATTGACATGAATAATTAATTGTGGAATTAATTAGTGGAATTTGGGTGATTAATTAATATTGTAATTAATTAATTAGGTTGACATGATTAATTAAATATAGAAATAATTAATGATATGGTTGTGATTAATTAATTATTAAATTAATTATATATATTTATGTGATTAATTAATTTTTTAATTAATTAAAGGAATTTTTATGATTAATTACTTTTTGAATTAAATAATTTTATTGAAATTATTTATTTATTTTTGACTTAATTAATGAACTTGTGGTGATTAATTTATTGTCGGATTAATTAATGATAATGACATTATTAATTAATTTATGAATTAGTTTATGGAATTTTAGAGATTAACTAACATTTAAAATAATTAATGAGACTGATGTGATTAAGTAATCGTAGAATTAATTAATGAGAGTGAGAAAATTAGTTAAGTTTTGAATTAATTTTTGAACTTACTATGATTAATTAATTTTTGAAATAATAAATAATATTCTAATGATTAAATAATTGATAAGTTAATTAATATGATTGATATGATTTATTAATTATTGAGTTAATAGATTTCAAGACTCGTACCCTAATGCTCATTTCATCACTACCCCAAGCCCACCTCCTGAAGGCTAGGGGCTGGCCACAAGCACCGAAGATTTAAACCTAAAAGTGAGAGGCATTTTCCTGTGTACCAGTACACACACAATTGCCCAACCACATCCCAGAAAATGGAAGGGGAAAATGTTTACTAAAACAAGTGTTGAGTACAAGTACAATTGAAAACAAGTCAGTCATAATACAATCCCAACAAAAATAACATTAAACAACAATGAAAAAAGGGACGTGGGTAGCCATCTACTAAAAACCCCAACTGATGGTAAGAGTTGAGTAGATACTAGAATCTGATGTAGTATGCCATCTCTTCTTGATCATACTAGGCCCCGCCTTCTCCTAGGCCACCATGTTCTTTGTTTAAGCGTTGATTGTCTACACTAAACACAACTCATGCGAGAAAATCCCATACAGGGGTGAGTAACAAACTAATCAGTATGGGTCCCCAAAACATAATGGAAAGACCACAAATCAATCCTAAATGAAAAGCAAAAACTAAAAGCACAAATAAAGAGAACGAAGCACAAGATAGATCACACCAGATATACATCTATGGTAGTGGTAGAAGAATCATCTATCACATTATCGAACACCTCTACTGCTGGATAAATCCTCCAATATGAGTATAGTGGGCCCACTGGGTCCCAAAAATACACTTCCCACTAACCATGGACTACTGAGATAAACCTCACCAACACGTACCGGGGGTCTGCTGAGTCTCACAGTCTCGCTCCCACCATGGGCATTTAAATTCCCACATAGGTTCTTCCCACCTTGGCCAACTGAGGTAATCCTCCACATTTTCTATCATGGGTCTGATGAGTAAGAAATTCTCTATCCCATAATGGGATTCCATAGTTACAGATATGTTCTTCCCACTAGGCCATAGTCGAGTCACACAGTATTTCTTTTCAGCAGTCTTCAGGTCGCAACTAACCATAGGGTTCTGTTTATAGCATGCTTGGGTGAAATTCCCCTCAATCCATTCACCACATCTAAACATCCATGAATTTCTTCTTAGAACATACCTAAATATTTTCCTCATCAAGAGGGTCCAAACACCGCAAACTTCGTGTCAATCGGACACCCGGTTTTCATGTTATTAGCATTTTAATAAACATGGGTAGGTTGCGTCTTGGCCCAGTATGACCCAGTCAGACTGAACCGACAAACCCAACCTAGGGGTCCCACATTTCCTCTGTTTAATTCAACCAACTGACCTGAAATATTTCGGTTCGGGGATGGTCCAGTGTTGCATTTCCAGTTTTCTATTCCTAATGGGCCTCGTTGGATCCGGCCAAGTTTGGCCTAGGGTCCATCCCGATGGGTCTCCTGGAAACCGAGTCCATTTCAGCCATGGTTGAAGGGCACAACCCACCAGTAGAAGCCCAGTCTACCATGGTAAGACTAGTGGTGTGTGCCCAGGATGCGGCAGTTGCCGCCGCGTCCCATCCATGCCATGTGGCTCGTCCGTGGGGCCTCTGTCTTTCGTGGTCGAGTGATAGCGGCTTTCCAGGGTGGCCTTGATGCGAGATGTCATCCCCACATGGCGCTAGGCTGGGGCCACATCTACCACAGATGATGGGCTTCCGCCTCCTCGAATGTGGTTTGCACTGGTGTGCCTCCTCTTCCAGCGAGGTTGACGAGGGTCGACCGCCTCATCCAGCATGCAGTGCTCGGTGTGGCGTAGCCACCTCCATGCGGCTGGAGAGGGCCGGTCATAACCACCGGTTTCCCACACCGATGTTCCAGTTGTACCGCACTATTTTCACCTTCCACGGGCCACTGGGTCTACTCTGATGGTTTGATAACTGATTGGTCTCCACCTTCAAGCCTCTCAGGTCGTCGTCATCACATCCTTGACCCCAGATTCCACTTGCAGCAACATGGGGATACAACCATGATGAACGAACATGCGGAGTGACTTGGTTCTTATTTGTGTTGGACCACTCCCTCCACATTAGTTATTTAAAATAGGGTAAGTCCTGGTTATTTTTGTTCAATCAAACAAGTGATAGTTTAATCCCAAATAAAAAAATCCCAAAAAACCACCCTCCCATAAGAATGAACAATCCACAGATCAACCTGTTCATGGGTTAATTCATTTTCATGGTTGAATTTATGAATGGGGAAAACATCATAAACACAACCCAACATATATTTAGGATATGTCTCTAACAAGGGTTGATGCATAGAGCCTTCATCAATCCTCGATTTGTTACTGTTTCTCGATGGCGTTCGTCACCGTCTGTTAATAGTTTTCATCATTCTTCATTAGAGTGGAAATCCAATGACCGTTCATCAGAGATTCATCTGCCGATTAATTTCACTCCCATCAACACATCAATATAATTAAAATAAAACATGTCGTATCATTTTAGTTACGCTACAATGTTACATATTTATGTTGTTTCATTTATGAAATATTGTACCTGTTACGCGTCATTTAAAGTTTCAATACATTGTGGGTTTACAATCAATTAATGTCCCTCCTTGTCTCCTCGACACTACATCATAGCATTTCTGTGTCGCCACATGTCGGTTGAGGAAAAGAAAAAAGATATTTTTTAGAAGATATTTTTTTCTAAAAGGTCCAAATAAATGACTTTTATGTTCCACCCTTGTTTTCTAATGTTAAGTGCATTAAAGGAGAATCTTTGAATTTTTATTTCAATAGTGACCTAGTATTTTCATTATAAGAACTACTTCAAAATATATAAAAAACCACTTGCACGTTTAATGAATGTACATTAAAAGAATCAAAATTCTATTATGGGATCGCTGAGCTTCGGAATATTATATCGTTAAAGTGTGTAGTTTCAAAATAATTCAATATAATTAAAAAATTACACAGAAATTACTATATAGTATATTCTCCCCAACATATGGATTTATGTCCCTGATATCCTAAACAATGTCTATTCAAAAAAATGGGGTTACATAGCATGAATTTGAGACTTCCGCTCCCATGTTCTCTCCTAGAGATTCTCGTGCTACCACCGAACATGCACCAATGAAATCATCCACCCATTTCAGAATCGCTCATGTCGATCCTACAACTCCACAAGGAATTTTACAAATGTTTCCCCATAATCCTTGTCATTCTCAACCCATTTTATGATGTGTGATGGATCATGCATGTATTTCCATAGATACGACACGTGGAAAACTTCGTACACCTGGTGCATCAATGTGGGAAGATCTTGGTGGTACACAACCTCACACACTCTACTATGGATCTGAATAGATCCAATGATCATTAGAGATAGCTTTCTTCTCAGACCAAATCGCTACAATCCTCGTTGGGGTGATACCTAAATGAAAACATGGTCTCCCTCCTCAAACCCCATGGGTCTTCGTCTCCTATCAGCATTTTATTTCTTCCTGCTCTATAGAGTATTCATATGGTCCTAGATTATCTTCACCTTCTTATTGGTAGCTCATACCAACTCTACACCCATGAGTGATGAATTCCCTAGGTCTGTCCAGCATTGGGGTGATCGGAAAGGCTGCCCGTACAAGGCCCAAAATGGTTACATGCCAACGGTGAAGTGTAAGATGTTGTTATAATAAAATTCCACAAGCGGTATGTGTTCCTCCCAACTACGACCAAAATCATGGACGCAAGCATGAAGCATGTCCTCCATGGTCTGTATGGTTGCTCTATCTGACAATCCGTTTGGGGATGAAAGGGTTGTGCTCAAACACAACTGTGTCCCAAACACATCCATGAATCCCTTCCACAAATGAGGGCTGAAGGGTTCATCATGGTCTGAGATAATCATCAACGGTACCCTGTGATGCCTCAGTATCTCATAGATGTAGAGGCATCCCAATCATTCTACCAGTCCCTACTACCGGATGGTTTGGAATTGATCTGACTTGGTGAGTCGGTCAAGGATCACCCAAAAAGAATCATGTCCTTTGGATTTACATGGTATGCCTATCATGAAGTCCATCATGATAATATCCCATTTCCACTCTGGTATCTAAAGTGGTTGATACAAGCCTACTGGAACCTGTGCTTGGCCTTCAGGCGATGAAAAGTGAGGCATCATTAGACATACATGACAACTGCTTTCTTCATTCCTAGCCTCCAGTACTGACATAAGTGGTCCTTGTACATCTACACCACTCAAGGATGTACCGCCAAAGGGGATGTATGGAACTCCCTCAACACCTCCTCCCACAATGCAACTGGTACTATGGGTTTCCCTCTAAAAATGATGACATGTTCCCCACCCAGAGAAAATATATCTGGGGCATGCTGTCACAACCCATCCTCGGGGCCCGTGTCGTGACTACCCCAAACCCGCCTTCCATAGGCCAGGGGCTGGAGACTAGCACAAAAACGTAATTCCCGATAAAAAGGGAAGGCATTTCCTTTGTAAAGTAAACAAATACCATAGAGCAAGAAAGCAGTAGAAGTAAACACTAAGTAAAAACTGGGTTCAACAGTAAGTGTGGGAAAGTAAGTGGGCTAGTATACAAACCCAAACTGAAAGTAAAGTACAACTGGAAAGGGAAAACAGAAACTGTAAAGTAGAGCCGCAGCGTCGAGCCGTCCACTGGAAGTCCCACCTGAAGGGTGGGTAAAGATAGCCTCCACTGCTCCTCGGGCCCAGCCGACCGCTCTGAGTACGTCCCTCCCAGTGGTCCACCTCCAGGTATCGTCCTTCTCTGCAAGCCTCAACCACGATCAGCGATGTCCGTCGTCTGCAACCAACACAACGTAGTGCGGGCATAGCCCATGCATGGGTGAGTATAAGCTACTCAGAAGGGACGCCGAGACCCCCGAAGGACTCCCAGAATCCACTAAGGATAAACCACAAAGGAAAGATACAGTCACGAAGTAACATTCGACATTGCTTAGGTATATTCCCATACATATACCTAAGTCATCAATCCTCGTTCGGCTCCAACATCCGAGCCCAAGTAAAACCCAGTCCACACAGGAAAGAAAAATGTAAATCCACACAGGATAGCACAACACAATCCACATAGAAAGAAAAACAGGATTCAGCTCACACAGTTATACTTCTTCGTAAGATGATAGAGATGATCAGATATTTCCACTGATTCATCTAGTCCGTCGGACCCACAAAGGATCGATAGGTACTAACCCCTGCAATGACCCACAAAGGATCTGACCCACAAAGGATCGATAGGTAACTAACCCCCACAATAACCCACAAAGGATCTGAGCCACAAAGGATCGATAGGTAACTAACCCCCTCAATGACCCACAAAGGATCTGACCCACAATGGATCGATAGGTAACTAACCCCCGCAATGACCCACAAAGGATCTAAACCACAAAGGATCGATAGGTAACTAACCCCCGCAAAGACCCACACATGATCGGACCCACACAGGATCTGTAGGCGCTGGCCCACACAGGACGGCTGAGCGCTGACCCACACAGGATCGGACCCACATAGGATCTGTAGCACTGATCCACGTAGGATCGCTGAGTGTTGTAGTCGTCACCATCGAATCCACTGAGGATCTCTGTACAGTCGTCATCGTAGTCGCAGTCGCAGCAACCTCTAGGGTTCCCGCACATAGCAAGCTCGTTCGGGAGGGTCCACTCCACGAGCCGAGAGGCTGTTACATCAAATGACACAAGGTCCGGAGTTGATGTATCCAAAAGTTCCGTATCGTCAACAAGAACTCAACGTCGCAGACGGCGTGTCAATCGGACGCCCGGTCTTAGAGTTATTGGCCTTTTCGTCCTGGGGGCCCGGTTGGTTTTTAAGTCAAAACCAACCCGACCGTACTCCACCTGCGTCCAAACCTCGGGCGGAGTAAGCCAAAATATCTGTCTCACTTAGAGGAATCCATCAAAGTCGACGGCACATCAATCGAACGTCCGGAACTCAAGATATAAGAGTTTCCGCTCCGAGGGACCAGTTGGTTTCGTGTACGAACCAACCCGGCCTAACTCAAAGTTCTCTGAAACCTTGAGTTTGATATACTGAAATGACTGTCTCGATCCAAGGATCGTATCTCAACTGACAGTGTGTCTATCGGAGGCTCGTAGCTCATGTTATGGGCAATAGACCGAAAAAGGTTTGGTATTAGGGGGTTCGGGACCAGTCCGACCCATCCCGATACCCCCAGGGTCAGCCCGAACCGGGTCGACCCAACCCGGGTCCGGGTCCGGCCCAGCTGGCTCGGCCCGGCCCGGCCTGGGTGCGGCCCTGCCCGGCGGCCCGGTTCGGTGGACCGGCCAGGGCAGTCGCCCGGCGAGCGGCGCGCTGGCACGCTGGCCAGGGGTTCGGCCGAACGGCCGAACCGTTTCGGGACAGGAGGGGCTGCCCCCGTGTGAAGTTAATCGTGGCCCCTTAATGGGGCAGCTTCGTCTGGCCAGCCGGGGGTTTCGAACCCCCTGTTTCCTCCATGGTCCGACTGGCCGGCTTCTGCCGAAACGGGACTGGCATGGCCAGTCCCCTTGTTCTGACTCCGGCGGCCCGGTGCTGGCCGCTGGTTCCGCTATTCCTTCGCGGCCCGGAACCGGCCACGGCCTTGGTTCGTCTGGCGCGGCGCGACGGCGCCGCGCCCTTCCACCGCGGCCCCGCTCCGGCTGCGGTGCTTCTGAAGTCCTCCGGCATGGAGTGACGTCACCACATCCTTTGTTCATCTTCTATGGTGTGGCGCGACGGCGCCGCGGATTTGTTGCTTCCAACGGTGCAGTGCAGCGGCACTGCGTTTCTCCGCTCTCCCTTTTACAATTTCCCCGTGGTGCTTTGGCATCGTGTTGCCTTGTTCGCCGCATCAAAAATTCCACAACCAAAAGGTGAGGAGTGTCAGCCATGTTCGTACGGTCCGACCTCCTCCCGTTAATGTGATAACAGGCGATTCAATAAAAAGGGGGAAAATGACGGAAGTAATCACAAAAAGAGAAACGCATAAAACCCCATCCTCAACGCTGTCGTCGAACAAGCGTTCTTCGCGGAAGAAGAAGATCGACGCGGAAGAAAAGAATCTTTGTTGGCGTTCGGTGATCTCTGAGGAAGGCGTCACTTGCCGTCGTCCGCTATAGGAGATTGGCGTTCTTCAATGGCGGTGGTGCGTTCTTCGCGTTCTTCGTCGGTGGTGGTGCGTTCTTTGTGTTCTTCGTCGAAGAATGAAGAATCTTCTCCTTTTTCTCTCAATGGTTTTTCACAACACAACCCCAACCATAATAAAATAATTCCAACACGTATTTTATTATCATCCTAAGCTTTTGAAATTCAAAAGATAATAAATGAACAATTAATTCGAAGAATTAATTATATCAATTTAACTGTCCAATTTAATGGGGCGTTTCTTAACCAGAAAAACGCGTGATTGACTTTCATTAAAGAGGGGGTTTGCGGGTGCGTTACTTAGGAGGGATGAAACGGTGGGGCTTGTGCGGGACCCACCTCACAAATATCCTACCAAGTGGGTAGGATATCGTGGGTCCCAACAAATCCACTTAACCTGGCTTAAGTGTCTTTAAGTAGCTTTAAGTGAAATAAAATAAAGTTTCGCACCACTTTTATTTCATTTCATAACTTAACCCCAAAAAGTAAAAAACACACCCGAGCAAACGCAGCTCTGGAAAAGGCGTTTCTAAGCAAATACCAGCGCTGCGATTCCATCGTTGCCCTCAGAATTCAATTCCGAGCACCCATTCAAAAGTTAGAAAAACCCGCTCGTTCGTTCCCTGAACGTACCCAAGCCAAACATCGGAAAATGATTCTGGGCACACCGGGCCTCTAAATCAGGTGCCGTCAGAAACTGCGCTCTTGTAAAATTCCAAAGAAAATTAAGAAAAAAATTTCCTTGAATTTTACGGGTCTTTACATCACTCCCACCTCAGGGATTTCCATCCCCGTAAAGATACATCAAAAACTAGGGAAACAAATGTGGGTACTGAGCACGCATTTGAGCCTCCCGCTCCCAAGTGCTCTCCTGGAGGTTCCCGTGCTTCCATCTGATGCGCACTAGAGGAATCGACCATCCACGTAGGACCCACTCATGTCGATCCTCGATCTCCACCGAGACCTCCACAAAAGTCTCCCCATCATCAACGTCCAGCTTCCAATGGTCAATGATATGCATCGGGCCGTGCACGTATCTCCTTAGCTGAGATACGTGGAAGATTTCGTGCACCCGGTGCAACTGAGGTGGTAAAGCCAGACGATAATCCACCTCACCAATCCTACTGAGGACCTGGAATGGTCCGATGAAGCGTGGAGACAACTTGTCGCCTCGTCCAAATCTCCGTAATCCACGTCAAGGGGAGACACGGAAGAAGATGTGGTCACCATACTCGATCTCTAGTGGCCTCTGCCTCCTATCAGCATAAGGCTTCTGCCGGCTCTGAGCTGTCCTCATCCACTCCTGGATGACCTAGACCTTCTCTGTCGTGGCCTAGACCATCTCCGGTCCCACAAGTGATGACTCCCCAGGGTCTTTCCAGCACAAAGGAGATCTGCAAGGTCGGTCGTACAACGCCTCATATGGTGCCATCCCGAGGGTGGAGTGGTAACTGTTGTTGTACGCGAACTCCACCAAGGGTAGGTGGTCCTCCTAACTGCGAACAAAGTCGAGGAAACATGCACGGAGCATGTCCTCGTGAGTCTGAATGGTCCTCTCCATCTGACCATCCATCTGAGGGTGAAAGGCGGTGCTCAGACGTAGTTGTGTCCTAAATGCCTCCTGCAACCCCTTCCTGAGCCGGGAAGTAAAGCGAGCATCTCGATCGGAGACGATAGATGATGGAACACCATGAATCCATACAATCTCCTGAACATAGAGATGTCCCAATCTCTCCACTGAGCCCTTCTCTCTGATGGGTAAGAAGTGAGCCAACTTGGTGAGTCAGTCGACAATCACCCAAATGGAGTCGTGACCTCTGGAAGTGCGTGGAAGTCCAGTCACTAAGTCAATAGATATGTCGTCCCACTTCCACTCCGGGACCCCCAAGGGCTGTACCAAGCCTGCTGGTACCTGATGCTCTGCCTTCACCTGCTGGCAGGTGAGGCATCGAGAAACGAACTCTGCCACAGCCTTCTTCATGCCTGGCCACCAGTGTTGTCGTCTGAGATCCCGGTACATCTTCTCCACTCCAGGATGTACTGCCAAGGGAGAAGTTTGAAACTCTCTCAGCACCTCCACCCATAAAGAAATAGGTACCATGGTATATCCTCTGAAAAGGGTGTCATGCTCTTCCCCAAAGGATAAACCATCAGGTGCCTGTCCTGAGGATATATGTGCACGCCGAGTCTCACAGTCGGTGTCCCCACGCTCTGCCTCTCTCACCCGCTGCAGTAGTGGAGGAGTGACTGTGAGAGACTGAAGGAAGGCTGGTCCATCTCTATCGACGAAGGATATCTGCAAAGCGGCTAGCTGCTCTGTCGCCTCCTCAAGTAGCTGAATGCTCGTCCTTCTGCTGAGAGCATCGGCTACTACGTTCCCCTTCCAAGAAGTATAGACTACCTCAAAGTCATAGTCCTGGAGGATCTCGAGCCATCGCCAATGTCTCGGGTTCAAGTCCTTCTGAGATAAGATGTACCTGATACTCTGATGGTCAGAACAGACTGTAAAGCGCTCGCCCATCAGGTAGTGTCGCAATGTCTTCAGAGCAAAGACCACTGCTGCAAAATACAGGTCATGGGTAACGTAATTCTGCCAATGCGGCCTCAACTGATGTGATCCATAGGCGTTCACTTCCCGCTCCTGCATTAGGACATATCCGAGTCTGGTCCCTGATGCATCGCATTAGACTACGTACCCTACTCCCTCCTCCACAAGCCTCAAGATAGGGGCACTGGTCAATCTCTGTCTCAGCTCCTGGAAGCTCTGCTGACATCTATCTGACCACACAAAGGGTTTCCCCTTCTTCGTCAAATCTAAGAGTGGTTCCGCAACTCTGGAGAAGTATGGCACGAATTTTCGGTAGTATCCAGCTAGTCCCAAGAAACTCCACACCTCCGTCACACTCCTGGGTGGCTCCCAAGATAGCACTGCCTCGATCATTGCAGGATCCACCGTAACTCCCGCCTTAGAGACGATGTGTCCCAAGAAGTGGACCTCACGTATCCAGAACTGACACTTCGAGAGCTTTCCATAAAGTTGGTGATCTCAGAGTGTGTCTAGTACAACCCACAAATGGTAGGCATGCTCCTCCTCAGTGGTCGAGTAAATCAAAATGTCATCGAAAATACCATGACAAATCGATCGAGGTATGGCTGAAAGATCCTGTTCATGAGGCCCATGAACATTGCTGGAGCATTGGTTATGCCGAATGGAATAACCTAAAACTCATAGTGGCCATACTGACATCTGAAGGCCGTCATCTGCACATCCTCGTCCCGAACTCTGAGCTGATGATAGCCTGACCTGAGTTCTATCTTTGGGAACCACCGTGCTCCCTTGAGCTAGTCGAAGAGGTCATCAATCCTTGGTAGCGGATACTTGTTCCTCATTGTCACCCAGTTCAGGCGACGATAGTCAACACAAAGTCGCATGCTCCTGTCCGCCTTCTTGGCAAACAATATCGGGGAAGCCCAGGGTGAAACATTGGGTCGGATGAATCCCTTTCCATGCAAGTCCTCCAACTATAACCATAGCTCTCGAAGCTCGGCGGGAGCCATCCGATATGCTGGGGTGGATATCGGAGCTGTCCTGGGGTACAGATCAATATAAAAGTCTACCTCTCTGCGAGGAGGTAGTCCTGGAACGTCGTCGAGAAAGATGTCCGCATACTGATCCACCACTGCAGGAAAACTAGGACTCCACACGTCAACTGCTCCTAGGATGAGGCTAGCCAACTAATGAGTGATGGGTTGTCCTCTCCTCTGCAGAAGTCCATCCTATGCTGCGAATGCTCCCTCCTCACCAGTGAAGGTGAACCTGCTCCCATCGGTGCATACACATCGCACCTTGCGCCTAATATAGTCAATCTGTGCATGGACTGTAGATAACCAATCCATGCCCAAGATGATGTCATACGGCCTCGACGCTGCTACAAGAAAATCCCAGCCAAAGCTCTCGCCTCCTAGAGTAAGCTCACACTACCGGCACCAGTGCTTAATCGTCGAGTATGCTCCTGTAGGAGTCTCTAGCTGTAAGGATCGAGCCAACAGCTCTGTCGGAATCTCCGAGCTCTGAACAAGGGTATCAGCTATGAAAGAGTGACTCGCTCCTGGATGTGCACCGCACGGAGGGTGGATGGGATGAACTCTGAGTGAAATATGCTCTCAAAGTCCATCCAGAGAAGAGATGCCTCATCCTGCACCTGGAGCATCATGCTCCACCATCGGCCCACTACCGTGTGCAGTATGCTCACTGCGAGGATCACGATGAGGTATGTTGGTGTCCTCACTAACCTGAAAACTCGTACCACTGCCTCCAGCCAATCCTCGGAAGCCTGGGGGTTCATCTCCCCGCGGACCCTGGGCGGTCACTGGCGCTGGAACTCGTGCAGTGCACTAAGGAGACGTGCATCGTCAGTGGTTGGGGCTGGAAGCATTAGTGGCTGGGCGGGTAAAGGTATCGTCGGTACCACAACTGTCAAAGGGCCCAGTACCGAGGCCTCATTGCTCAGTGGGTTGTCGTCACGCTCAACTCTCAGAACCATAGCTGGTTGCCTTTGTGGGGACATCCTGAAAAGAAACAGGTGCGCCACGGTAAAACAGTATAACTGGTGAGCTGACATAATGTAATCACAAAGAAAACTTAAAACACACATGCAATCAGTGTTTTCACGCATTAAGTCGGAAATCAGAAGTCAGGGTCCTGGTGTACGGATACATCGGCCGCCGCACCAACACTGGACTCCCTGGACTGATAACCACAACTAATACGCTTAACACTATTGCTTTACATAGAAAAAGAACAGAGTCCAATGTTCTGTGGTAGAACTGAACTCCTCTGATACCAATTTGTCACGACCCGTCCTCGGGGCTCGTGCCGTGACTACCCAAAACCCGCCTTCCATAGGCCATGCGCTGGCGACTAGCACCAAGGCGTAATTCCCGGTAAAAAGGGAAGGCATTGCCTTTGTAATGTAAACAAACACCACAGAGAAAGCAAGTAGTAGAAGTAAACACTATGTAAAAACTGGGTACAACAGTAAGTGCGGAAAAGTAAGTGGGCCAGTATACAAACCCAAACTGAAAGTAAAGTACAACTGGAAAGGGAAAAAACAACTGTAAAGAAGAGCCGCAGTTTCGAGCCATCCACTAGAAGTCCAACTTGAAGGGTGGGTACAGATAGCCTCCACTGCTCCTCGGGTCCAGCCGACCGCTCCGAGAACGTCCCGCCCAGTGGTCCACCTCCAGGTACCATCCTGCTCTGCAAACCTCAACCATGATCATCGATGACCATTGTCTACAACCAACACAACGTAGTGATGGCATAGCACGTGCAGGGGTGAGTATAAGCTACTCAGTAGGGACCCTGAGACCCCTAATGGTCTCCCAGAATCCACAAAGGATAAACCACAAAGGAAAGATACAGTCATGAAGTAACATTCGACACTACTTAGGTATATTCCCATACATATACCTAAGTCATCAATCCTCGTTCGGCTCCCACATCCGAGCCCAAGTACAACCCAGTCCACAGAGGAAAGAAAAACGTAAATCCACACAGGATAGCACAACACAATCCACAAAGAAAGAAAAATAGGATTCCGCTCACGCAGGTATACTTCTTCGTAAGACGATTGAGATGATCAGATAATGCCATTGATTCATCTAATCCATCAAACCCACAAAGGATCGATAGATACTAACCCTCGCAATGACCCACAAAGGATCTTATCCACAAAGGATCGATAGGTAACTAACCCCCGCAATGACCCACAAAGGATCTGATCCACAAAGGATCGATAGGTAATTAACCCCCGCAATGTCCCACAAAGGATCTGAGCCACAAAGGATCGATAGGTAACTAACCCCCGCAATGACCCACAAAGGATCTGACCCACAAAGGATTGATAGGTAACTAACCCCCGCAAGGACCCACATAGGAACAGACCCACACAGGATCTGTAGGCGCTGGCCCACACAAGACCGCTGAGCGCTGACCCACACAGGATCAGACCCACACATGATCTATAGCACTGATCCACATAGGATCGCCGAGTGTTGTAGTCGTCGCCGTCGAATCCACTGAGGATCTCTGTACAGTCGTCGTCGTAGTCACAGTCACAGCCAGCTCTAGGGTTCTCGCACATAGCAAGCTCATTCGGGAGGGTCCGCTCCACGAGCCGAGAGGCTGATACATCAACTGACACAAGGTTCGGAGTTCATGTATCCAAAAGTTCTGTATCGTCGACAGGAACTCAACGTCGCAGACGGCGCGTCAATCGGACGCTCGGTCTGAGAGTTATTGGATTTTTCGTCCCAGGGGGCTGGTTGGTTTTTAAGTCAAAACCAACCCGACCGTACTCCACCTACGTCCAAACCTAGGGCAGAGTAATCCAAAAGATCCGTCTCACTTAGAGGAATCCATCAAAGTCGACGGCACGTCAATCGGACGTTCGGGGCTCAAGATATAAGTGTTCCCACTCCGACAGCCCGGTTGGTTTCGTGTACGAACCAACCCGGCCAAACTCAAAGTTATCTAAAACCTTCAGTGCGATATACTGAAACAACCTTCTCGATCCAGGGATCACATCGCAACTGACGGTCGATCGATCGGAGGATCGTAGCTCATGTTATGGGCAATAGACCGAAAAAGGTTCGGTATTAGGGGGTTCGGGCCCGGTCCGACCCAGCTCGATACCCCCAGGGTCGGCCCGAACCAGGTCGACCCGAACCGGGTCCGGGTCCGGCCCGCTTGGGCGTGGCCCGGCCCGGCTGACTCGGCCCGGCTTGGCCCGGCGGGGCGCGGCCCAGCCTGGCGGTCCGGTTCGGCGGACCGTCCAGGGTAGCCGTCCGGCGCGCGACGCGCGAGCGCGCGGTGCGCTAGCGCGCTGGCCAGGGTTTCGGCCGAACGGCCGAACCATTTCGGGGCGGGGGGTGCTTCCCCCGCGTGAAATAAACAGCGGCCCCTTAATGGGGCCACTTCGTTCAGTCAGCCGGGCTTTTCGAACCCTCGGTTCCTCCATGGTCTGGTCGGCCCGCTCCGACCGGCCGGCTTCGGCCGCCACAGGACCGGCATGGCCGGTCCAATTGCTCCGACACTGGCGGCCCGGTACCGGCCGCTGGTTCCGCTATTCCGCCGCGGCCCGGAACCGGCCGTGGCCTTTGTTCGTCCGGCGTGGCGCGACGGCGCCGCTCCCTTCCGCCGCAGCCCTGCTCCGGCCGCGGTGCTTCTGAGGTCCTCCAGCACGGTGAGATGACGTCGTGTCCATTGTTTGTCTTCTACGGCGCGGTGCGACGGTGCGGCAGATTTGTTGCTTCCAACGGCGTGGTGTGGCGGCACCGCGTTTCTCCGCTCCCCCTTTTACAATTTCTGAGTGGTGCTTCGGCACTGTGTTGCCTTGTTCGCCGCATCAAAAATTCCTCAAGCAAAAGGGGAGGAGTGTCCGCCATGTTTATGCGGTCCGACCTCCTCCCGTTAATGTGATAACAGACGGTTCAATAAAAAGGGGGAAAATGACGGATGTAATCACAAAAGGAGAAACACATAACACCTCTACCTCAACGTTGTCATCGAACGAGCGTTCGTCGCGTAATTAACCATTGTGGAAGAAGAATATCGCCGCGGAAGAAGAGAATCTCCGTTGGCGTTAGGTGATTTCTGAGGAAGGCGTCACTTGCCGTCGTCCACCATCGGAGATTGGCGTTCTTCGTCGACGGTGGTGCGTTCTTTGCGTTATTCGTCGAAGAACGAAGAATCTTCTCCTTTTTCTCTCAAAGGTTTATCACAACACAACCACAACCATAATAAAATAAGTCCAACACTTATTCTATTATCAACATAAGCTTTTGAAATTCAAAAGATAAGAAACGAAAAATTAATTCGAAGAATTAATTGTATCAATTTAACTCCCCAATTTAATGGGGCGTTTCTTAACCAGAAAAACGCACGGATGACTTTCATTAAAGAGGGGGTTTGCGGGTGCATTACTTTGGAGGGAAGAAACGGTGGGGCTCGTGCGGGCCCCACTTCACAAATAGCCTACCAAGTGGGTAGGATATCGTGGGTCTCACCTTATCCGCTTAACCTGGCTTAAGTGGAATTAAGTGGCTTCAAGTGAAATAAAATAAAGTGTCTCACCACTTTTATTTTATTTCTTAACTTAACCCCAAAAAGTAAAAACCACACCCGAGCAAACGCAACTCCGGAGAAGTCATTTCTAAGCAAATACAGGCGATGTGATTCCATCGGTGCCCTCGGAATTCGATTCCAAGCACCAGTTCAAAAGTTAGAAAAACCCGCTTGTTCGTTCAATGAATGTACCCGAGCCAAACTTCGGAAAATGATTCCAGGCACATCGGTACTCGGAATCAGGTGTCGTCAGAAACTGCGCTCTTGTAAAATTCCAAAGAAAATTAAGAAAAAAAATACCTTGAATTTTACGGGTCTTTACAAATGTGACAACCGGGTCCCGGTGATAGCACAACCACCCCGCCTTAACATGGTCGTCGAGTCCTGTCCCACCAGGTACCACCAGTTTCCCCCGCAGACACGTGGGGCCGACCCCAGGGTCCACCCAGGTGCTGGAACGGGTCATCTGACTAATGACAGTCCCCACATGCCAACACATTTTGTTTCCAGTGTGGTTTGTCCTCACTCACACACACCCTGAGAAACTTCCTAGGAGGTCACCCATCCTGATCACTACTCCAAGCCAAGAACGCTTAAATATGGAGTTCTAATCAGACAGGCTCCTGAAAAGGAAGGTGCACCTTGTTGACCCGAGTCATATCATTTAGTCATTTAACCCTTTATCATTTGGGGATGTTACAAGCACCCCCCTTTAGAGCACAATGTCCTCGTTGTGTGCCCTACATCTAAACCCAGGTAGTGCACCGCACTTAAGGCTGGGTACCACCTCTGATACCAAATGTAACAACCGGGTCCTAGTGACAGCACAGACACCCCGCCTTTACATGGTCGTCGGGTCCTGGCCCTCCAGGTACACCAGTTGCCCCGCAGACACGTGGGGCCCACCCCAGGGTCCACCCACATGCCTGAACGGGTCATCTGACTAATGATTGTCCCCACAGGCCAACACATGTCCTTTCCAGTGTACTTTTTCCAAACTCACACACACCCTGAGAACCGGGTCCCAGTGACAGCACAGACACCCCGCCTTTACATGGCTGTCGGGTCCTGGCCCTCCAGGTACACCAGTTGCCCCGCAGACACGTGGGGCCCACCCCAGGGTCCACCCACATGCCTGAATGGGTCATCTGACTAATGATTGTCCCCACAGGCCAACACATGTCCTTTCCAGTGTACTTTTCCCTCACTCACACACACCCTGAGAAACATCCCAGAAGGTCACCAATCCTAATCACTACTCCAAGCCAAGCACGCTTAACTATGGAGTTCTAATCGGACAGGCTCCTGAAAAGGATGGTGCACCTTGTTGTCATGATTCATATCATTTAGTCATTTAACCCTTTATCATTTGGGGATGTTACACATTCCCTGAGGATAACTGAGTATCTCTGGCCTCATAGCCAACATCCATCAGCTGTGTCTCCCTTACTCTCTATAAGATTGGGGGTGTAACATTCATCAACTGAGCAAAAGATACTCCATCATCATCCATGAAGGATATCAATGACATGGAAAGCTACTCTGTCACATCACACAGTAGCTATTAACCGGTCCTCCAGCTAAGCGCGTCTAATACCACATTCTCCTTCCAAATAGAATAGACTATATCAAAGTCATAGTCCTGGTGGAACTGTAGCCATAACTATTGTTTCAGGTTCTGGTCCTTCTGAAACAAGTTATCTCAGATAATATTATCCTTAGAGTTAACTTTAAAGGAATCACCTATCAAGTAGTGCTTCCACATATTTAAGTAAAAGTTCACTATTTCTACCTCCATCTCATGGTTCATGTAGTTATGCTCATACTGCCTCAACTAGCATGTGATTTAGGTGATCATTGCTCGCTCATGCATGAGGACATAACCTAGTCTTATACCTGACGCATCACAGAATACTATGTACTCATCGCCCTCCTCTAGTAGTCTCAATATGGGGCCACTAGTTAGTCTCTTCCTCGGCACTTGGAAACTCTACTGACACTTCTCCATCCACGCGAAGGGATGTCCCATCCATCTTAAAGCCAATAAGGGTGCTACCACTCTGGAAAATTTTGGAACAATCCTATGATAGAAACTAACCAAACCCAAGAATCTCTGAACCTCAGTCAAACTCATGGTTGACTCCCAATGGATTATTTCCTCTATCTTCGCTGGATCCATGCAACTCCATCCACCATGTTAACATGACCCAGAAAGTGGATGTCCTGAATCCATAACTTGCACTTTGAGAGCTTACCCTAATGCCAATTCCATTAATGTGTATCCACGACTATCCATAGGTGTGTAGTGTGTTCCTCCTCCAACGCCGAGTACATGAAGATGTCGTTAATGAAGACCATGAAAACCCATTCAAGGTATGACCAGAAAATCCAATTCATGAGTCCCATGAACACTACTGGGGTATTGTTTTCATGATGAAAGGTATAACCAAGAACTCATAGTGGCCATACTGGCACATAATGGTTGTCTTCAGTACCTCTTCATCGCGTACCTCAAGCTGGTGAAAGCCTGATCTGAGGTATATCTTGGAGAACCATCTCGCTCCCGTCATCTGATCAAATAGGTCATCAATTCTCGGCAGTGGATGCATGTTCTTCACAATCACCTAATTAAGGAACTATAAGTCCATACACAACCTCAAACTCCCATATTCCTTCATAGAAAATAGCACTACCGCTTCCCATGGGGAAATTATAGGCCTTACGAACCCCTTATCCTATAAATCCACTAGTTGTACTCTCAATTCGGAAATCTTTCCAGGAGCCATCCAATATGCCGACATGGATATCGGTGTCATCTCGAGGTTCTGGTTGATGAAAAAATCTACATTTCTGCAATAATGTTGTCCTAGAACTACCTCAGGAAAAACATCCACGTACTCATCCACCACTACAGGGTATCATGGAAAACTATCATACACTTCCATGAGGGTGAGGCTAGCCCACTGGAGAGTGATCAGATACACCTTCCTCCAAGAATGTATGTCATGTGCTGCAAGAGTTTCCTTCTTACCGGTTACGGAAAACTTGGTCCATGCTCTACAAACACATCACACGATATGCTTAAAACAGTCGATCTGATCATGGACTCTGGATAACCAATCCATAACCATGATCAAATTGTTTGGACTTGATATCGCTACTAATAGATCCCAGCTGAAACTCTCACCTCCTAGAGTATGCACACATTTCCGGCACTAGTGTGTAGCTGTAGAATCCACTCCCATAAGTGTCTTAATCTATAAGGATAAAGAAAATAGTTCCACCGTAATCTTTGCGCTCCGAACGAGAGCTATGGGAGGGAAAGACTGACTTGAACCTGTGTCTATACGAACTCCGTCTTGGGTGGAGAAGACAGATATCCTACCTTAGAACATCTCCATGCCATTATGGTCATAAGCCTTCACTGCATTAAGTTGATCTCTCCCATATCTTATAATACCCTGAGATCAAGGTGGACCCCTCGTGGTGGTGGCAGTAGTACCTTACACTATGTCCAACTGCCTGCAACTCGGTCTGCACCCCCTCCACGTCTGCTACCCTGTGGACCTCCTCACTCGAACCTATGCCTATATCGTTGTGGTCCCTTGACTATATGCATGGATGGTTAGGCAGTCACGTGCCATGTGTCCTTGCCCCCCGCAAGCGAAGCAATGCCTGGCTCCTGGATAAGTCCCTCTAGTCTTGTAGCCCCGAACTACTGACCCTGAGTCCTATGGTCGTCCCTTGAAAGGCTTGTCCCACTAGGACCCTTGTTTTAGAAATCTTCTACCTACAAAAGACATCAACGTCTGGGGTGTTCTGGTTTCTTTGTTTGTTGGCACCTGCTCTTTCAAGATGATCATTACAAGAAGGGATCACTCCAGTACTCCATCATGAGTGGGAATTCTAAAAGACACCATCAATGCCCGGATCTCCCATTTGAGTCCATACTCAAAGGTATGGCCTCTAAATAAAGGGCCTCATACCATTTATGTGGAGTAGCAAGAGAGGTCTGAAATCCTCAAAAAGTACTCATCTACAGACATGTTTCCCTTTTATTGGTGAAGTATCTCCTGGATGCGCATAGAGTTCAAGGTCGAGGGGAAATAATCCACCCATAAATCCACTGGAAGTTATCTCAAGAGAGTGCCTCCTCATCCTGAGTAGGAATTGATAGACTGCACTATCCCCATATCAAGTAATGAGGTTGTATCATATCTAAAGTCAACATCTGTTTAAGCTCTTTCCTCACTAAGATGAAGACCTATGTCACTACCTCCATCCATTCCTCTGTTACTTAAGGATCTGTCACTCCCTTGAACCTCAGAGGTTTCTATCTCTGGAACTCATGGATGATTCTGAGCCTACATGCATCCTCTACTGGTACCGCTGGTAGTAACAGCTTATCAAAAGGTGGTGGAAATATTGTTTCACCACTAGACGGGGTCCATCTCTAGCACTGGTCCCGAAATCTATGCCTCATCGCTAGGTGGGTTGTCCACATGGTCACATATCAGGTGTTAGGACCAACCTGAAGGGATAGATAGTTTGTATGAATTGTTTTTTGTTGATCTTGAGAAAGTTTTCATAAAGTAATGATACCTTGGATTCGGAAGCTGGAAGTTAGAAGTTCAGAACCCTTGAATTCGGAATCTTGAAGATAGAAGTTCGGAACCAAGTATATTGAACTTTTGGAGTCTGGAGTTTGAGAAGTTCGGAACCAAGAATATTGAACTTTCAGAGTCTGGAGTTTGAGAAATTCAGAACCAAGAATTTTGAACACTCAGAATCTGGTGTTCGAAAGAATTCGGTGTTTGGGATTTGAAAAGCTCAGAACCTAAGCAGGCTGATAGAAGATGAGGAGACATTTATTGTGATGATGATTCCTGTTTTGTCACTCAAAATTGTGAGTATATGAAGGTACTCATCATTCAAGAAAAATATGGGTGGAGAAGGTGTTTCCAGAATCAGTGAAGTCGCAACGAGAACCAGATGTGCAGAGTCGATGTTCGGAGTCAGGAGTTCGGAGTCTACCTCCTGAACAGAACTTATGGAGTCGAATTCCTGAATCAGAAGTCTGTAGAGAGAAGTTCGGAGTCAAATTCCTGAGTTTAAAGTTCATAGCCAAAAGTGCGGAGTCTACTCTGAGAATTTCTGAAGCCAAAAACCAGAAGTCACACCAAGAAGTGATGAAGGGTCACACTGTGAATAGAAGTGGTGTCATTCCGGAAAGGTGTTGATGAGTCATGCCAAGTCTTGATGTGATGCTGAAGACTCAAGATGGATGTATCCGAGAAGGTGATACCAAGAAATTTGAGTAACAAAGTCAGATCCAGAAAAGGCCAAAGTTCCAAAACAAGAGAAGTAGAAGAAGATTCGATAAGATTATGGAAGCATTGACTGAGTCTTAATTGCTCCGAGATTTTTGGACGAATTATGATTTGGGTGAATCTAAGTGAGGGGGAAAATATTTTGGTTTCCCACCTAAGCACACTTTGGAGATCCTATAAATGGATATCAGAGTACGGGATGAAATACGTTGAAAATTTAGAGAGATAAGCTCTGGTAATTTAGAGAGAGGAGGGAGGGTTTGGCCGAATGAGCTTTCATTGTAGTTCCAATGGTAATGAGAATTCAGAGTGGAGAATTCAGACTAGAGAATTCGGAGTGGACAATTCAGACTGGAGAATTTGGAGTGGAGATTTCTGAGTGGAGATTCGGAATGAGGAACTTGTACTGGCTATCACCGTATTGAGTTTCTCAGACTGAGGAAGACTCTAATTGAAGAATTCTGAGTGAAGAAGAAATATCAGAGTGGATACTTCGGAGAGAAGATTTCGGAGTGAAGAATCGGAATGGGAAGTTTGTACTACAAATGATCTATCTAAAGTCAACGGAATCCTTATCTCTCTTCTGGGTAAGGAAGTTAGGATTTGTGTTGAACCTACTTACACTTGTATTTTAAAGGAAGTGCTGGTAACATAAGTTGTTATAAGAAAAGAAACTTTGACCAATTTTGCAAAGAGGGTGCACAAGCACTGGAGTAATTATTTCACAGTGCTTCACGAGTGTAAGGGTATATCCTACTCATTGTAATCCAAGGATTGTTTTCTTAGATGATTGTATGGTGCTGGATTGTTTCCAACCATACCAAGGACATAGCTATTCTTATTGAATAGTGAACCTTGTAAATCACTGTGTTCCTTTTTGTATGTGTGCTTGTTTGTTTCTCAGCAGGGAATTATATCTTTAACATGAGACAAAGGTTTTTCTCATTCTTAGGGGAACTTAAAAGAAGAAAAAGGGGTATGACTGATTCACCCCCCCCCCCCCCTCTCAGTGGTTCATTACTCAAATCGGGTCCTTTCAATTGGTATCAGAGGGAGGTTCCCTTTGTTTTCTTTGCTAATGGAGTATCTGAATTGTGTGAATAGTAAAGGCATTCTGGTATTTGATGGGAAAAACTATCACATCTGGAAGGATAGAATGCTACCGTATCTCAGGTCTATTAGTTATGAAGTTCTTGAAGCTGCAACAGTTGGGTTTCCCCCAATTAGAGATAATGTTCCACTTACACCTATTGACAAGAAGTTTCATGAGAATAATTGAAGAGCCAAGAATGCTATATTGTCTTCACTTTCTGAAAGTGAATTCTTGAGAGTAAAAAGAGTGGTCACAACCAAAGGTATATAGGAAAAACTGAAAAACATATATGAAGGCAATACAAAAGTCAAGAAGGCAAAATGTCAAATTTAGAGATTGATGTATGAAGACTTGAAGATGGGAGAGAAAGAATCTGTTGGGGATTTTTTCACCAGGGTGAACGATATTGTAAGTACCATCAGCTGTCTTGGTAAAGAACTGAAAGACTCTACTGTGGTGGACAAGATCTTATGGATTCTTCCGGATAAATTTGATGTGAAGGTATCTTCATTATAAGATAGTGACTCAGAGATTCTATCTATTGATGATTTTCATAGCACACTCATTACTTATGAGATGAGAAGGGAGAAGGCTATGAAGACCAAGACAATGGTTGAAAGAGAATTATCATTCAAATCCATGAAGAAGGAAAAATCTAAGAAGATATTCATTGAAGAAGATGGTGGTGACTCTAACTTGAAAAGTGAGGTATGTAAAAACCTTAACGATATTTTATCTTTGTTTTCAAAAAATGTTAGAAGAGGCACAGGTAAATACAAGGGAAAACTTCCCTTGATGTGTTTTGAATGTGGAGGCATTGGCCACTTTGCGGCTAACTACCCTCGAAGGTAGAATGAAGAAGACAGTGATGAAGAATAAATAAATCCAAGAAGGTTATGGAAGAAGCAGGGTGCTAAAGGAAATTCGGGGAAAGAAAAGAAGTTCTTCAAATCAAAGCGAAAAAGCCTTCTATCTGTAAATGAAGAAGATGAAGAAAGTGATGGTGAATCCAAAAAATCAGTTTAGCATGGTGTTGAAAATACATTCATTGCAACAGTGAATGATGGAGATTTCGGAAGCAGCAGCTCGGAAGAAGAAGAAACTCAGCTGGAGATGCATCTGAAAGAAGAATTGAAGGAATGTTTAAGGAAGGTCAGAAGGCTGGAGAAGCTTAACAAAAAAATTGAAGATGAAGGTTCCTCAACATGAAATCAAGTTAATGTTAATGTAGAACTTGATAACGAGCTTGAAGACATGAAAAAGTCTCTTAAAGATGAGAAAAATCAAAATGAGCACATGAATGTTAAGCAGAAGTAAAAAGTGGAAGAATTAGAGATGGTTCAAAAGAAATTATCAAAAGTCGAGTCAAGAAACATTTTTTTTCAAAATTCAACTACTGATGTTGGTGAAAGTTCCCAACAAGTACATTCTGAGAAAATTCAACAAAAGAATAAAGTGATTACTGTGAAAAAGAAAACTGAGAAAGCTACTTATGTTGTCAAGACCAACGTTGTTGGGAACTCTAAAGTTTCAAGGAAACCTAAGCCTAACACTGGTGAAAAACAAGAAAAGTCAGAGAAGGAAGAATTCCAGCAAAACAATCTTGCTAACAAAAGAATGGTTGGTGGGGCTGAAGAAAGAGAAACAAAGAAGTATCAGAACAAAAGCTTTAGAGGAAGGTACTCCTTATATGGGTACTGTTGGTATTGTAGTGGATTCGGGCATACATCAAATATGTGTTGGTTTAATCAACAATATTATCACCACCCCACATGTTATGAAAGTCAGATATTGAGGGGGAGTCAATCTCCTCAAAGAAAGAATAGTAAGAAGGTCTTCCTGAAGAAAGCTGAGAAGAATGAAGTCAAGATAGGAAATAGGATCTAGTCTCTGGAAACCATTTGTGAAAGGTGTGAACAACCTGGAAACCTTGCAAAAGGATGTCTTATGCTGTTACCGGCTCAACAAAAAGTTATTAATTCTCAGAGCCCGATAGTGAAGATAAAAGTGAAAGAAGAAAAACCTCTTATTGTTGAAACCGCTTTAAAAGTTACAAAGGAAGAACGACCTTGGATACTTGATTGTGGTTGTTCGTCACATATGACTTGAGAGTTGGAGTTGCTAAAAAATATGAAGAGGTTTAAAGAAGGCATTCTGACATTTGGCAGTGATGAATCATTAAAAATCAAAGGAGTTGGATCAGCCATCATTGGGAAAGAAAAGTTGAAGTCTAAGAAAACTTTGTATGTTGATGGGCTGAAGCACAACTTACTGAGTGTATCACAATTATGTGATGAGGGTAAAAAATTTATCTTCAAGAAAGATGGATTTATTGTGAAAAGTGAAGAAGATGGTAAGATTATTACAAGAGGCCAACGAATGAAAGGAAATCTGTTTCAGGTTGGTAATTCACAATACTCTTGTTACATGAGTGTAGTGGAAGAAAATCAGTTGTGGCACAAAAGACTTGGACACATGTGTCAGAGAAATATGAGCAAGATATCTCAAAGGTATAGTGTTCGAGATATTCAAAATTTTCCAATAAGAAGAGATTGGTGTTGCACTACCTGTCAGAAAGGAAATGTTACAAGTGTTGTGCATAAGAAGGTTGACATTTGTTCAAAACAACCCCTTGAGCTGATACATTCTGATATATGTGGGTTGATGAATAAACAATCAAAAAATAGAAACAAGTACTTCATCACCTTAATTGATGACTTTAATCGCATTACATGTGTTATGTTTATGAAAAACAAGTCAGATGCCTTGAAAATGTTTAAGAGTTTCAGAAGGAAAGCTGAGAAAGAATGTGACTACTCTATGAAGAAGTTGAGAATAGATAATGGTGGTGAGTATAGAAGGGAATAATTTGAAGACTATCTTGAGAAGCATGGGATTCAGCATGAATATAGTGCTCCATGTACACCTCAACAAAATGGGGTTGCTGAAAGGAAGAACAGAAGCTTGGTGGAAATGGGAATAATCATGTTGCATGAACATGGCCTTACTCATTATTTTTTGAGGCAAGCTACAAGTACATCTGTTTATATTCAAAATCAATGTTTCTATAGGCCTCAATCAAACAAGACTCCATATGAACTTTTCTATGACATTACACCAAGTATGACGCATGCTAAAGTTTTTGGGAGCCCATGCATTATAAAGAAGAAAGGTGGAAGCAGTGGAAAGTTCGAGCAGAAAGGAGAAGATGGAATTTTTCTTGGTTATTCACCAGAAGGAAGAGGTTATAGATGTTTTAAAAAAGAAACAGGAAGAATTGTGGATATAGTTGATGTAAAAGTCATTGAAAATCCGGGGAAAGATAAGCATGTCCATACAGACAAGGAAGATAAGGAAGATGAAGTTGATGATTCTGATAAGGATATAGTGAATTGCAACCCTAATCAAGATAAAGAATCAGATTCAGCCATATCAAGTGATGAGAAAGACACACGAAAAACTTATCCAAGGCTGATGAAACAAGTGCAAGCTCAGAATATCATTGGTGATCAACGTCACACGGTTCAAACAAGAAGAACGAGTAACTCTTTATCAGATACTTCCTTGTATTCCAAAGTGGAACCAAATGACATTAAAGAAGCCTTTGAGCATTCAGAGTGGGTTCAAGCCATGAATGGAGAATTTGATTAGATTGAAAAGAATGATACATGGGAACTTTTACCAAGGCCTAAAAGTAATAATATTATTTGCAGCAAATGGGTATTCTGGAACAAGTTGAATGAAGAAGGTGAAGTGATTAGAAATAAAGAAATATTGGTTTGTAAAGGCTACTCTCAGATTGAAGGAATTGACTTTGAAGAAACGTTTGCACCAGTAGCCAGATTAGAAACTATTCGAATCTTTCTTGCTATTGCTACACAACGAGGCTACAAAATCATTCAAATGGATATTAAATCTGCATTTCTTAATGGTGATCTCAAAGAAAATGTTTATGTTGATCAACCATGTGGATTTATTGTTGGGAAAAATTAAAGTTATGTGTGCAGGTTGAAGAAAGCCATGTATGGGCTAAAGCAAGCTCCAAGAGCATGGTACTCCAAATTGGATGCTTGCATAAAGAAGATTAACTTCAAGAAAGGAAGAGTTGATAGTAATCTATACATCAAGGAAAGTCAATATCTTCCACTCATTGTTATTGTCTATGTTGATGACATTATTTTTGATGGGAATGATGAAGGAAGCTGTTAAAGGTTTTCTAAAGAAATGAAAAATGTATTTGAGATGTCCATGTTGGGTGAGATGAGATACTTCATTGGGTTACAAATCTTGAAACAGAAAAAATTCATTTTCCTCTCCCAAGAAAATTATGTCAAGGAACTTCTCAAGATGTTTGGCATGGAAAACTCAAAACCTATATTAACTCCTATCTCAGTAGGAACGAAGCAAAGAAAAGATGATGAAGGAAAATAAGATGATCAGAAATAATATCGAAAGTTTATTGGAAGTTTGTTATACCTGACTACATCAAGACCAGATATTGTTTTTGCTGTTACCTTATGTGCAAGATTCCAGAGTGCTCTGAAAAAATCACATCTTATTGCAGGAAAAATAATTCTCAGATATATAAAAGGCACAACAGAATTCGGAATCAAATATTGTGGCTCAAATAACATTGATCTGTTTGGCTATTCAGATTCAGATTGGGCAGTAAATGTTGATGACAGAAGATCCACATCTGGTGGAGTGTTCTTTATGGAAAAAAGTTGTGTTGGATGGCACTCGAAGAAGAAAAATTCATTGACACTTAGCACGGCTGAAGATGAATATGTTGCTGCAACCATGGCTACTACTCAACTTATCTGGATGAAAACACAGTTGGAAGATTCGTTAGTTGAAGTGAAGTTGCCATTGCTCTTGGTCTGTGATAATCAAAGTACAATTAACCTTACCAAGAATTCAGTCCAACATTCACGCTCGAAGCATATTGATATCAAATATCATTTCATCAAAGAGCATGTGGAAAAGAATGAACTGAAACATGAATATATGTCATCTGCGTAACATGTTGCTGATATTTTCATGAAACCCTCTCCAAAGGAATCATTCTCAAGATTGAGGTTGAACATGGGTGTCCAACCTCTTTCACTTCAAGGCTAAGGTATGTTGTTCTGTCCCCTCTCTCCTCTTAACTTTGGATTGTTTGGTCAAGGGGGAGAAGTTGCTTGTATAATAAATCTATTTTTTAAAGAGAGAGTTTTGGGTAAGCTGTGAAATCAGCATTGAACTATTCTAACTTTTTGTTGGAGTGGTTTTAGGAATGAACTTGAAGTTGTTTACAGGGTGCATTAAGGTGAAGCTGTATGAAGTTGACGATGTCATTTTCACTTCTTATGGACAGCATGGTTTTTCTGTCAATGATTCTTGTTTCCTACAATGAGTTACCTCGTGTAGGCTTAGAATTATTGATAAGTAATTCATTTCTTGAGGTTACAATGTTTGGTGATTTATGAAAACTTGGTTGACAACAAAATCCAAATGGGGAGATTTTTAGGACCAACCTGAAGGGAGAGATGGTTTGTATGAATTGGTTTTTGTTGATTTTGAGAAATGTTTCCTAAAGGAATGATACCTTGGATTCGGAAGCTGGAAGTTAGATGTTCGGAACCATTGAATTCGGAATTTGGAAGATAGATGTTCGGAACCAAGTATATTGAACTTTCAGAGTCTGGAGTTTGAGAAGTTCGGAACCAAGTATATTGAACTTTCGGAGTCTGGAGTTTGAGAAGTTTGGAACCAAGTATATTGAACTTTCGGAGTCTGCAGTTTGAGACGTTTGGAACCAAGTATATTGAACTTTCGGAGTCTGGAGTTTGAGAAATTCGGAACCATGAATTTTGAACACTCTGAATCTGGTGTTCGAATGAATTTGGTGTCTGGGATTTGAAAAGTTCGGAACCTAAGAAGGCTGATAGGAGATGAGGAGAAATTTATTTTGATGATGCTTTGCTATTTTTCAACTCACAATTGTGAGTATATGTAGGTACTCATGATTAAAGCAAAATATGGGTGGACAAGGTGTTTCAAGAATCTATGAAGTCACAACGAGAACCAGATTTGCGGAGTCGATGTTCGGAGTCAGGAGTTCGGAGTCTACCTCCTAAACAGAACTTACAGAGTCGACTTCCTGAATTAGATGTTCGTAGAGAGAAGAGTTGAATTCATTATTTTATCGTTCGTAGCCAAAAGTGTGGTGTCTACTCTGAGAATTGTTGATGCCAAAAACCAGAAGTCTCACCAAGAAGTGATGAAGGGTCACACTGTGAATAGAAGTGGTGTCATGCCGGAAAGGTGTTGATGAGTCATGCGAAGACTTCAAGTGATCCTGAAGACTCAAGATGGATGGATTCGAGAAGGTGATACCAAGAAATTTGAGTAACAAAGTTAGATCCAGAAAAGGCCAAAGATCCAAAACTAGAGAAGTAGAAGAAGATTCGAGAAGATTCTGGAAGCATTGAATGAGTCTTAATTGCTCTGAGATTTCAGGAAGAATTATGATTTCGGTGAATCTAATTGAGCGGGAAAATATTTTGGTTTCCCGCCTAAGCACACTTTGGAGCTCCTATAAAAGGAGATCAGAGTACGGGATGAAATACGATGAAAATTTAGAGAGATAAGATCCGGTAATCTAGAGAGAGGGGCAGTGTTTGACCGACTGAGCTTTCATTGTTGTTCCAATCGTAACGAGAATTCAGAGTGGAGAATTCAGACTAGAGAATTCGGAGTGGAGAATTCAGACTGGAGAATTTGGAGTGGATATTTCAGAGAGGAGATTCAGAATGAAGAACTTGTACTGGCTATCACCGTATTGAGTTTCTCAGACTGAGGAAGACTCGAATTGAAGAATTCAGAGTGAAGAACAAATATCGGAGTGGATACTTCGGAGTGGAGATTTCGGAGTGAAGAATCGGAATGGGATGTTCGTACTGCAATTGATCTATCTCAAGTCTAATGAATCCTTATCTCTCTTCTGGGTAAGGAAGTGAGGATTTGTGCTGAACCTGCTTACACTTGTATTTGAAAGGAAGTGCTGGTAACATAAGTTGTTACAAGAAAAGAAACATTTCCCTATTGTGCTAAGAGGGTGCACATGCACTGGAGTAATTGTTTCATAGTGCTTCATGAGTGTAAGGGTATATCCTACTCGTTGTAATCCAAGTATTGTTTTCTTAGTGGATTGTATGGTGCTGGATTGTTTCCTACCATACCAAGGACGTAGCTATTCTTATTGAATAGTGAACCTTGTAAGTCACTGTGTTCTTTTTTGGATGTGTGCTTGTTTGTTTCTCGGTAGGGAATTATATCTTTAATAGGAGACAAAGGATGTTCTCATTCTTAAGGGAACTTAAAAGAAGAAAAAGGGGTACGACTAATTCACCCCCCCCCCTCCCAGTGGTTCATTACTCAAATCGGGTCCTTTCATCATGATCCTGGATGGTCGTCCACGTGGAGACATCATGAGATAGATCATGATGTTCCACGGTCAGATGGTTATACCTGGTGAACTGACTCTTATTCAAAAAGAACAAAAGGCGACACTTATGGACACCTTGTTTTCATTTTTAGAGTTGAAAAACTGAATTAATGGTCTTGGTGTATGGATATTTAGTGCACGACACCCACACTAGACACCTTGAATCTGAATGTCGGACTTGAAACACATAACATTGTAGCCCCAAAAAGAAAAAAAATTAACTCCCAGTCTTAGAGGTGGAACTGACTGCACTCTGATACCACTTTATCATGACCCGTCACTGGGGGCCCATGTTGGGACTTCCCCAAGCCCGCCTTCAAATGGCCAGGGGCGGGCGACTAGAATCGAAGGAATTATCCTTCATGTGGAATTTGTTTTCCTAAGTACATGTACGCACACACATTCCCAACATTGTCCCACAAACTAGAAGGGGAAAAAAGGTATATTATAACAACTGTTGAGTACAAGTACAACTGAAAAAAAGTGGACCAGAATACGAACCCATCAAAAATAATTGAATATAGAAATTTACTAAGGGACTCGAGTATCCATCCACTGAAAACCCCACTTGATCATAGGAGTAGTGTAGCTACTAGAAGTTGACATAGTATATCCTGCCTACCTGATCCTACTAGTCCCTGCCTTCTCCTTGGACTCCAACTCCTCCTTCAAAGCATCGATCATCTGTACCAGACACAACACGTGCAGGCGAAGCCCGTGCAGGGGTGAGTAAAAAAATACTCAGTAGGGGTCCTCTAAACAAAAAAGGAAAGACCACAATGAAATCCTAAAAAACATTAGGAACAAGAACGAATCCATATCATGAATCATTAGCACGATGCACATGAAATCTCACACTAGGTATACATATAGGGTAGTGGTAGAAGAGTTATATAGGACATTGTCAAACATCTCAGCTATTGGAGAACTCCTCCACTATGAGTATAGTGGGCCTATCGGGTCACACAAATTCCACTACCCACTAACCATGGACTACTAAGGTACACCTCCCCATCGCATACCATGGGTCTATCGAGTTATTCAGTATCTCTTCCATTGTGGGCCTAAAATTTCACACATAGGTGCTTCCAACATTTTCCAACTGAGGTACTCCTCCCCATCGCGTACTATGTGTCTGTCAAGACACACAATATCGCTCCCACTATATGCCTAAAAAGTCACACATAGGTTCTTCCCACTGGGCCATAGTCAAGTCGCATAGAGACGCTTTTCAGAAATCTCCATGTCTTAAACAACCGCCGGGTTCTGTGCGTAGCGTGCTTGGGAGAATAGCTACTCAATCCATTGGTCGCATATCAACATCCATGAAAGTCGTCTTAGAGAATACAAAAAGATCTACATCATTGAGAGCATCCCAACATAGAAAATGGATCATCAATCAAATATATGGTATTCAGGTTATTAGGATTTTATTAAACATGGTCCAGTTTCATTTGGGCATAATTTTACCTTGTCAGACTGACCCGACTATCCCGGTCAGGTGCCCCACATTCCTAGGATTAATTAGACCAACCCGACCTAGAATAGTTTGAATAAGGGATATTCCGATCCAGCCTAGAAGTGTGCTATGCCCAATGGGCCTCATTGTATCTAGCCCAGTTTGGTCGAGGGTCTAGCCCACCAGGTCTCCTAGTGACCTAATCTGGTTTGGCCCAGCCAGAAGTGCGCAGGTCTTGCTGCTTTGTGCCGGTCCAACCTGTCGGTATGGGTATAGCCCACCCTAATGGATGGGGGAATGGACAACCATAAAAAACCTATTATTCTAGGGTAAGACTACTGGTCTTCGCTCGGGATATGGTATCTTCCGTCGCGTCCCCTCCCTACCCTGTGACTCGTCCTCGGGGCCTCCGTCTACTGCAGTCGAGTGATAGCGTCTTTCAAGGGTGGCGCAGATGTGGGCCGTCACCTCTTCCAAGGACAATGGGCCATGGCCTCTTCCACTACAGCGTGCACGGGCGCACTGCCTCCTCCATCGCAACCGGCGAGGGTTGGTCGCCTCGTCTATCACACGGTGCCCGGGGTGGCACCGTCTCCTCCACGTGGCCAGAAAGTTCAGGCTACTGCCACTAGTCGTCAGCGCTGGTGGAACCTTGTTCATGCCACCAAGTCAACTCTGGTGGTCCGATCTCTAATCCTCTTATGCCTTCGGGCCTCTCGCTTTTCAATTTTCTTTGCTTTTTCACTAGATTTATCTTTCTAGAACTTGAGGATAGGGCCACGAAGAATGCACTGTAGAAAAACCCAGGCCTTTTTCATATCTGCCTATGCCCTCGGCATTATAGGATTAAAACAGGAGATGTTCTAGGGATTTTATCTCAATCAAACAAGTGATATTTTAAACCCGAATAATGAAATCCCAAAAATCCACCCTCCAACAAGAATGCATGATCTGCAGATCAACCTGTATGGGTGTAGATCCATTTTCATCATTGAATTTAAGAATGGGGAAAACAATATAAACAGAACCCCTATATGGATTGAGGATATGTCACTAATAATGGGTGAAGATCTGAGATTTAATTGATCCTCGATCTGTTAGCATTCGTCATTATTCGTTGATGGAGTTCACCGCCATTCATTGTTGGCATTCATTGTTTAAAATTATAGAGGAAATATTCCAGTGGTTCATCAGATATTTGACCTCCGATTAATTACCATCTCTCCAACATGTCAAAAAAATAAAAATAAAACACTTCATAGTGTTTTAGTTTTGATGTTGTTCCCCATCATTACACTATTTCATTTATGAAATATCATAGTTGTTACACGTCATTTAATGTGTTGTTAAACTATAGGTTTAGGAGCAATTAATGGCTTCCATTAATGCACCTTGTCTTTGCCTCTTCACCACATCACTACATCTCTGTTTCGACACTTGCCGATTGAGGGAATGAAATATAATATATTTTTTAAGATATTTTATTTTTTTCTGAAAGCTCTAAAAATTATCATTTCTGTTTGGCCCTATGAGGTTGAAGTTATGTGATTTCTAGGAGAATCCTGTTGTGTTGTATTCAATAGTCCCCTTAGATTTTCTTTCTGATCACCATTTAAAAAGATATAAAACCCAAATCAGACGTTTATTGAACATACCTTAAAATGTCAAAAACGCCATTCAGGGCTCACCGGGCCTCAGAATCATGTGCCTCTAGAGCGTGTAGTCTCAAAATAATTCCATATAATTATAAAAATTACTCTGAAATTATAAGACCTTACAATTAATGCGATTGAGATGATTACTTAATTATAGATTTAATTAATTGGATTGTGATGATTTATTAATTTATGGGTTAATTATTGGGATTTAAGTGATTAATTAATTATTGAATTAGTTAATATAATCGTATTGAAATGATGAATGGTGAAAATGGAATTCATATGTTATATTCAAATGATTAATTGAAACAATGGAATCCATATGTGATATTTATATGATGAACGATATTAATGGAATTCTTATGTTATTGTGAGATACTGAATATTAACAATGTAATTCATATACGATATTCAAATGATGAATGGTAATAATGGAATACATATATTATATTGAAATAATAAATTCTAACAAAATAATTCACGTGTCATTCAAAATGATGAATGGTAATAATGGAATTCATATGTGAATTGAGACAATGAATGGTAAAAGTAGAATTCATAGTTGAATAGAGATGAAGAATGGTAATAATGGAATTTTTAGAAATGATATCCCATAGGGGAAGATCAGAATCTAGCAGGGGTTGATTTAGGACTTGAAGTTCGATATTCCTCGAAACTCAAGGGTTTATGTGGTTAAAAAAGGAAACATTACCAGGATGGTCTAAGTACGAGTTGTCAATTCAAACCACACCCACCAAAATTATTATAAAAAAAGAAGAGTACAAAAAAATGAGTAAAGAGTGACCACAACATTAGAAATGTTCAAAAAGGAAAACAAGAGGTTAACTCTTACCACTCCATCTAGATACCAAATTAAATGGATACCAACCACTGTTATTTGGGAGTCTCCCTCTCCTCCAGGAAGTGTCTCATTTGGGCAGCACAAGCACATGAATCAATGAAATATATAAGGAGTAATATGGAATATTTATTATCATGTATTTCAATGAATGATGTTGAAATTCAAACATCTAATTATACCAAATACTATAGTAAATGTTCTTTGATAGTAATTTGTTAATTTTAAAATAATCTATGAAACCAAAAACATCTGGTTCCATTTTTTTGATGGTAACATATAAATTTAATTCAATCCACTATTTTATTTTATCTATAAGGCCATTGAAGTACCATTAACTATCATAATCCAATGGAGGATCCTATAAATTTTTTCTCTTACCTTTTTACATTCAATGAGTGGTGAAATTCCAATCGAGTCATATGTATATTTCACGAGCTAAGAAAATCGAGACAGATAAGACCATCCACATTTTCATTAGATCTTGTCGTCTGACTTCCCCTTTGTGGAATTATGACATCCTTTCTACAAGCATTTTTATCATAAGATCATACTTAAAAAATTGATAGATTTTTCAAACTAAGAAATATTATTGATCATCAATAGTATGAGAGGCAATATGGTCAATATGATGAAGAATTCTAGGTTTACCACCAGTGCCTCCAGCCTTCATGTCTGCCTCCAAATGTAAAGACTGGTTGAAATCATCCACACCGGAATAAGTATAGTAATTCAGCACCAGAAAATTTTTGAACATTCCCCTCAAAAGAAGTTTGATCTTTTACATGCTCATATGCATTGGGAGACTAGGTTTTTCAATGTAGTATCAAATGAGAGCATTCATCATCCAAAACATTCATTCCATTATCAACAACCTATATGTTTCCTTGCTTTCTATCTATCCCAAATGTAGTGGAGACTTATCCTAAAGCACACACTCCTCCCGTGCATCAGAAGTTGGATAAATACTATCACCACCCAAAGTAGCACTAGAAAAAAATGTAAATGAAACATTATTTTGAAGTGCATCAATGTCTAAAGAATCTATGATCCAACTCCCTATAATAGGACTAATGAACATGGAAGGTGGGGGGAAAAACATCCAATTCATCCATCCCTAATATACTCATATTTCTATTTATAGGCCTGACTGCATTATTAAAGGTAAATTTATTCTTCCAATTCATATCAAGGTGCTCATACTATTTATAATTGTTAGACCCCAATTATCGATGGAATATTTATATTGAATTTTAAATACATAATCAGTAAGAACAGAACTATGGTGCACACTCATATTCAATTTCAAGATCAAATTTAATGTCACAAGCTACAAAATACAAATTTTCAAATAGAGTTGAACTGAGAACAAACTCAGTAAAAATTCTAGCATAATTTTCATACCTGTCTATATAAGTTTCCTTATCAAATTTAATTGGAGTGCCTATATCCAAATACACGTCCCAAAGAATATTTTGGTGCAAAAAAAACTACTTCATACCTCTCACCCAAATCCATGACTAAAGAATAGATTTATTGGCCAGATTCTAGTCAATATAGGGTATCTAATCAAAAAATATATGGACCCCTTTTTTGAGATTTAGAAAACCATAGCTCCATAACATAAATAATAGGTCCTTTGAATTAATGGTAATATGGTAAAATCCCATTACAATTAACAAAAATTCCAATATCAAATTCCCCAAACCTACATCAATATATTTCTAAAATTCATCCAGATTAAAGGGAAAACTCTTCACATGTATCATATTCCATGAAATAATCAATTGTTTTTAAGCCTCCACCAAGTCCTCTAAAATCATAGGTTTAGCTTAAAAAATGTAAAACCACCATTCCTTGAGATCCACTTATTCAAACTTGAATTGTTCTAATAAAATGGATAAATCAATTTGGAATAATAAAAGCATAGTATAGTCTCCCCATGATTTATATTAGTCACCTGCTATTAGTCGGTAGCCTCTAGTATATGGGGAGGTGCACTTGAGGTCATGTGACTGACTGTCTTGGGGCACCGATGTGTGGAACCAAGGAGGGGATGTTATAATGTGGTGTCTAAGCCTTGTTTTATTTTATTTTTTTCTCCAATTTGGGAGTGGTATAAATAAGTCTAGGAAGTCTCAGGCCTTCCTTATGAGCTTCTTTATAGGAGAAGCTACACCTAATATTATAGAGAAACCATGTACCATTGGTGGGATTGTTGTTTTTTTTTGATGTAAGAGTTGAATATTATTTCACATTGGAAGATGCACTCATTGTGGGATGTTATTATTATTTCATAGTTTTGTTGAGATTTTACTTGTATCCCTATATGTAATGGGGGTTGAGTAAGAATGAAACATTATAGGAATTTAGGATTTTTTTTAACATGAATCATTTTAGGAATTCATGTGAAAATTGGTTTTCAGTGAGTTGTTCAACATTAACTATTTTTCCTTGAATATTAATTTGAAAAAAGGTGCATATTGTTAAAATTAAAATGGTAAAATGATTAAAATTATTAATAATTTGGTGTATAAATTAGATATAGGAATATGAAAATTATTTTACCCTTTTCATCCATGACCTTGATGTCGGATGGTAAAGGATAGTGATAGTGCCCTGGTTTTGACCATGTGGAGGGTTTAGGGGAAAAGGCTTGTTGTTCCTTGTTGTAGTTTCCCCTTATATAACCATTCTAATGCGATTTTGTCTGTCATTATACAAGAGTATTTAATTTTAGAGTTTTCCACTACAAATTATAATTTTTGTGTGGATGATAAGGGGACATCCCCAGAAATGAGCATTAGGTTATAGAACAAGAGCCCCCATTGGTTCCCGATAACAGAGGGGAAGGGATATTCTATGGTAACCTTGGTTGTTTTATATATATAATGGATCCATGAGACATGGGAAATGAGTATTTATTCATGCTCTAATTTACCCAAAATAAGAAGGTAGGATAGTCCTTATAGTTTAGCTTGGGTTATCGAATCCTCAGAGTCCTATGAAGTAACCTACAGACAAGTACATTTTATGGATTGTTTTCGGATATGAAGTGGAAAACATTGGGCTACATTTAGATGAGTTTTAAATGAACTATAATATACTTAAGTGAATTCAATTTAAAAGAGTGAGTTGATCCAAGGTTGTCACCTGGGGTGGATTGGATGTATTTCCATTTCAATGATTTCAATTTCTTTTATTTGAGATGGGTTCATCTAAGAAGATAAAACAACATAATCACTTACTGGTTTAATGCCTACACCCTTTAATACTAATCACATATACACTTTAAGGATCAAAGTTTTGATCACTTCAATGTAAACGCTCGTATTAGAACATGAAGTGTGTGTCCTTAAATTCAACATAGACGATGGAATTTAAAAATCATCAAATAAAAATCTCAATTAATGAACTGATTATACAATAATGGGGTGATAAATAACATCCAATCCAGCCCCGTTCTACTCCCTTGGATCAAACCATAAGTGTTGTATCCCTCCATTTATGCTATGGTTTCAATGGAATGAGGAAGTATACTCATGAGAGAGGAATTGAAGAAGTGAATAAAACAATAAAAAGAAAACGATCACTCCACGGTTGTGTGAATAATATCACAAGATTTAGTTTGAATAAATTCACACCTTGAACAAATGGTATCAATGTGATATAAATAACAAAATAATAAGAGGAAAAGAAAAGATTTTATTAAGAACCTTAAGTGAATTGAACAACTTACATGTGAAAGACAAACTTGAGACAACAAAATCGCAGCATAACATTACAATTGAACAAAGCACCAAAGATGATAAACTCCTCCACCACCACTGCATTAAATAGGAATTTTTGAAGCCTTGGGTCGAGCCTCAAATAGTAAAAAGCATCCCACATGATTATGGTAGGCCTAGGGTGGTGGAAAGCATGTGGAACTTGGACTTTTCCACACTTGACCCTGGGTGGCATCTAGCTTTCATCTACCGAACAGACGCACTTCAAAGCCCTTTGAGATGGACGAATCAGAGTGGGATGTAGAAGAATAAAATGGAGCCCCGGATGTCCTTAAAATATGTTACAATTTGGCCCCATTTGGCATTGTGGATTCAGAGATATGATAATATTGGTATGTTTGTTCTCTAGGGAGCAGAATCTGGACTAGATTGTTATCTTCAAATTGGGCCGCTTTAATGACCACCATGTAAGCCTAATTAGTAGTGAATCCTGGAAATGATATGTTCTTATATATGTCTTCTATCATCCCAAAAAATTTGGGCTTTATTGGGTTTGTAATGTGGGTCCCAAATTCTCATATGTGGGATGGTGTCCAATCTTCCATCTATAGAATTGCTTTCATTCTACTCCCAATATCTCCATCATCCTTTATGAATCCTCCATTGATACCTGAATAAAAAATGATCATATTGAAATTTATATCAATTTCAAAAAATATAAAATTTAAATATGGATAATTAAATTCCTTAAAGTCAGATGAATCATTGTGTACTTAAAATGATATTCAAAAATGTACCACATAATAGTGCATTTTAAGAAGGTATTACAATTATTATGTGAAATGATGATCAAAGTGTATAATTCACTAAAATGGTGTTTATGAATAATAAAGAACATGAATATTATATATATTAACAATTAATATTATCCTAATTTAGTGTCTAATCACACCCTCCAACTTTAGTTTTGCTAGTCCCGAGCAAAATATATCTCAACAATATGAAATTGGAATTCCCTTTAACAAAAACATTTTAATACACAATGATCACCAAAAACCATATACCAAAAAATAATGAAACCCATCAAAATATTTTAATACAAGATAGTTTCATAAGTAGATCCCAATCCGAAGCTCATTCCTTTGTTTAAATTCATTTCCATATTTCATCCAACATCAATTATGTATAAGGATGTGTTAAGTATCACAATAGACATGCGGGTTCATATTTATTAAATGGGGAAATGACGGAAGCGCTAGGTGGAATCACATTTCAATATTAAGATGAGTATTCAATTTTTTTGTATTATATTTTTTTTGTTTTTTGTTTTTGTTTTATTTTTTTGGCAATTTTTTCATGGTAATTGAAATTGCACTCAAAAGAGTCTACCCCTGTAGCGAGACATTTCCAATTACTCCCAGGCTCAAAGACCATAGGGCACCAAGTGAATCCCACATACTCGGGAATCATCTCAAGTTTACTCAGTCAAAAAAAAATTCAAATTACCTAACATATAGATAAAATTACTAACTCTGGTCTAGAAAACTATGGAGTCATGATCCCCAAGTGCCAAAATCCACGCATTAGGTCATTTCATTTCTCTACGTGAAAATTTATATTTTTGTTTTAATTTTTTTGAATACTTATAATAAACTAAAATGATCACCAAAACAATTCTATTTATTTGGGGGACCCCATGAACTCAAACTAATACCCCACTATCTAAGGGACGTGCATTGTGACCCTCTTTTTTTTATTTGGATGAAAATATAAATGATGAAATATCACATTGGACAGCCACACTTTCCAAAATCTATGCTCATGAAATTATACAAGGATTAAAATCAGAATCAGGGCATGCTAAATTATTTGATATTTAGTTTCAAAGTGTGAAATGTGTATTACCATGTTCAAAGTTAAAGGGATTTTTTCTTCCATTTAAAGTTTTTTTTTCAAATCAGTCTTTTTTTAACACAAAAGAATTTTTATTTTTTCTCCCCCCCCCCCAACATAAAAAAACACTATCGCTAGTGTTTAAAGAAAAGAAAATTTAGAAGGGGGTAGAAGTATAGAATTAATTTTCAAAAAGGAAATATAAAATGAGGATCATGGAATGATGTCACCTGGCGGTTGAAGTTGAAATTATTGCTGCTCCCTTTTAATCCTTTGATATCAATGTCACTTTCAGAGTTCCCTAGTAGAAAAAGGAAAAAAATAAACAAATCAAAATAAAACAATATATATATATTTATATAATAAATAAAGTAAAATATAAGTATATATATATACATTATAGAATAAGAAATCATTAAAGCTGTAGGTCAGTGGTAAGCGCGCACCCCTGTCTCCCTTCGGTCCCAGGATCGAATCCCCGCAACTTCGCCGGTTGTGACGGGGTTTGACCCACGACCCATGATGTGTTCCTTTTTATTATTATTGTTATATTGTTATATTTTTTATTTTAACCAACAAAATCATTAAAATAAAATAAACTGATCATACATTGTCTTCTTTTTAAATTTTTGGGTAAGGTATTACTCAAGGATCACACCACGTGACACGGATGAATATGGTTCTCCACTTTCATACCCATCCATACTCATAATAGAGGAACAGGTCAATAGTCTTTTTTTTAAATATAAAAATGTTTAATTAATCCTATTTAAAATATAAATTTTATTAAAACAAAAAAATGGTAGGAAACATGAAAACCATGGGTTTCCTCCCATGCAGTGCTTTCTTTAATGTCGCTAGCCCGACATGGATCCTAAATCTATATATTTTTTCTCAGTTCATAGGTTGGCTCAGTTAACTCAACGTCTATTTCCTGTTTATTGAATGATTCAATGAATTGTTTTAACCTTTTACAATTGACCTTTAAAATGTAACCACGTGTGGGATCATAAATATCTACTTCCCCATGGGGGTATACATGATGCACTATTAAAGGACCTGACCATCTAGACCATAACTTTCCCAAGTGTCAATGAAGTTTTTAACTATACAAGAGTACAAGTTTTCCCGGTTCATAATGTTTGTCCTTGATATTCCTAGATTGGTAGGCATAAACTCTAGCTTTATTGATCCTTGAATTTTCATAAGCCTCCATCCTTAATTCCTCAAGTTCATTGAGATAAAATTTCCTTTTTTTTACGTCTAGTGAGAGGTCATAATACATTTTCTTAATTTTCCAAAATGCCTTATGCTCAATTTAAATAGGTAAATGGCATGCTTTTCCATAAACAAACTTATATGGTGAAATTCCTAGGTTGGTTTTGTTTACTGTACGATATTCCCAAAGAGCATCCAAGAGTTTCTCAGACCAATCTTTCATAGAAGGATTGACATTTTTTCAAGAAAATTATTAATCTCCCTATTCGCTAACTCATCTTGAACATTGGTCTGTGGGTGGTAAGAAGTGGACACTTTGTGATAAATTCCATATTTTTCCATGAGTGATGAGAATGGACGATTGCAAAAATGAGTTCCACGATCACTAATGATAGCCCTCAGAATTCCAAATCTAGTGAAGATGTCTTCCTTGAGAAATCTAATAACAGTTTGATGATAATTGGATATTTTAGGAACGGACTCAACCCATTTGGAGACATAATCGATATCTAAGAGAATGTAAAGATATCCCATAGAGTTTGGGAAGGGATCTGTGAAATCTAATCCCCAATAGTCAAATATTTCAACCACTAAGATGGGAGTGAGTGGCATTTGATTCCTTTTTATGATGGACCATACTTGCTGACACCTAGAATAGCTTTGAAAAAATGTGTAAAAGTCCCTTGAGAGGGTGGGATAGAAGAGACCACATTGAAGAATCATAGCAGATGTTTTCTTAGAGGAAAAGTGACCTCCACATGCCTCACTATGACAGAATTTAAAGATATACTCTTGTTCAGATTCTGGGACACGCCTCTTAATGACTTGTTCAGGGCATAACTTATAGAGGTATGGATAATCAAACACATAGTTTAGAACATCAAAAAGGAATTTCCTTCGATCTTGAGTCCCTAAGAATTTTTGAATGACTCCTGTAACTAAGAAATTTTCTATGTCGTTATACCAAGGGCAGTCACTCACAGAGTATAGGTGTTCATCAGGAAATGAATCAGACCCAGAAAGGTGATTTTAGTTATCTTTCAATTCCATCCAAGAGAGGTGATCAACTAAAAAATTTTCAACGCCCTTTTTATCCTTGATTATGAGGTAAAATTATTATAAGAGAATTACCACCTAATCAGTCAAGCCTTAGCATCTTGTTTTTGGAAGAGGTATTTTAGTGCAGAATGGTCATTGAACATAGTGATGGGGGATCCTAAGAGGTAGGACCTAAACTTATCTAAAGAAAACATAATATTAAGTAACTTCTTTTCAGTATTGGTTTAGTTGATCTAGGAATAATTTAAGGATTTTCTTGAATAAGCAATGACATAAGTCGTTTTATCAAAATTTTGTCCTAACACAGCTCCTAAAGCAAATTCACGGGCATCACACATAAGTTCTAATGGAAGGTTCCAATTTGGAGATTTCATAATGGGAGGATAGGTGAGAGAGGATTTGAGGGTTGAGAATGAACCCTCAAAGCTTTATGTCCAAACAAATGGATAATCCTTTACTAGGAGAGCACAAAGGGGAAGATAGATTGAACTAAAGTCCTTGATGAATCTTCTATAGAAACCAGCATGTCCTAATAATGACCTCGCTTCCTTGATAGTTTTGGGTGATGGAAGGTGACGAATGATGTCAACCTTGGATTTATCAACTTCAATCCCCCTACCTGAGACCAGATGGACTAGAACTAGTCCCTTTTTATCAATGAAATAGAATTTTTCCATGTTTAGGACCAGGTTTTTTTCATCACATCTTGAAAAGACTCTCTCCACATTTTTCCGACATCCCTCAACTGTATCCCCAAACACAGAGAATTCATCCATGAAGTCCTCTATAAAATCCCCTACCATGTCTTAGAAGATTCCCATCATGCACCACCAGAAGGTTCCAGGAGCATTGCATTAACAAAAGGGCATGCGTATAAAGGAAAAGGTGCTGAAGGGACAGGTGAATTTAGTCTTGCCTTGATCCTCTAGGGAGACCTCAATTTGATTATACCCTGAGTACCCATCTAACAAACAGTAGAAGGCATGACCCGCCACTCTCTCAAGGACTTGGTCAATGAATGGTAAGGGTAAATGGTCATTCTTGGTGAATGAGTTTAGGTTCTTATAGTCAATGCAGACCCTCCATCCACTACTCACCCTTGTTGGAAGAATCACTCCATCCTCATTGGTTATCATTGCGATTCCTTCTTTTTTTGGAACCACTTGGATTGGGCTAACCCACTCACTCTCAGCTATGGGATATATGATACTGGATTTAAACAATATCAGAAGTTCTTTCCTTACTACCTCCATGAGATTAGGATGGAGTCGCCATTTAGGTCAACGACATGGATTTGAATCAGATTCCAGAACAATCCTATGAGTCCCAATAAGTGGGATAATCTCAGGAATATCAGACAGGGTCCAACAAATGGCTTTCTTATGTTTCCTAAGGACATATGGAAGCATCCTCTCATGATTGGATTCAATAGAAGAAGAAAATACAATAGTATGTGTATGATTTTCCCCTAAGAAATCATACTTGAGTGATGCTGGATGTTCCTTCAATTCAAGCTCAGGTCTGTTCAGAATTTCAGCAAAAGATTGGGACATTGGATCAAGATCAATATTATTTCCTAAATTTTTAGATAGGATTGATTCCCCACTTGCAGAAGTTTTAGATACTATATTGGCTTGTTCATATTTAGGGAAGGAAGTTGGAGTGGTCTCTATGAAAGTGGTTTCTTGAAAGGTTTCACTGATTTTTGGACCAAAGACATCATCATAAGAGAAATTTGATAATGATTCAAGCCAAGGAGATAAACTTCCTTCATATTAACAAAGGAAATGAATCTCATCCTGACTTAAACATTCATCAAATATTCCATGATGTTCAATGGATTGATTTTGAATGCTTCATATCATTTTTACTTTATGAATGTCCTCGTCATCCCCTATTTGCGAGCTTGAATTATAGATGATCAAGTCTGGACTCATGTTTCCAAAGGTGATGGTCATGTTCCCATTTCAGACTCAGATAACAGAGTTGATTGTTGCAAGGAAGGTATGACCAAGGATAATTGGTGTTTTTCCCTTATTTCCTAAGTTTATATGGTAGTTAAGGATAATAAAGTCAACAAGGTAGAAGAAGTTTTCAACCTTTACCAGAACGTCCTTTAAAATCCCCTCTGGAACCCTAATTCTACGATCAACAAGTTGAAGTGTGACAGATGTGGGTTGGAGTTATTCTAAGCCTAACTAGCAGTACACAGCAAAGGGAATGATATTGACACTAGCACCCAGGTCACACAAGGCCTTGAAAACTTTTCCCCCTCCTAGTTCAACATTGATGTAAGGGAAACTCGGGTCTTTTAACTTAGGAGGAATGGTCCCTTGAATGGTGGTACTCACATTAGTAGCCAAAAGGACTTGGTTTTTATGTGAATATTTTCATTTAAAAGTGCACAAGTCCTTAAGATACTTTGAGTAGGCAGGTATGGTTGGGATGGAATAGAAAAGTGGAATGTTCAACTTGACTTGTGAGAAGATTTACCTCAAATTTTTACTCAATTCAGGATTCATTTTCCCCCTCATGTGTTGAGGAAATGGTGCAGGTTGTGGGGTTTTTTATTGAAGAGTTTTTTCATTGACAATGTTATCATGTTTTTTAGTTTGATCATTTGGTTCATTTGAATTTTCATCCAAGTTTGAATCTTCAGGTGGGTTCTGAATTAGTTGTTCAGGTTTCTCAATTGATTTCCTACTTCTTAAAATAGTCACAGCCTTTAGTTGTTCATGAGTAGTTTGAGTACAACTTGACTCTCCCACTGAAGTTGATGATGGCACCGCCTGAGTAGGAATGGGTTCCTTTCCAATTTTGATGGTTTGAAGTTCTTGATTAATGGAAGATACTTCTGTGTTCATCCTTTCCATTTGTTTTCACAGTTTTTCTAGTAGGCTTTATGGAACAGTTTGGGTTGGTTCTTGAGAAGATTGGTTTATCCCAGGGGGATATTTTGGAGGTGGGATGGTTTGTTGAAAATGGACCAGTGGCTGTTGGTATTGGACAGGATGGGATTGGAACTGGTTATGGGTGTGATAGTTCTAATGGGGGTAAGGATTTTGTCCCTGTGGTTAGCTAGGATGTTGGTTATCTTTCCAGCGGAAGCCTGGGTGGCCATTATAACTTGGGTTGTTGTTGTTTTGGTATTGAGGATTTTGAAAGTTCAATGAATTTACTTCATCTGTGGGTCCTCCTAAAAAACGCACTTGATGGATGGAATGGTTGGGCCGTTGTCTGTCTTATGGTCATGTTTGTCACAAATTTTGCAAACAGGGTCAACAGTTTGGATTTCATGGACTTTCCTAAGGTCTATCTCTTCAACCTTCATTGAGAGTGCTGCGAGTTTAGCCCTAAGGCTATCCTCTTATCTATGTGTATGAATTATAGTAGTTCTTTGTGGATTTTCAGAATAGGGTGAACTTCCCCATGTTTGTTTTTGTTCAGAAAGGCTTTCTAGATACTTGTAAGCATCATTTGGGGCTTTGTTTTTAAAGGTTCCATTACACATCATGTCAATGAATTGTTTTTTCCCCGGACCCAACCCTTCATAGAAAATTCTCACTTGTTCAGAAATAGATAACTCATGTTGTGGAACCATTTTTAGAGTGTCCTTGAACCTCTCCCATGTTTCTTAGAATGAATCTCCCTCTTTTTTAAAAAAAAATTGGATACTCTTTTTAAGTGCAATTTTTTTGTGGTGGGAAAAGTATTTCTTGTAGAATTCTCTTTGTAGTTGGTCCCAAGAGTTTATGGATGATGGTCTCAAATTTTTTAGCAAATTTTTTCTCGATCCATTAAAGAAAAAGTAAATAGCCTCATCTTAGCTGATTCTAGTTGATGTGGGGGTCACATGGTTTCTACAATGTCATTGAACTCCTTAATGTGAAGTTAGGGCATCTTGGACTCCAATCCATGGAATGTGAGAAGACGGTTTAGGAAAAGGGGATTAAAGATGTAGTTGGAATATCCTAGGGAGTTGTGTTGAATTCATGAGGGGGCATTGGTCTAGTAATGTGTGAGGTATTCATTCATGGTTTTATCAATTGCATTCCCCAAGTTTAGGGCTGCCTCATCTGGGTTTCTATTTTGGTTCCCACCCGGGTTTATGAGTTGGTTTCTTTGAAGACCTTCCATTGAAATAGGCTCAATTTTTGACTCTGGATTATTACGAAGATTAGGATATAATGGAAAGAGTTCCATTGGTGAACTTGACTCCCCAACCACAGGACTATCCACCCTAACTAGGCGGTTTGATTGATCATGGGTGTAGGCGGACATGCGCCAAAAGAAAAAAATAATTAAAGGGACAAGATAAGAAAATTTGGATGAGAAAAGAAGAAATGGGGGAGAATATAATGGGTGTTTAGATAAATTACTTGGTTCCCTCGAAATGGCTCCAAAAATTGATTCATGCTCAAATTTACCCAAAAGAAGACGGTAGGTCAGTCCTTGTAGTTTATCTTGGGTTATCGAATCCTCAGAGACCTATAAATTAACCTACAGACTTTTACATTCTATGGATTGTTTTTTTCATTGAAGTGGTAAACTTTGGGCTGATTTTATATGGATTTTAAATGAACTCTATGATACTTAAGTGAATTCAATTTAATAGAGTGATTTGATCCTAGGTTATCACTTGGGGTGGATTGGACGTATTTCCTTTTCAATGATTTCAATATCTTATATTTGAAATGGGTTTATTTAAGAAGATAAAACAACATCATCACTTACTGGTTTAATTCCTACACCCTTTAATACTAATCACCAATACACTTGAAGGATCAATTTTTTGATCACTTCAAGGTAAATGTTTGTATTATCCCATGAAGTGTGTGGCCTTAAATTTAACAAGGACAATGAATTTCAAAAATCATCAAATAAAAATCTCAATTAATGAAGTGATTATACATTAATGGGGTGATAAATAACATCCAATCAGGCCCCTTGCTACTAACTTGTATCAATCCATAAGTGGATTATCCCTCCAATGATGCTATGGTTTTAATGGAAGCGGGAAGTAGACTAATGAGGGAGGAATTGAAGAAGTAATGAAAACAATAAAAAGAAAATTATCACTCCACCATTGTGTGAATAATTTCACAAGGTTTAGTGTGAAAAAATTCACACCTTGAACAAAAGGTATCAAAGTTATATGAATAATAATAGAATAAGAGTAAAAGAAGATATTTCATTAAGAAACTAAAGTGAATTTAAAAACTTACATGTGAAAAACAAACTTGAGACAACAAAATCGCAGCATAACATTACAATTGAAAAAATAACCAATGATGATAAAATCCTCCACCACCACTGCCTTTAAAAAGAATTTTGGAAGTTTTGGGTCGAGAATCAAATAGTACAGTGAATCCCACTTGATTATGGAAGGCCTAGGGTGGTGGAAAGCTTGTGGAACTTGGGCTTTTCCAAACTTGACCTGAGGTTGAAGCCAACTTTCATCCACTGAACAGATGCGCTTGGAAGTATTTTTATATGGACGAATCAGAGTAGGCCATAGAAAAATAAAATGGATACCCTGATGTCTAATTACCGTCTGTAATGGTTGGGAGCATTTGGAGTTGTGGATTCCGAAATATGATCATATTGGTAGGATTTGTTTCTAGGCCACAGATTCTGGCCCAGAATTTTATCTTCCAATTAGGCCACCTTAATTACCACAATAAAGGCCGATTTTGCACTGGATACTGATGAATTATTTGTTCCTCTATATGTATTCTAGAATCTCACGAAATTTGGGCTTCATTGGGTTTATAATGTGGGTCCCCCATTATCATCAGTGGTCTGGTGTCCAATATGCCTTCTCTATATTTTCTTCCATCCATCTCCAAATAACTCCATCATCCTTTATAAATCCTCCATTGATCCCTGGATGAAAAATGATCATATTGAAATGTATATCAATTTATAAAAATATAAAAATAAAATATGGATTATTACATTCCTTAATATCAGATAAATCATTTCGTTCTTCAAATGAGGTTAAAAATGTACCACATAATAGTGCATTTTAAGATGGTATTAGAATCATAATGTGAAATGATTTTCGAAGTGTAAAATGAACTAAAATGGTGTTTATGAATAATAAAGAACATGAATATTATATATATTAACAATGAATATTATACTCATTTAGTGGCTAATCATGTATCCTTTTTTTATTTTCCCTTTTATGTGGGTGGTTTTGGAAGTGAGAACTCTCTTTTTTGAGAACTCATTTTTAGGGTGTGTGAGGGACCGTCTTGTTTGGATTTTCGTAGTGAGATGTTGGTCATAAGGGAAGGAAATTTCTTTCAAGAGGTTAATGTTTTTCCATAGTAGGAGTTATCATCGGTAAAGTTGTATTTGTGGTGGTGTTCACAAAAACCATTTTAGCATACTTCTAATTGTTGAATATCATTTCCATTACATTAACATCATCATAGGTACGCTGAGAAATATAAGGCTTTACACCAAGATACCTATATGTTTTTTGGATGGATATGGTCATATTATAGGTTGCGATTATGAAGTGATATATGTGGAGTGGGATAGCAGGATGTACACCATCAATAGTTTTTAGATGTGGTTCTTTGGATGGACTATATGTCTATGAACAACATGGTTTCCACACTCAATAGTTTGGAATAGGTAGTGGACAATGTTTTTTTTTGTATTATGAATGGTTAGAATGTTACATATATGTTTTAGGGATTAACATGTGATTTCGATGTGGGTCATGGTGGATTGTTTTATTAAGAAATAAGTGTTATTTATGGTTCAATTGTGGGGAGTGAGGTGTTAATAATATATGCACGGAGAAAGACCATGGGTTTGAAGTGGTTTCATCAAAATTCCATTGGGGAACCTATAACATCCATTTTAAAATTACTTATGGAAATGTTTTTTGGGCCTTGGTAGTAAAGGATGTATTTCAATTCTATGTGGTTTTGACCGAATGTTTGAGTTCTCATGTCAGATATTGTTGTTGTGGTTGGTGTGTATGGTAAGATGGGAAACACATCATATATATTGTGGATGTTGAGCATTAGACAGATGCCTATTTTGAGGATAATGTGATATTTTTATTAATTCATAGTGAGATCTATCATGGGGAAAGGCCATTCTGATTGTTCATGTATTTGGAAACGTGGATGTGTTTAAGAAGAAAATTTGGAAAGGGAAGAAGATATGTGGGATTAGTGGCCCAATCCTTTAGACTTGGAAACATTGATATTCTTGGGAGTTTAGATCGATGATGAGATGTTATAATGTGTGGATATTATTAGATCATAACACATTCTTAAGATTTATATGGATAAATTTTAGGTTTTATTTTTTCCTTGGTGAGTATTCTTTTTTGGGTTTTATCATGGGGTTCATTTGTGTGAAAATTTGAAATTTGGGAAGGAATTTCACAACTATAATGTTTATGTATATTTTCTCAGACTGTGTGTCCCATCCCAGCAAACTATGTGAACCCAAATAGTGGGGATATCTATGTCTAGGACATGGTTTTCCAAAACATTAACCCTACTAGGAAATATTATTCACCCCCCCCCCACCCCCACTTCATGAGTCAAATGGTTAAGGAGCATAGTTAGGGGAAACTGTTCACCCCTACCTGAAAAACGTTTCAAGTGATTTCAGTTAATCAAAAAATTAGTTTTTAAATACATAAACCCCCTATATTAACCCAAAATCTACCCCAACTCATCCATAACCGATTTCAATTGATTTTGGTGGTCCCCAGAATAATTACTAGGGCTTATAGTCTCCTTTAATTGCGATTTGAAGCTCTGATTAAATATCTACACCCCACCCAGTAATATAATCTTATCACGTGTGCTTACATTCTTCTCTACCGATTTTCCCCCCTATAAGGGGGGATATAGACTATCCCATGATGGATATGTATATTGGATTATTGGATCTTGGTTTAGAATTGTTGAATCTTTATTGTTTGATTTTAAATTAGGGTTTCATATCAGTATCCAATCAACCTCATTATTTCGTTCAAATTGGGGATTTCTATTGAGATACCGTTAATCAATGAATTGAGGTAGGTATTATATTATTCATATCCCATAGTCATGATTTCAATTACGGTGTTTTATTTGTATAATTTCAATGGTTCTTTTAGCATTTGGGTTTCTTAATTGAACTAGTTAATTTTATGAATTAAATTATTAAGGTTTTTTGATTTGGGAATAATTAATTATAAAATTAATTATCATAATATTGAATTGTGGGATATGTGGAATAGGTGAGATTGATTGAGTTGAGATAATTAATTATTATATTCATCATAAATAAATAGAATTGTTTTGTAGAGATAACTAGTTACTGAATTAATTAAAGAGATATGGATTTGTTCGATAGTGAAAAATAATTATTGATTTATTTATATGTTTATTGAGTTGTTCTATTGAGATACATAATTGTTTAATTAATTTTAGAGATGCTTTTGTGTTTTTTTTGTGATAATTAACTATCAAAAAAATTATGGGATTATTAGGGTAGTGGATTTTGATTAATTAATTAATTGGTGAATTAATTGAAGGTATTGAATGTGATTAATTAATTCTATAATTAATCTATATAATTAATATAGTCAATTAATTGATGAGTTAATTATATGTATTGGATTAGATTAGTTTATTTTTTGATTTAATTAATTGAATTAGCATTAAAAATTAATTGGTTAATTAATTGAAGGTATAGACTGTGATTAATAAATTATTTAATTAAATAATATTGTTGACATGATGAATTAATTGAAGTGATTAAATGAAATTAAATAATTATGGAGTAAATTAATGGAATTGATGTGAAAATTTAATTAAAAAATTAAGTGAACATATTGAATGAGATTAATTAATTGTGGAGTTAATTAATGGAATAGACATAAAAAATTAATTGGTCAACATATTTAAGGGGTTTTAAGTAATTAATTAACTGAAGAATAAATTAACATAATTTATATGAATAATTAATTAATGAATTAATTTAAGAGGATTAATTAGATTAATTAATTGTACAATTTATTAATTTTTTTGATGTGAACAACTAATTGGTGAATTATTGGAGGGGATTGAGTGTGATTAATTAATTTTAGAATTAGTTAATAGAATTGATTTAGATTAATTAATTGGTTAATTAATTAATGGATAAAATGTCATTTTTATTGAATTGGACTGATTAATTTTTGAATTAATTAATGGGGATTTTTTTACAATCAAATATAATGGAAATGATTACTAAATTGGTGAATTAATTAATGGGAATTTTTGTTATGATGCAATTGAATGTATTGGATTTGTTAATTAGTAAATAATTTAATTAATATGGGCTATTTTGATGTTAAAATTGAATGAATTGGAATAATTAATTTTAGAATTAATTATTGGGGATTTTTGGGAGTATGCAATTGATGAATTGATGAATTAATTGTTTTATTATTTAATTCATATATTTGTAATTATGATTTTTACTGATCTGGTTAATAAATTTTTTCATTAATTAATGATATTGGCATGATTAATTAATTATTGATTTAATTAATATATTTTTTATTAATTAATTTTAAAAATAATTAATGAGATTGATATGATTAATTAATTATTTAATTAATTTATTAATTTATTGTGATTAATTAATTGTTGAATTGATTAATTGAATTGATAAGATCAATTATTTCTTGATTTAATAAATGGAAATTTTTTGATTAATCGATATTTTAATTAATTAATTGTATTGATATGTTAATTATTAATTTATTTAGTAAATAAATATTTTGGGATTAATTAATTGTTGAATTAGTTAAAAAGATTGATGTTATTAATCCAGTGTTGAGTTAACTAATTTAATTTTTTTGATAAATTAATCTTTTGATTGATTAAAGAGATTGATGTTGTAAATTAATTGTTAACTAAATTACTAAACACATTTTGAATAATTAGTTATTGAGTTCATTAATTGAATTGATGTGATTAATAAATAGTTTTAATAATTAATATAATTGTTTTGATTAATTTATTATCGAATTAATTATTAATAATAAAATGATTAGTTAAATGCTGAATTAATTAATGATATTGATGTGCCTATTATTTTTTGAATTAATTAATGATCATATTGGGAATAATTAATTAATTAATTAATGATATTGACGTGATTAATTGATTATTGAGTAAATAAATAGGATTGAGATGATAAATTAATTATTCAGTTAACTAATTGGATTTAGATGATTAATTAATTTTTTAGTTAATTAATGGGATTGAGATGATTAGTTAATTTTTAAGTTAAGTAATCGATTTGAGGTGATTAATTAATTGTTGAATCAATTTATGGAATTATACGGAAATGATGAATTGTAACAATGGAATTCATATGTGATTTTGAGACAGTGAATTGTTACAATGGAATTCATTTGTGATATTGAAAGGATGAATGGTGACAATTGAATTCATATGTAATATTGAGATGTTGAGTGGTAATAAGGGAATTCGTATATGATATTTAAATGATGAATGGTAATAATGGGAATCATATATGATACAGAAATTATGGTTGTTAATAATAGAATTCATTAGTGATTGGAAATGATGAATGGTGAAAATGGAATTCATATGTGAATCGAGATAATGAATGGAAATAGTAGAATTTACTTGTTAATTGAGATGAATAATGTTAAAAATTGAATTATGATATATAAAACACCATAGGGATAGGTCAGAGTCTGACATGGGGTGAAGTAGGTATTGAGGATTATGTGTCCTCGAGAAATCGAGGGTTTATGTCATTAATTAATGAAAAATTCAATAAGTGGAAACTATTTACATTTTTACTATTATTTAAATATTGTACAACTACATTCAGTTTTTGACTGGATATTGTGTAAGACATCATTTGTGGGGGACTAATCAGTTGTAATCACACCCACTCGGGCTGTGTAATCAGTACATGAATATATTTCATGGTTACAGTACATGATATGGGACAAGGCATTATTGATTTGGGATTGAGCATGGGGTGGGAACCAGATTCCAATTGGGACAATCATCGGAGTTGTCGATGTCTTCACTTTTTATTGTTCATATTGACACATGAGAAATAATTCAGAATGGGTTATCTATAGTTCAGTTTTGATATTGTATTCCCTGCTTTGGTCATCAACATATATTGGTACTATTCTGGTTACCTTTATATGTTATCCTATTATTTTTCATTATTTTCTCTTGGTTTATTACTCTAATAAAAAAGTGTATAGTCTCCCCGTGATCGATATTAGGCCCTCACTTTAATTCAACATCCACTCGCACAGGCCGATGCCTGCCTGTAGTCATGTGATCGACTCTCTTAGGGAACTTGCTTGTGGCACCGTGGCTATGATGTTACATGTAAATGAAAAATACATAACCATCCCATATTTAATATATTTTTTTCTTATTGGATTATAATAATAACATTTAGGAACTGAATATTTATAAGGGTTAGTCAATTTATCCATGAACGTAGTTGTATAAAAAACTGATATCATGTGAGAATTTGAATGAATTACTATGGAATTTTAATTATATTCATGATGACTAAAAGCACCAAATTGAAAAAATTTATTAGCATTAATATTTTCAATTTTACATTTTAGAAATAGGTCAATGTACATTATATTTAATTTCCCATCAAAGTCATGTCTATTTTTCCTTTATTCAAAATTATTCATTGAAATCATCTTTTCATACATATATGTTCCTAGATAAAAAATATATTGTCATTTCATCAAACATATGATCGTATATTTAAATTATAATTTTACATATAACGAGTATTTATATAATCATTATCAATTTAATTAGTTTTAGAATTAGTGTTCTTCATTATTCAATTCACTTCATTCAAATTATCATTTTGTTAAAATTTTTGTGAAATATCATAATTAGCAACTTTTTACTCCTATACCAAATTCTTGTGATCCTTTCTTGGTATCTAATATAGATATATAAAAGATTCTAAAATAACATTTAACACATTAGGTTTATTTTAAAATTAATTAATTATATGTTAATTATCTATAGAAAATCATGTTTTGAATTATAATCAGAATCCCAAAATAAATTTCTCACATTATCCATGCTACCAATCATTCAAAAATTTATAGCTTTCCTTTTATATTTACAAACCTCACTTGATGAACATGAGTGGTTTGGTTATGATTATAGTTTATTATATTTATAAATAAAAAATAATTTGGAAATTTTGATTTCATCTATATATTTAAAAAATGAATCATAATATTTTCTATGATTTCATTAACTCAATGATATCATTTCATGAATCATAAAAAAATTTCATTCCTTGTATTTTTAATCTTATTTAGTGAAGTTATATTTATCCTTTCTTCTTGCACTTTTACAATGTAAAATCCAATTTTCTTACATATAACTATGAACAAATTTTCTGGATTCCCTTATTATATCTATTATATACATACTTTTGTCTCCTCTTGATTTATTTTTCATGATTTATATGTGAAATACTTTTATAACAATAGTATTATTCTTTATTCCAAAAGTTTTATCTCTAGAATCATCCTTAGAGAAACTATTTTATGTAAGTACACATTTATATGTAATAGATTTATTTTTGTTGTCATCTTTATTTCCAATATTTTCATCCTCATGACCATACTAAATAACTGTACTAATTATCTCATTCATTCTGTATTATTTTATGTTCCTTCACTCATAAATAACCAAATTATAAGAATTACACATCCTTATAATGGATTTGAGAATTATTTCATCCATAGTATTATTTTCATGTCTTTCCTGAAGTTCACTCTTTCAATTTACAGTACTTTTGAACCGAGGGAATATTTAATCAATAGTGTCATTTTGCACGGCCATATAACCTGGATAATCAACCTATAATTTTATAATATTATTTAGTATAAATTTATCTATATCATAATTATTAACCTAAAAAAATATCCACAAATCCTAAATACACTTAAAATCCTTTATATTAATAAAACATGATAAATTGAGAATAAATAATATTGACGATATAATAATTAATGAAATAATTTAATACATCAATTTTCGAATGAGAGTCAGGATTAATATCCTAATATTAATTAGGTTTAACCATTTTTCTGAAGTTATCAATTTTAATAATCATAATGTGGGATTACACCTTATATTTATAGTAAGAAATTTATTTCCATCAAAAAAGGGATCTTATGTTGATTTTTTTCATATATAGAACCTTTACCAGCATTCTAAAATAATATTTCTCAATGAATATTATGTTTTGTATTTTCATAGAAATATAAATATGTTAATAAAATATAATTCCCTAATTCTAATTATATTTTTTTAGGAATGATCAAAAGATATTATCTATTAAATGAGAATTTCACTAGAACCAATTTTATGATCAAGATGTGAGATAAAAAATATAAGATAGGTTAACTATTTAATATTAATAAAATCAAGGAACCTTATAATGGAGTTATAAATAAGTTATATAGTAATATAAAACTACTGAATATAAAAAATATTTGAAGAGTAGTCTGGAGATTGAAAAGAAAATAATAAACAATATATAAATATAAGTATTTTTATAGTTGTTCATGTCACCATGATCAATAATATACTCTTTAAACCCACATACATATCAGGAGGCATGAAACACATTAAAAAACATTTCTTCTAAATGAGAGTGAAAAATATTTTCAATATTCCTTTTCAATGGGGAATCACAGGCCAAAATCATTCCTTTTCACACCAAGAGATCTAAAATTATTATATTCCATTATAAGTATTGGATGAACCAAAATTAGCTTTACCTGAAAAAATTCATAATCAAAACCTCTATCCTTTTACAAGACCCATGGTATAAAAATTTATTGTTCTTTTTATAGTAAATCATAACCCACACATGTACATTCAATGTACATATAAAAAATAAAAATCCCTTAAAAACATTACAACCTATAAAATACATCATAATGGAAGAATCAAACTACTAAATCCATAAATTATATGGATCCTTATTGTTGGGGTAAGAATATTCTTATTTGGATCCTTATAGTGTATGCACTAAAAGTCTTAGGAAATCATGAAAATATAATTTTCTAAACTTTTAGAACATCTATTTTTCAAATAGTGTATATCGAATATCATGATCTCTACTTCCAGTATCCTCACTCTCTTAATATAAAAGATGAAAAAATGGTTATATGATTTGGTAAACTCTCTAATATTTATTCCTTTAATTTAAAAAGATAATAATTACAGGGATTTCATTTCAGGATCTATGAAAGAATAATTATAAAAATCATCACTAAATACTTGTAACAATATATGAACTAAAATCACATGGATCACTATAAATGGATATTATAATATATTATAATTTGAATGTAATTTATTAAAATGACAAAATAAAAAAAATTCTAATCATTTTATACTCACTATGGCATTATCATGTCACTTAGATATGAATCATAACCTTGTGATACTCTTAACAACACGCCCATCAATGTAACATATCCTCCCAATCATCATGAAGATATATTTCAAAATATCATATTCATATGATATCAAATAGTTTTCATTTCTTGGATTATAATCTAATAATGTGATACATAAAAATATGTTGTCTTTAATTGTATCTCACAAAGAATATAGATATTATACTATCTTTAATGTATCACCAACTATCCATTAATAAAGAACACAACCTCTAACAAATAACTCATTTGAAAATAAATAAATATATGTGAAAACATTTTAAATTTTAATCATTAGAATGTTTGGTTAATTAAAAACCAAAAAAATTGAGTTAACTAAACTAAATCAATAGTAGTAGATAGTGATATCAAATCTTGTGTAAAATATTTCATTAAGATAAAATTACAATGGTTAATTTTCATATTCAAGAAGTGTATTTTGTATACCATTGGTACCATTTTATCCCTAGCATGATTATTTAGAATGAATTCACTTGGAAATGGTATTTAATCGATGACATTTCATTAATCCACTGTTATTATTGTTAGATCATGTATTTCTAATAGATAATATGTGGGATCAATGTAATTCCAATTAAAAAATTTCTAGAAACTAGGATTCTGTAGATTCTAACCAATATTTGAGCCTCTATGAATTAATTGTGGCATATAGTCTAGTTTTGTAATATTTACTAATTTCCATCATCAAAAAATTTCATCAAAGATAATAACTTTATTAGTTCATTATCCCATAACAACAATACAAAAAAGATTAAAATACAACATGAAATATTTATAATTATCAAAAATATATTTCAATGAATTTATAAGAAAAATAATCATTGTTGATGAACATAAAAAAAATCCTCTCATCTATACAAAACAATATGGTTATTTAAATTAAGTTTCCTTTTTATTGGGTAATATCAAAAATAATTTATCAAACATAATTTTTATATTGGGAAACATAATTATACATTATCATAAATCCTTATTGAGTTAAGAATTATAAATACATTGGAAATAAATTATGATATATATGGAATTTTCCAAATCAAATATATATGTGGAATTATAATGTCCTAAAATACAATTTTTTATAGAATCCCATCATAGGTCATAGAGATCTAGTTGTAAACATTTTATGAATAAAATAAAATGAAAAAAAGGTAAAAAATAACAGGATATAGTCATATTGATAAAATTTAGAAAAAATAAATTATGTAATAATCATTAATAAAAAATAAACAATATAATAAAACATATATAAATGTAGTAAAGGGTTATAAATTTTCAAGAAACATATAAAAATGGTTAGGATCCACTAAAAAATATTAATATAAATGGACTAGTATTATCTCACCTAAACCGTAAATTATTTAACCCAAAGAATTTATCTAGAAAATTATTTTATTCATCTATCCCAATAAGTAAATAAATTAATTTATCATTAACTAATTATGCCACTAGAATATAATAAATATATAATCCCAGCTATTGGTTAACGGTTAAATATCACATATGCTAAAAGAAATTAATTTTCATGTTATATAATCTAATCGTAAGAATTGTACGAGAAACAATGTGATCCACTTTTATAAATTGGAATATGTAATATTATTTTATTAATCATACACCTCATTGGAAGAAAAATAAATGTTTCAATAGAAACATTTGGTGTTTATAAAACCCAAAACTCTATTTTGTAGATAATCATGATATTAGGGAAATTAATAACTACTAAAATTTCCAAATATTTTTTCGATATGATAGTGTGATAATTTAATCTATTTTATTGAATTTTGGTGTTATGATCAATAAATGTATTCCACTCACATTACTATAGAGTATATGATACCATCCTCTCTTAGAAAACTCTATTATGTTTGAGTAGAAAATATTATTTATTTCTTATGTAGAATAAAATAGGTTTTTAACATTATAAATTATTTCTAAAATTACTAGTGGTATAGATTACTAAAAAGAGCTTCCAATTATGGTATTGTTCTATTGAGAAATACCTTGATCAGAAGGTCATGGATTTCACCCATTATTAATGAAAAGTTGTTCCCATTCTGGAATCCCCATTTATGGGGGACATAATGTATGTTCTTTCATTATAAAAAATTTCTTTTGGGAAAAATCATGTGACCATGTGAGTATATATCGTTGTTTGATTTTATTTTGCTACATATGAATATAAAGTGAACATAAAAATAGAAGTTATAGACATTTTAAATTGGAATATATTTTTGAAATATGATGACACTTCATATAGATCTAGGATCCAAGGATACCTCACTTTGATGAAGGTTCAATGTCACTATTCCTAGAACTATTCTCAATGTTCACTTCTCTTAGATATACACTGTAGGGTCACTTCACCCTCATTTTTCCAATTGGGTCACATCCCCAAAATCTTGGATTAAATTTCCGTTTTCTAGAACTAGGCATAAGGTAACTTTATATAGATATAGTACAGAAGGTAACCTAACCCTAATCTTGGTTCTATTATTATTTTTTCAATGTTTATGTGTAACATCCCAATACTTTAAAAGAAAATATTTTGTTCGACAACATACAAGATATGCCACCTCAAGCCCAAAAGGAAAATTAAATATTCATAGATAAAGGTTTCTATTATATATTAGCCATTAAATTGGTGGGTATGAATATAAAGAACTGAGTTATTAAATAAATATAATTCTCTAATAAATATTAATTTATTTTTTAGTTTTTAGAAAATAATCACATAATTTTTAGTAATATCATTTTATTCTTCAAAAAATATGTTGTCGTCAAAAATATATATTTTTCTGTTTACGAGTAAATATTATTATTTATAAAAGTTATATATAAATTATTTTCCTGAATTTAATTTCATTTTCAAATTCATAATGGAAAAAATATCTTTAAATTACTTTATGATAATTTTTTGAAAATATTGATTTTTCATGGAATAGGTAAAATTCTAATTTTTATTGAATAATGTATTTTATTTTAAAGTATTAACAAGTTAAATTATTATTTTATTACTTTTTAATCTTTCCTAGTTAATTTTTATTTAATGTTATCGAATTTATTTTTCTTAAATGTATTTAATAGTTTAATTAATAAAAAAACATTTTATTTTTTACAAGGAAATTTTTTCAAAAAATGTTATTCATAACATTTTTCCTTTTTTAATTTGAAATGAAATTATTAAAATTTTGTGATTACAATTTCGAAAAATGGGTTTAATAATTTTAATTATATATTCCTAATTAATTTTATATTTCAATTTAATTTTTATTAATATTAGTAGTTAACTTAGTAATTTTTAAGAAGTTAAAGGTGTAAATCAGGTAATTTAGGTTAAAAATATATTGATCAAGTCCATAAAAAGAACCAAACACTTACCTCTCTCATATTTTATGTTTTCATATAGACTATAGGAATCAATAGGTTGAATTGCTGTAATTTGTTTGAGACATGGATGTGCTTATAAAAATTTTAGTATTTTATTTAATAAAATGTTGAACAGGTCACACTCTTATTTTTAATAAGTGTCATATTTTTAATATGTTATTAATAAGAAGATATGGTTGAATATAAATATTATTTTGAAATATAAAATATTTATCTTCAACATGTTAATTAATTTTTTATTTTTAGTGATGAAATAACTACCTTAACGTTTAACACGACACTAATGTGTTTAATATTTACTTATTGGATAATTGAAATATATGGTATTAGGAATGTTATAATAAATATAATTTGAGATAAATAATAAAATAATATAATTTTAAATATGAACATGAAATTTTTAGGATTTTATAAATTAGATATTTCTTCTTATAAGTTTTATTTTGATATTATTAAAATAAAATAAATAAAATGTTGTAAAAATTGACATTATTGATATTTTATAACAAAAAGTATTTTATTTTATGATATAGTATTCATAAAAATCATAAATTAATTAAATTTATTTTTATATGTTTTACCATATTATCACAAATAAATTTATGGGTTTTTTCTATTTTATAATCTCTATATTGACCCTAAACTATAAAAAATCATGCTGTCAACATGTGAGTTAAAGAGGTTAAATATGTGTGAAAACAGAATGAAAATGGTGGAAAATTATCAAACATTATATATTTTTTATTTTATCTATTTTTTTAGGCCCATTATCCACTTATATTAAAAATAACACAATTTATGGCCATATTTTAATTTATTGTAATTTATATTAATTTAAAATTTTTAAAAATACCAATAATGCCCCTACACTCTCTTATAAAAGGGAAACTATTATTCTCATTTATAAGATGTTGAAACCATTTTGGATAGTCTAATATATTCCAAAATAATGTCATATAATCCTTCCTTACTTTATATAGGTCATGAATTTGTAATAATACCAAACATATTGTGTTTGACGAGTTATTAAAAGAAGGTTTATCAATTAAGATACATATTTTTCAACTACATGTATTATTTTTGTTTATTTTTCCACATAATTAAATTTTTTTCAACCATGATAAAATAATAAATATAGTACCCTAAATATTATTATATATTATTATATTGGTGTAATTACCTATATCAATCTCATCTTCCATCAAATATTAAAATAATTCACCATCTAGAAGTATAGCGGACCACTACATCACAAATAGATGCATTTCCTTTTCTCTAACCGTCTCTCATAAATGGATATTCTGATGGAATAATTTATTAAATATTATATTTATTAATTTATTATAATTATGAAAATAAAATATAAAAATTATATTCTTACCTTTTCATCCACATATAAATGATAATCTTGTTCATGTATATGTGTGGAACACCACCTCCACGAAGTGATGTGATATATTTTCATCACCACATCACATGATTGATGTAAATAAATATATTTAAAGAATCAATATGATATATATGATATTATTATAATTTTTTAAATTTAAAATAATTCTTAACTTCATTCAAAAATTATATTTGAAAAAATAAAATGTTACTTTTGGGTACCTATGGCTTACTGTCTCTTGGATTGTATCATAGTTTCTTTCAAATTTCCATATATAATGGTTTTAATTATAAAAAAATATATAAAAATTGATATTTTTCTTATGAATATTATTATGTTTATGATGTAATTATACCATCTTTGGCCATATTCATTAGACTAGAGTCATTTTATATTTAAGTGTAGAATATCACAAAACATCTGATGTAATTTTAAATGATTATGTAATAAACATGGTAATAAATTATATAAAAGGAATAATCCAAAAGAATTATATCCTAAGAATATAAATAATTGACATATTCTTAATATTCAGGGTGATAAATATCTTATGTGATGATTTGGACTTGTGGTTAGGGATTTTCTTTTAAAAATGTTTTTTTAAAGTACATATTTTATTTAAAAAAGTCAAAAAGGAATGTTTTTTTAAATTATATTGAATGAGTGGGATTTACCACCATAATGAAGCATTAATGATTTAAACATTCCATTATAATTTTTCATGGATATTTTAAAAAATTTCTTTTTCATTTTTTAGCACAATATTTATAAAAATAAGGGATTTTAAAATAAAAGGGTTATCTTCTTTAATAATGTTTTTATATTGGAATATTTCTTGATTTATGATTATGTTATACTTATAGGGAATTTTTTATGATAATTTTTTGTTAATTTATTAACTAATGATGGGTGGTTCTATGATAATCCAAGTATGGGTGGTTGTGTTATATCTTCAAATGCAATAGGTACTACTAAGATAGAAGTCGACAATATATGGATTCATTATATGAGACAGAGTTAAATGATTAGTTTTTTACGAAGAGATAATGAAAATATACTATAATGGTTATTCCACAATAAACTATTATAGATAATTAGAGTATTTTTTATGGTTCCTTTTTCGCAAGGACAGTATGTTAACTATGGTGGTCCTTGATGAGTAGTTTTGGGGGTCACACCAATGATGACCCATGATTATGAAAGGTTTTATCTATATTTTATATAGGTTTAAAATGATTAATATGGGATAAATGTTTATATTATTTATATATAAAATAGTAATTCCTTAATTTCGAGTAATAATTTCAAAGAATTATGTATATTTTGGATATTCATGTTTTCTCTTGATTAATATTTTCTTTACTTTTATGTCCCTTACTAAGATTTCTTTTCTCATTGCAAATTTTGAAAAAAAAAATCATAGGGTTTTAGGATGATTATGGTCAAGGATGGGGTTGAGAATAAACTTTTAAAGATTTTTCTTTAAAAAAATACATGTTTCTTCTAAAAAAGTTATGTTCGATGGTAAAAATTGATAATAAGTATAATTGTGTAATTGTAATGTGTGGTTTTACATTTTAAGGGTCCTTCTAAATTCTCTAAAATTCAAAAAAAAATCATTATAATTATATAAATGATAATTCTAGTTCAAAAATACTATTAGATGAAATGATTATAGATGTTTCTTTACATTTTCTATTTGATAAGGATGTACATAACATTTGGTAAAATGTTGTTTTCATGTGATGTAATCTTACAATTTATAGATACCATCATGGGATTAATGGTTTAAGGTTGATCTTATGATAAAAGTATTAAAACCACCTTTTGACATTTTATATGGTTTATGAATAAGATTTTAAATGTATATTTAGATACATTATTATTAATATAACACATTTTTTTGTATATGTTTTTTTAATATTTATTTGAGGAATATTTTCATTACATTTGATTGAAAGTTATTAGATGTTACTGGTTACCTTTAATTTCTATATGATATTTTGTTTTTAGGTAATTATGTAGTATTAAATTTTGAGGTGCATAATGAAATGTATGAGATAAACATTGACATAAAAAAGTATTCTTTTATTTTGAACATATTATGGATATTTTTTGGATTTTTATCATGTTTTATAAATTTGATATGGATTATATTAAGGCAATTTTAGGAAAACTACTACCCAAAGTGTGGATGACAACAAATCTTGTCTAGAAAGGCCATAGGGATTAAACCCACAACTGAAGGGTGACAAGGATTCATCGTGTAATATGTTAACCTTTTATATATTCAAATTTCTCATATCATGTATTATTTTACACATTTTGAGCATATATTGGTTGTAACCTGTCTTGTCTATGTTTAAGTCAGTTTTTGAAACACTTAGAGGGTTCTTTGGTAGTACATATGTGGTGCACAGTTTTCCCAAATTGTGAGACTACACCCAACCAAACATGCATATATGATAGTGTTGATCGGCATGTTTAGTTCATGGTTTGTAAAATTTTATTCTATATAGGATAGATTGTGAACCTTACACTATAAGGGAATATAGTTAGGGAACACATTTTTCAAAAGTGTATGGCCCTACCCAGAGAATAGTGCACACTAAAATTAAAGCATTAAATATTTTTATTAAAATCCTCAACCACTTTATTTTGTTACCCTTAAACCCTTCTAAAAAAAATAATTTCCATCATTTTTGAATGATCCTGAGAGGATTAAAAGGCTCATTGAACACCTCTATTGTAAAATTTAAGATTTTTTTGAAGGATTGACTCATCTATGATATGTAATCACTTCCTCATCGATATTATAGTGTAACATGTTTATCATTCCCATTAAAGAGGGTTGATATTTACTATGATTTTGATGGATTAGTTCTATATTTTTGTGGATTTTATTTCATTGGATCTTAGTCAACGGTTTTTATCATAGATTTATAATGCAATTTTGAATTGTGACATTCCACATAAAATTGAGGGTTATTATTTGGAAATATTATGTCAACCATCTCATGGTTGGAGGGATAATTTCCAATTCTCATTGTCTTGATTTAACATTTTCTGTATTTAATTGTGAAATTTCATTTTCCACATTTGGAAATTTTATTCTAAATTGATTTAACTAATTGGTTTCCTTGAGATTGTGGAACCACTCACGAATCCCACTGGACCAGTTGGATGTTTTGAGTCTTACTATGATAGAAACCCATGGGGTATTCCCATATATTTGAAGTGGAAAAAGGAAAATAATTAGTTTATGAAATTGAGTTAAATACATTTTTCATGATGTATTATTTGGTTTAATAGTATGGTTTTCTTAACCCTGATGATTTAAAGAAATATGTGGTTAATTCATGATAAATGGATTATTGGCAATTTGATTATATTATTCCATGTGATAAAAGTAAAAAAACATAGTTGTGATTATTTATTGAAATTGTGAACTAAAATGATATTTCTTATGAAAAAGGTTAATGATATCAAACAATTTTGTGAATGTGATACATATGATAATTGAGATTGATCTATAAATGGTGTGCGGGTCAAGGAATGATGCTTAAAGTACCCCCATAGTTTCAGAATAATTCTGCAATCTCCCTAATTCTTTCATGTGAAAAATAATGGTTCGGACGTGGAATGATGCTCTAAATACCCATGGGGTGGGGGATAGGGAATGATGCTCTAATTACCTATGAGGTTCTAGAATGATGCCCTAGGACCCCAAAATATGGGTACATGGATTGAGGTTCTATGATACAAAAAATGAAATATGAATTAAATAAATAATTAAATTTTATGATTTATTGAATTTTGATTTCTTTATGATTATGATTCATACTATAGAGTGGGTTAAGTAGGTATGATGTGGTTTCTTAATGAATAATTATATGTGAAACTTATTTATTTCGTATTTTTATGTTTTTATTTGTTATATAGCTACATACCCTATTATGGACTAGATATTGAATTAGACACCATTTTTTGTGGCATAATAAGTTTACTCGCACCCTACTTGGGCTACCTGATCAGTACATGAATATACTTTATGTTGGAGAGACATGATAAGGGAAATAATACTATGTCAGATAGCTATTTTATGATTCATCATGATGATTGGATGAGGGAACTGGACATTATGTAAGTACCCAATTGGGAGGTGAAAGTGTGTTTTTATTTAAGGTTATAATTTGACACGTAACACTTATATGTCATGCCATATGTATTTGGGTGGTTAATGGTCATTTATCCTTGTTTTGGATTCATAATGTGATGTTAGCCTTTATTGGTTATTATTACATTAATTTCGATACTGTTTATTTATTTCCACTATTTTTTAACTTTCATAAAGAGGGTATAGTCTCTCTATAGTACATATTATATCCTTCATACTAGTCATCATCCTATGAAATAAAGTGATATGTGCTTGAGGTCACATGATGAACCTTCAAGGGTAACTATCTCACGGAACCTGTTTTAAGAGGTTAAAACATTGTATTAAATGGGTTTTTCATTTCCTTTAAATTTTTATATTATTTTATAAACATATAAAATATACTAGGATGATTCAGTTCTTATTCATGGGCTCATGAATTAGAGTAGTTATCTTGGGTATGGGGGAGAAACCATATACCCATTGTTATAATTATGTTCATAATGTTTTCTATTACATATGAATTTTATTTCACCATGAGTGATGCACTTTTTGTGTGATGTTATTACTTTAAAATTATTTTACACATTTCCCAATAAGAAATGATAGTTAAGTATACAAGCATTATCCTAGGCACACAAAATTTCATGTGACATGCATCATTTTAGGAATACACAAAAAAAGAAGTTTTTTGTGGAATAGTTGTAATGAAAATGATTTTCTTTATTTATGTAAATTGAAAAAAGTGAATATTGATGAATTTATAATGGATAAAATATTTCAAGTATAGTGTTTTGAAATTAATAAAAATGGGTCTTCAAGAGAATCATGAAATATCAAATTTTTTTATCTGATATTATTCATGATCCATGTGAGATATTTTTTAGTGTAGTTATAGTGATTCAGTATTGACCATGTAGTGGTGTATAAGGATGATATTTTATATATTTGTTTTTGAATCCCTCCTAATTAAAAGTGATATTGATGTGTTATGTTTATTAATATGTGTTTTTTAAATTTTTGAGACTTTTTTTAGTGGAGGTTTTTTTATAGTTTGACATAAGGAAATAGATAGAAATATACATCCAGTAGTGGAACCCAAGGCCCTGACAGATTCGAGTGAAGGTTCAGGATATTAGTTTTGTAAGAACATTTATTATTTCATGCAGTTTATAGAGAGAGAAAGTATCATGTATGATCTGATCTGGGAGTAACAGTTGTTTTACCCACTAAAATTCACCAGAGAGGACGTACCTAGGGTAGCTATATTATAGATTGAGTTTATTCAGGTGATCCTTGAGAATTTGAGACTCCTATAGAGAAGTGTGTCAAGTAGGATGCTCAATGTTTTTTGGATCAATAAATATCTTATAGGATATCCAGGATTGGTATGATCAGTTAGAGGACATGGTATGGAAATATAATCATGAAAATGTCATAGAACACTTTTACCCAGTGACACTGAGGTAGTAGAGTGTAATAAAGTTTACATAGTTGACCCAGAGGAGTATGTATGTGATGTAATATGATGATATCTTTACAAAATTAAAACACTTTTCTCTAGTGTTTAAAGGAGAAAAGTAAATTATAGTGAAATGTTTTCCTGATGGTCATAACTGTGAGATTATGGGCCATGATAACATCTTTTGGCTTATGATGTTTTCCAAAGTGGTTAATCATGACCTAATTTTTTAAGGGAACCAGATGGATGATTCCGGTGGAGTTAAAAAAAATTTATTAGATTATTAGGAGGTATGACTTCTAACTATTTGAAGTACTATTATGAGAACATCATTTGGAGTAGTCATGTGTAGAGTGAATAGGGGAAGATTTGGATACACTAGGAATCCCTCGAGTGATTTTCCATCAGTGTGATATTCTAAGCCCATTTAGTAACCAATTTCACCGACCATGAGTAAAGTTCAATGCTTTCACAAAGACAAGACATCTGTAGGAGTTTTTTCGAAACCCATGATAGTTGGTTAGTGATGGAGTAGCTATACTAAATCACAATATGGTATGGAGGTCTTCTACACCATACTAGTATGGAAGTTGGTGTACTATTGGGCATGATCGTTAATGATGTGGAATTGGTACTTAGGGGGAGGAGACCCTATATAATCACCGTATTATAGCTCATGGGACACAAATTTTAGTGTAGTAAAGAGGGACAAGATAGTTTCATAAAGTTAATCCAAAACTTTTTCATACCAAGGGTGTACCATCGATAGTCATACGTATTATTCATATATATACTATTTTTTGAAATGCCTTATTTGATATAGCATCCTATCATTATATTATATCTCCTGAGCTTGTTAATAGTTTAAGTATGATATTGGATTTTTTAGTGGTATTATGATAATTGACACATTGTTGGAATTGTAGTCGAGGGACATCTATTTATGAAGTGGGTGTTCTCTCCTAATTGGTAACTGTCATTTCAACTGAGATCTATATATACTTGATAATTTGTGTTGTGACATTATCTTGGTTTTGGAATAGTTGGTATCATTTAGATCCCTATTTTATTGTTACTATATGAATGTGAACATTACATATCTAGAGGGTAATAGTTGTTTTAATAATAGAGAATAGGATATATTGGATGGAATTGTCGGACTAGTTCATCAAAATCTATGGAATACCACATCCTTGGATGGATGTATTTTTCTGGATGATGGGGTAGTAAATCATGATATACATCTTCTAGTTGTGGACAAGTTTCTGGATGTACTTCTTGAAAAATTCTCAAGGTTTCCACTTTAGTGGGGTGTTGAATTTAAAATTGATCTCATTCCTGGATCATAATGATTTTAAATTTAACATTACAAAAAGGAACCAACAGAGCCTCAATGCATAAGTCTCAACTCAAAATTTGGATGGGTAAGAAATTTCTCAATCCAAGTGCATTTCCTAGTTATTCACTAGTTTTCATTTCTAAAAAATAATATAGTACATTATGATTATGTTCTGATTACATAAAGATAAACCTAATAACAGTGAAGAACCAGTATCCTATTCTATGTATTGATAATGTCATTCACCAGTTTAAAGATAATGTCTATTCTACATGATTGAATTGTGATTGGGATATCATCAACATAGATTTTTACCATATGATATACCAAGGAATCCATTTAAACATGTATGACCTATACAAGTTCGTTGTGATGTCATTCGGTTTGATGAACGTACCAACTGTGTTTATATCCATGATGAACCAAATCTTCCACCCAGACCAATATCATTTTTTGGATTTTTTTGGATTATATATTATATTAATAATAAGCTAATGAATATCAATCCCAACATATTGACATCATTCTATGTATACTAAGAGATCCTATGATACATACCTATCCATCTAAGTGTAAATTTGGGATCGACATGGTAGATATTTTCGTTCACATAATCTCATAGGATGGAATGGAAATAGAAATAGAAAAAGTTATTACTGTTGTTTCTTGTGAGTAATAAAAAAAATGATATCTACCATTTTCTATGTCTAGTGGGAAATTATTTGAAAGTTTTCAAAGATATATCACATTTTGAAGCACTAATTTCACGATTATCCATGAAGGGGATCAAGATTGAATGGTTTGGATCACATGAAAATGCCTTTTAGCAGTTAACATATCATTTGAATACTCCACCAATTATTATCCTACCCCATATGGATTAGAAGTATACCATGTTTTTTGAAATGTTTAGTGTCAACCTGGAGTATTATTCCTGTAGGGAGTTTGAGTTGGGGTGTGTGGGTCCTGACAGTTGAGTCAACATAAATTGAGTTACACTACATATGATCTCGAGTTGGCAATAGTGTTTTATGTCTTATAGTGTTCGTGGAATTACCTTTTAAGGAAAAATTACTATTTATGTCAATTAAATGAGCTTCAAGAGCATATTTCCATAATTATATTTGAATCTTTGATAGTGGATATGTGTTGAGTATATGTGTTTTTTGACATTCAGTTATCTTATATTCTATGTAAGGGAAACAGTGTTACTAACACATTGAGATAGAATACATATTCTAAGGTAGATCATGAGTCTAGTTATAATAGGAAGATGATGACTTTTTTGTGGGGATGCATGTAGAGGTTCTGATGGTTTACATGTAGATGACAATTGTATCATTATCCATTGATTCTACACATTCTATCCAGAACAAAGAGATGTGTCTTTAGGATCCAGAGTGTTTGTACTTGAGGGAAAACATTGAATATGGGGAATCACCATCCGAATGGAATCTAGATGAGATTGATATCCTCTGTGTCTGAAACTATATTGTTGTAACTAAATGTACTATTAAGGATTTGATGCATGGATTTCATGCCTTAAACTTGGAGGTTCATCTATGTTTGACCAAAATTTAATGTGTCCTACATCGACAATATTGGTTTCTATGCATTAAAATGGAGATTTCAGGATTCATGACATGGTGCTTCACCTTTCAGTAGGAAAAGGCCAAGCATCACTGACATGGTGAGTTACTCTAGTAATTTCCCATTCTAGAATGGATGTTTGACGAAGTTTTCATGGTTATCCTGGATGGTATTTTGTGGATTCATATGTGTTCTGGGGGAAACATCGGAGAGGTTAGGAGATATTTGGGCCTAGTGGCCTGACCTATTTTTTTAGGAATCATAGAGATTCCTGGGTGTATTGATAAAGGATGATATATTATATGGTATGGGAGATAACAATATCTTAAATGTTATGGATATTCCCTATGCTCATTTTTAGATATTTTATTTACTATTTTTCTAGTATATTTTTTATAGATATTATCTCAGAAGAGTTTGGTAGAATTTTGAAAACTTTTGGACGGTATTTGGGAAGTTAACTATTGTTGAATAGTTTCCAAAATTGTGTTCTTTCCCCTAGAAAACTGTGCATCCTAGATAGAGTGGATTTTTAGGTCTGGAACATGGCTTATGAAACATTGTTCCACATAGGAGAAACTACGTTCCCTAGAAAAAAGGTTCCATGTAAGGGTGCATGGTTTAGAAAACCATGCCACCCCACCTAGGAAATTTTTCAATTAGAAATTAATCCCATGAATTTTGTATTAAAATACCCAAACCCACCAGTTATTATTACCATTCATAAAGAATCTACCAAACCCAATTTCCATCAATTTTGAAGGCTCATTGTAGGATTATGATGCTCCTCGAACCCCATTCGGGGAGAATTAAATGTCTAGTTGAATGGTGAACTCCTATATAGTATGTAATATCTCCCTCATCCAAATACCTCTATATCATGGTTCTCATTCCAATTTGGGATACTTGATTTTCTCACCAATGTTGAAAGATTATATTTAAGTTTCGAAATATTTTTTAAGTTGGATCATGGTCCTAGTATTAGATCTGATATCACTTTTTACATATTGAATTGGACCATTCCACATCAATTTGAGTCTTACCATTTTGAAAGCATCCATCAATGATCTCAAGGAATGTGGTCCAATTTCCAAATCCCAGAGTCTTAATTATAATTATGTGTATATAATATTTCAATTGAAGTTGCAACATTGGGATATTATGTTCAAAATCAGCTTAAATAATTTATTTCGTAGAGGTTTTGGAAACCTTCATGGATATTGTTCCCATTGGAGGTTTTGAGACCACACTGAATGATAGCACATGGGGTGTGCCCATATGTTTGAAATATTTATTTATTGTTTTTATAAAGGTAAATAATTCAATGATGGAATTGAATTAAATAATTATTCTGTGATTGATAATGGGGTTTGATGGGATGATTTTATAAATCTTCATGAGTTTAAGAAATATGTGATTAATTGATGATAAAAATATTCTCGGTGATTTTTTCATATTTTTTCCTTTAAGTAAAAGTAAAGGAAAATCGTTGTGATTATAAATTGAAAAGGCACAGTGGGTTGAGAAATTTTTTAGAGAAAGGTTACTGAAATTGGATGATTAATGGAATTTCATATATATGATAAATATGATTGATTGATAAATGGGGTGTGGGTCTAGGAATCATTCTCCAGATTCCCACAAGGGTGAAGATTGATGATCTGGGAACTCGAAGCATGAATGTGATAAATAAAATATGGGACTCAGACTGATCATCAAATACCCATGTGGTGTTGGATAGTGACTGATGCTTCAAATACCTAGGGTGTTCCCATATGGTTCATTAGGCCCCCAATATATTATATGATGGATTAATATTCCAAGATACTATAAATAAAATTGGAATTAAATAAATAACATAAGATCATGATATATTTAATAGTGATAACCCTTTGATTTGTGGTTCATAATCTAGCATGTGCTAAAGTAGGTATGATGTGGTTGGTTAATGAATAATTAAATGTGAAACATTTTTTTGTCTTTTTATTCTTTTATTATTTATTAAACTATATAAACTATTTTAGACTAGTTATTTCTTTAAACACCATTGGTAGTGTCCCCATAAGTTACACTCACACCCCACTTCGGCTCTCTGATCAGTACCTGAATAGATTTATAGTTTATAGGATAGGATGATGAAAGATCCATATGTTTTATGGATGATTTGGAATTCAGGATAGGGATTTGATGTGGAACCAAAACATGATGTCAGGAACCACATGATAGGTTTCAATGTGTCATTATTTTGGATATTGATTGACACTTGAAACATATATGGAATGACATGTTTATTGTTTTTTTCTGGTCATTTATTATTGTTTTGGATTCATCACTAGATGTTGGTCCAAACTGGTTATTATTATTATCATTTTGATACTATTTAATTATTTACAATTGGGCGATTCTTTGATAAATTGGGTATAGTCTCTCCATGTTACATATCAGGACCTCACTTATAGTCAGTATCCACTATCATATGTGTTTTAAATTTTCAGTTTATGTGATGAACTAGCTTGGGGAACCATCATGTAGAACTTAGGTCGGGACTTTAAGAATCACCAACCACTAGCCAAAGTGATTTATTTGTTATTATGAAATTGTTTTTATTTTATTAAACTATATGACACATTACAGTTAAGTTCATTTTGGGAACATATATTTTATTAAATAGATAACAATAGTATTGGAAAATGATTTATTGATTATATAATTAATTTTATTTTAGAATATGTTTAGTATTTTCAGAACCCTATAAGATTGTGGTAAAGAAGATACAATGGGTTATTTTTTAAGGAATCAAAATTGAAATATATTTTGGAAGAATATATGACTTTATTTTAAATTTATGGTGATATAGGTTATTTATATACATGATGAAATATCATAGAGATTATCTGATTAGGGAAATTATTTTTTGGTATGACACTTCAAGAGTCAGAAATGTGGGTTAAAATAAAACAATGAAATAATTTTTGAATATTATATTATAAAATAATTCCAGTTTTTGGGTTTTAATATTAATTTAGCTTATATCTTTTTATTAAACTAATATATATTAATTTATTTAATTAGTTTAGTTCACCTTTGGGTATTAGTCTTTTATCATTGCGATTAATGATGTTTTATTCATATGAATGTTTATTCTTTTTGGATAATTAAATAATCTACAACTAACCATTCGGGTTTTGGTAAATTCCAAAAGATTCGATGAATGTATGTTATTATTTTGTTGATTTTGTATAAATAGTAGTTGATTTCCCTCTTTTGGGCATGAAAATGCATCTAGAATACTCATATTTTAGAGAAAAAGATGAAATTGTCATGGAAATTGAATAAAGAGATAAATTATAAATGTCAGGTAAGTATTATTCCTTATGTTACCAGCATAGATGGAAGTAAAATCACTTAACTCTAGGAAAAGGATCTTTAAATAAAATAAATTATCCTTTTACTTTTCTTACTGAAAAATCAATTGGTTTTTAACCCATCAATGATTTATGATTTTCTGATGGTTAACATTCTCAAAAGTATGTTCTCTATCACTCTCTATCAATACATGGGAGATAGATTTCACTTAAATCTCCAAGTATTTATACATTGAAACCTAATATATGTTATCATATGAGACCATTTTACTTTATATTCACACTTATCAAGTGGAGGCTTTATTAATCCTTATTACGATGTTGTAGTTCAATAATTTTATCTTCAAATGAAAAACCCTTATCACCATGCCCGATTTGAAAATATCTAGGATGAATTTTTCCAAAGGGGTTAATTTAAACTCTTAATAATTTAATAGAAAACTTTATGTTTGATATTATACATGATATTCAACATTGGGATTAAACAAATAATTAAATTTTATTAAAAGAATATGATAGTTACAACCTATTTGTTAAATTAGCAGGTGGGAATAGGAATATTTGATTATTCTAATAAATATAATGTTTCAAAATAATTTGAATCTGTTGGTTTGTTATAGAAAATTGCCACCCAATTTTTATTAAATTTATCTCATTTTTTGATGAAGAATATATTCTACAAAAAATCTATTTTTCTTCTTTTTATTAGTGAAGATTATAATTTATAGAAGTTATAGTAAATTTATTTGAAAAAATTTATATCAATTTTTAATTTATCATGTGAAAATTAACTTTAAATATAATTTTGGCCATTATGTGAAAATATTGATTTATCAACATATAGTGTTAAATACAAATTTTTTTGGAAAGGTGTATTTTATTTGAAACTATTTATAAGGTTAAATTATATTTTTATTAGTTTTATTTATAATTTTTTAAAAAATTTATTTAAAATAATTATAAAATTTAAATGGATTTAGTACATAAATTTTTTATAAAAAATATTTATATTTTAAATTGTATTTTTAATGAAAATTTACTTGGCAATGTGTTTTCCCAGTTTAATTCTAAATTAAATTTTCAAAATTTTTCATTTCAAATTTTGTAAAATGGATTAAATATTTTTATTTATAGGGAAAAAAATATAAAATATTTCCCTTTTATTTTTACACAATATGAAAAGTAAACATATTAATTTTTTTATCATAGTAAAAGGGTAAATGGGAAAATTTAGGTTAAAAATTTGATAATAACAATTAAATGAATCAAACACTTATCTAAATATTATTAAATGATTATATATATACCATAATAATAAAATAGTCTAATTTAAACCTTTTTGGTCCACATGGATGAGATTATTCCATTAATAGTATTTTAGTTATTGAAATGTAAAAACGGTCAAACTCTTACATTTAAATAAGTGTAATATTTTAAATATGGTATTATATGGAAGATATTTCCAACTATAAATGGTATTTAAAAATATTAAATACTTCTATTAATCATTTTAAATTATTGTTAATTTTTAGTAAAAAATAATAAATTAATTATTTTCACAATGTTGAGGAAATAATTATTTAACTCATCCAAATATCAATAAATAATAATAACAATAATATTAGAATACAAATAATGTGATAAAAATAGTGTGATAAAATAATTTTATATATTAAATTTACATTTTTGGTGTATAATAAAATAGTTGGTTCGAATTATAATTATAATTTTTATATTATTAAAATCAAGGAAATGAATAGTTTTGAAAATTGACAATATGGATATTTGATGATAAATATTTTTTTAATGATTTCAAATTCATAAAATTCATAAATTCATCCAACATATTAGTAAATCATTTTTAAATAAACCATGTTCCATTCATGAATATTTTTCCATTTTATAGTAACAATGTTGTCCCTCAAATCATAAATAAACATGTTATCATGATAAGGGTTAATGGGTATAATAGTTGTTAAAACAAAAAGATAACTGTGTAAATATAGTTAAAAAAATATGCTTTTTATTGTCTGACTTTATTTAGACCCATAATAGTGTTATATTGAGAATAACTCAGTTTTTCCTTTTTGAAATGAAAATCAATTTATATTAATTTAGTATTTTGTGGAATTCCAAGAGTTCCCCTCCCCTCTCTTATAAAAGGGGACATATTATTCCCATTTATTAACACATAAAATCCATTTTTGATGGTCAAATTCCTGACCCAATACATTCCTAGAATTTGTAAAAACATTATATATTTTTCTATGAATAATAAAAAAATATATGGCTTAAGGAGTTAAGAAAAGGATGTTTTTAAATAGGTGGTGGTGTTTTCAACCGCACGTTTTAATTTTTTTCTTCTTCATCCTCCATCAAATCTACATGAACCATACTAAAATAATAATTGTAATAATTTATATATAATATTATATTGGTATTATTATTTGATGACACAACTCCATCTCTTACTCTCTCAAATGTGAAATGAATTCTACATTTGTGTGCACAGCTGACTATCCCCACGTGAACTGATGTAATTCAATTTCCATCAATGTCCCTCAAGACTAGTTATAATAATGGAATTTATCGTCATATATAATATCAATAAAATTATTATCATTATTAAAAGATAATATATATCTTACATTCATACCTTTCCATGTATAGAAAAATGAGAACATTATTCATGTGTACGTACAGACTACCATCTCCATGATGATATGTGATTTTTTCACATGTAATTTTTTTTGATTATATTTAAGTATATTTAAATATTTAATATGATATTTAGGATATTTTTATAATTATTGGATGATAAATTAGAAATTTCATTGTTTCAATAATGATCATTGAATAGAAACATTACTCAAGAATATGTACAACTGTCTCTCACCTTTATTATAACGTACTTAATTGTGCATAAGAATATATAATAATAGAAATTATAATTATAATTTATTTAAAAAATTGATAATTATTTCATGAATTTTTTAATGGATATGACAGAATGATGAAAACTTTGATAAAAGAAAACATACCAATGTCATTTTTATAATTATGTACAAAATATCGTTAAAATAACCAATTTGAATATAAATGATTATATAGTTAACGAGATAATATGTGATATAAATTAAATAATGAACTTATAAATGGTTTATTAGAAATTTAAAATTTGTTCCAAAGTTAATTCTTTAGGAAGATAAATAATTTATATTATCGTTTGGATTTAACGTAGGGGAATTCCATTAATATTCATCTTTTATTGTTCCACTTTCATTTAAAAGAATCCAAAAGGAATAACTTTTAACTTATAAGGTATGAGATGGTTTCGCAAACAAAAATTTTCAATTGTGATTTAAATCTTATGTTACAATTTTACATTTATCATTTGAATTAAAATATATTTTTTTTGTATCGGTACTGTATTTCTAAAAAGAATTAATTTCAAAATGGAAATATTATTTTCTATAATATTGTTTTTATGATGAAATATTTCATGATTAATGTTTTTTATATGTATCTCAATAATTTTTTATAATTATTTTTTGTTATATTATTGAAAACTAATTTTTTTGTGATAAACAAATCATGATTGGTCACATTATAACCTCCAATGCATTTGGTACTCCATATATGTAAGTCGAGTATATAGTTATACTATATATTTGATAGATTTAACCTATTTGGTTTCTCCAAATACTTAATTATAATATACTACGATGGTTATTTGATGACTAACTATGATTGTGTGTCATGATTATCTATAGTGGTTTGACAAATGTAATCATTGGAGGTTTACCATGAAGGTTTTCCGTGAGAAGTTGTTGTTGTTAATCCAATGATACCCCATGTTCCAAATATGATTTATCTCATACTTCTATGTTCATTATATGTTTAATTTCAGAAAAACATCTATATTTATAATATAGAAATTAATAATTTCATAAAATCTATGAATAATGTTATAAAGGTAAGAATATAATGGATTTTAATTTTTTCCACTTGAATAATGGTTTTTAATCTTTTTATGCCCCTTAAAAGGATTTTTTATCTTGATCCCACGTTTTTTAAATGTTTTTCACAAGTTTAATGAATAAATAGGTAAAATATTTGTTTTGAGATAAAAAATTTCACAATTTTTCATAAATAGTAACCATGTTTTATAAATAATGTTTTTTTTTGTGGGAAAAATTATACAGAGTATACTTGTCCAAATATAATTTATGGGTGTACATTGAAATATTTTTTACTAAATCACTAAAAGTATAAACAAAATAGTTCCTCATAATTTTAAGATGGTTACTTCTAGATCAGAAGACTTTAATTTTTAATTCATAAGTCCAATTCCTTACACTATGATTTATGTTCAATTCACCTAGGGAATTATATTTATTTAAAAATAAACCCTAAAGGGTCCTCATATGATACCTTTTGGAAGTTAAAGATGAAATTAGATCTCCCTTTACCCACGTCTCTAAACCCTATATTGTTATACATTATGGTTAAAACCTAAGGTAATTGACTTACCAATGAGGTTGTCTAGGTTACCTGAATGATTAAATGAATAAATACTTTAGGGAGTACAACATCCTCCCTTGTTATTCAACACTTTGTTTAAGGAACCATTTTGACTGGAACACATGATATCCATTATTTTAATTGAATCTATGAAGATACCTAACATTGAAGGTGGATCCTAACCCAAGTCTCTCCACATGGTCAGCCACAACTCCATAATCTAGTCTCCAAGATCACTTTTCCCAAATCAACAATCAAGTTAAATTCACCAAAATCTAGTCTCAATGTCGGTTCTTCTGGATCTAATCTCTATAATGATAACACCATAATAAAGGATCCAATGTTACTTCACCCAAATCTACGATCCATGAAGACTTCACCCATCCCAATTCATTTTCTATAAATATACCACCAAGGAGTTAAAATTTGAAACCATTAGGAAGATGAAGAGACGCCCAAGGATCCCTTCACCATGGGGTCTAGAATTCCCATCGAGGTAGCATTATTATTCCTAAAACATATGCTAATGAACTAAAAACAAGGGTAACTACGATATTGAGATCTTGATGAAATATGAAAAATCACTTCATTCTTATTTCATTAGAACTATAGTAATGAACTGATACCTAGAGAAATACTCTCGAACAATTTTCTCAAAAACATATATAGATACCCCTAATCTCTTTGCTTCCCACATCACCTTATCCCTCACTAGGGATTAAAAAATTCCCTTGCAATCACTCTACCCAATTACCTCATTTTCCCCTCACTATAGATAATAACCTTCATGAGCCCATTCTTGGGAAAAACTCATGGGTGTTACCTTGTTCTGGAAAATCCAATTATAATATTTCACTGGTGTTAAACCTCCTTGGTGATCCATTAATAGGGAAAAAACATTAAACACGCCCTGAATACTAATAAACCTCCTCATGAAATCATAATGTGTTATGTCCCCATATATGCCCCTATACAAGGGAGAGCCTACTCCTTTTTCCCAATAAATGGGATTCAATCCACCCAAGAACCATTCCTATTATCTAATCAAACTAGTCATGTGTACATGGGATCTTATCTTATGAGGACCCCGATTAGTACTATAATGAATCGAGGTTCAAAACATGCTCTCCAATCATCACCGGACTCCTAATGGATAACTTATCCTTACAATATAACACTCAAGTTGTGATAATCACCTTTATTTCCTTTCCAACCCTGATTTTAGGATCTAATATTCGTTTTCATATATAAATTTAGTCAATATATGCCTCACGGTTTCCTAAAATTATTTGATTCGATATAATCCTCCTAGAAACTCAAAATATTTTCTATTATTCCCTAAAAAATCATTCTCATTTGTTTTATCGTTCATCATTTTTTCTTACATGTTCCATAAAATGGGGAGTACTCTATCTATTATGGACCATCAATACTATATTACCCATCATGTTCTGTCGGGATGGAGAAGACATTATATTTTTTTTATAATCATTATAGAAATATGAAGATAACCACTATATTTTTATGAAAATATAACCTCAATCAGTGTATTTTTTGTCATTGTTTTAGAATAAGAGAATGTGGGTGGATAATGATATTTAGTCACACAACAGATAAATATTAATTTGAAATCAAAATATATTAGTAAATTGGATACATAATAGTTATAAATTATATTACATGGGGTATCTAATTTACATACATACAGCAATTTAATTTAATTCATACATAACCTAAAATTGAACCCCCACTATTTGTATGAATAAATTCCTTTAAAATTTAAAAAATGATATAATGAAAATAAATGAGTTCTCATTATATAAAGTTTGTATCCTAATAGAGAGAGGACCATGGGTTTTCACCATATTAAATATGTATGTAAAATCTAAAGTTAAATTTATTTATATCATGATTAGATCGTTTGAGTTATACCATATATTAAATCAACAGACAACAAGATGGCCAAATATTTAAATATCATTCACTAGTTTGAAACTTTTTCTTATCCAAAAGTTAAATTTATGTGTTTAAAACAACCAATTAATGAAAACTATCCATGTAAACGAACAATAATATTGATATATAAGAGGAATTTATCAATGTATTAGAACATCACACTAATTTTTCATTGTTAAAGGATAATTATATATGTTATAAAGCTCATGGAAACCATTAGGATATCCCTATAAAAAATCATTATAACAATATATTATTATAACATAATATTAAACTTTTTTATAAAACATATATTTTAAGATAAAAAATATATTAATATATTAATATTAAGTATAAAAAATATCATTTCATTCTACTCAACAAAATGAACATGCTGGTATTTTTTTATGTTTTTTGATCGATATTTTCACAAATGATGTATAAACAATGTAAATTTAAAAAAATAACTTGAATGATTTAATGTATCTCTAAAAAAATACCATTTTGGTTTATAATAAATTGATTAAAATGGATGATTCATGGGACTCAAATGGAAATTAGTACAATATAGGTGTAGATTATTAAATTCAATAGTGGATAGTATATATGGGAGACCAACGGTCATACATCATAGTTCACTGGATGTTGTCCAGATGGTAGATATGCATGGATATTTTTCTAAATGATCACATGTGGTATAACACACACATATATTGTTTAGAGGAGGCATATGTGGGTCTACATTCCTTGGGTAATGCTTAATATATTTATACACTACAAAAAAACAATGAAGAAAGTCCCAAACCTAATAAACTTATATAACATATCATAACCAAAAGAAGGGTTGTTTAATCAACCAATTATAGTGTATACCACACCACATAGTAGTTCTAGGATATTCAATATCATGATTTATAATTTTTCTAATCACACGACCCTTGTGGAACCACGTTGTGAAAATGATCTAATGTTTTTGATCAGTTATTTGGCCAATTCGGAGATCCCAGTATACTCTTCCTCTTAGTTCACTTTTTTTCATCTCCTCTATTGATGTAGTTATTAAAAAAATTTACCATGTATTTTTTGTGACCAGTTATGGCCAAAATTATATTATTTTTCTTATATCATCATATGGGTCTAGGAACTGGTATCCAACAAATTTTAAACTACCATCTTTCATATGTTATCCTTAGTCAGTATAATGAGTACCACATTATTATGCACTCAAACTATGACAATTTCTAGTATCTATGATCATATCCCTAGTAATTGATATAATATAATGATTTCATGTTATCGGTGGTCATAAAGGGCATTTATTGGTCCTCTGAACACCTGTAATAATTAAAAATATTAATTATATGTTTTGTTATTAATGTTTAAATTTGTAAATTATATATCATAATATAAAAAAATTAAAAATATATGTATTATATTTTATTATGATGATTTAATATTCTTATAGTTGGGGTTAATTAAGAAGGGTTCATATTCCTACAGTTGGGGACAACCATCACTTATTAGATTTTACATTTAATTTTAACCTCCCTAAAACCTTTTCTAATAATAATAACATAACATCAAATGATTATTTATAAATAAAAAATGAATCATACAACTCAAAAATATAAATTCTCTTAACATAAACCTCTCATGAAAAACTATAACATTATAAATACTATACATTTTCAATCTAGGGTTTAAATTTTGAGATCTTTTACCTTTTCACTTCGGTATATTTATCATGAAATTATTCACATTTAAATTTCAATTTGCATCACCTGTCAACATTGAAATATCACTTATAAGTTATTAGTTAGTTTGAAAATATCCCTCAGAACATCATTATGCAAAATCAATAGCTCATTTAAGAAAACAAGTAAACTATTTCTCCATTAAAATTTTATCAGTATATAATAATATTATTGAACTAAATGAAATTGAAAATATGGGACATCAATATAATGTGTTAATGGTAAAATATTTTAGTTTTATATTTTAGGGAAAAAATATAAAAATATAACATTTTAATTTACTATATTATAAAAAATAAATTAGGTCTTTTGGTTAGGACCTAAAACTAAATAAATGTTATATTATAATGATCACAAATGATAGTTTTTTTATATAAATTGGTTAATTTTTTTGTGACAGGAAACTATGAAAGAAAATATTACCCTCCGAAAAAAAACATTTTAAAATAAAAAGTAAAATTACAATACCATAATTGAATAATTTAATTGATATATACTTCAAAAAATATATGTAGACTACAAAATCAATATATAATCCTTCAAGGCCCAAATTAAAATAGATACAATAAAATATTTCTGTTTAATAATTTTTCAATAAATGTATTGGGAAAATCATGGATTAAATATGATACATGATAATGAATATTAAATGTACATGGTTGAAAATACATATTTTAAAAAAAAATATTAAATTTGATTGCGGTTAATTTTTTTATCAAGAAATTAAAATGAAAGATATACAGATATCATGTAGTATGTATCTATTATTATATCGTAGATAATATATTATTATTTATGTATGGTTTGAAAGAAAATTATTATGTATATCACACTCATTATAAAGGGGTTAATGTGAAGTTATATAATAATTTTTCTTTCATGTATAATTTTCTTATTCATTGTTATTTCTTATCTAGGAAATTATAATTTTTATACAATAATTATGGTTGAACTGTCGATCATGCAGTGATTTATCATATATTATCATAATAATATTTTTTTCATATAATATTTTTTTTATCATTAAATTATTAAATATATTTTCATTTTAATTCCATTAGGATTCAGTATTTAAATGTACATTTAAAATGGGATAATTCATTTCCAATAATATTTTCAAAAAAGAAAAATAATACTGTATTCTTTATATAAAATTATCTAAGGTAATCTATAATAATAAATTTATAAAATTCATTTAAATTTCATGGGGATATAATTTATTAAACTAAAATAACAAAATCATACTGTATAAGGACAAATAAAGGCTGATAATGTTGAGATATTTTGGGTATAAAATTTTGAATGGAATGTCACTATCTTGTGAATATCAGGAGATATATGACACTAATTGTTATAATTATAATTGAATTTTAAGGATAACATAATTGATGAAAATTAATTTATATTAAATTAGGTTTTTTTGAATTTGGTTTTCATTTTCATCATTTAAAGATGAGGGAAAACATTATAAAAGATAGATTACTCCCAACTAGCACCATGACATTGATATTTTACTTTGAATTTTTCCAAAAATTACCACCTTCAAGTATTTTAAAATTATAATTCAACATAGAGTGAAACACAAAAGCCTGGGAAATTTATTTTTTCATTACTTATCATCATTCTCTTTTACAGATTTCAAAACATCTTGTGATAAACTATTGGGGAAACAAAAAAATCCCAAATGTTTATAAATTTTAATTATTGGATGATTTTTTTAATTATTGGTTCTAATATTTTGGAAGAACAAGAAACAAAGGAAATATTTAGGTGCTTCCTCGCGAAGCTTCCCTGTTGAGCCCCCACAACACCATGGCCGACGTAAAGCTTCCCTTCTATAAAGTTGTGTTGGGGCATGGAGGAGGGAAGCTCCGCGAACCTGTTTGACGTTTGTGAAGCCACCATGGAGCAAGGTGGCGGGAGTCTCCATGAACCCATTTAACGTTTGTGAAGCCGCCATATACCAACGATGTGGGAGGCTTCGTGAACCTGTTAGATGATTTTGAAGCTTCCGCGAAGCAAGGAGATGGAAGGCTTCGCTATTACGACAAAATTCCACGTCTCTTCATTCCTGGCATGCTCTGCTTCACTGTACCTGATGAATTTAAATACTGGACTCCCCTCGAAACCAAATAACTAATCCTATAACCTTTATCCTACCTAGCTCTCAAATCGCGATGAAATTTCATCTCTATGAACCATGAGTATTTCAAGGTACATTAGCATCATGAAGTGCCTCCCACTTTGCATTAATTAAACCCCTCTTCAAAGAGGGATTACCTTAATAGAGCCCATGGGCCTCCGCAAAGGAAGGGGATACCGATGGGGATTCATGTCTTCATAGAGAACATATGGTTTGCGAAATACCCTCCATGAACATGTGACCCACATGCTATGTTAGGACCACTGTGCTTCACGGGGTGCATTTCTTTGCAATGCTACACTTTGTAAGGAACCCTTGTTTCAAGAAGCACTTCCCTGCAAAATCCATTCCACTTCACGACGAACCTCCCATATGAACCAATGCCCTATGCTTAGGCTAGGCCACTTCACTTCGTGAAGCATACCAAATTGCGAAGCCCCTCCACTAAATGGAGCACCATAGCTTCATGAGGCTTCTACATGTGAACCCCTTTTCTCCACAACACATATTCTTGTGCGACCCTCTTGGTTTGCACAAAGTGATTTCAATATTCCTTGGGCTGTACTTCCCATTGTTGTTCTTCCACTCATGCTTCATCGCATAGAAACACAAACGTCTATTGCTTCTTCGCGTAGACATGAAAATGTGGACCCCTCAGTGGATCACTCCATAACAACCCCTCACCACGACATTGTTGGTGCCTTCTCTTCCCCAAGTGTGGGCAGGTATCAGTTATGTACATCCTAGTGGTGTGGAGATACCCACCTCATCTGAGTTGTAGGATGCTAATATGCCAAGCTTCATCATCCTCAACACGTGATGTTAAACTGTAGCCTTTCATCATGCATCATATGTGGGGTTCCCCATCTCAGACATTATCTATACCTACTGGTCTCCACTGGAGTGTAATCTTCCGCACATGTTTTGAGATCCTCATTGCAAGGGTGGCGTATGTCTGTAGGGAAAGGGGAACCCCCTTGGTGTAAGCCACTATCCTTTCGTGAGGGAGGTATCATCTCTTCTCCTCCTATATTCATCCTATCCAAAGACTAGAGAGGGGGGATAGGCACTGGAGCCCTCCTCTCTTACATGAGAAATCCCTCTCCCTTTGGGTTTTTCCTCTATTGATCCTCCACCATGATTTAAGTCCCAATCTCCATCTCCCATGGAAGCTAACCACACGTAAGCCCTTGTTTCCCCTTTGGGCCGCTAACCACATGTAAGCCCCAATTTCCATTTTGGGACCCTAACTACGTGTCAGCCCCACTCCACTTCCCACGGACACATCATTCACAATGTGATCATCAGGTCTTTGCAGCCTCTAGTTTCTCACACTGAGCATGACTCATGTGGGCATAGAGTAAGCATCGACCATGAAATCCTCTCTGGTCTACCAAAAAGTGTCAGCCCCAATCCCTTTCGAACTATGGGGACATTGATCCTTTTTAAAGAAAGGTATGTAAGAAGCCTCCCAAAGGTTCAAGCCCAATAACCATTGGTCCTGACCCTCTTCACATTGGTTTAACAAACCCTCCTGAACTATGGGTACATTGATCCTTGCCATGGCAAGGTACATAGGAATCCTTTCTGAGGTTCAAGCCCAACAACCATTGGTCCGGACCATCTTCACGTCACTTCACCAAACCCTCCCCAACTACATGGACATTGATCCTTGCCAAGGAAAGGTACGTAGAAATCCTCCCTGATGTTCTAGCCCAACAATAATTGGTCCCGAACATCTTCACATCAGTTCAGCAAACCCTCTTGATCTACGTAGACTTTGATCCTTCCTAAGGAAATGTATGTAGGAAGCCTCCCAAAGGTTCAATCCCAACAACCATTGGTCCCGACCATCTTTACGTCAGTTCAAAAAACCCTCCCAAACTACGGGGACTTTGATCCTTGAAAAGGCAACGTATGTAGGAAGCCTCGCTGAGGTTCAAGCCCATTAACCATTGGTCCCAACACCCTTCACGTCATTTCACCAAAACCTCCAGAACTATGTCGACTTCGATCCTTTCCATGTCAATGTACATTGGAGTCCTCCATGTGTTTCATGCCCAATACCCCTTCGTCCCGATCACTCCATGTCGGTCCACCCCTTTCCTACATGACATCAAACTATACAACCCATTTTTCCCGCATGACACTAAATTATCCCCTATTCAGCGTAAAGCCATTGTCAACCCCATGCAGTGGTAAGCTTTTGTGATCCCCATCCAGTAGTAAGTCATTATCAACCCCAACCCAGCGGTAATCCATTGTCTCACCCCCATTGAGAAAAATATTTTTGGAATGCCCCGGCGGTGTCAGACTAACTATCAGGCTGCTAACCACACATAAGCCCGAGCATATCATCGAGTCAATGTCCTCTACACACACCCCAATTTTAACCCCCATTCCTAAACTACATAGACATTGATTCCTGACCATGGGAATATGTATGAATCCTCCCTATTGTTAAATCTCATCCATGTCTCATCTTGGTCTTTTCCCTCAAGCTTATGTGTTACTAGAAGGTTATTCCCTATCATGGAGGTTCCACTCCCTCATGTCCCCATCATATGGGTCACCTCTTTAGGTGTCCCATCACCTCACCAAACAATGTGGACTTTGATTCCCTACCCTTGGGATACATAAGAAGTCTATTAGAGGCTCAAGACCAATACTAATGTCACCTCCATGTGGGTTTCGTATCATACCCCCACCACTTCATTCAACTCCCCATCATCCATCCTGATTCTTACCCGGGCTACCAAGTCCTGGTGTGATCATGACATCACTTTTCCTCTTCATTGCTCCTAGAAATAATTGAGTAACTAACCACGCATTAGTACTAGAATCAGTGTTCCCTCCAAGGGTTGAACCCATATGATCCACTCCCATCTAGGATCTGATCAGTCTAATCTGTCTCCGCTATACATTAAACTCGCAGAATACCCTATTTTAAACATTGGAAGTTGAAGAAAACCTATGATACAAGAAAATGGAATAAAATTACCCTAATTCTACAAGGGATTCCTCGGCCTTCTACTCCCTTGAGAATACCTATAATAAGGGAATGAAACCTAGAAGTACTGGTGTTCTAGCGTACAGACATGCCAGTGATTTCCAATGTGACTACTCCCCCAAGTGAAGGTTGTTTCCCTAGGTGGACCCCTTGGAATGTCCCAAATGATGTAGTGCAATTAACTGACGTTTATGAAGATATGGTAATGGGAAAATTTTCACGAACATCATCTTAAACAATTTGGGAGACCTTGTCTAGGTAACGAGTTCCGAGGAGGAATCCCCAAAAGGAAGAATCAATATCCCATTATCCCGTTTCTATTAAGGAGCAAACGTCCCTAAATAAGTGACGAATGCCACCCACCTTTGGAAATCTAGAATGAGGGGAAACAGGCTGCACGTCCTCGTTATTCTCAAACAAACGGATGTTCCCGCAGCAACAAAAGCATAGAAAATAGAAATTGTGAACCCATCTTGAAGTTCTTCTCCTAAATGTGGAGATTAGTGGAATTCGAGGAATAAGTGGATTAGCGTGTCCCGGAATCCTGTTATCCGATGCTCTTTCCCGTCAAGAAAATAGTGGTCCTGGCGTGAAACTCACTGGATGTCAGGGAAGTCAATATGTTGAGCATCTCGATCTATGACATTGCCTTCATGGAACCTTCTTATCAGTCATGGAAGACGGAGTGATTCTGGGTCACTAGACATTGATATCCTTTTTATGTGATAATGGTTTAATCTACCTGCCTTCCAGGATCCAAGTTGCTACATCAGGAATCCGATCATCACCCACCCCCCGACACAGGGGCAGGGGCAGCACCAACGCGGAAACTCTGCATGGCTCCACCGCTTCTGTGACAGCTTCCACACCCATGGTTGTTGGGCGCCCACACCTCATCTCCCCTTATTAATTCATACAACGAATGGTGATAAATGACCTTGTCTGCTGATATGAGGAATAGGGGATTATCTTGAATTAGGATATGGCCCACCAGGGTTTAGAGGCATCGACACCTCATCACCACTGCCACCCCCAAGGGCTGCACAGGGATCCACTGCTCCCCACACCGATGTACAATCATTTCAGGAGTGTCTCCCCAAAATTATTTGATGACTCTTTCTCCTATTCCGATGAGGTTGGGGATGTCGGGGCCAGCCAGACTTGGGTCCCGTTTTAGAGTCTCCCATGAAGGGCTCCCACTAGGGCGTGCCAGTGCCACCACCACGACCCCACGAGTCTAGGAGAAGGTATAGCGACCCATCCTTTTCTTATATTAATATTACATCATTTCAAAGATAAACAACATAATCGTATTACACATTGAGGATCCAATGGTTTAGTGTCTTGGAAAAACTAGGACCACACATAACATATACAACGCCAAGAATAACCATTTTTTTATTTTTTCTTCTCTAGCTTCTTATTGGCACTTTTCCTCTTCTTAGTACATGTAGCCACCTGATGATATAAATCAAAAGGGGTGAGCTAGAAGCATAGTAATAGGATAGATAGAACAATATAGCATGGGGTGAGAATAATCATAACATAGGAAAAAGATCATGAACATGAGAGGAGCATAACTAAAAGACTTGAAATGTGGAAATGCATAAAAATAAAACATCATGTTTTAGTGGTTAACTACCAAACATACTTGTGAACCAAGATAAAATATTTTTCACATATAATTTCAAATTTACTCATGAGATTCATCACTATACCCAATGCATTAGAGTGATGTATAATTTTGGGCTCACCTGTCACTTTGAAACATTCATATTGCGCTATATAATTCCAAGCACACTCGTCACATCATAACATTATAATTATCATGATATCCACATTGAACACATATCAAAAGTTATAATAACTAACCCATGTAAAGGAATGGGTTTCATCTCATAAGAATAAATTCATAATCTTTGGGTTCCCAAAAGAAATAGGGAACAACATACTTGATACAAGAAGCATCAACCATGAATGGGAGGTTAAAGTTTTGTTCTTAAAAGAAGATTTATTTTGGAAAACATTTGGTTTGACATAAACGTCATTAGAAAAAATTTATATAACAGAAAATTAAATATAAATATGAATAAATTACCTCTACTGAGTAATCATATCAAAAATTGAGTGAAAGAGGGAGAACCCGAAGGATGAAAGTTGGGTTCGAGAATTTCCCCTTACCTTGTACCTAAATGCTTCCTTCTCTTTAATTTCTTGTATAATGACATTATTTTAATTAATTATAAATTCCAGAACCTTTTATACATTCATAGGGTTCATTTTGGTTTCATTATTTCATTTTATGTTCCTTTGGATGACTTATAGAGTTTAAAAACATTGTTCGGGGATGTTCATTTTTATGGTTTTTCTTGGGTGGTTCACTTGTATTCTTAAATTGAAGTTTGGGTAGAACATGAGTAAACATCCAAAAATTATATTACATGTAACTAATGATATTACAGGAGTGTGAATTCTTTTATAATGAATTATATTAGATCCATTTCGATGAATCATTAGATAAGAATTAAATGGTGGTTATTTGGGTCAATTTGGGTTGTTTTTCGATCACAATGATCTTGTTTTAACTTATCACTTAGTAATATGGACATAGAATACTTCCAGAACATTAAATAAGACTTAATACTTATAAAATATTCTGGTTAAACCATAAAAAATGGTTTCATGACCAGATATGAAGGTAGAAATGGAAGAAGAAAGCACGTCGTTCTTGAATGTGCTAAATTAACACCTCACGAACAACATTCTCTTCAATAAAATAAAAGGAAGAATGAAAGGGGGTTGGATGATATAATATCTCATTAGAATAATAAAATTACAGTATATTTATTACACAAGAGTTAAATTAAAATGTGGATGAATATAGGTGGAGACAGATCAAGAAATGATCTTGAACTTGAAAGGAAATTAAAGGAGAAGAGGGGGAGAAATTACCTCTTGAATCCTTCTCTTGAGAACCTTCTTAAGGGCCTAATCCTAGTCTTTTGATGAGTCCAGAAGCTCTTGGAAGTGGGGGAGGTGATAGGGAAGGTGTTTGGGCAGAGTTTAGAGAAGGCTTGGAGTTTTAGAGGTGTGAGGAAATGAGGGTGTGAAGGGTGGCTTTTATAGTGGAGGGGAGAGGGGTTACCTTAATATAAAATTCATTAGTTTATTAATTTCCCCTAAGACAAGGAATAGTGAGTTTTGAATGTCCAAGATTAGTAATTTTATCATGGGATTCCGACCCAATTGGGCTTACATCATTAGAGAATCATCAATTACTCAATTAATCCATTATTTAGCATTTATTGTGAATTATCAGATTCTACTATTCATAAAAAAATCAAGTATCTCATAAAAATCCCAAAACATTACCCCAACCATTTTTCAACGTGTAGAATCCAAAAATGAATTCCATTTTTCAAAAATAAATTTCTCAATATTATTAATTTAATATTAAATTAAAATCATAATTTACATTAAAAAACAGTTTTTAAAATTTAAACTGATTTTATAGTGCTTTCAAAAATTATGTAGGGTCTTATAAAATTATATAAAAACTGTAATAAATTTATTCAATAATTTATGAATACATTTTAGGGAAATAAAGTTTCTTTTAAATTAATTAATTAGTTATAATTAATTATTTATGACTTACAAATTACCAAAACGTTTACTAAGGTCAAATTGTCACATTCTAAGTTGTCTAAATTTTATTTAATTATTCATGGATATGGTTTCTCTTATGTTAAACAATTTACTATTCATAAGGGCTAAATTACTATTCATAAGGGTATGTTACTATTCCTAAGGGTTGGCCACTATTCACCAAAAATTATTTTTGTTTCATTAGACTCCAAAAATCATCTTGAACACAACCCTGTATGTCGGATTTTCTAAATTCCAAACACAAAATTGACAAACTTAGGTTTAGAGGTAACTTATCATATAGTAGTTCATTATGTTGTGTTTTCATGATATTTTATGACAAAAATAAAAGAAGGGAAATTCCATTTAAAAACACTGGGTTGTTACATTCTTCCCCCCTTAAGAAATTTCACCAATGAAATTTCAATTTACACAAACAGGTGAGGGTGTTTCTCCTTCATTACCTCTTCTGGTTCCCAAGTGACTTCCACAGACATATTGTTCCTCCAAAACATGTTGACAATATAGGTTCTCTTGTTGCGTAGAACCTTATATCTTCGATCCAGAATCGTTATTGGCTGCTCCTCAAAGGAGAGATCATCTTCCAGCTACACCTCCTCTGAGTTTAGTACAAGAGAGGGGTATGGTATGTACTTCCTCAGTAGTGATACATGAAACACATCATTAACTTGAGCCATATTCAGTGGAAGTGCAAGATGATAGGCCACATATCCTATGCGGTCATGGATCTCAAAGGGGCCAATATACCTTGGGCTTAGCTTCCCATTCTTCCCGAATCGCATGACTCTCTTCCATGGAGATATTTGAAGGAATACATTATCTCCAACGTCAAAATCCAGGTCCCTTCGATGGTTGTCAGCATAGCTCTTTTTCCGACTTTGAGAAGCTTTGATGTGTTTTTGGATGACTAGAACCTTCTCTGTCATCTCATGAAAATGATTGGGTCCAAATAGCTTTAATTATCCATCTTCATCCCAATAGGTTGGAGTTATACATCGCTTTCCATACAGAGCTTCATATGGAGCCATCTGAATACTCGAGTGGAAGCTATTATTTCATGAGTACTCAACCAATGGGAGATGCTGATCCCAACCTCCTTTTAATTCAAGAGATCATTCTCTTAGCATATCTTCAAGCGTCAGAGTAGTCCTTTTAGACGGGCCATCAGTTTGGGGGTGATAGGTCGTGCTGAAATTTAATTCAGTACTCAAAGCATGTTGAAGGATCCTCCAGAATATAGATGTTCAACTTGGATCACGGTTAGAGACAATTGAGAGTGGAACACTGTGCAGTCTCACCACTTCTTTCACATATATCATTGCAAGTTGTTCATGTGAGAGGTCCTCCCGAATAGCGATAAAATGGGCAGTCTTGGTGAGTCGTTCAACCTCATCCCATATTGCATTATTTCCCTTTGACATCTTTTGGAGACCCGTGAAAAATTCCAAAGTAACATTTTCCCATTTCCACATGGTTATAGGCAATGGCTACATTATACCTTTGGACTTTTGTCGCTCAGATTTAACTTGCTAACATACCAAGCACCTTGATACATATTCTGCAATATCCTTCATCATGTTATCCCACTAGAAGTGTTCTCAGAGATCATGGTACATCTTGGTAATCTCAGGATGGATAGAGAAACTTGAGCAATGTGCATTATCGAAAAGCTCATTCTTTATCCTGGGTGACGAAGGCACAAAAATCCGTGTTCCAAACTGAATCACACCATCATCGTCAATATGGAACTCTTGCAGCTTCCCTTCCTTTAATGCATTCACCCTCTTTTGTATTTCTAAATCATCCCTTTTTGAATCCTTAATCTTAGCCTGGATAGATTGTTGCACAATCATTTGGGCAAGGTAGGATGTATCCCCTGTCCATATGATTTCCTAATCTATCCTTTGCGTATCCAAGAAGATTAGGTCCTTCTCAATCTGCAACATCGATCGGGTAGCAGGTTCTTTTCTGCTTAGAGCATCCGCAACCTTGTTCGCCTTTCCAGGATGATAGTGAATAGAGCAATCCTAATCCTTGAATAGCTCTAATAATCTCCTTTGACACATATTGAGATCCTTTTTTGTGAATATATACTTTAGGCTCTTGTGGTCGGTGTATATGACACACTTCTCACCATAAAGGTAGTGCCGCCATATTTTCAAGGCAAAAATCATGGCTGCCAGCTCTAGATCATGCGTCGGGTAGTTAAACTCATGGATCTTCACCTTTCGTGAGGTGTAGGCTATCACATTATCATTTTTCATGAGTACAAAACCCAAGACTTTATTTGATGCATCACTGTTTATTACAAAAAATTCTCCACTTTTCGGTAGTGTGAGTACAGGTGTAGTGATCATCCTTCTCTTTAGCTCATTGAAGCTTCCCTCAGATTCTTTCTTCCAGACATACTTTACCCCTTTCCTTGTTAACTTAGTTATTGGGCTTGACAATCATGAGAAGTTTCTCACAAAACATCGGTAGTACCCAGCTAATCCATGAAAACAAAGGATTTTTGTGACACTAGAGGGCATGATCCATTCCTCATTCGCCTTTTTCATTGATGGATCCACATAAATTCCCTCACTTGTGATCACATGTCCCAAGAAGTTTTTTGATTCATCCAAAAGTCACACTTTTTGTACTTGGCGTACAACTTCTCCTTTCTAGATGTCGCCAACACAAGTCTTAGACATTCTTCATATTCCTCTTTTCTCTTGGAGTAGATGAGAATATCATCGATAAACACTACAATTTTTGTTGAGGTAATGTCTAAAGACTCTATTCAGAAAATCCATGAATATTACCAGGGCATTAGTAAGTCTGAAGGGCATCACCAAAAACTCATAGTGCCCATACCTTGTACAGAAGGTAGTCTTATGAATATCTTCCTTCTTCACCTTTACATGATGATATCCAGAACGAGGATCCACCTTTGAGAAGTATTGAGATCTTCTTAACTGGTCGAACAAGTCATCAATACTTGGGAGTGGATACTTGTTCTTTATGGTGATCTTGTTGAGTTCCCGATAATCGATACACAGCCGCATTGTTCCATCCTTCTTCTTCACAAAGTGCACCGGTGCACCCCAAGGTGATGCACTAGGGCGTGTGAACCCTTTGTCCAGATGCTCTTGCAGCTGCTTCTTTAACTCCTCCAGTTAGATTGGATCCATCCTATAGGGACACTCCGAGATAGGAGTAGCTCCGGGAATGAGTTCAATTGAGAACTCTACCTCACGATCTGGGGGAATTCTGGGTAACTCATCGGGAAATACATCACTGTATTCCCTCACAATGGGCATTTCCTCAAGGTTGGAACTTTCGTTCGACTCAACCATTTTGGTCGAGGTATTCTTCTTTATATAGAATCAACAGCCACACCATAGAAGGATTTTTCAAAGGAGATTCACGATCTTCCTTTTATTTATAGAGGAGCATGGGATGGTTCAGAATATGAAGAGATATTTCCTTTTCCTTATAGTTGATATGTTCTCTATATAACAAGAGCCAATCCATTCCCATTATATCATCGAATTCCACCAAGGGAAGCATTAAGATATTTACTATAAGAATCATCCCACATATGCCAATAGGAGAAGAGTTAAACACTTGGGTTTCAATGATTGCACCACTTGGTGTTTTTACAGATATCTCCACTTCAAGGTTTCGGGGCTTCGATTCTATAGTTCTAGTAAACTTGAATGATATAAATCAATGCATAGAACCAGAATCAAATATGACTTTTTCCATTCTTGAGTGAATAGAAAGTGTACCTTGTACGACATCATTATCATGCTCCACCTCGGTAGTAGTGATGGAATAATCCTTCTCTTGTTCCTTTGGCTTTGTTGGTTTCTGACGTTGATTACCCTCTAGAACTCGAGGTTTAGTGAACTGGTTTTCATAGTTCCCTAGCTCCTTGCAGTTATAGCATTGAACCATGAGTGGTTCTCTCCATTCATGGGATAAATTATACTTCATTTTCAGGTCTTTTTGACACTCTTGATCATGGTGTCCTTCTTTCCCACACTTGAAGCATTTCCCTGTCCCATTGAGGCAGTTCCCCTGGTGCAACATCCCACATTTTTGGCTTGTGGGTCGTTCATTTTTCTTCCCACCATTGTCATTAGATCCACCATATTGAAACTTCATCTTTCTTTTCATATCACCATATCCATGGGACAATTCTCAAAATTCAATCTCCACTTTGAGAGAACACCGAACAACTGCTTCATAACTCCCAATGTCTTGAATTGAGAGAGCCTTTCGAAGGTGTGGTTTTAATCCACTAATGAATCTATCAATTTTTTTATCATTGTTGATAACAAAACCCGAAGCATACCATGAAAGCCTTGTGAAATTCACTTCATAGGTTGTGACAGATTCCCCTTATTTTTACTTGTTCTCTATGAATTCTCTCTCCATCTTCGTGTGAAGATTTCTTGGGAAATACTTGTTAAGAAACATTATATTAATGTCTTCCCATTCCAACTCTTCTATTTCCTCCCTTGGCATGGTGTTATTACCCAAATCCCACTATTGATTGGCTTCTCCATCTAGAAGATAAATGTCTATAGTCACCTTCTCTGTCTCAGAACAGTGAAGAACAGAAAAGATCTTCTCCCTGGAGTTAACCCACTGTTCCGCAACTAGTGGATTAGAAGATCCACTAAACGTTGATGGTCGCTGGCGCATAAATCAATCGATAGCCAGTTTATCCCTCTTTGGTGAAGGAGGACGTTCCTCATTATTATTTTTATTGTTCATAACCTGATATAATTGGTTAAGCATCGCCATGAAGTTTTGAATTCCTCCTCCCAAATCATTGGGGATGTCGTTCGGGCAATCGTTGCATTGACCCTCACATGAGTTGTTGGCTTGATTTCTCCTGGTTCCCACCATTTTCTAAAGTAGAAAAGGATTGAACAAAACATAAGTAAACAATTCATGAAATAATTATTCATTTAAACAATTTAAACCAAAAAAATAACATATGGGATCCTTAGGTAAATATTCTTCTGCGAATATTTGTTCTTAGTATCATGCTATAGGTTTCCTCTAGGGTTCACTAATCCTAATTCCCAAATTAACTAAACCTTTCCTCTGATACCAACTATAGTGACCCATCCTTTCCTTAAATTACTATTACATCATTTAAAATAAAGGCAACATAATAGTATTACACATTTAGGATCCAAAGGTTTAGTGTCTTGGGAAAACTAGGACCACACATAACAAATACAACATCAAGCATAAACATTTTTTTCTTCTTCTTCTCCTGTTTCTTATTGTCACTTGTCCTCTCCTAAGTACATGTAGCCACATGAGGATATAAATCAAAAGTGGTGAGATTGAAGAAAAATAAGAGGATAGATAGAACAATATATCATGGGGTGAGCATAATCATAACATTGGAAAAATATCCTGAACACGATAGGAGCATAAATAAAATATTTGAAACGTGGAAATGCTTAAAAATGAAACATCATGTTTTAGTGGTTAACAACCAAAAATACTTGTGAACCAAGCTAGAATAAGTTCACACATAATTTAAAATTTACTCAAGAGATTCATCACTTTACCCAATGCATTGGAGCGCTGTATAATTCTGGGCACACCAGTCACTTTGAAACATTCATATTGCGCTATATAATTCCGAGCGCACCCATCACATCATAACATTATCATTGTCATGATTGCCACATATATGACATATAAAAAGTGAGCATAAATAACCCATGTAAAGGAATGGGTTTCATCTCATTATAATACATTAATGGGTTTCATCTCATAATAATACATTAATAAGCTTTGGGTTCCCAAAAAAAATAGGGAACAACATACTTGATACAAGACGAATCAACCATGAATGAGAGGTTAAACTTGAGTTCTTAAAAGAAAAGTTCTTTTGGAAAACATTTGGTTTTACATAAAGTTCATTATAAAACATTTATTTCCCCAAAAGGTAAGATAAATATGAATAAATGATATTTAAGGAGTATCCATATCAAAAATGGAGTGAAAGAGGGAGAACTCGAAGGATGAAAGTTGGGTTCAAAAATTTCCCCTTACCTTGTACCATAATGCTTCCTTCTCTTTAATTTCTAGTATAATGACATTATATTCACTAATTAGAAATTTTAGAAACTTTTATACATTAATAGGGTTCATTCTTGTTTAATTATGTCATTTTATGTTCCTTTGGATGACTTATAGAGTTTAAAAACATTGTTCGGGGATGTTCATTTTTATGGTTTTTCTTAGGTTATTCACTTGTATTCTTAAATTGAAGTTTGGGTAGAACATGAGTAAACATCCAGAAATTATATTACATGTAAATAATGATATAAAATGTGTTTTAATGATCTTATAATGAATTATATTAGATCCATGTGGATGAATTATTAGATAAGAATTAAATGTTGGTTATTTGGGTCAATTTTGGTTGTTTTCGATCACAACGAACTTGTTTTATCTTATCACATAGTAATATGGAAATAGATTATTTAAAAAACATAAAATAGGTCATAATAAATATTAAATATTATTTTTCAACCATATAAATGGTTTTATGACCAGATCATAAGGTATTAATGGAAGAAGAAAGCATGTCGTTCTAGAAGGTGATAAATTAACACCTCACGAACAACGTTCTCTTTAATAAAATAAAAGGAAGAGGGAAAGGGGGTTGGATGATATAATATCCCATTACAATCATAAAATCACATTTTATGTATAATAATGGAGTTACAATAAAATTTGGATGATGATAGGTTGGGAGAGATCAAGAAATGAACTTGAACTTGAAAGGAAATTAAAGGAGAAGAGGGAGATAAATTACCTCTTGAATCCTTCTCTTGAGAACCTCCTTAAGGGACTAAGCTTGATCTTTTGATGAGACAAGAAGATCTTGGAGGTGTGGGAGGGGAAAGGGAAGGTGTTTTGGAAGAGTTTATAGTTGTCTTGGATCTTGAGAGGTGTGAGGAAAATAGGGTGTGAAGAGTGGCTTTTATAGTGGAGGGGAGAGGGGTTTCCTTAATATAAAATTCACAAATTTATTAATTTCCATTAAGAGAATGTATATTGAGTCTTTAAGGACCAAGAATAGTAATTTTATCATGTGATTCCTAACCAAGTGGTCTTACATCAGTAGAGAATCATTGATGACTCAATTAATCCATTATTTAGCATTTATTGTAAATTATCAGATTCTACTATTCATCAAAAATTCAAGTATCTCAGAAAAATCCCAAAAAATTACACCAACCATTTATCGATGTGTAGAATCCAAAAATTAAGTCCATTTTTCGAAAATAATTTTCTAAATATTATTAATTTAATATTCAATTGAAATCATAATTTACTTAAAAACAGTTTTTAAAATTAAAACTGATTTTATAGTACTTTCAAAAATTACATAAGGTATTATAAAATAATATAAAAACTATAAGAAATAGATTCAATAATTTGTGAATAAATTTTAGGGAAATAAATTTTAATTTAAATTAATTTATTAATTATAATTAATTATTTATGACTTATAAAATACCAAAACGTTTACAAAGGTCAAATTGTCACTTTCTAAGATGTCTAAATTTTATTTAATTATTCATGTCTAAGGTTACTCTTATGTTGGATTATTTTCTACTCATAAGGGTCATATTACTATTCATAAGGGTATGTTACTATTCCTAAGGGTAGGACACTATTCATCAAAAATTATTTTTGTTTCATTATACTCCCAAAATCATCTTGAACACAACCGTGTATGTCGGAATTTCAAAATTCCAAACACAGAAGTGACAAACTTATGTTTAAAGGCCACTTATCACTGATTAGTTCATTATGTTGTGTTTTAATGTTATTTTATGACATAAATAAAAGAAGGTAATTTCCATTGAAAAACTTCGGGTTGTTACATTCTTCCCCCCTTAAGAAATTTCTCCCTCAAAATTTCATTTTACACAAACAGGTGAGGGTGTTTCTCCTTCATTGACACTTCTAGTTCCCAAGTTTCTTCCCAAAACATATGGTTCCTCCACAACACTTTGAAAAGATGGGTTTTCTTGTTGCGTATAACCATATCTCTTAGATCCAGAATCTTTATTGGTTGTTCCTCATAGGAGAGATCGTCTTCCAGCTGCACCACCTCTGAGTTTAGTACATGAGAGGGGTCTGGTATATACTTCCTTAGTAGTGATACATGAAACACATCATGAATTTGATCCATATTCGGTGGAAGTGCAAGATGATAAGCCAAATCCCCTATGCGGTTAAGGATCTCAAATGGGCCAATATACCTTGGGCTTAGCTTCCCTTTCTTCCCGAATCACATGACTCTCTTCCATGGATATATTTGAAGGAAGAATATATCTCCAATGTCAAACTCCAAGTCCCTTCGATGGTTGTCATCATAGCTCTTTTTCTGAATTTGAGCATCTTTGATGTGTTTCTGGATGACTTGAACCATCTATGTCATCTCTTGATCAATATCGGGTCCAAGAAGCTTTCTTCTCCAAAATCATCCCAACAGGTTGGAGTGCTACATCAATTTCCTCATAGAGCTTCATATGGAGCCATCTGAATACTGGAGTGGAAGATGTTGTTTTATGAGAACTCAACCAATGGGATATGCTGATCCAAACCTCCTTTGAATTCAAGAGACTAGTCTCTTAGCATATCTTCAAGCATATGAATAGTCCTTTCAGACTGGCCATCTGTTTGAGGGTGATAGGTCATGCTGAAATTTAATTCAGTACTCAAAGAATGTTGAAGGCTTCTCCAGAATTTAGATGTGAGCCTTGGATCATAGTCAGAGAAAATTGAGAGTGGAACACCGTGCAGTCTCACCACTTCCTTCACATATATCTTTGCATGTTTTTCATGCGAGATGTCTTCCCGAATAGCGATAAAATGGGTAGTCTTGGTGAGTCGGTCAACCACAACCCATATCGCATTATTTCCCTGTGAGGTCTTCGGGAGACCCTTTACAAAGTCCATGGTAAAATTTTCCCATTTCCACATGGGTATAGGAAATCGCTGCATCATACCTTTGGACTTTTGTCGCTCAGCTTTAACATGCTGACATACCAAGAACCTTGATATATATTCTGCAATCTCCTTCTTTATGTTATCCCACCAAAAGTGTTCTCTGAGATCACGGTACATCTTGGTACTCCCAGGATGGATAGAGAATGTTGAGCTCTGTGAATTATCCAAAATCTCCTTCTTTATCCTGGGTGATGAAGGCACACAAAGTCGTGTTCCAAACCGAATCACACCATCATCGTCGATATGGAATTCTTGCAGCTTCCCTTCCTTTACTACATTCACCTTCTTTTGTATCTCTACATTATCCATTTGTGCTTCCTTAATCTTCACCTGGATAGATGGTTGCGCAATCATTTGGGAAAGGTAGGATGTATCCCCTGCCCTTATGATTTCCAAATCAATCCTTTCCATATCCAAGAAGGTTGGGTTTTTCTCAATCCACTACATGGATAGAGTAGTAGGTTCTTTTCTACTTAGAGCATCATCTACCTTGTTTTCATTTCCTGGATGACTGTGAATAGAGAAATAGTCATCCTTGATTATCTCTAACCATATCCTTTGATACATATTGAGCTCATTTTGTGTGAATATATACATTAGGCTTTTCGGGTCGGTGTATATGTCACACTTCTCCCCATAATGGTAGTGCCGCCAGATTTTCAAGGCAAAAATCACGGCTGCCAGCTCTAGATCATGTGTCTGGTAGTTCTGCACATGGATCTTCAACTGTCGTGAGGCGTAGGCTATCACATTATCATTTTTCATGAGTACAAAACCCAATACTTTCTTTGAAGAATCACTGTATATTACAAAACTTTCTCCACTTTTTAGTAGTGTGAGTACAGGTGTAGTGATCGGCCTTCTCTTTAGCTCCTTCAATCTACCCTCACCTTCTTCCATCCAGACATTTTTTACCACATTCCTTGTTAACTTAGTTAGCAGGCTTGACAATCGTGAGAAGTTTCTCACAAAATTTCGGTAATACCTTGATAATCCAAGAAAACTACAAGTTTCTATGACACTAGAGGGCCTGGGCCATTCCTTAATCGCCTTTGTCTTTGAAGGATCCACAGAAATTCCATCACTTGCAATCACATGTCCCATGAACGTGACTTTATTCATCCAGAAGTCAAACTTGCTAAACTTGGTGTACAACTTCCCGTTTCTCAATGTTGCCAACACAAGTCTTAGATGTTATTCATGTTCCACTTTTCTCTTGGAGTAGATGAAAATATCATCGATAAACAGTACCAAAAATTTGTCCAGGCAATGTTTAAAGACTCTATTCATCAAATCCATGAAGATTGCAGTGGAATTAGTAAGTTCGAAGGGCATCACCAAAAACTCATAGTGCCCATACCTTGTACGGAAGGCAGTCTTCTGAATATCTTCCTTCTTCACCTTTACCTGATGATATATAGAACGAATATCCACCTTTGAGAAGTATTGAGCTTCTCTTAACTGGCAGAACAAGTCATCAAGCCTTGGGAGAGGATACTTGTTCCTTATGGTGATCTTGTTGAGTTACTGATAATCGATACACAACCGCTTTTTTTCATCCTTCTTCTTCACAAAGAGCACTACTGCACACCAAGGTGATGTACTAGGGCATATGAACCCTTTGTCTAGATGCTCTTGCAGCTGCTTATTTAACTCCTCCAATTCGATGGAAGCCATCCTATAGGGACACTTCGAGATATGAGTAGCTCTCAGAATGTGTTCAATTGGGAACTCTACCGCATGATCCGGGGGAATTCTGGGTAACTCATTGGGAAATACATAGTCTTATTCCCTCACGATGGGCATTTCCTCAAGGTTGTAACTTTCCTTTGACTCAACCATTTGGGAAAGGTATTCTTCTTCATAGGGAATCAACACCCACACCATTGAATGATTTTTTAAGGGAGATTCATGATCTTCCTGGCATTTTTAGAGGATCATGGGATGGTTTGGAATATGAAAAGATATTTCCTTTTCCTGATAATTTGTATGTGCTCTATATAACAAGAGCCAATCCTTACACATTATTGCATCGAATTCTACCAAGGGAAGCATTAGGTGATTTTCTTGAAGAATATGCCCACATACTCCAACAGGAGATGAGTCAAACACTATGGTTTCAATGATTGCACCACTTGGTGTTTTTATAGATATATCTACATCAAGGTTTCATGGATTCGATTATATAGTTCTATAAAACTTTCAAGATATAAAGGAATGCATAGAACCATAATAAAATAAGACTTTTTCCATTCATGAGTGAATAGGAAGTATACCTTGTATGACTTAATTATCATGCTCCACCTCTACAGTAGTGATGGCATAAGCCTTCCCTTGTTCCTTTGGCTATGGTGGTTGCTGACATTGATTACCATCGAGAACTCGAGGTTTAGTGCACTGGTTTTCATAGTACCCTAGCTCCTTACAGTTGTATCATTGAACCATGAGTGGTTCTCTCCATTCATCAACTATATTCTCCTTCCTTTTCATGTCTTTTTGATATTATTGAGCATGGTGTCCTTCTTTCCCATAGTTGAAGCATTTCCCCGTCCCTTTGAGGAAGTTCCAATGGTGCAACTTCCCACATTTTTGGCATGTGGGTCGTTCATTTTTCTTCCCACCTTTGTCATTACATCTACCAGTTTGAAAATCCATATTTATTTCCTTATCACCATATCCATGGGACCACTCTCTAAACTCCATATCCACTTTGAGAGAACACCAAAAAACTTCGTCATAACTTCCAAAGTCTCGAATTGCAAGGGCCTTTCGAAGGTTTGGTTTTAATCCACTAAAGAATATATCAATTTTTCTATAATTGTTGATAACAAAACATGAAGCGTACCTTGCAAGCCTTGTGAAATTTGCTTCATAGGTTGTGACAGATTCTCCATATTTTTTCTTGAGCACTATGAATTCTATCTCTATCTTCGTGCAAAGAGTTCATGGGAAATACTTGTTAAGAAACATTATCTTAAAGTCTTCCCATTCCATCTCTTCTATTTCCTCACTTGGCTTGGTGATCTTAATCAAAGCCAACCTTTGATCAGATTCTCCATCTAGACGATAAACAGCTAGAGTCACCTTCTCCGTCTTAGAACGGTGAGGAACAGAAAAGATATTATCCATGGATTTAACCAACTGTTCCGCTACTAGTGGATCAGAAGATCCACTAAACGTCGATGGTCGTTGCCACATAAAACATTTGATAGCCAGTTTCTCCCTCTTTGGTGAAGGAGGACGTTCCCCATTATTATGGTTATTGTTCATAACCTGAGATAATTGGGTAAGAATCGCCATGATGTTTTTAAATCCACCTCCCAAATCATTGGGTATGTCGTTTGGGCAATCATTGCATTGACCCTCACATGAGTTGTTGGCCTGATATCTCCTGGTTCCCATCATTTTCTAAAGTAGAAAAGGATAGAACAAAACATAAGAAAAAAATTCATCAATAACTTATTCATTTAAAAAATTTAATCCAAAAACATAACATATGGGATCCTTAGGTAAATTATCTTGTGTGTATATTTGTACTTAGTCTCGTGCTATAGGTTTCCTCTAGGGTTCACTAATCCTAATTCCAAAATTAACTAAAACATTCATCTGATACCAAATATAGCGACCCGGACTTTTGTTACATTACTATTACATCATTTCAAAGATAAACAACATAATAATATTACACATTGAGGATACAAATGTTTAGTGTCTTGGGAAAACTAGGCCCACACATAACAAATACAACAACAAGCATAAACATTTTTTTTTCTTCTTCTCTAGATTCTTATTGGCACTTGTCCTATCCTTAGTACATGTAGCCACCTAAGGATATACATCAAAAAAGGTGAGATAGAATAACATTAAGAGGAAATATAGAAAAATATATCATGGGGTGACAATAATCATAACATAGGCAAAAGATCATGAACATGAGAGGAGCATAAATAAAAGACTTGAAATATGGCAATGCATAAAAATGAAACATCATGTTTTAGTGGTTAACTACCACACATACTTGTGAACTAAGATAAAATCTTTTTCACACATCATTTCACATTTACTCATGAGATTCATCACTTTACCCAATGAATTGGAGCGCTGTATAATTTCGGGCACACCCATCACTTTGAAACATTCATATTGTGCTATATAATTCCAGGCACACCCATCACATCATAACATTATCATTATCATGATTTCCACATAGAACACATATCAAAAGTGATAATAACTAACCCATGTAAAGGAATGGGTTTTATTTAATAATAATACATTCATAAGCTTTGGGATCCCAAAATAAATAGGAAACAACATACTTGATACAAGAAGCATCAACCTTGAATGAGAGGTTAAAGTTGAGTTCTTAAAAGAATAGTTCTTTTGGAAAACATTTGGTTTGACATAAACATAATTATAAAACATGTATATCCCATAAAATGAAAGATAAATATGAATAAATTGTCTTTAAGGAGTAACCATATCAAAAAAGAAGTGAAAGAGGGAGAACCCGAAGGATAAAAGTTGGGTTCGAGAATTTCCCCTTACCTTGTACCTGAATGCTTTCTTCTCTTTAATTTCCAGTATAATGACATTATATTCATTAATTATAAATTCCAGAACCTTTTATACATTAATAGGGTTCATTATTGTTTCATTATTTGATTTTATGTTCCTTTGGATGACATATATAGTTTAAAAACATTGATCAGGGATGTTTGTTTTTTATGGTTTTTCTTGGGTGGTTCAGTTGTATTATTAAATTGAATTTTGGGTAGAACATGAGTAAACATAAAGAAATGATTTTACACGTCACTAATTATATTACAGAAGTTTTAATGATCTTATAATTAATTATATTGATCCATGTGGATGAATCATTAGATAAGAATTAAATGATGGTTATTTGGGTCAATTTGGGTTGTTTTTCGATCACAACGAACTTGTTTTGACTTATCACTTAGTAATATGGCCATATATTTCTTCCAGAAAATTAAATAGGACATAATACATATAATCTATTCTATTTAAACCATAAAAATGGTTTCATGACCAGATATGAAGGTATAAATGGAAGAAGAAATCATGTCATTCTTGAAGGTGGTAAATTAACACCTCGCGAACAACATTCTCTTTAATAAAATAAAAGGAAGAGGGAAAGGGGTTTGGATTATATAATATCCCATTAGGATAATAAAATTACAGTATATTTATAATAATGGACTTAAAAAAATTTTGATGAAGATGTGTGGGGAGAGATCAAGAAATTAACATGAACTTGAAAGGAAATTAAAGGTGAAGAGGTAGAGAAATTACCTCTTGAATCATTCTCTTGACAACATCCTTAAGGGCCTAATATTGGACTTCTTATGAGACCTATAACTCTTGGACGTGGTTAGGGTATAGGGAAGGTGTTTTGACAGAGTATAGAGAAGGATTGGAGCTTGAGAGGTGTGAGGAAATGAGGGTGTGAAGGGTGGCTTTTATAATGGTGGGGAGAGGGGTTTCCTTAATATAAAATTCATTAGTTTATTAATTTGACCTAAGACAAGGAATAGTAAGTATTTAATGACCAAGAATAGTAATTTTATCTTGTTATTCCGAACCAATTGGTCTTACATCAGTAGACCATCATCGATGACTCAACTAATACATTTTTTAGCATTTATTGTAAATTATCGAAATCTACTATACATCAATAATTCAAGTATCTTAGAAAAATCCAAAATATTTACCCCAACCATTTTTTGACGTGAATAATCCAAAAAGGAATTCCATTTTTCAAAAATAATTTTCTAAATATTATTAATTTAATATTTAATTAAAATAATAATTTACTTAAAAAAACAGTTTTTAAAATTAAAACTGATTTTATAGTGCTTTGAAAAATTACGTAGGGTCTTATAAAATTATCTAAAAACTATAAGAAATTGATTCAATAATTTATTAATACATTTTAAGAAAATAAATTTTCTTTTAAATTAATTAATTAATTATAATAATTTATTTATGACTTACAAAATACCAAAATGTTTACTAAGGTCCAATTGTCACTTTCTAAGATGTCTAGATTTTTTAAATTATTCATAGATAAAGTTACTCAAATGTTGGATGATTTACTACTCATAATGGTCATATTACTATTCATAAGGATATTTTACTATTCCTAAGGGTAGGTCACTATTCAAAAAAATTATTTTTGTTTCATTAGACTCCAAAAATCATCTTGAACACAACCGTGTATGTCAGATTTTCAAAATTTCAAACACAGAAGTGACAAACTTATGTTTAAAGGTAACTTATCACTTAGTTGTTCATTATGTTGTGTTTTAATGTTATTTTATGATATAAATAAAAGAAGGGAATTTCCATTGAAAAACATTGGGTCATTACAGCAGGTAATCCAAGCACATACACCGTCGGCCCTAGTCTGGCTGACACGACGCCAGCGTTTGCCACAGGCCGAGGGGGATGCTGGCCAAGGGGTGTTTACATAAACAAATAATGTGGATCATGATACCGCCGATGTATATCATTAGACCCTGTATATTCTGAGCAAGGAACCCTATACACCAGACCCAAATCGATGCTCCAACCACCCCATGTTTAGGCTGGGTTGACTCTCCTGGTTGTCGGTGCTGGGAGTCCCCACCGCGGGCCACCTCGTTATAACGAATCCCAGTACAGAGGTCCTCCCTGTACCGCTCCAGCAAAAATGCGGGTCCTCCACACTTCCATGCATGACAAGGAGGTACTACCTATGAATCCTTTAATCCCAATGAGCCCCCCCCCCCTCCACGGTAGTGAAACTCAGTATGGAAGCCTCTCCTGCACTCATTACATCGGGTATGGGTCCATTCCACCTTCCACAGACCACATGTATGGAGATGTTATGCATCTGGCCTATCATCAGTAAGTGGGTATTTCCCCCATGTCCTTACAACAGTTGTTTAAGGTCCACCTCACCTCAGCTATCAGTGGAGTGAAGGTCATCATTTCTTCACTGGCACCCAGCATGGAGGACCAACTAGTGCCCGGCTTGACCAGTACAAGGACCATCATCGTGCAGATGTTACAAGGGGAAACATTCATGGGGGTCCCACCCATGATTCTATCAGCTCCGACAGAGGTCCTACCCACTCCAGATCTTCCAGTGGAGATCCCCTCTGCACATCTTCTTGGGGACACATAGGTCCTCCCCGTGTTCCCTTTTATATCTATCTGGACTCCTCTCATGCCCCATCTCACTCAAGAAAAAATAATCTCCGCCCCAGCACCAGTACGACTAAAGGTCCTCCTCATGCCGTAAATATAACCTATCCCAAAGAACCACCCTGATGCAGGGTGCTAGATGTCGCCACCATAAAAAAATACCGAGAAGATTCAGACCGATATTAAACCTATATGCTTCTCAGATTTTGATTCGGAATACAACTCAGTGATGGAACCCTTTCCTAGATTCTCTATGTAATGGGCTGGGGAAGGAACAAGGTGCATCATCCTCATACTTCCTAAATGTGAGGTCCATTGGATTCCTACCTCCCTTCGTAGGTACATCCTAGATGACGAAAATTTGGTATCTCAATGGGTTCCGACCATGAAATCGCCACCATCATCATAAGAAGCACTCTTAACCTCGACTGGTGATCATAGAGAGATATTTTGGAGACCAATGGTGGATGAGAAGCAACATGGAATATCTCTTGAAACTATAATACATACACAAGAAACTGATGTCGCCAGCCCATGTTACAAAAATGTGGTGTCTATGTCACTTCACACTTCGTAGGATAGCCTGAGATGCGGTGGCTTGTTAGCTCGCTCGCTGTATTCCCCACCGGTTAGCCAACCATCTCAGTGGTCAGATTCAATATTGCGACTGGTTCCCCAACTGCCTCTGGTCGACGAGTGGGGAAATGAAGGGCCAGACCCCGGTTCTGGACTAAGGAGCTTGTGGTGTATTCTCGCAACGTACTATTCCCTAAGATGTTTGGGCCAGTTGCAGCACTATATTTTAGGGCACCAGAATCACTCACCCCAGAATACATTGGATGCTTTCGCTAGGCCCTATAGGAAACTCATTTTTTCCTTTGTCATCGACGAGTGTCCTACCCAAAGATTTAGGCCCACTTCGAATCCATTGTCCAAAAATGTATTTTGGTTTATTTGGCCACACTACATGTGGCCCAATGACCTGAGTCACCAAGTCCTCATAGGACCCTCCAACAAGGATGCATCCAGAGCATTAAAGGGCTCCATAGGATAATCAAGGAGGCTTCTCCCGGCATGAAAATACGTGGTTGGGAGTAGTACGTGGCCCGCCATTGCAGTTTCATCTGGTTCCAACCCAATATTTCAGGAGACCTAGAGGATATGCCTCCCGTAAGGGTCACAGTTAACATGGCTGACCATCCGGGGGTTGAGAAAAAGCTAGAGCATCTTGGAGAGGACCCCCCCCCCCTCAAGGGAGTATCACACCTATTTCATCCATTGGGGATGATTACTCGTCAAAAGAGGAATCTAATGGGTCTTACCAAGCCCACTGAGGTGTTTGTCCTCAGAAAAAAATCCCAACTAGGGTTAGGAGCACCTCAGAGCTGTCAAACCGTCTAACCTATGTGGCTTAGTCCAGAAGGCAGAAGATGATCTTGGAAAAGCCGTGTTGTGTCAGCAACATGCTAAAAACAAAAATATTGTCAACTCCATCATAGTCAAACATGCTACAGAGTGACGACTAGACTATTACGATCCTCAGTCAGGGTAGCAAGGATAGGCAAAACGTCCTCTATACAAAATTTCTCTAGGTGACCCTGACCATCCTGCCCACAATGATAGGTTTGAGGCTGTAACTTATGGAAATAGGGCGTGGTAATTCTGTCAGCTGCTCCATGAGTCACTGGTCCAACTTTACTTGTTGAATAACATGCCAACACGTTGGAGGCCAGGTATTACCGTCAAGATAGAAACCCCCACCCGAATTATCCAATGGCAGCACTAATCGCTTGCCTCAAAGCATTGGAGACATGACCGGGGGAAATCCTACCTGATGTAAGTGTTTATCCACTCAGGGTAGATAATATGCCATCACCCCCGGGTTTCATAAATCCCACCATTCCCCCTTCAATGGGACAGGGGACCAGACGCAGCACCTGGACCACTTTATCTCAAGGCATGGGCATATGGTGGGAACTCCAGTGCAGCAACAGTCCGCCAAAAACTGATGCTTCATATAGACATTGGAGGGGTCGGTCTTCATCTGGTACGACTAGCTCCCCAGCGGATCGGTAGCCGGCTTGGAAGACCTCCATAGGTATTTTCTCTACTAGTTCAGTTCCACCACATGGAAGATGAGTATCTCAGACCTCATCAAGTGAAAGTAGAGGCCTGATGAGTGCGTTGTAGACATTGTCACCAGGTGGGTAGGGCTCACATACCCTCTTGAAATTTCACTACATCAAGATAAAATGCTGACGATGTGCGTATGGAATTTCAAGACAGAACTGGTCCCCGAGTTGATCACCCAGAACTACCTCGGGGGATTCTCATACTTCTCAGATAAGGCCCACCACCTAGAAGAATCCTTGAAAGAATCCATCCAGGCATGTCCTTTGCCTCCTTCAATACCCATGATAAGTGCCTCCAAGGCCAAGCCCGCCGCAATAGCTAAAATGGAGGCCCCCGGGTAACTAGAGTTGTTACCAGTGGAGCCGCCTCCACAGCCTCACAGAGGACATCCACCTCAGGTGCAGCCTCTGGCATAGTAGTGACCACCTCAAAACCGGATGGTGCCCCCGCTCAATGTTCCTCCACCACCTAGGCATGATAACTAGGCTTCGCCTCCTCGATAGGCTCCTCTCGCCCCTCATCAGAATCAGGCTCCAAGGACCCCCATATCAGACATTAGGAACTGGGCATACTTTTTCCACAAGGATAAAGTCCCTGATTATTTCTGATGTTCCTTGGAGTAGGGGATTTCATGTTTTCTTGAATTCTAGAGTCCTGAAGCGGAAAACCTCACTGATCACCCTAATTACTGCCCAAATCAATGAATCCTAGAGAACACCCTAAAACAGTTCTATGTGTTTAAATAATGGCTTCAAGACTAGGTGTATAAAAACATAGTCCGGTTAAGCCAAAATCTATAATAGGTGTCATGTGTTTTCGTGAAACCAGACAACAGAAGTGATAGAAAAGGTGAGTTTCATCAGGTTTCTATCCGCGGGTCACAAAAGAATGATGATAGGATGGCTCGTAAAATAGTCCCCCATGCACTTGGTGTTATCCGTGCATTCCTAAATCAACCAAATCCTTCAAAATCCGCATCTACTACTTATGAATCATCATCTCATCATTCCCCTTCTCAAAAGAGCAATCACCGGTGATGCATGAAAAAACAAAGTCATCCGCCAAGGTCAGCTTCATCCCATACTATTGGCAATTTCATGCCCCCAGAGATGGAGATCTCTCCCAAAATCCATCCAATTGTGGATGAATCATCAAATGATAGTCATGGGTATGCCTCGGTTAATACCATATGGTGGGTAAACCCCTACATGATTCTTGATGATGAGGAGTTCCAGGCAGATCCTCCCAACGACCCCTGCAATCGCCTGTGTCGACGGAGCCACGACAATATGGGTCATCAGAGTGATTTGGAAAGTATTTCTTGCATGGTTGTATATGATACAGAAACCAGAAAGCATGCCCATCATAGAGATCAGCACACATAGCCTTCTCATCTGGTGTCATTAGGTATGCCTTCTTCATCATTCATATTGTAGGATCAGGCAGAGCCGACTCAATGGCATCTTGATCAGCCATCTATCCATCATCTGATAGTCACTCTAAAGGAATTTACTAGTGATCAGCATGATATTACTAGTACCAGTCAGCCGTTGATCTAGTCATTTGGGCCCACCATACCTCATGTCATAGAGAAAGATCTTGTAAGCAGAATTTCACACCTGGCTTGGAAGTATGATGTTGACTCGCATCTTTCTAGAATTCCATCCAAGATCTATATACTTGTGGACCTTCCCCTATCATTGTATATGAGTGAGGCCCTCGCCGAGACATTAAGATGCCCCCTCCAATTTGAAACTAAGGTGGAAGCCATAGAATCTATCCATTTTGTGGCGATCGAGCATGTTAAGTTCCAGGGCATCATCTTCTTCTCTCTATAAGATAAAGTCTCTCCCATAAATAGGAACATTCGCCGACTGTACATCATTTGCTAGTTTAACAGTTTGGAGGTTCGTCGATGTCTTGTCGACACAGGATCCGGGGTCAACCTATTCGCAACTCAGACACTGTGAAAATAGGTGTTGTCTGAGGATGATATGAGACCCTCTGACCTAATAATCCAACACTTCCGGAAAAAATAGAAACTATTGAGCAAGATCCTCTTGAAGACCATGTTTTGTGGCCTTGTTTCTAGAACCGAGTTCATGGTTGTCTCCCAAGACACCTTCTACAACATGTTTATGGGCAGGCCATGGCTCTATCTATATATGGAAGTTCTTTTATCATATCACCAGTGCCTCAAATATTCTCTTAATGGTCATGTGGGTGTGATTCAAGGTGATGCGTCTCCCTTTGACTCTTGTGAAGCTCTCTATATTGATGATGACTATTAAAAGAGCAAAGACATATAGATTTAGTCTAACAAGGTTGAGCACCCCCCCTTCCATGATAGACCTATGGACAGATCTAGATGATGCCTACATCATTCCAATCCACCAGTTGGAGGCTACAACCCGTGTAATAGGATAATGATTCATTGTTTATAGAAAGAGGGGGGGAACACATTTCCATGTCTAACCAACACCAGAGGATCCCCCCATAATCTTAAAAAAATTAGGATCACGTCGTCTTGGAGCCTCCGGCTCCCATAATGTATCGAGGTGTCCTCGCCAAAGAAATGGAAATACATCATACTTTCTTGTTTCATCGGGATGGAATTAACCGGCTCAAACCAACACACCACTATTTCTTCGATATCATCTAGTGTGGCCCCATGGGATGAAGACTAGATGGGATTGTATCAATAGCCCTCATAGTTGTTGTTTTGGTAGCACATGAGTTCCCTGATGTCGTGTCCAATGTCGCTCAAGCTGGTAACAGTCCCCCATCAGGATCTATCAACTGAGAGGAAACTCCTCCTGCTGCTGATCCCTCCTCCATAATAGAAGTAGATGACTTATAGGATGATCCCCCATCCATTTAAGAGGGTGTCTCCACCACGGTTGATGAATTGGAACTGGTGAACCTCAGTAGCGAGGTAGACATGAAACCCACATTGATCAGCGCTGTCATGCCCCTCGAGGAACAATATCTATACATAGACTTCACTAAACAACAAAGTGATGTATTATCCAAGAGTTATAATGAGATTATAGGACTAGAACCTCATGTAGACATCCACCGCCTTGGTCTCCATGCTAATCATCGTGGGTTCAAGGAGCCTCCCAGAATGATGCACCCTTTTCATGGTGCCATGGTTGAGGCAGAAGTTGATAAGTTAATCAGATCCAATATCATTAAGTAGTTCCATTACCCCAAATGGCTAGCCACCATTAGGCAATTAAGGATGATGAATAGATAGATTAGAGTCTGCATCGAATTCTGGGATCTCAACCGTCAGTGTCTAAAGGATGATTTTCTCTTTCCCGTGACCGAATTATTGATCGCTTCTACACCTAGGTTCCAAGAACTCTCATTCATGTATGGGTACTCTCGGTATCACTAGATCTGAATGGCCTCGATGATGAATATTCTACAGCATTCAAGGCACCACAATTTACTTTTTATTACCAAGTCATGCCATTCAGTTTAAAGAATGAAGGTCCCACCTATCTACAGGCTATGCATATCATATTTAATCCAATCATCGGAACGTTGGTGGAATGTTATGTGGATGATCTGGTGGTAAAATAATTATTGCATCATGAACATATCAAAGACCTTAACAAAGTGTTCAGGTTCCTACATTCCAATCACCTGTCACCTCTGAAAATTTACTTAGCTTTGTTGCCAGATACAGGTGCATCGGGATTGACCCGTAGAAGATCAAGGCCATCAGTCAGATGTATCCACCAAGAAACCTCTGGAAACTTCGATATTTCCAAGTCCACATGGATTAAATATGTCGATTCATCGAGAATCTGGATGGAATGTGTAATCCCTTTTTCTCGTCTCATGAAGAACGGTGATGTTTATGAGTGAGATGAGGAATGTCATACTTCATTCAAGGAAATCAAGTAGTACCTGCTCCAGCCTCCGGTCATAATTCCACTCATCTATAGAAACATCCATGTCCATTATGCGACCACCCTGGAATGGTCTCTATGCGCCCTTCTCAACAAGAAGAACAATGAGGGTATGAAGAACAGTCTCTACTATCTCAGTCACATGATCCTTGATATGAAGATTAAATACTCCCCTATCGAGAAGAGTGGTCTCACACTGGTATTTGCATTACAAAAATTGTGGCATTACCTCCATCATCATGAAGTATAGTAGGTATCCCGAGTTGATCCACTAAATTACATCCTAAACTGCCCAGTGTTGATTGGATTTCTAGCCTAGTGGGTAGTATTCCATTAGTAGTTCGTCATCAGGTTTGTCCCTCAGAAAGAAATTTAAGGGAATGTGTAGGAATACTTCCTTGCTACCCATATTTCTCCTGTGGACTAGTCCTTGGATCTCTATTTTCCTAATGAAGAAATTCTCCTAGTATACAAAGCCATGCCATGCTGGAAAATTCACTTCGATGGTGCTTCCCAGAGCCCCACCAGTAGAAGGCTCAATGACCCCAGGCTCAATAGAGTAAGCCTGGGTATTATCTTCATTACCCCAGCATGAGCCTTTCTGTAGTAATCATTCTTGTTTTCAGAAAGCTGCACCAACAATGAGGCAGAGTATTAGGCTCTCATTTATATCTTTGATATGGCCCTCAAGATAGACGTTCCCCATTTTCATGTGAAAGGGGACTCCAAACTAATCCTCTAGTAGATTAACGGTGACTATGTCATTAGAAAGACAGAGATCATACCATTAATGGAATTAACTCTACAAATATTGTCCCAGTTCTCATCTCAGCCAGAAGTTACTCATGTACCATGTTCTCAGAACAGTCATGATGATTCCCTATCCAAACTAGCTGCATCACTTTCATAGCCCGAAATGGATGATCTGATTATCCACGTGGAACACCGGAGATTAATTTCTCCCATCACTCTAGATGACGGTGATAGCTAGCAGTTAATCCACTTTACCGCTAACCCCTCTGTGTTAGGACCCCCAAGTCCACTGGATGCAGTGATAGATTTGATTCCTGACAAGAAAATCTCCTTTTTCGAGTACCTCCAAAATAGTATGCTAGGACATTTCGTCTGTAGCCCTAGTCCCAAACATCGGGACCTACTGTTGGGTCGAGGCACATGGTGGGGTGAAGGATTTTTCCCTCATTCATGTTGAGTTCCACATGACTGTACCATGTATCCCTCTCCCCTGAAGATCACCACCTCTTCTGCTGTCCATCTTGACTTTAAATTTCCTGAGTGCATTTATGCTTCACACACTCCCTATACACCGGACTCAATTTTCTTTCATATCTGAAAGGATCCCTGAACATCATAGATGCTCAGCACTTGGTCTTTCCTACCATTATGCGCCAAAATACTCAAGGGATTCAAAGAAAAAATTGATACAAGTCACACATTGTGAATATGTTCTGCGGTTGATGCTCATTTGTTGTTCCCATCTCATGTCACAAGATATGGATGTTGGGTTTCGAATATGGTCAACATCAATCCTTTTTCATTGTCACCACCCACATATTTCCTCAAAAAAATGGAGTGTAGTAGTTCATTCTGCCCCATTATCAAATCTCGGTCTTCCTCAGGAAGATGTGTGATTCCATCTGTTGGAACCTTATGTGGTTGGGAGAGCCTAGTCCTACTCCTTTTTTCCCACACCGAGCATTGATTGCATGGGATTAGGATCTGAGGCAAGGTAGTACCTGCATGTGGGACCATATGACTATAGTTTTCCGGGATGCCTAGCCTTTGGTCCTTCAACCTTTTCAGCCCCTAGGCCTATGTTTTCATTTAGTATTGTGTGGTGTGTTATGGACTCACATCCTCATTCACGTCATGATATTTTTCCATGCCACACATATCCTCTTGGGACATACCTCCTTCATGTATCATCCTTTATGCTTGAACAGGCCACACCATGTGTCATGAGCCACATCATTTGGGTTTCCATCATCTTATATATCCAACAGGACCCCTGAATGGAATGTATTCTTGCCTCAAGGGCCCTCCTACCATTACGGGCCAATGCCGTCGAAGATTGCAAGCCATTAATTGATACAAGCCCCGTATTGCAAACGCGATCAATGGTTGAATATCAATTGTTTTCCCCTCTGACCTCTGGTCACACAAAGAATAATACATTGTTTTGATCATGGTAAATAGTCATCCTCTATATTTGTTTCCATTTCGAGGTCATCCAAAGGCAAGACGCTTCTCCCTATCCACTCAGTTGTCCCATGCATATTACATTAAACTAGGAATCTACGGTCCGAGCCCTATGCCCTTAAACTAAGAGAACCACTATCCTTGTTGCATTATGATAAATTTAACATCAACCTTCTCTAAAACTATGTGTGGATTGATTCCCATACTTATGGGATATGTGGGACCACCAGAACGTCTATTCATCAGGATGAGTCCCATTTCTTAGAAACCACCCTATCATTCTGGACTCATTTCCTGAGTCCTTCCAAGGCTGGGGTACATGGTGTGGTAATGTCTTGTTTCACCATTCATGTCGGGGTTTTAACTGCCACACCACGTACCTTGCTCACTCCCGATCTCCCTTCTCTCCATTTCTCTACACTCATCTTTTCAATTCAGCTTCTCTTATGTTGGGTCCCTCGATCTACTTTAGTGATTCGCCAATGTGCCTAGGAATACACTCGTTCAGAGCCTAGAGTGTGAGATTCTACCTAGACATGCTTTCTGCCATTTTTTAGGCTTCGTGTTCCCCTTCATTTGGACTTTCATTATCATTCACATCTGAAGGGACCCCCAAGTGTCATGGATGCTCAACCCAAGGGCTCTCCTAACATTACGGGCCAATTTCCTTGTGGTTCTCGAACAAAAAATTGATACAAGTCCCACATTGCGAATATAGTTAGCAGTTGACACTCATTTGTTGTTCCCATTTCCGGTCACATGATATGGATGTTTTGTTTCAAACACCATCAATAGTTATCCTCCATCCTCATGCCAACCCCATCATTCCTTAATTGGCAGTTACATGATCCAAATCATTTTCCACCCCATCATGTCCAAGTGGATGTTCGACACACTTAGTATTGTCCCTCAGTAAACATATGTGCATTAAAAGGACAAAGTCACAGAAATGCATCATTCAGGGATCTGTACTGACTTCCCCTTTACGTGTATCCCATGTTTTTAAATGACCTCTTCCTCTATTTTTTCTCGCACTGAGTTTGGCTCACGTGGGATTAAGGGACAAATCGAGGCATGCGCTCACTTGGAAGAGTTTTTCCCCATCATGGTCCGAGCTCTAAGTCCTTAAACTCATATCTCATTATATTCCATCTTCTAGAACTATGTATGGCTTGATTCACATCCTTATGGGATATTTAAGAACACCCAGACATCTCATATGTGGGTCTAGATTAGATTTCACTAGTTATCACTTCTATTCAGCCTTTTAGGCCCCTACTCGTATAGGATTGCGTGGCGTGGCATGTGTGGACTTATGTCTTCATTCACATATGGTTTTCAAGAGATTCACCATGTACTTTCCTTCGGAGGTCTATTCTCTCCTGCCACGTATTCTTTGACCTTTTCTAGCCCCTCGGCATGAGGTTCCTTTCTTGAAATCGCAGTGTGGCATGATGAGGACCTTATCCTCATTCATGGCGGGTATGATTTTTTACGTCGTGCACATACCCTCTTAAACCCCGTTTCTATTGATGATATCTAAGAAATATGACATTAAAATATTCTACCTAGTCCCACATGACTTTAAACTATTATGTTTGTACTACACGACATTAAAATTCATGGTTGATCCCGTCACATGACCCTATACTGTGACATTTTCATCCAGGCAGCACGATGGAAAACAGAACTACGTAGTGGTGTCCCCACTCGAGCGGACATCATGTTTAGTATCAGTCACCCACCATACCATTTTTCAATGCCTATATATGACTTGATTATTATTTCCATACATGGACTCTTTATCCTAGTTCAATCACTTCACAAAAAACTAATGCATTCCTTCTTAAAGGAAAAACAAGATCTATCAAATGCTGCTTCTTTTGGTGTGTGGGACAGAGCCGTAGGACCTTATTATCTTTTGCACTAGTATCTTACCATGAAACCTTTAGAACTACATACAGCTTGATTCCCATTATCATGTGGTCCGTAGGAATGCCCAGGCACATTTCCTCGAGCTCAGCATAACATTCACTTTGGTCCCCTTACCCAGAAGTTTCCCGAAGAGCACATTGTGGTGATATGGACTCTTGTGTCCCCATTCAGGTCGGGTTTTAGTAATTATTTCACCACATTTCTCCCTATTCCAGTTCTTCATGATCTGAGCTCTATGAAAATAATCTAAGAACACTCCACGTTCCTGTCACAAGAAGTTAAACAATATGTCATCATCAATAACAATGTGTGGCTTGATTCCCATCCTCAAGAGATATGTTGGAACACACAAGCATCATGTCATTGGGTCCAGCCCAAAGAAACTAAAATCTTACCCCCTCTCTCGATCCTCTTAGAACGAACTCATTAGGTATCATGTAGTGTGGCAAGTACCTCTTGGGTTCCCATTCACATCTTATTTTTCAATGGCCACACCATGTTCCACTGGTGTCTTTTCCCAACCTGGTCTGAGTTATATGACCCTAAACTAAGATCTCTCTATGGGAACTACGCGTTGGGTATGGCTACTTCAACTCCCTATGCACAGTCCATTAAATTTGGACCCCTTTTATAGCCCATCCAAAGACCATTAAGTTGGGTGTGTGCGACCCCAAGACCCTTTTCCATGGAAAGGGACCCGATAATCTCTCTCTAATACGTCATTTTGTCTTACTCATATGCGTTGTGACAAAGACCACTAACTGTTGAATTTTCACAGGGACATTCCCTCTTTCCATGTCCATGCTTCGTGAGCTCATTATTTGGATCCCCATTTTCTTCCACATCTTACAAGACCCCATTTATGTCCAGGTCTCTTTCCAAATTATCTTACCTAACGTCTTGGGCCAACATCCCAGAGGACATCATATGACATCTATGATAGGTCTCATGTTTCAAACAATGTCAGCGTTCAACCTCATTTGTCTGTCCCCATTCTAGGAAAATGAAAAATGGACACTATGTTTCAAATGTCGTCCAAATTTATCCCTTATTGTCACACCACCATTATTGTGGTCCCGATCTCATGAATTGAGATTCACATATTTCCACTTCCTTATGTTCAATTGAAATTCTAGCATAGTCAACTTTACCCCTTTGCGCATCTAGGTGCATCAAGTAGGAGATTCAAGATTATTGGAATGTCATTCACCTAGCATCCCACTTCCCCTAAAATGTTCCATCCTATGCTCATAGCGTCCCATCACTAAAACGTGTTTCCCACATCAAGCATGACTCACGTGGGAATTATAGTTCTGGTAGGATGTGTACTGGCGCAACCATGCCACACACACCTTTCACCATCCTGAATAACGTTAAACTATGCTCTAATAGATATGTTTGGGTTGATTCGTATCCTTACGTGATATGTAGCGACACCGATGCATTTTTCCATGGGCCCATCCTCAGTTTCATCAACCCTCCTGGCCCCTCGGGCCTGATCCTCATCCAGGAAGTATGACCTTTAAACTATGTGCATCATTACCACCGTAAGACATCTAAACTATGTGTATATCATCCTTATTGGTATGGTGTAAAACTACAGAGAATTCCAGGTCTTTCTGAAGAATTCTTGCTCAAAAGTATTTTTGATCCCTGATCAGACAAATAATCCCACCTAATGTGTCTCCACTATAGTGTCGTGATTTCAAGAGCGCTAGACTCCATTCGAACAAACCATCACTCCACACTCCATGATTTGCATGAACTTTATTCAGACACACATCCTATTTATCATATAAAAGAACCCCCTAACAGTATTGATGCCCAACCTATGGATCACCTAATATCATTGGTCAACATTTCGGAAGTCTAATGGATGACATTTTGAGTCAAGCTCCGTGTTTCTAGTATGGTCAACGGTTATCCCTTGCTTGTTATCTCAATTTCTGGATTACACAATAAGGATAGTCTATTTCCAAGATAGTCAAATGTTATCCTTCATTGTCACACCACCCCCTCAGTGTTCTGAATCTCGGGTATCGGGATTCCCACATTCCACTCCCTTGTGTTCAGGTTGATTCCAAAATCCCCTAGCATTATCCTGCTCTTGCAAAAAATAACATTGGGAAGATGTCACGTCGATTTTTCTTAGGACCTCATCCTCCAGTTGGGCCTCTCCCATTCTTCCGGGAAATCCATATTGGTTGTTCAAACCCTGGATAACCGGAGCTGGGTTGTCACTCTTTTTTTCAGATGGAATGGAAAGGTGTTCATCCCTTGTTTCTCGCTTTGGGACCAACCCATGTGAGCCTAGATAATGATTTCTGCATGTTCCAGGAATGTAATCGAAATGAAATAAACCAAAAAAGAATAACTGAACTCATGTATGCATCTAGCATGAATAATCAAAACATGAAGGCATGTTCAAAAGTTTCATGCATCACAGTACCAGAGGATCGACCCCTCCCATGGATGGTTTGACCTTGTCAAAAGAGAATTCAACTTCTCCACCCTCTATATTGTGGTTTCCAGGATTCGATGTCACCTGTTTAGTTCCTGCTCCTCCTCGACTACAATGTGTTTCATTTCATCAGCAATGATCTGGGCGCCCTCCTGTTGGTTCGGATAACGGTCATCTCCTCAAAGGCTTGCCTCATGTGCTCTTCGGCCTCTTCCAGTTGGACCTTCATCCATGATACAATATCTGACTGCACGTTGAGGAAAAAGATGTTCATATTCCCGAATGTGCAGCCGTTGAATCTCATTATAAGCCTCGTAGAGCCTCATGATGTTTTCCACCTTTCTCTGCTGCCAACACACACCAAGACTGTGGTCATATTCCAAGATCTTCTCTGCCATGAGATCTAGGATGATAATGTGGGGATTTTGGGCATCCACTCCCCTAGCACATAGTTCGCACAATCACTAACAAATTCTCTCCATCTATTTTATCCATTGTATTTGAGGGGTGTCATCGATAAAGTGCTTGATCATCTTCCATGATCAATGACAGACAATTTTTCTATCCTTTTCATCAGAGGAAATCGCATCCCAATCGGTGGGATTTGTAGGCTCAAATATGAGGAACATCCCCAAGAATACGTCAATGGGGTCTCCATCTAGTGTCTGGTCAGGTGTGGCAGGACCCATGTTGTTCGATCGATCTTCATCATCATTTCCCACCTCAATAATCTCAGGCTCAGCCCTGCTAATGGTCCCACCAGTGACCGGGTGCACTACAACATGGTCAGTCTAGATATTCTCCTCCACGACCACCGACATTACATTAGGAAAGGCGCTGCCAGATGTACCAACCAACCTCTCCGAGGCAGCCCACACCATTTGAAGAACTATACATACCAAAAAGGGCACAAATGTTAGTTATCTTGGTCAATGGGTGTCAGTCATGAATTTTTAAAGGAGAGGTAGAGTGATCAAATTCTCTGTCTCTTTCCTGGGTTGTGGTGTTGTGAACCCCGAGGCATGACCCTCTGTATTTTTTGGGGGAAGTCTGAAAACTCTAGGGGAATCACCATGGATATCCGGGACCAGCTGGAAGCAGTAATCACCATAGCAGTGAGCGGGGATCCCAAAGGCCCCACATTTGCATATACTGATGGATGAGAACATGGTTTTCATATGAGGCCCTCCTTCATAGTTTAAATATTAGTGTGGGGTAAAAAGTATCCTGGAAGCGGATCCCGGGGAAGAGACTCAAGTATTTACCTCGAGAGCCTCAGAAAACTCTTCATGCTCTGGGTCTGAATCACCAACTTCACCCTCCTCCAATGGTCTCTCTCTACCGAAATCCTTCCCCTAGGAGGACTGTAATGACCTGCTTATCTTCATTGGCATGAGAGTACAACAAGACATTACTAGGCCTTAAGCAACATCCCCAAGGCGCCAAAGGCTTGTAATAAATACCGAAGGGTTCCAAAACAAGTGGGGGACGATTTAACCTTTTAGGAAATAACACAGAACCAACAACCATTAACAAACAAATAAACTAAATGATGCATGATAAAACCTAAGAAAACTCAACCGTTAATTTTATCATAAACCAACCAAGAGTACCACAATGGAAACCAACAATAAATAAGATCCAACAGTGGAAACACAAACTAAAAGACTACCAGACGACAGCCCAACACCATGCTCCCCAAGCTCCACGCTCCAACATCATGAACCATCCCAATTATAAGGATGTAGTGTTGTAAACATGTGACACTTTACCTTTTCCAACATCCTGGTATATGACATCTGCAAAAGCACCAACGTGCCAAATTAGGGGTTGAGTAATGAAACTTAGTAGGTTTTCCATGATGACTAACCAACCAATGCCTCTAGGTTAAAACATATTCACACATTTATATAAAACAATTTATATAAAACCATTCCAAAACAGTTCATAATATAACAAGTTCCATGTCAAAACCATTTTCCAACAAAAACCATCTTTCTCAAGAAAAGAAACCAAGCAATGTTTCTAATCAAATTCCCATTTCCATTTTTCCACATTCATTCCATTTTAAAAATCCACAAAACCAACCATGCAAGAAACCTGGACCTCCCTATACTTGCGATTGGTGAGTTATCCTTCCACTATGTTGTCACATAGTGGACTACCTTGATCGGGGTACTTAACTCCCTTATCCGTCCCTTTTGATGGGGGTACTTCTCACCCTTATCCATCCCAACCTTTTTATGGGGGTACTTCTTGCCCTTATCCATCCCAATGCATATGAACACACACCACAACCCATGTAAATCCATTCCAAAACCAATTGTGTTCAAAACCCTTCAATAAGGAATCAACCTTTAATTGAAAACCATTTATTTCAAGCAGAAAACCCATAACCAGTTTAAAATCAGCATTTTAAATTCACTTCAACAAACACTTTCCAAAAACACACAATTTCCATCACTTGTTACTTTAAAGGGGATTCCATCATTGTTTTACAGCAGATAATCAAACCATTTCAATCAAGGAAAACAATTTGAAACTAATCCTTCATGTTCTAAGAAAGAGGAAACAATATTGAAGCCACATACCTCAACAAATTAGGAGAAACCAACCAATGGACGAAGAATGCCAACAAAACCGAGTCAAATACTCCCTGAATCCACTTAGATTCTTTCCCTTAGTACCAAAAAAACCAAAACCCGACTTAAAAGTCATCCACTACCTTATATCTACCCTCCATGGGCATAGATATAAGGATCCATGAAGAGGGAAGAAGGAGATCTAAGAAAACTAAATGAAATGAGACTTACTCGATCAACCATCCTCTAAACACCAAGGAAAACCTCCAGATCACTTCCAAAATGTCTGTAAAGTGTTCTCCCATCTTCACCAGATAGAAAACCCAGGTTAGGGCCATATAGAAGTAAAACCGAGTGGGTTTAAAGATAAAATGGATTAGATCCTTAAAAAAGGATCTAAGTTGACCCCGTGCACGGTTAGTCCGCACAGCTAGGCAAATTGTGTGCTAACTCTGCGGTAGTCGCTGCTTGGAAGGGGTTCTCCGCACGGCCTCCTCGCACGGTTTGCCCAAATCATGCATGCACAGTGTAGTCTCCTCTGTCCAAAGTGACCACCACCTGCACGGATTCCGCACGGTTTGGACAACCCGTGCGAAGCCCATGCATCACCACCTTTTTCCCTTTAAGACTTTAAAAGTCTCCAAACTTTACCAACCTTTTCTCATATTCTTTGGGCACATAAAAAGAATAAAAAAGGGTTACTTACCAAAAACCGGGGGTACTAAATTCTCCCCACCATTGGCCTTTCCATCCCTAGAAAGTAGAAAACCATCGCTTTCCTGAAAGATTTCTGGCCACTGCTCTTTCATTTCTTTCTCGTGTTCCCATGTCTCTTCCTGAATCTGACCATGTTTCCCTAAAACGCGTAGTAAACTGATTCTTTTTCTACACAAGACATTATCTTGCCTATCCACAATATGTACCGGTATATGTATCAATGAAGCATCCGGCTCTAAGTCAACTTGATCCCATCTGATCACATGGTTAGGATCGGGCTGATACTTTTTCAAATGAGATACATGGAACACAATATGTTCTGAAATAAATCATGGTGTTAATGCCAACTGATATGCCACCACTCCAACCCATTCTAGTATCTCAAAAGGGCCTATGTTCCTAGAAGATAAATTTCCATGCTTCCCAAAATGATGATGTCCAAGCCCTGGTGAGATCCTCATGAAGACATGATCACCCACAACGAATGACAACGGTCTTCAACGGTGATCTGCATAAGTTTTCTGACAACTCTAAGCCATCTCCATCCTATTTCTAATCAACTGGATCTTCTCTTTTGTCTCTTAGACAAGTCTTGGACCGACTAGTGATGTTTCACTCGTTTCCACCCAGCATAGTGGAGAACAACAAGGATGCCCATACAATGCTTCAAACGACACCATGCATATCAAGTCTTGATAGCTGTTGTTGTATGAGAAATCTAATAAGCGTATATTATCCTCCCATGAGCCACCAAAATCCATTACACAAGCCCACAACATGACTTGTAATGTTTTTATCGTCCGCTCATATTTCCAATCTATCTGAGGATTATATGTTGTGCTCATTGTCAACTGAGTCGCAAGGGCTTGCTGTAATGATTTCCAGAAACGAGATTTGAACCTCAGATCTCTATATGAGAATATAGATACTAGTACACCATGCCTCTTTACCACTTCTCAGATGTAGATTTTTAAAATATCTTCCATCGTATGAGTTTCACGAATAGGGATGAAATGTGCCAACTTGGTTAGAAGATCCACTATCCCCCAAATGGAATATTGTTTCCAGATCGTTCATGGAAGACCTATAATGAAATACATTTCTATCTAATCCCATTTCCACAATGGGATAGGTAAATATTGCAACATTCTAGTTGGTCTCTGATTCTCTTCTTTAACCTACTAAAAACTTAAGCACCGCGAGACGAACTCGACCACTTTACTTTTCATGCCTCTCCACCAAAATTGTGCCTTAAACACCTTATACATCTTCTGTGTACCTGGGTGTACATCCCATCTATAATGGTGATAAGCATGAAGTAGTTGTTCTTGAAAAACCATAGGTACAATCATCCGATTCTGAAACACATAACTGAACTCCAATCCATCTTCCATCCCCCAATGGTCTCCCCACCATTGAGTTTTGAACTCGTTGCAACATATTCTACATCAGATGAATGTTCCTCCTTTACTATCTCCACCAAATCAGGAACAAGCGCAACTGGAAAGAAAAACACAACATCATCTCATTCTTCACATTCCATATTCATGTCGGCTAAGACCGACATCAACTGCCATTCATGTGAAGCTACTTTCACTAATTGAGCGTATGACTTTCTACTCAATGCATCTGCCACAAAATTCCCTTTTCCTGGTGTGTACATCAAGTCAAAGTCAAACATCTAAAGATACTCCATCCACCTCCTTCACCTCAGATTCAATTATCTCTGCGAGAAAATGTGTTTCAAGCTTTTGTGATATGTAAACGCTATAAATTTATCACCAAAGAGATAATGTCTCCATGTTTTCAAATAATGGATAACTACAGCTACACCCATATAATTTGTTGGGTAATTATTCACATGAACCCTCAAGTGCCTTGAACTATAAGAAACCACATGTTCTCCTTGCATGAGGACACAACCCAACCCTGTTTCTGAAGCCTCACAATACACCACATACCCCTGTCCTGATTATGGAAAGATCAAGATAAGGGCCGATGTAAGATGAACATTCAGTTCTTGGAAAGACTTATGAAATTATTTTTTCCATTTAAATGGATCATTGTTCTTAGTCAGAGCAGTCATTGGTGACGCTAGTCTTTAGAAGTCATTCACAAAGCGTCGGTAGTAACCATCTAGACCATGAAAACTGCGTATCTCGAAATCATTCTTCGGCGGTTGCTACGAAAAACAGTTTCTATATTTTCTGGATCCACTAAAACACCTTTATCCGAAACAACATGGCCCAGAAAGCGTACCTCTTGACTCCAAAAATCACACATTGTTAATTAGGAATACAATTGATGGTGTCTCAAGATTTCCAACACTATCGCCATGTGTAGCTTATTCTCAGCCCTTGTTATTGAATACACCAATATGTTGTCCACAAACACCACAATAAAAGAATCCATCTATCGCTGAAATATACGATTCATCATAGACATAAATACTTTTTGTGAATTTGTAAGACCAAAAGGCATGAGTACATGTTCTTAGTAACCATATCTGCTTCTGAAAGCTGTCTTCAGAATATCCTCCTTCCGAACTTGCAACTGGTGATATCTTGACCGCAAGTCAATCTTAGAGAACCACTGAGCTCCCCTTAATTGATCAAACAAGTCATGAATGCATGGAATTGGATATCTATTCATTATCGTAACTTGGTTATGTTTACGATAATCCACACATAGCCTCAATGTTCTATCTTCTTTCTTTAGAAACAAAACTGGTGCTTCCCATGAAGACACGCTTGGATGAATAAAACTTTCGCTTTCCAGTTCATCCAACTACACTTTCAATCCCTTTAACTCAGTGGGTGCCATCCTATAAGATTTAAGTGAGATAGGACTAGTCCCTGGAAGGAGATAAATTGTAAACTCTGCTTCTCTTACAGGTGGTAACCCTAAGAAGTTTTCAGGAAAAACATCAAGAAATTGATCCGTGACTACAGGAAAACTATTATTCACAATCTCATCCATTGATTCCAAGTTTAATGCAACCAACTGGTAAGATATCATTGCCACTACTAGTGCCAACAAGCCCGTTGCACCAGCCTTCACCAGTCATTCATCTCTAAAGAGATGCTGAACAGCATCCTTAGTCACGAAACTGACTGATCTACTATAATAGTCGATGTGATCTCTGAACTCTGTCAACCAATCCATACCCAGGATAATATTATAGACATCCCTCTCCAACACAGAGAAATCCCATTTCATCTCATCTCCATCAACATTTATAGAACATTCTCAACGCACGAAGGCTCTACACAATCTTTCACTTAGAGGAGTTTGATGTTTTATAACATAATGCATCATTTCAAGTTTTATGTACATAAAATTAGCAATACTAGAAGCAAGAAAAGAACGCGTTGCACCAGTATTGAACAACACTTGCAAGAGGGTTGAATTCAAAATAATCTTACCTCTCACCGTAGATGGTCTGGACTGGTCATCCACAATCACATGTTCCGCACCATACAATTGCTTTGTTGCTGCACTTTTCTACTTATTGCCTTATTGATATTGTCCTACCTGAGGAGTCATGGGATTCCTAGAATCACCATAGATAGCTCTGTTCTACTAGAGAGATGGATTTTTTTGTCCTCTCCCTGTCGAAGCATAAGATGATTGCGACAGTTAAGAAGTGTCACGAACACCCGACTGTGGAGCACTGCGACAATATCGCTGAAGATGTCCCATCATTATAAAATTGTGGCATGCTCTTGGTGGTGTTGTACATTCTTATTTCATGTGATTAATAGAGCCACATTGAAAACACTCAGCTTTCATCCTGGGTCGTGGAGGAAGATTCACCGATCTAGTCGTCTGATTCAGATTCCCACTCCCAACTTGTAAGTAGGTTTCCCTCTTCCACTTGTTCCTAGCATTAGAGTTCATGCCCGTTCATGTGGGTATCATCATACTTGCTTCATATTAACTCCTGATATGTCTCATTCAACTACTATTTCTCTGTTTACCATCTCCGTATAATCCTTAATACAGAGCACAACTATCTTCAAGTGAATCTCCTATCGCAACCCTGATTCAAAGATGTGTGCCTTCAGCGACGCACTTGCAGCAACTTCCCGTGAAAAGCGCACTAAATTCGGGAAGTTAGCCACATACTCCATGACAGAGAGATTCTCCTGCTTCAGGTTAAAAAAGTTCATCGTTCTCTCGATCTTGAACATGTGAGGATATAATTTTTTATTGTAAAATACCTCAAATTCCACCCAGACTAGGCCTTGATCCACCTTAGCCTGCACCACTAGCTCCCACCACTGTCTTCCAAGATCCTCCAGCATATACGTCTCCAACATTAATTTCAGTTATGCAGGTGTACTGATGAAATCGAAGATATGATTCATCCGATTCAGCCACACCTCTGCCCTTTATGGTTCAGAATCACCCCGAAAGATTGGTGTATTCTACTTCTGGAATTCGATGGAATGGTCTACATGCCTTGACTCATCCCTCAGATTCCCCATGTTCATATCCTGAAATGCTTGAACTATACTTTATACTAGCTACTGGTTCACCGGTGGCTCAGGTGTGACCACATTCTCTGAAGCATCATCCGTTTGGTTTCTACGACACCTAACGGGTTCCATTTTCTATACAAATGATGCATGTTGTTAGTCTCACTTCCTAGCAAATGAAGGCTTAGAATTTCAATTTCTATCACATCACTATCACAACATTGATTTCCAACCATCATGTTTTTCCACATTTACCCATTTCTAAAAAAAATTATTCTTTCTGTTGAAAATCAATCTATTTTTTAAAATACATCAACCATTCTCTTCTCAAAATCTTTCATTTGAAAACAATTTTGAAATTTTCATAAATCAATCTTTTCCATAAAACCATAATCCATTTCTCCAAATGATATATGCACTCCTAGTGGAATTCATTCCTCTAATGCATGTCATGCTCATCTCATTGGATAAACCCATGAAAATGTGATTTGATATCCTATAAGTGTCTCCAAAACACTTATGTACCCAACTCCCTGGTACTTGATGTTCAACATAAAAAGGTTAGCTATGTATTTTTATTCACTACATTCCAATTTCAGATAATCCTACCCCTTCCGAAGATGACCACCCAAGTAATAGACACGTATATATTCAACGCCAAGACCAACAAAATGGATGACTACTTGTTCCACAAAAAATAGAACAAGTTGATTGCATTTATACCCCAAGGACCAAACAAACTGATACCATTTGTAATGAACTTCTTATCCACATTGATTTGAGAGTAAAACGAGTCATTACTAGTCCTTAAGTGACATCCCCAAGGTGCCAAAGGCTACTAATAAATACCAAAGGGTTTCAAAACAAGTGGGGGACGATTTACCCTTTTAGGACATACCATATAACCAACAACCATAACCAAACAAATCAACTAAATGATGCAAGATAAAAGCTAAGACATCTCAACAATTAATTTTATCATAAACCAACCAAGAGTACTAAAGAGGAAACCAACACTAAATCAGAGTAAACAGAGGAAAGAAAAACTAAAAGACAACAATACGACAACCCACCACCATCCTCCACAAGCTTCAAGATCCAACATCACAAACCAGCCCATGTATCACAAAGTTGTGCTATAAACATGTGACACTTTACCTTTTCCAACATCCTGGTATAAGACGTCTACAAATGCACCAATGTGCCAAAGTAGGGGGTGAGTAATGAAACTCAGTAGGTTTTCCCTGATGACTTCCCAACCCATGCCTCTAGGATAAAACATGTTAGCTTATTTATATAAAACAATTCATATAAAAAATTCCAAAATAGTTCATAATATAACAAGTTCCGTGTCAAAACCATTTTCCAAAAAAAAAATCTTTCTCAAGAATATAAACCAAGAAAAGTTTCCAATCAAATTCCCATTTCCATTTTGGAACATTCATTCCATTTTAAAAATCCACAAAACCAACCATGCGTGCAACCTGGACATCCCTATACTCACAAGTGGTGAGTTATCCTTTCACTAAGTTGTCACTTAGTGGACTACCATTACGGGGGTACTTGACGCCCTTATCTATCACTTTTGATGGGGGTACTTCTTTCCCTTATCCATACGAACCTTTATGATGGGTGTACTTCTCTCCCTTATTTATCCCAATGCATATGAACACACACCACAACCTATGAAAATCCATGCCAGAAACAAGTGCATCCAAAACCTATCAATAAAGCATCTACCTTTTATTGAAAACCATTTCTTTCAAGAAGTAAAACCATAACCAGTTTAAAGTCACCATTTTAAATTCACTTCAACAAACACTTTCCAAAAACACCCAATTTCCATCACACGTTACATAAAAGGGGATTCAACCATTCTTTCATAGCATATAAAAAAACCATTTCAATCAAAGAAAAAAATTTGAAACTAAGACATCAAGTTCTAAGAAAAAGGAAATAGGATTGAAGACACCTACCTCAACAAATTAGGCGAAACCAACCAACGGACAAAGAACGCCAACAAACCGAGTCAACTACTCCAAGAAACCACCTTAGATTCCTTCCCCTAGTACCAAAGAAACCAATAACAGATTTAAAAGTCATCAACTACCTTAGATCTACCCGCCTTGGGCATAGTTCTAAGGATCCATCAAGAGGGAAGAAGGAGATCTATGAGAACTAAAGGAAACGAGACTTAACTCGATCAACCAGCCACTAAACACCAAGGCAAACCTCTGGATCACTTCTAAAATGCCTGGTAAGTGTTCTCCCACCTTCACCAGAGAGAAAACCCGAGTTAGGTCCGTCTAAGAGAAAAAAAGAGTGGGATTATAGATAAAACGGATTAGATCATTAAAAATAGGATCTATGTTGACTCCACGCACAGTTAGTCCGCACGACTAGGCAAATCGTGCACTTATCGTGAGGTAGTCTTTGCTTGGATGGGGAACTCTATACGGCCTCCTTGCATGGTTTTCCCAAACCTTGTGCACACGGTGCGGTCTCCTCTGCCCAAAGTGACGACCACCTACACGGCTTCCGCACGGTTTGGGAAACCCTTGCGAAAGCCCGTGCGTCACCACCTTTTTCCCTTTGACACTTTAAAAGTATCCCAACATTTCAAACCATTTATCATATGCTTCATGTACTTAAAAAACATAAAAAAAAAGTGGTTACTTACCTGAAGCTGGGGTACTACAAGGACACATCTGATTCTCCCGAAAAAGGGAAGCGCTCCTTCAATTTTGTATCCAACAACCGTGGATGGTCCATTCGATCCAACAACACCATAAACCGGTGTATCATTGGACTCAAGGCACCTTGGGAGTGCACTAAGTCCTCCAACGCGTCTAGATATTGCTTCGTCTCCACTTGGGATGCGGAAAAGCTGGCCCTGACGGAGCCGATTCCCAGAAAATCCATCCTGAGATGGTACAGGTGATTCCATATCTTGGACGGGTTGGGGAATTGTCGGTTGACATTATAGATGTCCCAAGAATCATGGAAGATTGAATTCCCCAGCATGATTATATGGCGCATCCACTTCCCCGGATCCTGGGTGGATTTCCTATGAAATCCCATTAATGGCCCCCCCTTCGGATGAATCTTCTCTTTTGGGACAACCATGTCTTCTGCCACCACTTGATCTGTTATTACCTCACCTAATACCGGTGTGGGCCTCACCTCCATAGTAGTCTCGCCACTAAGAGGTGTCCTCACCGCCTTCCGGACTTAGCCTCAATGTTGGGGAGGCACCCCCTCGTTGGCCCGAATGGTTGGCTGCTTCATCATCTCCCCAGGAAGGCCACCTCCCAACATTTGGCATACTCTACTACCAGTTCGAAGATGGACATGGGTGGAGGCATCTCATTCCACATATTACCATCTTTAGAAGTGAACATGATCCACATATGCCTCATTACAGAAGGATAATCCTCATGGTTCACCCCCAAGTAGACCCACGGGGTCAACCGCTGCATACACCAAATTTTCCTTGCAAATTGGTGAAATGTGTATAACTTGTAGAGGGGATTGAGATCAACTAGTTCCACCAGGACTCCACCTCGAAAGGCCAGGAGGTAGGACCGATGCTCTTCTGTTCCATGGACATCATCAGGGAATACACATGTTGTAAATTTGAACGGTTGAAAGTTGAACTCCTCTAACTCCCAGACCCGGTTCAGTACCGCCTACAAGGTCAGCCTGGCTGTAAAGCTGCCTACAACATTCAAAATTGATGGGAAAAAAGTTTGATCCAGGAGGGGATATGGGGTTCAGATATTCATAGATCATCCTGACATGCCCCGCTATCCCCCCATACATGAGGTGGAATGGCCCGCATATTCATTATGGATTCATTCCATTGCTGATATGCCACAACATCTTGTACAGCTTCATGAGCATCAGGATCTCGAGGTTGACATTGCCTTCTATCACCAGTATGGACACCATGATAAACGTGCTATGTAGCACATGAATGTTAATTTCTCTCACTGGCAGGATCCAACCGCAGATGAGTACCGCAATGAATACAGCCAACCTAACTACCGGTTGCTGCTCGGTACTGATGCTAAATCCAAACATCTTCCACTAGATATCCTCAAAAATCCAATACTATGAGTGCTCCTTTCCTCATTGACCTCACTTTGGGATTATCTGATGCCTCACAGGGAACTTCCTATTTTCTGAGAAGTTCAAGAACTGGTTGAACCATCGTTTGAAGTTGATGTCACTCACCGACTACTTGTCCTCTCCCAACACTAGGTTCATCAATTCCAACGCTAGTAGAAGAATTTTCTTTGGATCATCCCACACACCCATAACTGGGATTAACTCATCATACATCTCCCCTAGTATTGGGACCCCCAATATCTGAAGCACATCCCATAAACTGATGTTTACCACTACGTGGTGAAAATGGAAGGTATTTTTCCTTAATAACCAAATGCTAAACAACTCTGGCATCAACTGCTTCAGCTGATAGATATGGAATTGGGAGACCCAATCCATCTCATACATGGCCATTCTTCTTAGCTCTACCCCGAATTCTTTTCATGAGGCACCTACCCAGTAGGCCTATGCCCAGTTATATGTTATGTTGCCGCCCTAGGAAAATCCCCCTCATCGGAACACCCCTTTTCCAGGTTCCTCAGGGCTTCCTTCAATATAGTATGGTACAATGGGGGAGATGTCTCTGGCTTCAAATCCTTCCTTTCAACGTTGTTCAAATGATTGCATAGAAAGTTAGTGTTGATAGGCATGAAGTCCTCCTGGTCATGATTGTCAGCCGCCCTGAACAACTGGTGCTGACACCACGTGCTCTTGAACCAATAAGCTGGTTCATCCCTACTCACTTCAGAAATAAAGACGTCATCCCTCAGGCCAAATACATACAGTGGAAGCTTCCTACATAGTGGATAGTCCTTCTGGCTTTCCGAAAGTAGTTCCACCCGTGAGTTATGGTCATAATGGCTTCGTACAAACTCCCCTATACACAAGATATGGACAATCTCCTCCCTCCAGGAAGCATCCTCAATGACCCCATGATATCCTCTTAGTGAGGCATTCAGTTTTTGTGGTTTGGGTGTTTTTTGTTTTGTTTCTCAAAGCACTTTCCTGGAGATTTTTCACAGATTTCATTCGCGAAGAACATTAGCAGAGCCCTGCCCCAGCCTTTAGATGTGATCCATAGTGTGCACCATCATGAATTCAAAGACTAGTTGTGCACCGCGAAGTAGAAGGCCTGATTTTCATAGTGGAATCATGTAGTGTGTGGATCTTCGTGAGTCAAGAGCGCTAAATTCCAATATAAAGAGATGAGAAAGGACAAAAGATAGTTCAAACTCCTCTATTTATAGAAGAGGACCCCTTTTACTCTGGCGCACATACAACCGTGGCAAGCTTCTTGGGGCACTCAGCCTGCGTGTTGCCTCTTCGCCTTACGAGAATCCTTCACGAGACTTCTTCATTATTGACCGGGGAATTTTGGCGATTTAACCTTAGACTTCGAACCTTGGTTTCTCCTCATCTCCAAGTTAGAAGGGGGGTGGGGGGATTTTTTGGCTCCATAATTTGGGAAGAACAAGAACAAATGGGAATCCTTAGGGGTTACCTCATGAAGCATGCCCATGTATCCCCCAAAACACTATGGCCGGTGCAAATAATCCCCTTAGCAAAGTCGTGGTGGAGCAAGGAGGTGGGAGGATCCAAAGTCCTATTTGACATTTGGAAAGCCTCCATAAGGAAAGGTGGAGGGAGTCTCTACAAACACGTTTGACATTTTCTAATTCACTGTAAATCAAGGAGGTTGGAGTTTTTTTGAACTCATTTGATGTTTGTGAAGCCACCGTGAAGCAAAGAGACGGGAGGTTTCGTGATTATGAAAAAATTCCACGTGTCGTCAAACCCGGAACGCTCTGCTTCGCAGCGCCTCTGGCCTTTAAATACTGGGCTCCCCTCGATCCCAAAGGAGGGATCCTACGAACGTTTTCCTTCCTGTCTCTCAAATCACAAAATAATTTCTTCTCTACGAACCATGTGCCTTTCAAGGTAATTTAGCATCATAAAGTGCCCCCCCCCTTTTCTGGAATTGAACCCCTCTTAATAAAAGGTAATACCTTTGTAGATACCACAGGCATCCCTGATAGAAGGGGATCCCCAAGGGGACTCGCGACTTCACAGATCACTTATGCTTCACAAAATACCCAACATTCACATGTGACCCACATGCTAAAGTAGGACCACTATGCTTCCCGAAGCACATTGCTTTGTAATGCTACACTTCACAAGGCACCCTTGCTTTGAGAACCACTGCTCCAAGAAATACATTCCCCATCAAGAATAACCATCCATATGCACCAATTCCCTATGACTAAGCTAGGCCACTTCATTTCGTGAAGCATTCCCATTTGTGAAGACCCTCCGCTACATGGGCCATTAGAGCTTCACGAGGCTTCTACCTATGAACCCCTTTGCTCTGAAACTCTTTTTCCCGTGAGACCCTCCATGTTTGCACAAAGTGATTACTAAGATCCATGTGGGGTACTTCCCATTATGTTTCTTTGCCTCATGCTTCCTCTCATAGGAACACAAACGGCTATTTATTCTTCACATAACATTGCTAACGTGTACCACTCAATGTATCACTTCATAACACCCCCTCACTATAGCATTTCTGGTGCCTTACCATCCCCATGGGCATTTGGGTATCAGTTATGTATGTACTAGCCATGTGGAGTTAACATGCCTTGTCCGAGCTACAGGATATTAAATTTCCAAGCGCCATAATCCTCAAAACATGACGTTAAATTTTAGAATTTCCCCATGCATCATATGTGGGGTGCCCCATCTCAGACATTCTCTACGCCCACTGGTCTCCACGAGAGTGAAATATTCCTCACATGGAATGAGATCTTCTTTGCTGGGGTAGACTATATCCATGTGGAAAGGGTAACCACATTGGTGTAAGACCCTAGCCATTCTTGTGGGAGGAAGAATCTCTTCTCCTCCTGTATTCTTCCTGGCCTAAGAGTAGAGAGTGGGGTATGGGCACTAGAGCCCTCCTCTCTTCCATGCTAAATCCATATCCATTTGGGCTTTTTCAACATTGGTCCTCCACCCTAGGCTAAGTCCCAATTTCCATCTCCCATGGATGTTAACCACGCGTAATCCCATTTTTCCTCTTTGGGATGCTAACCGCACGTAAGACCTTGTTTTCATTTTGAGTCCCTAAAGACATGTCAGTCCCACTCCTATTTTCACAAATGTACCTTTTGCGACGTGATCGTTAGGTATTTGATGCCTCTAGTTTCTCACACTGACCATGAATTACGTGGGCTTAGATTAATCATCGACCATGTGTAACACCCCATGTTTCCATGGTATGCTTAACTTTGAATAATATTTTAGCATGTGTTGTTTGCAACTTCAAGTTCTAACACACACCCCAACCAATCAAACTAGCAGTTATGAATAGTAATACCCACTTTTTGGAATTTTATACATTTTATCATTGAAAATGGACTTCATTTTTGGATTCGGAATATCAAAGTTATCTTAGAGTGAAATTTTGGTACTTTTCTGATAACTTTTATATTTTGATGTAAAGTGAATATTTCTAAATTTTAATTAAAAACACCTTTTTTAATCAAAATAATTAATATTGATAAATTATGAATTTGAGTGGTTTTAACGTATATTTAGAATATATTTTTACCATTTAATACAATTTTGGTCATTAGACATAATTTCACAATTAAACCGGACATAAACAAGTGTCAATCTTTTGATAGTTATTATATCTTAAAAACACGCTTTTCTGTTTTGATAGCGGGAATTAATTTTAAATTAATTTCTACCACTTCTGGGTTTTGAATTTGGAAAAATGGATTCAATATTTGGGATCAGGATGTCCAAATTGTGTAAATAGATAACTTTTGTTTTTAGACATTTTGAACAATTAATTCGGTAAACATTTTATTTACGATGGTTAAAGGGTAAATCAGTAAATAAGGGTTAAAAAATAATATTATAATAATAATAAATTACCCTAAAACATGTTATAACCTTATTGGTGGATACATGTCCGACCATGGGAATCTTTGGGTCGATTTTGAGACCCAATGTAGACACTTTTAAGTGATAGGGACACTCTATATTAATTAAGTTAAATTGAATACAAAAATGACATAAGCTTATAACTTTTAGAAAAACATTTTTTATATAGGGTTATATATGTTATATTTTCGATTATAAATGTTCATTAGAAATAAAAAACGATTTCCTACATAATGATATTTTATTTATAATTTTTATACATTTAAAAAGTAAAAATATATATGACACGATAATTGTGCAGTATTTTCCTTATTAATGAAAGAATCAAATAATTGATATTATAAATGTTAAAATAAATATAATATAATGTTTTGATGACATAAACTAATTTTATTGGTTAATATGATACTTTAGGATTTTTTAAATGAATTTGGTTCGAATTAATAATGTTTTAAGACTTTAAAAAATCAATTATTGAGTAGTGTCAAAATTGACATAGATATGTTTTTAAAACAAATATTATATTATTAATTTATATTATATTCCTAAAAATTTAAGGATCAGCCAAAAGACGTATATAATGATAGTTTTATCATTAATGGACCACTTGGGGGTCTCTTGGAGGTATATAGTAAGTTTATTAACTATATAATATAAAGATGCAAAGTGACATGGTAAGTGTCAAACTAATTAACTAAGAGTTAAAACTAAAAGATAAGGTTAATATAATGACCCAAACCTATCTAAATTATATTGGTTGAGTGATTTTCTACCCATCCCATCATTAAAAATTAAATAATCCACTTTGGAGCCCTTATAAACCGAATATGAATTTATTGTAAAATAATATTTCTAGATTTGTCTAAAGAGCCCCTCCTCCCCCTTAAAAAAAGTCACCACTTCTAACCAATTCCTCACACACTCAAGCCTTTTGGCACGTCAATACTCTGCCAAATTAAGCTCCCTATATCCCTATCCTCCTCTTAGAATCATTACCATAGGAATAAGGAACCTCAAGATTCCTTTTTGGTTCAAACCAATGGGAGTTACCTAAATTAAAGGTAATGATTTCTCTTAGCTTCTTTTCATTTGTTTTACTTCTCTAACCCCAAAAATCTTCTTATTAATTTATTTTGTAAAAAAAACAGTATCCTAAATATACTAGTTTATTGTTATTAGAAGTATTATAATTACACTTACACACACATCCATATAATGGGTGAAGAACATAATGTTTCTATGGATGGAAACCAAACGCCTCACGAAGCGATGATTGTTCAATTATCTCCTACCACCTCTCATGGTGGCCATTATGATGGAAATATAATTAAATATGATATTTATTATATTTATTTTTTATATAAGCTTCTTTAATTCCATTTTATATCATACCATTATTCGTTTCATGTTGTATATATATATATATGATAATTTCATTTGAGGAAGTGCGGACTACCGCCCCCTCAAAGTGATATGACTCGTTCATACCATACATGGAAGGTATAAAGGATGGTGTTAATGAACTTAAGTAACACATATAAGATATTATATTATACTGGAATAATTATATACCTATTTATCATTTGGTTTTGATTCCTTTTAAAATGGAAAATGAAATGGAAGTAGCATTCGTGCATACGTACGGATTACCGTCTCCACGAACATGATGAGATAAATTTTCCATCGTATCCATTCAAGAGTAATTATAATTTTATGATTAAAATTAATGTTTAAGAACTTTATATAATTATGTATATGAATAAGATACATCCTATCCATAACAAACACGACTTATGTAACAAAACTTATAAAAGAAAACAACTAAGTTAACACCCGAAACGATGATAATACTAAAGTATTACAAACAAAGAATTATTAGAAGATCATATATGATATCATTATTATGTATATGGTTCTTGTATAATTTAATAACAATGTTTTAACTATTATACAAGAGGTTAACATACCATCGACTAAGGAAACGTTCAAGGTAAGGGGTTTTCATCTCACTCCTTATTCCCGTGAGATTAATGCCATATTGCCACTATTACCTTTTGTATGGTGTATGTACTGCCCATAATTGTATTACTTGTGTAATACACTTTAATATATGTGTATTTACATATTAATTTTATGATACTTCTTTTATGGGGGTGTATGTTTCGTGAGTTGCCAAATTGGTAAGGGTTAATTTCACAATCTCATTATTATCCGATGTTATTTTGCGTAAGTATCTACTGGGATATATTTATTATACATGTTCATGTTTTATGAAAGTTTTTTCAAAAGGATTATTTTAATGGAATTTTTACTAAAACAACATTTCAAATGTTTTAAATATTTATTGTTCTAAATATTTCTCATTAATGTACAGGTCTTCAAAATGGTTTTTAAGGATTTATTTATATGGACATGAATGTTTATAAAATGTGAATTACATTGAAAAGTTTCAATGTGGTATGAGACACTTTGACTCAAAAATGTCTTTAAATGACTTCTTTTACAAATTGTGTGACTTTTAAATGTTTTTATGAAAAAGGGGTATTTCTCTCAAAGAGTTTTACAAATCATTTTCATCAACGTCAAAATCCTTTAATGGATTTTAAACTTTTTTTGAAGTTGATTTATCATGGTAAAAATCTTCCATATTGTGTTGAAGGTTTTGTGATATGTTTGACTGTAGATTTTTTTTTATACCATTCATGGTTTATGGGTAAAGTATTGAAATTTTTTATGCTAGTATTAATACGAATTTTATGTTATGTTTAGACCTTTTCATATGAGGAATGCATTGGACTTAGTAAGTGACAGGTAAAGCCCACTATAGCTCTTCGATGCATCGTTAGGTCTCATGATAGAAACTAGTGTCATGGAACGAGGCCTTGAAAAAATCTTATTTGTAGTCTTGGAATGAGGCCTTGGCTACATGGTGATGATAGTCTGGCATTATGCATTCTGTCATTATGAAAGTGGTTATTGATATTTCATGGGATTATTAGACTAGTAGAATATCCATGTGAATAAGTAAATGGAATTATTTCATTTTATCTATGCCATATTATGCTGAAGTTGAAGTTTAAAAGGATTTTTTTTAGTTATACATTGCCTTAAATGTTTACGTTTATTTATGAACGTTTCCTCTTTATTGTTATCCTTACTAAGCATCTGAGCTCAACCCTTTCTATGTTTTATTTTTCCCAGGATGTGAAGAAGTAATTTATGAATGACCTGTAGGGATAGTATGAGTGTGGACTATGGAGACTATGTTGTTGACGTTTTCATTTTATGATGTAATGTAAACGTTATGAATGTATCTAGTGTTTTCAAGACTGCTAAACTGATCGGTCCTTCGGGATGTGATTCCTTGTAATCATGCCAATGTATTAAAATAATTCACCGACTCTGGGAAACTGGGGTCGGGGCGTTACAGTTGGTATCAGAGGGAGGTTTAGGAATAAACTTGGAAGCTAGATTTAGATAAACTCTGATTATAGCACATAGCCCTAAGATAGACTTTGAGGATTAGTAGAGAAGAACTTCCTAGAATTTTGATATTTTAGAGATTTTGTGATTTTTCCGAGCAATACATCCTTGTTTGGATACGAGCAGGTAGAGGAAAATCTGGCACAGATGTACCTAGGGGTAAAACCCAAAAACACCGCTTTGAGCTAGACTCGAATGGGAACTGGTGGATGACAATGAGCCTTGCTGCACTCTTGGTTACGACACTCCCGGGGGATATGCTTAGGATTATTCTCATTTTCATTAAAATCCATTATAAAGGATTTATGAGTATATATCTCCTCAAAGAAAACATTTTTTATTATGGATTATATCCATAAATTTTTCAATTTACATTAGGTATTTTACATGTATGGAACTATTAATTGTGATTCATAAACTGACTTAGTGTATTCCATTGTTTAGAAATGGTGCCCAGTAGAAGGAATGAGAACTCCAGCAATACGCATGATCCAAAGAGTAAGAAGGATCATATCATTAATGGTCTTAAGCCAGAATTTATAAGGGAAATAGTCTCCCATGTATTATCATCATATGAAGAAATAGTATCATGTGTTAATAAGATAAGTAAAGAATTATTTGAGTCTTATGGCTTTGAAGGGAATCCAGAGAAGAAAAGGATGGTAGAAAGAAATATGGATAAAGGGAATAAGGGAAAGAAGGATTTTCCAATATGTGATAAATGTAGAATGAATCACCTTGGTAAATTCTTGAAGGGAATGGGAATTTTTTATAAGTGTGGAGAAAAAGGACACCAAGTATGTGACTTCAAGGGAAAGAAAAAGGTTTCAAATGTACAATGCTTTATCTGCAAGGAGTTTGGACACTATGCAAACCGATGTCCAGATATCCAGACTATGCCACAAATGATGCAATTGGATAATAATCAAGTTATTATACTACTACAGATTAATAGGAATGACTCGTGTTATTATGTTATTATTTTGTAATTATTTCATTGAAGTGTTGTATCAATGATGTACTGGAAATAAGTAAGGATTGTACTATAGTACTATTTCATTGAGCATTTGAGATTTTATGGTACTAATAATAGTGACTCTACAATGAGTCAAACTTTATGGAAATTTCATGGTTGAAGGAAAGATAAACCTTAATATGGTCCTAATATTGAGGTACATATTTTGGAATATGATATGGTTGATTTGGGTAAATTATATTGGATATTCTTGACTGCCTTGAAACTGATTAAATATTTATATATTCCATCATTGTTGGAGTTTACAATATTTTTTGATGGATTAAGTATATCCAGTATTCTATAAGGAATAAGGGAGCATGAATGTAATCAATAAGGTTTTATGGTAATTCAGGATGTTTCAGTGTTTTAAAAGAATACATGATGAATGTATTCACATCCTATTATGGGTTAAAAAGGATCTACATTATGTTTACCTTTCATATAAATTTTGGACTAAGAGTTTACAGACATATTTTGGATAAGTATAAAGGTTGGAAGGGATCTTAAAACCAAATATGTGTGATCCTAATACCTTACATTTTGTTGAACCCATGGTATTTTAAATCATTGTAAATTGGTGGCTTTGAGGCCCACAATTCTACAATTGTTTGTGATTGATGACCTCAATCACTCCCTATAAATATTTACATTTTTCATCCAATAACGTGTCTCTAATTGCAACCAATTTTCTTCTAATTGATATCATAATTTGGTGGTGACCCATTCATTTCACTTTTCCTCTTATTAAGACTAAATTTTATTAACCCAATTTCCGATGGGGGTTTTCCCACAAAGATACTTTCTATTTTCACCCTTTTATTTTCGAAGAACAATTTCAAATTGCGAGGATGCAATTTATTGAAGGAGGGTAGAATTTTACACCCCAATCTTCCATGGTACGCTTCACTTTGAAAAATATTGTAGCGTGTGTTGTACGCAACTTCGAGTTCTAACACACACCACAACCAATCAAACTAGCCGTTATGAATAGTAATACCCACTTTTTAAAATTTTATACATTTTATATTTCAAAATGGACTTCATTTTTGGATTCAAAATATCGAAATTAGCTTAGGGTGAATGTTTGGTACTTTTCTGATAACTTTTATATTTTGATGAATAATGAATGTTACTAAATTTTAATGAAAAACAAATTTTTTAATCAAAATAATTAATAGTTTTATATTATGAATTTGAGTGGTTTTAAAGTATATTTAGAATATATTTTTACCATTTAATAAAAGTTTGGTAATTGGACATAATTTCACAATTAAACCGAACATAAACAAGTGTCAATCTTTTGATTGTTATTATATCTTAAAAACACGCTTTTTTGTTTTGATAGTGGGAATTAATTTTAAATAAATTTCTGCCACTTATGTGTTTTGAATTTGTAAAAATGGATTCCATATTTGGAATCAGGATGTCTAAATTGTGTAAATTGGTAACTTTTATTTTTATATATTTTGAATAATTACTTCGGTAAATATTTTATTTACCATGGTTAAAGGGTAAATCCGGTAAATAAGGGTTGACAAATAATATAATAATAATAATAATAATAAATTACCCTAAAATGTGTCCTAACCTTATTGGTGGATACATTTCCGATCATGGGAAATTTTTGGTAGATTTTGGGACCCCATGGAGCCACTTGTAGGTGATAGGGACACTCTATATTAATTAAGTTAAAGTGAATAGAAAAATGACACAAGCTTATATCTTCTAGAAAAAAAATTGTTACATAGGGTTATATATGTTATATTTTCGATTATAAATATTCATTTGAAAGATAAAAATATTTCCTACATAATGGTATTTTATTTATAATTTTTAGACATTCAAAAAGTAAAAATATATATGACACAATAATTATTCAGTATTTTCATTATTAATAAACGAATCAAATAATTGATATTATAAATGTTAAAATAAATATAATTTTAATATTATGATGATATAAACGAATTTTATTGGTTAATATGACATTTTATTATAACTTAAATGAATTTGGTTCCAATTAATAAAGTTTTTAAGACTTTAACAAAAATCTATTATTGAGTAGTGTCAAAATTGACATAAATGAGTTTTTAAAACAAATATTATATTATTAATTTATATTCTATTCCTAAAAATATAAGGTTCGGCCAAGAGACTTATATAATGATATTTTTATCATTAATGGACCACATGGGGGTCTCTTGGAGGTATATAGTAAGTTTATTAACTATATAATATAAAGATACAAAGTGACATGGTAAGTGTCAAACTAATTAACTAAGAGTTAAAACTAAAAGATAAGGTTAATATAATGACCCAAACATGACTTAATTCTATTTTTTGAGTGATTTTAGACCCATACCTACCTTAACCTTTATATAATCTACTTTGGATCCATTAGAAACCAAATATGAATTATTATAAAATAATATTTCTAGATTTTCCTAAAGAGCCCCTCCTCCCCCTTATAAAAGGACACCACTTCTAACCAATTCCTCACACCTCTCATGCCTTTTTTCTCGCCCAAAATCAGCCCAATTAAGATCACCACATCCCTATCCTCATATTAGAATCCTTAACTTAGTAATAAGGCACCTCAAGATTCCTTTTTGGTTCAAACCAAAGGGAGTTACCCAAATTAAAGGTAATGATTTCTCTTAGCTTCTTTTCTTTTTTTTACTTCTCCAACCCCTAAACTCTCCTTATTATTTTATTTTGTAACAAAAAAAGTATCCTAAATATACTAGGATATTTTTATTAGAATTATTAGAACTACACTGACACACACATCCACTTAAAGGTTGAAAAAACATAATGTTTCTGTAGATGGAAACCAAATGCCTCACGAAGCGATGATTGTTCAATTATCTCCTACCACCTCTCATGGTGTCCATTATGATGGAACTATAATTAAATATGATATTAATGATATTTATTTTTTATATAATCTTATGTAATTCCATTTTATATCATACCATTATTCGTTTCATGTTGTATATATATATATACGATAATTTCATTTGAGGAAGTGTGGACTACCGCCCCCTCAAAGTGATATGACTCGTTCATTCCATATATGGAACGTATAAAGGATGGTGTTAATGAACATAAGAAACACATATAAGATATTATATTATAATGGGATAATTATATACCTATTTATCATTTGGTTTTGATTCATTTTAAAATGAATAATGAAATGGAAGTAGCGTTCGTGCGTACGTACGGATTACCGTCTCCACGAATGCGATGAGATAAATTCCCCATCGTATCCATTCAAGATTAATTACCATTTTATGATTAAAATTAATTTTTAAGAACTTTATATCATTCTGGATATGAATAAGATACAACCTATCCATAACAAACACGACTTATGTAACAAAACTTATAAAAGAAAACGAGTAAGTTAACACCCGAAATGACGCTATTACTAAAGTATTATTAACAAAGCATTATTAGAAGATAATATTTGATGTCACTATTATGTATATGGTTCTTGTATAATTTAATAATAATGTTTTAACTATTATACAGAAGGTTAACATACCATCGACTAAGGAAAAGTTCAAGGTAAGGGCTTTTCATCTCACTCCTTATTCCTGTGAGATTAATGTTATATTGCCACTATTACCTTTTGTGTGGTGTATGTACTTACCATAATTGTATTACTTGTGTAATAAACTTTAATATATGTGTATTTACAGATTCATTGTATGATACTTCTTTTATGGGGTGTATTTTTCGTAAGTTACCAAATTGGTAAGGGTTAATTTCACAATCTCATTATTATCCGAGGTTATTTTGAATAAGTATCTACTAGGAAGAATTTATTAGACATGTTCATGTTTTATGAAAAATGTTTACAAAGGATTATTTTAAGGGAATTTTTACTAAAACATCATTTCAAATGTTTTAAATATTTATTCTTCTAAATCTTTCTCATTAATGTCCATGTCTTCATAATGTTTTTTAAGGATTTATTTATATGGAAATGAATGTTAAAAAAATGTGAATTCCTTTCAAAAGTCTCATAGTTGTATGGGACACTTTGTTTGAAAAATGTCTTTAAATGACTTCTCTTCCAAATTGTGTGACTTTTAAATGTTTTCATGAAAAAGGAGTATTTCTCTCAAAGATTTTTACAAATCATTTTCATCATCGTCAAAATACTTTAATGTATTTTAAACTTATTTTGAAGTGGATTTATCATGATACAAATCTTCCATATTGTGTTGAAGGTTTTGTGATATGTTTGACTGTGGATGTGTTATTTTTATACCATTCATGGTTTATGGGTAAAGTATTGACATTTCGTATGCTAGTTTTAATAAGATTGTTTATGTTATGTTTAGACCTTTTCATATGAGGAATGCATTGGACTTAGTAAGTGATGTGTGGAGCCCGTTATAGCTCCTCGATGCATCAGTAGGTCTCATGAGACAAACTAGTGTCTGGGCACGAGGCCTTGAAAAAATCATATTTGTAGTCTTGGCACGAGGCCTTGGCTACGTGGTGATGATAGTCTGGCATTATGCATTTCATCATTATGAAAGTGGTTATTGATATTTTATGTGATTATTCGACTAGTAGAATATCCATGTGAATAAGTAAATGGAATTAATTCATTTTATCTATGCCATATTATGATGAAGTTGAAGTTTAAAAGGCTTTTTTTAGTTATACATTTCCTTAAATGTTTATGTTTATTAATGAAAGTTTCATCTTTATTGTTATCCATACTGAGCATCTGAGCTCACCCCTTTCTATGTTTTATTTTTCCCAGGATGTGAAGAATTAATTTATGAATGACCTGTAGGGATAGTACGAATGTGGACTATGAAGACTATGTTGTTGAAGTTTTCATTTTATGATGTAATGTAAACCTTATGAGTGTATCTAGTGTTTCTAAGACTGTTAAATTGATCGGTCCTTCGGGACGTGATTCCTTGTAATAATGCCAATGTATTAAAATAATGCACCGACTCTAGGAAACTGGGGTCGGGGCGTTACACCACGACATCCTCTCTGGGCTGACTTAGTGTGTAATCCCCATACCCTCCAGAAATATGGGGACTTTGATCCTTTCCAAGTCAAGGTACATAGGAAGCCTCCGTGATGTTCAATCCCAAAAACGATTGGTACCGACCATCTTCACGTCAATTCACCAAACGCACCCGAACTATGGGAACATTGATCCTTACCAAGGAAATGTATGTAGGAAGACTCCCTGAGGTTCAAGCCCAACAGCCATTGGTCTTGACCATCTTCATGTTGGTTCACCAAACCCTCCCTAACTATAGGGTTTTTTATCATTTCCATGTAAAGGTACATAGGAAGCCTCCCCACAGTTCAAGACCAACAACCATTGGTCCCGACCCTCTTCACATCGGTTCACCAATACCACCCAAATAATGGGGACATTGATCCTTGCTTTGGCAAGGTACATAGGAAGCCTCCCTGAGGTTCAATCCCAACAACCAAAAGTCCTGAACATCTTAACGTCGGTTCACCAAACCATCCTAAACTATGAGGACATTGATCCATGCCCAAGAAAGGTATATAAGAAGCCTCCCTGAGGTTCAATCCCAACTACCATTGGTCCTAACACCTTCACATTGTTTCACCAAAACCTCCTCAACTACGTGATCTTTGATCCTTGCAAAGGCATGGATGTAGGAAGCCTCCTTGAGGTTCAAGCCCAATACCCATTGGTCCCGACCACTCCACATTGATCCACTTCTATCATGCATGACAGTGAACTGTATGCCCATTTTGTCCCACATGACACTTAATTGTCCCCTATTCAGCGGTAAGCCATTGTCGACCCCATGCAGCGGTAAGCCGTTGTGATCCCCATCCAGTGGTAACCCTTTGTTAACTCTAACCTAGTGGTAAGCCATTGTCTTCCCCTCCATTGGGACCAATATTTCTAGTCTTCCCCTCCAGTATTGGAGAAACTCATAGGCTACTAACCTTGTGCAATCCCCAAAATATCATCAAGTCGATGTCCTCTATGCACACCCTAATTCTATACCACCATCATGAACTTTGTGGACATTGATTCCCTTACACTAGGATATATAGCTAGCCTCCCTGAGGTTCAATCACATCATCCATGTCTCATCCTGGCCTTTTCCCTGAGCCTATGTGTTTCAGGACTGTCATGCCCTAACTCATAGCTTCCACTTCCTTCGGGTCCCTGTAATATGGGTATCCTCCTTTTGTGTCCCATCGGCTCACTGAACTACGTGGACACTGATTCCCTGCCATGGGGATACATAGAGAATCTTTTAGAGGCTCAAGCCTAATAACACTATCACCTCCACCATGGTTCCATCTCATACCCCCACTACTTCATTTAACTCTCCATCATCCATCTTGATTCTTACCCTGGCCGCCACATCCAGGTGGGATCATTCCATCTCTTTTCATCTTCACTTCTCCAAGCCGTAACTCGGTAACTAACCACTCATTAGTTCCAGCAACAGTGTTCCCTCTAGGGGTTTCACCCATTTGATCCACTCATGTCAGTGTTCTGATCAGTCAGATCCATCTTCACTTGATGTTAAACTCATGTCATACCCTATGTTATACATCAGAAGCTGAGAAAAACCTCAGATACATGCCTATGGAATAAAATTCTCTGAATTCGACGTGGGATGCCTTGGGCTTCTACGCCCTCTAAAATTATAAAAATAAATGAAAGAAACCAGTAGGCGCTAGTGTTCCAGTGTCCAAACATTTTAGTGATGTCCAACATGACTACTCCCCCGATCGAAGGTTGCTTCCCCAGCCAGACCCCTTTGAATGTCCCGACAGAAGCAATGTAATTAAATAGCATCCATGCTGATATGGAACTAGGAAGAGTTTCATTAAAAGTGTATTAATATATAAGGGATACATGGACTAGGTAATGAGTTCCAAAGAGGAGTCCATATAAGGAGGAACTGAAATCCCATCATCCCTTTTTGATCAAGGAGTAAACATCCCTAGATAAGAGATGGATGCCTCCCGCCTTTGGAAAGTAGGAATGTTGGGCAACAACCAGCTCGCCCCCATAATCCTCAAACAAACAGATGCGTGCGCCCTGACCAAAGCATTGGAAAAAGTAATTTATTTTATATATTTTTATCTTAATTTTTTGATTTTTTAAATAGTTTATTACTATATCATTCAAATGATAATGTTAGGGGATACCCAGACATGTGATCATTCTAATTTTTGTCATTTTTTTAATGTTTCTCTGACAATCATGTTTGTGTGGATCATATCATTTTAATAAATCTATATCATAACCCCTAAGTACCTACTCAAATATTTCATAAATTTATTCAAATAATGAATTAAATTTAGAAAACATGTTATTTTGTTTTTATATGTACTTTGTGATTCCCCTTGAAAAAGTCAGTGAAAATTAATTTTCATCTTTCTGTTTCTTCTAAATCACATTATATTTTCACTATAACTATTGGTTTAATAATAGTAAGAATATAATATACTATTTTTGGTGATTAAAATAAATAATTATACTATTTAACCTTTATATTTAAATAAAAAATGTTTAAGAATCAATGTATTACCTTACGGATGATCATGATCTATATCATAAATTATGTTTAAATGTTATCGATTTCTCACATGATTGTGTCAGTTTCAGGATCGAAATCCCCAAATTTTTTCATATTAATTATATATTTACAAAGATATTTATTTACTTTTATGATATAAGGCTTCACTAGGAGATGACCTATAGCTTTAGTTACACTATATATATTTTAGTAACAAAAAAGATAATAATTTCTACTATAACGATAATGTGAAAACATTATATCAAACTTATCATGACAGTTGAGATCATTTTACATTATAGTTTATTCATTTTCATCCACTTACCTCTCCTCATTACTATTTCTTTATTTCACATGTTATTTCAAAAACTATATGGATATTCTTAGGATTTGGTATAATATGTTTATTTGAACTATTAGAATGAAATAAGATTCACTACACCTGGTTTTCAAGAACCATTAATAATTATCTACATTATAAAACCAAGCATATTTTAATTAAATTCTATCATTTTAGTCACATTTCAACACTTTTTTTATTTTTTACTTCTTTCATTGAATCATTATTACTAATTTCACATTAAAATTGGATTTTTTATTTTGATTACATATTTCATTCTCTATTAAACATTAATATAGTTATTATCTTATGTATTATTAATTATTTTAATAAAAATATGTAATTTAAGACCTCATCCCGAATAGTAGGCATCAAAAGGACTAGAGTTCCACAAAAATTAGTTAACATTCATGGACACTAAATGATTGACATTAATTTAACTAGATTTACAAAACCATGTGGATGATTTTACCTTACACGCATATTACCTAAAATCATTGGATTTATTATATTATAATGGTGAAGTGGAATGATATAAAATTCAATAAAAAACCATGGATATAATAAAAATAAGACAAAAATAACAATCACAACAATAAAAAATTATATTAGTTTATAAAAAATAATGAATCAATGACTCCAAAAGAAAATAAGGTGCTAATATATCACCATGAACAACTCTAAATCAATAAATCCCTATAATATAACTCCCAAATAACTATACATCAACATCGTGGTTCTACACTAGTATATTACGAGCTATCTCCCCATTTGCATCATGATAAAATTATCTGTAAATACACTATAATTCATATACAAGTGGATATAATATCGAATCATTAGGTGATCCATAAGACCTCACACATAATTCAATACGATAAAAACCAGTTCCATAGCATTTAATATAAAATAAGAGTCGCTAGAATAAAATAGTTCTATATGAAATATGTGTACATGAGATGTGATAAATCTGTCACCACTATGGGATCTCATTTCATCAAAATATACCCTGAAAGATAGAAACATAAGGCTCATCCTATAAAATTAGGTCCACTAAATATTCTATATATTTTACTGATACCCATCCATCTAGACCCATGTTGTCACCTGGAAGTTAAATCCCTTGGGTCAAAATTGAACATTAGAGAAACTATTTCCCAAAAATTCCCATTCCATTTGAATTATGTTATCCCACTCCCATTTCCATACTCTATTATCAAGCCTTAAAATAGTTTTTTACATATACATGTAATTTTAATAAAGTATCAAACCTGATATAATTAAAGCCCACAACCCATAGTTTCATTATCTTATAAAAATGCGAATAGTCCTGGGTTTTTCATCAAGATAGAAAAAGATGTTAACTTCAAAAAAATTGGACTTTATGTTCATGGAAAATTATAGAGTGGAGAATCCACCCAGCTTAAAATAATTAAACCAAATAATCATTCCATAATCCATATATATGATCCCTCATTACCATTCATTCATGGAATAATAAATAAGAGTCCAAAAAATACCTAGATAAAATATCTATGCATGGCACCCACATTATATAGTCCATATAAAGGAATAATTTGGAATATAATTACACTAAAAGAACGGGATTAATTACAATAGATTCCCTAGGTTCTGTTCTTGAATCCTTAATGAATCTAACCTTGAGATGGGGTAGGACCACCAAAATCACCTATATGGAGCATATGGTTCAAGTAAAAATTGTGGAATTCCAGATTATAACTGTAGGGAACATTTATTTTATAGTCTACATGGAATTATGTAAATTCATGGTTTGAAATCAGATTTTAGGTTGTAAATGTTTGAGAGATCAACATATGATGAATTTCATGTCATATAACTAACATGAAATAGAATCTAGCGAACCCTGAATAGAATTCACACCAACAACCTTGAAAAAATTAACATCATGAATATCTATTCATTCCATGAAATTTTTTTGACATCTATATCCTAGTTTCAATAAAACTTTCTCCTTTGAATACTTATAACAATTTATCTATCCATTTTATAAATTAATATAAACTGTCTAAAATTGTAACATACATCAATCCTATAGTTTCACATTCTCCCCACATTTTGTATTTCCATTATCTAAAATATTGAGGCTATTAGTCCATTGAAATATATCCATTCGTTTCTTATTTTTGTAATTCTATTATCTTAAATCCCATTCCTATATCCAACCATGTTTCTATAAGACCCAAAATAGGGGTATCTATATTCCATGATATACCTTTTCCATCAATTCCAAAATGCGAATTTAGATAAAAATAAATATTCCATTAGGAATAAGAGTCACATGATCCAAATTAATATCATGGGGAGAACGGAATTTTTATATCATCAATTTAGAGACATAGAAAATATTATGAACTAAAGATAATATGAGTGTTATAGATAACTGATAAGGAACCATACCAATTCATTGTATAATTTCTTATAGAATAACGAATCAATGAGAAAAATAACTTTTCTTTTCTAAACAGTGATTATCTGACATTAGAGAGACATTAAGGAATATATGATTTTCAACATTCAATGTCATGGTCCAAGGATGATGATCCACATAGGATTTTTTAAATTATTGGGCTATCTACATCCAGTTCCTAATCATTTGTATCTTCTAAAAATTCTCCCATATGTGAATTGATCTAGTTACTATTGTTTCCCCATTCAATACCCACTAATTTGGAGAATTGCATAGACATTTATGATCCCATAGGGCCACATTCTGTGTTATGCTTCGATAAAATAATGTATAATTTTTCATTAATAAAATATTTAATGTCACATGAAAATTGTATACATTTATGATCATTTTGGTCTAGAGTTGTATATAATTATTGAACCTTATTACAAGGAAATATAACACAAATATTTTTTAAAACTCACAACATTTTTTATCTCAATGTATTAGCTAAACTCGTGCTAAACATCCTAATTGAGGAATGACGTTTTTTAGCTTCTAATCACCACTAATGCATGTGAAAAACATTTTAAAGTATCGTTTCATCATAAAAAATAGTCATTAATGGATTTTATAAATTAATGTAGAAATTGATTTTGAAATTATTGAAAATTACTTAAGAATTTTTATTAAGATCAAATATTTTTTTAATAAATTTTAAAATTTCCCTTTTAAAATAAAATGGGTTTTTATGAAAAACAATTTACATAATAAAAAGACATTTAAAAATATTCCTTTTGAGAAAATAAAATTTTATATGTAATTTAAAAATCCTTTAATAAAAATAGTGGGATTTTTATTTATGGTTAAAACATATAATTTTGAATAATATGACAATATATTCATTAAATATGGAATTTTATGATAATTTTTGTTCAAAAAAATTATTAAGGCAGCCTCATACATTAAAGGCTATATATGGCCTACCCGTTATTGGGTGGAGAATGTTCCATGATGATATTTTCAATCCCCATCCATTTCCATGTTTAAAAATCACTAGTTACATGGTATAATAAAAAAATTTCAATAACATTCCTTTCCCATTTCAATTCCATTAAAAGTATTTTCGTGAAAATTATTAACATTTCAAAAATATAATTCCAACCAGGATGAATAAAAATCAAGATCATATTTCTCAATAAAAAAGTTTTATTATTTTTAAGGAATAAAAGTAATAATTCACATGAAATATTATTTTCTTAGAGATGTAAATTAAAAAATAAATAAACTACATCATGAAATTAACATTAAATTTGAATAATGAAAAAATTGCATGGACACATAAAACATTAAACACAAACATCTTCCTCACAATAAATTATTTCATAAAGATAAAATATTTTGAATAGTATACATGATATAAACAAACGTGGATGATGAAATAATAATACATTTAAAATAGTGTTTTTATTTTCATACTCATAAATGACCACATGAATATATTATAAAATTGAGATAATCATTAGGAAAAAATAAAATAAAAAATCACATAAATTGAATACTATAAACACCATCATATAAAATATAAAATAAAAAAATTCATTACAGTGGTATTTTAGAGTTTAATTTATAAAATCATTCTCCTTACAACAAAACACATGGAAATTTAGAATAATATGTTAAAATAATTTTTCCCCATTTATCAAACTACCATATGAACCCTGAGTAATTTTCTTTGTAGGAATCATTTCTCACAAATGAGATTTTTAAACTCTCTACCTCTCTCTATCTGCATGTGGGTAAAAATATTATTATTTTGAGTGAAGAATAGAATAGATAATGCTAAGTGAAGAGAGATTTTAAATACTTCATCTAGCTTACACATGTCAGGATAGAGAAATGTTTTTAAACTCATTAGGTATGAATTTTTCTATTTATTAACTATGAAGTTGATGACCGGTCCTTTAGGGACTGACACATGGCTTCCAAAACATGGATCTCATATCTCCTATATCAATTTAGAGACCGATTCCCTTTAGTTTTTTATTATAGAATTTATCATCCCGCATATTTTGTTCACGTGTCATCATATTTTATAAATATTTGTGGTTAGTGGATCTTCAAATCAAAATATAAGTGTTTAAGATGCAAATATGTCCATAAAATGGTAACCTGATAGGGGGTCTCGTAAAAATATATAAGGATTTCCCTAAAACATTTGTGACTCGCAATCTAGTGAAGGTCACACTACAAAAACCCAATATTATTCACTTAAGGTAAATATTATGAATAGTTAATCCATCCTCATGTGAGGGCCCACTAATGGAACTAGAAACCATTTTTGTTAGGATAAAGAATAATTGTCCCTTATGTACAATTATAATTATGAGTTAAAAATAATGTGAAACAATGGTGAAATAAATTAAACACCATATGTAACAAGGAAAAACCCTCCCAAATTAATAAGGTTAAAAAACATAGGGGAGATCCATTTTTATATCCTCCCCTTAACCTACATTTGTCTCCCCTCAATTAAATGCCTTTAACAAGATTTTTTGGGGGAATATGGGTAGGGATTCTCCCACTTTAAATGAATTTAATGTAGTATCCATAAATAAAAATTCTTATATCCAAAAAGATATCAAAAATATCTCCCTCTTAGATATTTTATTAAGTACTAGTCACATCGCAACGCATCTATTCTATATACAAAACATTCTGCTCATGTATCTACAAGGAAACTTCATGATATAAACTATATGAACTTATTAAAACCAATCAACATCATCCGGAAATATACCATATTTTATTTACTTTAAATTTTAACTATATTAATACGTCTACCCTCAACCAAATTTTAAACAAAATGATGATTTACACCAATCTTTTGTATCCTTAAATGTGAATATGGACTCCATGTAATGTGAAAGGAAGTTTGACTTTATCAATACAATGAAATATTATTATGTTTGTGATCAAGCTCCTCTAACAACCATTTCATCCTAATCTACCATTTTTAAGCACGTGTTTCTATAATATACTCTGCCTCAATTATGTATAAGTCCACAATAGACTGTAATTTGGAAATACAGCTTCTAGCTCCCCCTATAATAGTAAACACATAACTATTAGTTGTTTTCATCTTATCAAAATCACATGAAAATTCTCAATTAATATTGAATATCATAGTAAAATCTAATCATCCATAGATAAAAGCAAAATTTTCAAGTCTCCTTGGTTTATCTCAGGTACGTCTTCACCATGTAAAATTATTCTATCATATATTCTTCATGTACCAAATAACTACTCCCAATTCTTGTGAAATGTTAGCTCTAATACCTTTCATATCGAACATCACACCCCCTGTTGCTTCATATCGCACTAAAGATATTTTGATCCAACAATATTCAATTATAGGGATTATCGTGGAGGTTAAAATGAAATTACATAGGAATAGGTGTAATAATTGGATTACAATCATTAATTTTTATGAATTTCAATAAATTCCTCAAGTAATTAGTTTGTGGTACAAAAATAATACCACTATTCATATCTTAGTGGGTCTACATCCCAAGAATCATGTTTGCGGTTCGCGTGTCCTTCATATCATAATCCTTATCCAATTTTTCCTTCATCTCCTAGATTTGATCATTTTTTGTGGGTTGTAACCATTATTTCATCCACATACTGCACTATAATGATAAAATCATTACCTTATAGACCATTGAAATATTAAATGGGGTCATAATTAATTATTTTGTATGCAATACTCATAATATTGGAACCAGATATCTTATAACAACACCAAAACACCTATTTGAGACTATATAAATATTTTTTCAACATAAAAACCTTGTTATATTTACCATATTTGAAAAAAAATATCATTGGAACATATATTTTTCTTCATCAAGATCACTATGGAGAAAAGTTTTTTGGAATCTAGTTACTCTGGAATTAGAGTGTTTGTATAACACATCACCAGAATTAAAAAAATAGTTTCGAGTCGTACAATAGGATAATATATTTCATTAAACTCAATACCCTCCTTATGAGCATATCCTTTAGACCCTAGTCTCACCAGATATATTTCCACCTTATTTTTTTCATCACACATGATATTATAGAGACATTTATTCCAAATTTCCTTCCTTCTAGGTGGTAATGGAAAAAGATATCAAGAATTGTTTTTTATGTAGGGATTCAATATCCACCTATATCCTACCATCCATGGAGATAGTTCTGAATTTTAGGTCGCCACGACAAAAGATGTTAGTTCTACATCATTTATTAATATCATATATGAAATATTTATATTAATGGTGTAATATGAGTTCCATATTAGTTCTCTTTTCTCTTGATTTGACTATAAAAGTCTAGGATCATTTGGTACTTGATCATAGAACTCGGTAAATGCCTCAAAGGAAAATGTTTCTTCATATATTTCATATTCCACCTTGACTATTTGTTTACTATATTTCTCTATTTCTTTTTAAATAATAATTTCAACCTTGTCTTATAAAAATTTACATTTCTAATGATGATAATATTATGTAATGTGGGGTCCCTCAAATGATACACCTTCACACCATCAAAATATCCCATGAAGTTATATTCCATGGATCTTTATCCCAACATCAATCTTTTCGGGTCAATAAACAATAAATATTCAAGACATAAAAAATTATGAAATTAAGATTTTTCAAAGGGTTTACCCTTACACATATAGATTGGTGTCTCTAAATCAACTTCTAATGATTGGGATTGATTCACCACATAAGAAGTGGTAATTGATACTTCTTTCCAAACCATCGTACAAAACTCATGTTGTCTTTTTCATCTACCATTTAGTATCTAATAGGGTTCTTTTCATCTACTTTGGATCTCAATTATTTTGATGTGTGTGGGACACCCTAAATTGTCTCCTTATTCCTTCCTAATGACTATAATATTAAAACTCTTATCTTGTATATTATTTACCGTTGTTAGTCCTCAATCACATGAACTTTTTTTTTGGATTCAAGCTCCTTCTTCACTTTGAATGTTTTGAAGACATGAAATAAATATGCCTTCCTATTAATTGGAAACACCCATAATCTCCTAGAACAATCATAAATGAAATATTCAACATACCATTCCCCACCATGGGATACATCTGATGACTTAAAAACATTAGAATGGATCAATTCCAATAACACTTTTATCTTTTCCATTGACATTCCAAACATCGTTGTTTGTTTCTTACACAAAACACAATGCATAAAAAATTTCAAAGATATATTTTTATTCCCAGATAGAAACATTCTAATAGAAATAATATTAATTCCTCATTCAATCATATGGATTATATTCGAATTCCATAACATCTTCAACAATTCTTCAAAGTTAGTTGATGAGTCAACCATATCTTCTTCCTCATATGTTTCACCCATAAGAAATTAAAATTATATTTAAGATATTTTCTTCCATCTTCATGAAATGATCTCCCTTAAAAATCCTCATCATCCCTTTCTTGGTGTCTTTCTTGAATTTGATAACATCAAATCATCCCAAGGACAAAGTGTTCTTATTGAGACCCTTCACAGGGGGTAACCCTTTAATTTTTTAAACTATGTTATCAAGAAACATCAGTTTTATGGTGCTAACACATATGATCTTGAAGGTATAATCTTTTACCATGTACATAATTCTTCTAGGATAGTCTAATATTGATCAATCCATTCCCATTGATATTTCATGTTCTATGTTTCTCCTGAGTCAATAATCCCCATGTCATCGAGATGTTTCCCACTTTCAACAGTCATGGTTTCTTCACTAACTAGTATGATTTAATTTCCCTATGTACGCACCACATTTTAATGAGAGTTATTATCACCCAACATCTTATTCCAACTGTCATTACTGACATTCCCCCTCTTACGGAAATTGTAAAATATGACATTTTTCTTCTTACTCCTTGAATTAGTCCAATCAGTATTAGGGATCCCACAGGAACCACTCTCTATCATTCATTCATTTTCCATTGACAAATATTTCAATTTTTTTAAAGTTTTCTATCTATCATCCATATTCTTATGCCAACATTTTCCTTGAACAACATCATTAGAAACATTATTGAAGGGAAATATGTCCATTATAGTATTATGGGTGAGGGTAATGATAATTTTAATATTTGAATATAGAATACTATGATAGATAATAAATGTACATTTAGTGTCAAATGTTTTTGTAGTCCAAATATGTATCTGAGAAAATTGGGTATTGAGGATGTTGACATGGTTGGTCACAGTTGATGACTCCACTATTCAAAGAGTGTATAACTAACTCCTCAAGATAATTTTCTTATAGAGTGCCTTTTCCTCGTACTTCTTTTTCAGAGTATGAAAAAATTTATTCTACATATTTATCTATGAAATCCAGGAAATAAAAAGACCAAAATATACCAATGGATAATGGAAATTTAATTCCCATATATGTAATTCCATTTATCCAAAATCACACCAATCGGGTTTTCGTTAATTTCTTATAGGAAATTATCTTTCTGCAGCACCCCTTTCATCCTCATTTTCCACAATGAAAAATAATTTCAATTAAATTTTTTGACCTCAAATTTCACCTCCATTTAGAAATTCCAATAGTCCATAATCTCATTAGGCCATAACCTCACCTCTAACACCACTATTTATGATTATAAATAATTAGCACTTCGGTATAATGATAAATGAGATATAAAATTAAATTGAAAAATTTTAAGAAATAAAACAAATAGTGGATGTAATATGTACCCCCCCCCCTCCCAAACAAAAATAGGCAAGAATCCATTAGAATGTATAAGGAGATGACTATAGTAAACTTTAGGTACAAAAACTCCCCTAATCATAAGGATAAAACACTCAAAAATATTCTCTCTTGAATATATGGAGAAAAACCTCAGAAAATACTACACTCATAGTTAAAGATGTATTTCTTGAGAACATGATGATAAAAACTATTAGGTATATCACTTTTTATATCCTAAGATCACCCTCAATTGGCCTACACTCAATTAAAAGCCATTAATGAAATTAAATAGTAGAATAAAGGTAGGGTGTCACACTCTTTGAATTAATTGAATGTAGTAGACATTAATATAATTTTCTCTCTCTAATAATTATTTCAACATATATCCCACATTAATATATGATTGTATAAATGTAAATTTTTGATAGTCATTCCGATTATCTAAACATGCTTATCATGCCTCTGTAAGGATTCTCATGGATCTACACCATCTTGAATTATCAAAATTAGTAACCTTCCTCGGTAAATATTTCATATTTTATTTAGTGTGCATTTTATCCATATACACACTTCTTTCCTCCACCATATATTTTAAAAAAATTATATTGTGCACTGATTTTTCATCTTAGAATAAAAATATGCATGCCATGTAATTTGAATTGAAATGAATGTCACAGGAAAATGAAATCTTCTATTTCTTGTGACTGAGCTTCTATAACAAAATTTCCATTCCATTCAATATTTTTCAAACCGGTGTAGTTTACATATACTATGCCTCAATTGCGGATAAGGACAAAACATAATGAAATTAGGAAATCCATATCACAGATCCCCCAATAAAAGTTTTCACATAACCCGCAGTACATTTCTTCTGATTAGAATCACTAGGAAAATATGAATCTATATAGCCTCTTATAGGTAAATATTACCCTCCAGAAAATAAAGAAACATCATAGGTCACATAGATGTGCCTCAAGATCTATGTAACTATGTTATAATGCTCCTGTCCTGGATTCACTATATACTGACCAACTGATCCCATGTCATGTACAATATCAGTTATTGTACACACCATAGCGCATATCAGACTCCCCACTATTTATTCATACAAAACAAAAAATATTTCAATTTTATCTTCTTCAATGATAGGATAATTCATTGTGTATTACTAGAAACTAATGTGAATAGGGGTTTAAATTTTCATACAGTCTTACATGTTAAATCTTTTGAAGACATTCCATAAGTAATTCATCTATGATAGCCTAAAATTATAATTACTCGTAGTTCAATGGATCCACATCCCATTAATATTATTTTTAGGTCCCAAGATGTTAATATCAAACCACCATTCCAATATTTCCTTAATATCAATGATTTTATCATTGTTGGGGCCTAACACATACATTCCTTCCACATACCATTGTAAAAAGATAAACTCATTACTATTCAGTCCCTTGGTATATGAAAAAGGATTTGAATTAAGTCTGCAGTAACCATGGATCATGATATAGAAATAAAATCTATTTTACCAACACCTTGGTTAATATTTGAGACCATATAATGATTTTTTCAACCAACAAACCATGTTATCATTACCTTCTTTGAAAAAACATTCTAGTTAAAGAAAATATATTACTTTATCAATAGAACCATAGATAGAATCTATTTTCACATATAGCTACACTTGAATTAGTGTGTTTGTAGTAATCATCACCAAAACAACCAAAATAGTCATAGGTATAATGGATGGATAAAATAGTTCATTGAAATAAATATTTTCCTTTTGAACGTATCTTTTTTCACCAGTCTCTCATGATATCTTTCCATATGAATGTTTCCATCCCTCTTGATCTTGTTGACCCATTTTACCCAATTTTCTATATTCTATGAGGAAATGGAATAATATCCCAATTCTTTTTTTGTACAGTGTCCAAATTTCCTCCTAAATTTTATTCATCCATAAAATTACATATGGAATCTAGGTATTCTATAAAAAATATGACAGATATCCATCAAATACTAATAACGAATACACAACATTTCTCTTAGTGAAATAACCTGAGGGATAAATTATTTCTCTTTTCCCTGAAATCGACCATATTAGTCCAAAATCACCTAGTAAATGATCATTGATCTTGTGTAATTCCTCAGGGGAATCTAGTTATTTTATTATTTCATCCTCCACTTTGACTATTTTATTTTTTGTACTCCCTTTATCCATATATTTATCAATTATAAATTTCATTTTTTATTCTATAAAAATCACGTCTCTGTTGATAAAAAGCTCTTGGGAAGTGTTAAACCCCAAACAATACCCCTAAAAATCGTAAAAATATCCTAGTAAGATAAAATATATATATATTGATTCCATCATTGATCATTCATAGTCATTAAATAGTGCATATACATAACATCAAAAGGTATTTAATTATGACTATTAAATGGTTTTACCAGTCTATATCTCTTTCAATGTCTCTAAATAAAATTCCACTAAAGGTGATTGATTGATCACATAGATTTATGTACTCATTACTTCTTCCCAAAACATCTTCGAAAGTCATGTATTATTTAACATCACCAATGTTCTTTATAACATGATTCTACTCATTGGCTCTGCCTCCCCATTCTATTGAGGAGTGTATTCCTTTAAGAAATACAAATTCATTCCTTCCTATTGAAAAAAATAATAAAAATCCTCTCTTGTATATTCTTATTTATTGTTAGTCCTCAAAAACATGATCTTATTTTTAGATTCACTATCCTTCAGTGATTTAAATTTTTTGAATACCTCAGAGTTTTATACTTTCCCAATAATTGGAAACACCCAACCTCACCTAGAATAAGAATCCATGAAAGATTAAATATACCTTTAACCAACTAGGGACACATCCAGTGATTTACAAATATTGAAATGGATCCAATCCAAAATATTGTTACCCCTTTCAGTTGGTATTTCAAAATTCAACAAGAGTTTCTTAAAAAAATCACACAAAATTACAAGGATACCTTTGTAATCATAGATTGAAACATCTCATCAGAATGAATCATTTGGCTTCATATAGAAATATGGGCAAGCCTCTAATTCCATAACATCACCAAGGATTCAATCAAGGCATTTGAAACAAAAACCATATTCTCTTACTCGTACGTTTCCCCCATAACCATGTATAAGTTATTATGATCTTCTCTTCATTAATTACCATAAGATTTCCCTTCAAAATCATCATTATCTTTTTCTCATTGCATGTCCTAAATTTGATATCATCAAAAATTTTGAAGGGATGAGTTACCTTCATGAGGCCCTTCACATGGAATACTCCATTAATAGTTTGAACTATATTTGCAGGCATCTTTAGTTTTATGGTGCCAACTCCAATAATCATCAAGGTAAGATCATTACCCATATATATAATTCCATATAGAATATTTTCATATTGATGAAACCATTCATGTAGATATTTCATGTTCTATGATTCTCTGGATTAAATAATCCATGTGTTTTCAAGATGTTGTCTTCCTTCAAGAGCCATTATCACTTAACTGGCTAGTAACTCTTCATTTTAGAATGTGTGTAACAGATTTCCTTGAGTTTTTTTCACACAACCTGTCTTATTCCAACATTAAATTCTAACATTCACCCTCTTTATGAAATTGTATCATAAGATATATTTCTTCTTGTTCCTTCATGTGCACCTTATAGTGTTCTGGATCCCTGTGGAAACACGCCTTATCATTCTTCCTCTTTCTATTTTATGATATTTCACTTGGTGTGATGTTTTCTGTCTATCTTCCATGTTCAAATTCAAAATTTCATTTTCATTAACCTCAACATAAACATCATTAAATAGAAACATGTCCATTATGATATTATTGGTGATTATGATGTTAGTTTGATCATATTTATATGGAAAACTATAGATTATAATCTCAATACATTAAGTATCCAAAATTTTATAGCCCAATGACGTAAATCCAAGAAAATAGAGTATTGAGGATGTTGGTTTAGTCTTTTATTACTGATTACTTTCCATATATAGAGTATATAACTTCATATTTTGGAATATTTGGTTTTGGAGTGTCTTTACCTAATATTGTTTTATCATAGTATCATAAATTTAGTTCGTGATCCCTTTATCAGTAACTCATTACATGACCTCATCTTAAAAAGGAAAACGGATATTAGAAATCTCATTATCATCTTTTTCATTCCATTCCTCTGTCATCACACCTTGTTTTTTTATGATCATTTCTAATAGGAAATTACCATTTCCCCAGCACTTCTTGCATCTCAATATTTCATAATGAAAAATTATTTTCATTCAATTTTTTGATATGGAATTTTTCCTCTATTTAGAGAGGCAAATAGTCAATAATATCCTTAGAAAAAAACTCACCTCTATTAATAGTTGATAAAAATGGAATTAATTATCCCTTAAGTACATTTATAATTTATTGATAAAAATAAATTTCAACAATGTATAAATAAAATTAGCATCAGATGTAACATGGGTAACCGCCCAAATGAAAGGGGTAAAAACCCATGAGAAAATGGATAGATCTCAGTATGATAATATTTGTTTATATTATTTATATCAATCATAAGGATAAAACCCAAAAAATATTATCTCTTGAATATATTGAGAATAATGTCAAAAAATACTACACTCAAAACTAGTGATGTGCTTCTTGGGAAGATAATGATGAAAATTGATGGGGGTGATCAAATTTTATAGTTATCCAAAAACCTCATTTGGCCTCCCCTCAATTAAATTACTTCAAAAAAAAATTAAATGGGGGGAATTAAGGTAGGTTTTCTACTTCTTGGAATTAATTGAGAGTTGTGGCCACTAAAATAATTTTATCTCTCCAAAATTTCTACCAAAAATTGCCCCTAAAAACCCATGCAACAGGACATGACATTACATCAATATATAGATGAAGGGAAAATGGATGGGAGTGGTCACCAATGGAAGATAAAGAGTCTATTTCATCTTGGGGAAGAAAATGGGGTGGGTCATTAGGGAGTCTAAGTTATGGTTATTGGATGTGGATGGGGACACACGATTTCAGATGATTTATAAGGAAGATGACCCCCAACCCCAATTTTTTCAATTCTTCTTTTATTCATTTCATTTCTTAAATTGTTACTTTATTTATTCTTTGTATATTTTATATATAACATACTTGTATTTGATAATTTTTTTTTCTAGAATATATTCATATATCTAATGTAACATATATAAGTGTAAATTCTAATCATGTCCACCAACCCCGCACCATTTATTCATAGTCTCAAATATTTATATTAGTATGTGACTTAACTTTTCTTATGAAATACGTTTTATATTATTACAATAATATGTATTATCTTATCACATTGTATTATATATATTATTCTCATTATTTCATAATTATTATTTCAAGTAAATATGCTATAGTTTTTATTTACCTCAATAAATATTCGTTTACAATTAAGTTAATAAATATCATTATTTAAAATTTTTGTTAACTCTTATAGCTATATTTTTTGTGAATTTCAATGAAAATTTTTCTTTTATTTTTTTAATTTATCTAATTATTTTTTTCTATATCATAATATATCATTACTATAATGAATTTATTATTAAATATAACCATTATTATTATTAACATTCTATAATATACATACTATAATTAATATTATAATAAAAATCTAAATTCAAAATCCAATATATTTCTTTCAAATTTTCTACTTCATATCATAATTATCTCATAAATTATATTACTATCTTAATTTATATGTTTATATTATTTTCCAATTTTACACACCATAATTCTTATATCAATGTAATGTTTTAAAAACCATTGTGTTTACATTTTCAAAATAAATATTACTTCACAATTATATTATAAATCATTATGATTGTATTATATTTACATTATATATTGTATTTTTAAATTAATATATTATTTTTAGGATTCTTTTTAATTTTATATTCATCATTAAAAAATAATAGAAAAATATCTAACTTTATAATAGTCACTATAATGAAAAACTGTTTATTTTAATAATAAACACTTATTATAGTTAATATTAAAATCGAAGGTCATTATATTATAATCCAATTAAATAAAATACTTCTTCGAAATTTTATTTCAATGTGATAAATTTATTCTTCCAAAATTTAGTGAAGAAACTAATAATCACAATTGTTTTTTAAATATTAATTTCCATTGAAATTAATTAACTATAAGATATTTATCCACGAACAATATTCATTATAAAATGAACTTTACTAACTCCGATATATGATATAGAGAAACCATAGAAATAAATGGATTCCCTCCTAATTTTATAATACTTTTATAAAACAAAATTTGCATGTAATCAATTAAAATATTGTTTCATAGTCATTAATAACATTTCTAAATATAAAATTATTTTTTTATCAATAATCATTAAAATTTACAATGCTTTCTAAACCCTAACTTTGATACAAACTATGATTCCACATATATGCACTTATAGATATTTTGAAAAAAACAATATATGTTTTTATCATAATATTTTACTTTACTTGAAAAATATATAGCTTAAGGATCATTTAGGTTACGATTTATGGATATTTTTGGAAATTTATTATAATTAAAATTAATATATATGTTTTTAAAAAATTATTTAAAAATATCTTATAATATATCACCATCGCATGGGATAAAATTATTAATTAATACATGATCATCATTATCTTATACGCACCAATAATACTTTTAAACAACATTATAAAATGTATGGTGTGACAAAATATTTAAAAATAATGTGTTTTGAAAATAAATTTTTAAATACCTTTTAAAAATCTTGAAGGATCCAAAAAATTTAGAATCAAACACTTTTATTTTTTAAAATATTAAAATTACCCTTTTAAAACAAATTAGGGTCCTATGAATATTATTTTACATAAAATAAAATCCTTAAAAATATTACTTTTTATAAAATTTTATTTTATGAAACTATTAAAAATAGTTTTTGATAAAGAAAAATATTTTTAGTTTTGGTATAAACATACACATTTGAATAATATTAAAAAAATTGTTTATATTTTTTTTATGATAATCTATATGATTTTAAAACCATTAATGAAATCTATGACATTCATTGTTATATAGGGTATACTATGAAGATAGTGTACAATGGACATTGTGGATTGAGTTCACTCCCCCTCCCTTGAAATGTTGAAAATGACCAAGTTCAATGATTTAATCAAATATTTTTAATAAAATTCATTTCCCATATGAATTATATAAATATAAATATTTCCACTATTGTCATTATAATAAATATATTTTTATACAAATGTGGAAGAAAAACAACGAATACATTTCACATTAAAGGAAACTCAAATTTAAAAGGAATGAAATTAATATTTTATAAAAAAACTAAATTCATGATTAATTACTTTAAATTAATATTTAAACATAATCATGAAATTATCATGTAATTCCAATGAAGAAAATAGTGAATGGTTACACATCATTTTAAACATTAACATCATCCATGCAAGAAATTATTTAATGAAGATAAAAAGTTCCAATAGTTTAATTTTTTAAACAATTTGCGAGGATGAGATAGAAATATAATAAACCTAATATGTTAATTTGGAACTCATAAATACCCACTTGAATGTGATTATATGAAATTATAATTTCTTTTGGAAACATCAAAATAAATAATTTTCAAATTATTTCACATTAAATGATAATTTTAAACATTTTAAAATAAACATTGAATTTGGAAATAATTTACAAAACACTATTTTTTGGGAGTTGAATTTTGAAAATCATTCACCTTTCAGTGAAACACATAGAATATCAGAATAATAATTTAAACCATTTTTTCCAATTAACCAAAAATATCATATGAACCTAGAAGAATGTTTTTTGTGGTTATTATTCTCCAATTATAGTGATTTATAAACACACTAACTATATCTACACCTCACTTAATATACATATAATTACTAATGTATTTAGTGAAAATTATAAGAGAACATTCTAGGTGAATATAATATTACAATACTCCATCTGTTTTACAATTTTTGGAATATATCTCCTTATATATGCCCTCATGATATTCATTTTTTGAGTTAGAAGCAATGTGGTAGAGAAATATTAATTAGGAGATTAAAAAATGGTGTCTTACACATAGATCCCTTATCACATATCCCAATTCATAATCTCATAGCTTATGTATTCATAACATTTTAATTCATCGACGCTATCTTTCATTCCATCATCATAAAATTTTGAATAGATATATGGTGTTTGGATCCATTTATTAAAAATGGATGTATTTAAAAAAATTCAATGGCCAACAAATAGTAACACAGAATAGATGACAATAGAGATTGTTCTCACCATGGGATAAAACATTACCATAACTTGTACGAACCTGAATCTAGTGAATATCCCACTATAAACAATGAATAAGGATTTAATAATATAAAACACAGACACAAAAAAGAAATTATATATCAATAGAAGTGATCACATGAATAAATTAGAGCATAATCATATTGGTATTAATTTCATGATTTGGAAATTGAAAAAAACGCACACAACACTTACTATTTATTAGGATAAAACCACACATTAAACCAAATGGGAACAACAGAGATAAATAAAATGTATAAAAAGTAGGTTCCACATAATAAAGTAGTTCTAAACACATCCAAGAGCCTTAATTTTAAATCTCTATGACATCACAACTATAGTGGAGGGAGGTACCATCCAAAGAAATATTTTTTTTATTATCCCACATACCCCCTTGAACTCATATTTCTAAAATCCTTTGAATTTATTTCATATATAGGTGGTTGAAAAAAATTTATAATGACTTCACCATGGTCATTTCCTTCCATTTGTTTGTTGTATTTAGTTTATTCTGTGGGATAAATTTCCTCATCAATTACATTCCTTAATTATATATCATTTTTAGCTTAATCAAAGCTAACTGGATTGTAATTCACTAGAAGATAATTAAAATTTATTTACCCCTCCATTGGTTTAGTTCACTTATATATATATTCATAAGGATTAGAATGTTTCGGGTAAGTATATTTGAATGTTATCATTCAATTTTTTTAGATATAGTAGTATGTAGTAATGGAGTCAGTGGATATTGAATTCCTCATTCTTGAAATTGTACTTCTTTAATTGTTTTTTAATCATCTACATTAAGTTAAACCTTTCATGAATAATCATATAGGTTCCATTTCAATCTCTCCATTTCATCAAAAATAACATCTATGTTCAATATAATCTTATTGATGATGGTATTATACAAGAGATATCCCATTTCTCAGTCTATGTATCCTATAAGTACACATATATCTTCTTTTTAATTGATATTTTTTTTATTTTTCCTTTAGGATCATAACATATGAAAAGTATCCAAAAACTATAATATTTCCTACACATAGATTCGAAGAACTCAGTTATACATGGTGTATCTTTTCATTAATTTTTTTGTATGGAATCTATTATGTAGATACACTGCAAATAAACGCACTTCTTCCCAAACTTCCATTGGTGATCCTTTGAAATTCAACATGATTATTTCCATGATGATAAGGGGTGGTTTTTCCTTTTGGAGACTTCATTGATTTGGGGTGTGTAATAAATTATCGTCTGGTAGTAAATTCCATGATTCTTGAGGAACTATTGAACCACATCATAGATTTACTCCCCAAAACGATCATATCACAATGTTTTTATAGAAAGGATACTTTTATTTTTCACCATCGCCTCATATTCTCTGACGATTAAAAACACATATAACATAATTTTGTGAAATTATATCCATTTTTTTCCCTTTATAATCATAAATAAATGAAATAAAATACCATATTCTTTAATTTGATTTTGAATTCTATGGAATGTAGATGTTGATGTGAAATTTTTCTAGTGGAGCTAAATCTTTCCGGTTGTACTTCGTTGCAATGTTGTTTCTATGATGTATTCTTAGAACATAGCTTTTACATATTTGTTTTGGGTCTCAAATGATAGGAAACCCATTCAAAATATTCATTCTTAATAATAATCTTAAACATTAAATGTTTAAATACCAAACATGAGAATCCATAGCCAGTCATTATCATCATGTACCATCTTCAAACATTGTGGTATCTCATGAAAGATCATATGTGGAAACATAAAAATCTCCTCCAATGGTACTTTTGTGACCATCAATCATCTATCATTATAAACAACCTTTTTTTAAATTCTGGGATTATATTTAATCCCTTTTCAAAAAAATTCATAACTATCAGGATGCTGGTCTTAATCTCAGGTTCATAATAGATGTCAGAGATTAAATCATGATTTTCATCTTTTTTCTTCATAAAAATACCTCCTCTTCTATGTAAAAAATATTATCGAGAGATCACCAAATTAAATATCTCCTTTAACATTATCATAATGGTCTATAAACATGTTCTTGTACACATTCATGTGGTTTCCATCACTAGAGTAAAGATACCAAAAAAATGTTCTTTTCTATATTTTTTTTGCTATCAACACATGGGACTCACCAAAAGTATCTCATTATTAAATGATATGTTCTTATTTAGTATCATTCTCTAGGGGATTCATAATCAATCATTAATTTCTATAATGTTCATATTTTTGAGAATTATGTCATTGAACTTTTTTTCTACTTGGATATTATTGAATCCTCCACTTCTACCTCATCATTATTATCCTGGTGTATTGTTTTGATATTCATATCCTCTTCGATTTGGGATTATTCAACTTCAACCTCCAATTTTATGATCAAATTCATGTCCACAGAATCCTCTACCCCTATTTCTTAGATATATAACCCCTTCCTCCTTTTTATACTTATTGAGATACTACAATAATTGCAGTGCATGCTCCACTCCATTTGTTTCATTCAGGAATTTCTCTTTCAATTCATGGTCTTGTAGAGATCTCATGAGTTCATCTATATAAATATTCTATATTTAATTTTATTATTCTAATTAAATTACTTTGGAAAAAAAATTTGGATCAGGGGATCAAATATTTTTTTCACATGCCCACCTATCAATAATATTTTCTCCATATCTTCGTAGTTGGTTCACCACCAACACTACATGAGTGTGACACTCAGAAATATTTTCAGATGATTTCCAAAATAGGGATTTGAACTCACCATGTTTAGATTTATGTCATATCCATTTCTCTTTCTCAACACCTTTAAATTATTTTTGATGGTTTTCCTGGATCTCCTTTGATTATTCTAATTATGTGTCTATTTAAAAAATTTCTTCCTCAAGGCCTTTCTCAATGATGTTTTTCTCTTTTCATCCCCACTTTCATTATGCACGAAGAGTGTTATTTTAAATATATTCAAGACAATCCACCATTTTTTTGGAGTCTGGAATGGTGTATCTATCCTCCATGAAGTCCATTACATCATGGGATCCATATAGTGCTTAAATATGAATGAACAATTATAGTAATGATTCATCGTCAGTATGGGGGGAAAATATTCTGTAATTTTATTTTCCTTTTTGATTTTTTATTTAAAAACCACTATATTTATTTATTTATTTATATTTAGCATTGTAGATTTCAAATATTGTCGTTTTAGGTAGGTGGATTAATTTCTTTTTGGGAATTGAGGTCCAATATTTTCTTCCCTTAAAATTGAATATATTTTTTTGAATCACAAACTACAAAATGCATTCTGAAAATGAATGAAAAATGGATTTTCAAATGGAAAAAGGGATAGCAGGGGTTAAGAATGGCATTGGTTAGATAAAATGAGGTGATTTTTTTGTAATATTTAATAATGGAAGAATGGAGGCCTATGGTAGGAGAGGGGTGGGTGAGAAAAAATTGGAGAAAAAGAAAAATTATGAAACATGTTTTTTAAAATTAAAAAAATGAGAATATAACTGAATTTTGAAAAATAAGAAAAACAAAATCAAAGTGGTATGGAAAATTATCATAAATATTAGACTAATTTTATTTAATCATCCTCTACTCTACATCTCCTCTGTTTTTTCAATTAATAGGACATGGATCTCACTTATCCTTTGATACACCTCACCTATAACATACCTCTAATACTACTGAAGGAGGATTTTGAAAATAGAAAATTAAAAAACAGACCGCGGTAAATGAAGATCAGTGGAGGTGATCATAGGAACAAATTATAGTAGTAGTATATTGGTGTTTATTCCTTAAACTAAAATTGAAAAACAACACATATCGCTCAAATATTATTCGGATAAAACCACACATAAAATGGTAAAAATAGAGAAAAAAAAAGTCACCAATTTTGGTGTCTCCCAAACCACCAGTGCCAAAAACATCAATCACACATTATATGAAAACTCAAAACCTCTATTGTTCCAATAAATGTAGGTTTCCTCTAATGAAATATTAGTTCATTATCTAAAAAACAGCCACTACTATTTTTCATGAGGTGAAAATAATAAATAGTGATGACATTTTCTTGTGAGGCCTCAACACACTAGACATCCTTTATTGGCCACTAGAAACCCACATAGTAGGACCTCATTCAATTTCAAGAGGTTGATGAAGGGGAAAACCTATGGGGGTGGTCATTGGTTGGTAGTGATGGGTTGGTGCAAGATCGGGGAACTTGATTTTGAGGGTCTTTCGTATGGTATGTTTTCTAATAGTTGTATTTGATGAGAAGACATGACATCAATGGATTTTTAAGGTAGACGACTCCCCCACCCCCACCAAAAGTACATTTTCCATCATTTACGCATTTTTTGAGTTTTTGGTTTTTTTATTATTTAAACAAGATATATATATATATGAGATATATGATTTTTTTCTATAGTATATTTTTATATATAACATAACATTTTTTAATCTAAATTTTATTCCATACCCAACACCCCAATTCTGAAAATAGTCTTGATTATTTATTCTAGTTTTATAACTATATTATTTCTATTATTTGTTTATGTTACAAATATTATAAATTTTACCTTATCACTTCAAATTATCTCCATTATTTCATAATCATATCATAATTTTTATATCAAAAAAATATAATATAACATTGAATTACCTTAATCAATAATGTTTTTATTTTCGATACATAATTATAATTAGTTACAATTTTATTTAGTGCTTATAGATATCATATATATGCATATTTACTTAACGAATTTAATTTTTTTTTAATTTCTAAAATTAATATTTTATATATCATAATCTACATTATTTTTAAAAATATATTTTTAAATATATTCATTAATGTTATAAACCTATATTATTTCATATAGTAGAATAAATATTATTATTATATTCTAAAATTATCATAAAATATATTATTTTCAAATTTACATGTTCTTATAATAATTAGCGCTTAAATTATATTACTATATTCATTAAAATATATAATTAAATATAAAATTTTATTTATAGTAAAGATTATATTAAAATAATACTTTATAAAACATTTTTTAAATAATCATCAATTATTATTATTTCACTATTTTATTATTATTTGATTTGATTTATATATATTTATCTTAGATATTCTCATGTTAAATTAATATCTTAATGTTATGATGCTATTAAATTTTTTTGTTTATGAGTAATAAATAATCCAAAAAGTAATGTTATATTGTACACCAAAAGATAAATTGTTTCTTTCAACAAAAAATACTTAATTAAATTAATACTAAAAAACATGCCATTATACTGCATATATATTCCCTCATACAGTGACACATATGTTGTTCCCCAATAACTATTGTACTATGAAATCTTCACTAAATGTTGATAGTCTTCCAATATACCATTATAGTCCCTATGAAAAACTCTAAAAATATACTCTATGTTTCCAATCAAGTTCTCCGAATTCCCACCCTTTTGTTATTGGTATTTCATGCTCATTCTCAAAATCTTTCTGAGGACCTATTTAAATTACCAAAAAAATCATTAAGTTAATCTTGGGCCTGAAAAAAATTAAATAAAAATGGGTACCCCATGTAATTTGAATGCATACTAAATATATTTTTTTCTAACCCATCTATCATATTTGACTTTTGAATCTCAATGAGATGTTCCAAATTCATGAGTAGTTCCAAAATCATTGAAATCGACTCATGATCCAATGTGCACATTATAAACCATATGCTATAACCATTTTCTCTAATTTCTATAATATCATAGGACTTTATTGTAGCATTTCATCTATTTTTTGACATTCAACTTTCACTTACTAACATGAAAAACATCACAAAACCAACTATTCTACTTTCCTTTTCACACCCAACAACTAGAATTGGTCCCTCATTTCCCAAAACAATTTCTAGGTACCCAACTAGATTTTTAAAATTCAATTATGATTAGAACAATTTAGTTTATCTTTAAAGGACATATAATCATTAATCCACTCTCACAGATGAATCAATGCATTTTTGAATTCTGTAAATCCATCAATGACCCACCCATCATTGAGGTTTGACCACTAATTCAAACAACCAGGGACTTTTAATTTAGCCTTCATGACTAACGCAAAAAATTCATCAATGAGTGTAATAATACACAAAACCAAAACATAATATTAGTTAGAATAGTCATATGGTATGTTTTTAATCACAACCATCAATTATCACTAGTGTTGGGATTCTCTAAACAACCGGTTCTACAACATCCAACTCAAAAAATTGGCAACAAAATTTCCTTTCCCATGGGTTTACACAAAGTCATTTTAAAAAATATGTAGATATTACATAGGTTGTTTTTGTATCAAGTTAATGTCTAATTTTGAAAAAATATACATCAAGATTTTATGATCTATGACCATAGTGAAATATTTCTCAAAGAGATTGTGACACCATATATTTAATGTGAGAACCATTATTGATATATCAAGATCATGGTTAGTATATTTAATCTCTTGTACCTATAGTTTTCAGGTTAAATAAGCTATGATGTAACCTCCATATATAAATATATATCCAAATACAGATCTAGAAGCATCACAAAAAACAACATAGCCATCATCGAGTTCTATAAAATTGAGAATATATTCCAAATAGGAGCATTGAGTTCCTCATGGGTATTTTGATAATCACATCTCTAGTATAATATAATAATCATCCTTTTAAATGAAGACATGTGGGATGTAAGGTGTAATAAATCATGGGGAAAGCATTGATAGTATATTTTTAATCCATGACACTTATTAATATTTAATATATTCTTAGGTTCTCAATGTTGTACCATTTTTTATGGAAGATATTAATAGAGTGGGATTAATATTCTCTCCACAGATTTAAAGACAATAAAAATTAGAGTTTAAAAAATATTAATCATTAGTGAGTGAAGTGAATTTTAGTTGACTTGTAGAATAAATAAAAAAACGTACACAAGATTTATAGTATTTTTTATCACAAACATGATAAACTACTTCCCAATATCCTCTACTACATTGAGATATAGGAACCCACTAAGAAACTAAATTTTAATGGAGTGGGAACCATGATACAGACTATTCCTTTTAAGAAACCTAGATCCACAACCTAGACTTCATACAAGAGACCAACCAACCCCTCTTACCTATAATTTGATCGGGATTCAAAACTCTGACTTTGTTTTACATGGTATAATAACCATATAAAGTTACGAAATTTCTTTTTATGTGAATATCATAAACATGAATAAATTACAATCCAAATGAAATAATATTATGTCAATAAAACAAATACAAAAAATGTCACAGATTATCAAAATGTCGATGAATTTTATAATCAGTGATTATTGTTCACTTGGAAGGAAAAAATATAAATCATGGAGTCCTTAAGTGATCATAACAAGAAGAATAATTAGTACAATTTTGTGAATAATATTGAGAGCATCAGAGAGACGAAGATGTATCACCAGTAATCTGAATGAATGATCTAAGTAGGTATGAGTTTTTTCCATGAAGTAATCTCCTGGGTCATTAAATAAAATATCCTCTTGGACCATGTCCATTTCCATTGTTTTCTTGACATGTGTTAGGGTATAAAAATAAAATAATAAAATGGTTGGATTTTTTTATTAAGATCAAACCGGATTAAAAAATGAATTATAATTGGGTTTTACATTTCATCATAAAATATTAGTATAAAATTATTATAATTATAATTTAAAAAAATTAATAAATTTTCCATTATGAATCAATTGAAATAAAAATATGCTCCCTTAAATTATATATACAAAATAATGTTGTGAAAAATATGGCATCGTATGAATCTTATTGTTCCTGTGTGAGTGTTCATGAAAATAATATTACAATTTATTTTACACGCTATTTCAATTATATTTTGATATAATGTAATAAGTTGTAATAAATAAGAATCATTTTATCAATATTAATTGAAAATATGAAATAACAATTTTAGATGCAAATTTTTATCTAATGTGGCTTATTTTTACTAACAATGACAGATGGTTGACTGCTGAAAATAGAGAGCGGTGCCTCATGACCTTCCACTGAAAAATTACAACAGTGAGCCAACATAGGATGACCATTAATTATAATTTTATGAAAATATAATTACATTCAACCCAAAATAAATTTATTCTATTCTAGTATGTAATCAAAATCATCAAAAGAAACAATAAAAATTTTATACCATTGCATACCCAATGGTGAATTAGGGCTTTCCATTCAATTTTTCTAACAGTAACGCATGACCTGCCATTGGATGTGTCCAATGGAGTCTTATTGATAAATGTTTCCAAACAATAGACCGATAAATAGAAGATAAATCTATTGAAAAATTAAATAATAAAAACATTGAACAAGAAGAAAAAACTGATTAAAAAAGTGTATTTTAAAAAACATTTTTTCAACTAAAATTATGAAAAAAATAACATATTAAAAATTATCATAAGAATATGATATAAAAATGATGGATATCACATTAGATCTTGATGAACATTCTACCAGCATAAGGAATAATAACCTTAAATAGAAGTAATAAAATCTTATAAAATAAACATCTATTAAAATTAGAACATAAATATAAAATCTATATTTTTTGACAATAATAAGAAATATCCGATGTTGGAGATTGAAGATTATTTGATTAAGTATTTGTATAGTAAGAATAAATAATTTTGTCTCAACACACCCACCATTAATGTATGGAAAAAGATCACTGACCCACTATCAGTTTCCAATTTGGGCTCAAATCACCCACCATTGGGATATTCTGATGGTGACTCAACACCCATCATAGGTATTTTACAATAGTGAATTGATTCCCACCCATGGTATTAACCAATGGTGAATAATCATGCATGAAATAGGAGAAGGCTGATGAACTTCCATTGATATTGGAATTTACCAGAATAATGGATGAGGTGATGTTGAAGTATAATAATAAGAAATTGTTCAAAAAAGAATGATGATTCATAAAGAGAAGTTGAAACCAAAAATTATAAAATAGAATAATCGAATAAAATTAATATATAAACAAGCTTGGTCTATTTATTGATGTACTGAAATACAATGGAATTATGGCATCCTGCCTTTTTATCACATTAACATTCATTACAAAATACAAAACTGAGGATCTTTAAGGTTTAGCATCTTGGAAACTAGGAACTTAATACATGAAAACATAAAACATTCTTCTTAAGAACTTGAAAGGATCCTACTTATGTTAATCCTATGTTCATTATTGAATCTCATAACCTGGGGAAATACATAAAAAGAAAGGGCAAGCAGAAGGCCCAGTAAGGGAAACAAGGGAATCAATTAACATGTGAACATGAGATACTTCAATAAAGTCCTGAAAAAGAACTTTATGGCATGAGAAAGAAATTATGAGGCATATCATAATAAAAATAACGTATTTCATAACTTTAATATGTGGCTAAAACATTTAACTAAGACAATAATTTCCATTTCACCATGGTCCATCCCAAAGGTGTCATAAAAAATTACTGAGGTTATTCAGCAGGGTAACGCTAAAATGGTCATCTCTAGAGATTAAGTCTTTACCCAATGCATTGGAGATCTATCAGGGAACACCCATTATTTTTATTTATTATCATGTGAGCCACATATATCATTATCAATAATTTCATAAAATAACCCATATAGCATAAAATAAATGGGTTTCATTTCATAGTCATAACATTTGAAAAACTGCTTTAAAGACGTGATCTTTATGTTACATTAAACCCATAGAAAAGGAAAGAGGGTATCATGTATGTAAATACCATAATATAAAATAAAAAAAATTTATATATATTTGAATACCCCAATATAATAAATAGTTTTGAGTATTCACTTAATAAAATAAAATAATTTGAGAAAAAGAGAGAGACATATTGAGAAGAAAAATTTTGCAGCATAACAGCTACGTTATGGGGTTTTAGAAAACATTTAAAAGATAGGGTACATGGGTCACTCACCCATAAATGATCCATAAAATAGTATGGGGGATGTATATAAAGGATTTAAGAACATGGTAATTAAATTTGAATGATATACCATATGAAATGAAGAACATGAAAGGAAGACAAAAATAAGATTTCTCTTATGAAAATTCGGCAGCCTAACGGCGTCACTTAAAAATCAAAAAAAAATTAATTGAAGAGCTAAAATAGGGTCTCTCGTCATATGATCATTAAATATAAGTATTAAAGATATAGAGATCATACCCCAACATAATAAAAAGGAACTTGAAAGATCTGACATGAAAATAGAACCTGGAAATGAGAAGGGTGAAAGAATCCCTTAAAAATTCAGCATCCTAACGGCACCACTTAAACATTCTTAAAATGAATTGATGAGAGAAAGAGGGGTTATATCATTATATGAACATTAAAAATAAAATTATTATTAATATAAAAGAGCATCCCCAACATAAGAACATGGAGCATAAAAGAAATGACATAAAAGCGAGTACTTGGAAAGAAAGAGAGAGGTAGGATCCCTTACCTTAAAACGTAACTCTTAAAACTTAATGGTTGGGACCTTTAGGGATTGGGGGCACCGTGGGAGGAATCCTTGGGAGGTAAGGAGACCCAAACTTCATTGAGGATGATTTGGGAGTCGAAAGGATGAGATAATGGCTTTATATTTATAGGGAAAGTGAGGGGACAAGACATTAATGGCCAAGGGACACCTCATTGGTGGTATTGGAAAAACCATGGGCCTGCCCATGGTATTGGCCACAAAGGACACCTCATACCTTATCTTAGTATTCATGAGTCTACCAGAATTATTAAATAATTATTACATCTTTAATGATTTCATTAAACACCAGAAACTCTAAACTGAAAATTCATTATTCACCAAAAATTCAACTTATTCAGAAAAATCCCAAAAATTCACCTTAACATAATATAGATTATCTTAATTCAAAAATGAACTCCATTTTATAAAAATATTTTTATAAATATTTTTAATTTAATTTTTAAATAAAAAACACTATTCACTCGAAAAAAATTAATACTTAACTAATAATTTCTGAAACAGTAATTTACCTATTTTATTGAATCACATTACATAATCAAGGTGAATAAATTATATTAATTCTTACTTTAAGTGATATTTATAATCCATTTGGTCACATTACTAATCCTAAGCATAAAATCTCTGTTCATAAATTACTATTCATGAAAAATTAAGTAGATCTCATTTGACTCTAAATTTCTTACTGAACACATTTGCAGAAGACCATTTTTTGAAAATCCTTACACATAATTAATTATTTAAGGATTACATAAATATTTTAAAATTTCTCTTTTTTCAAAATTCATCCATAAGATACATCCTTTTTTTATCCGGACTTCATAAAATTCACAAAATTCACCATAGGGAGAAATCACAATTTTATTTATCTCAAAGGATTAAACAAAGTAGCTACAGTATCATCACATAGCCCCTTATAACACTAGAATATGACCTATGTGTAAGGTGTGATAAGGTGAGAGAATCTGACGGTGGCTCGGATAACATTTCCCAAGTAGTAATCTCCACTAACTTGAACTTCTCCCGTAGGTGATTCTGTTCAAGCTTGACATGCTGGAGTTCATCTTCGGTTTGGTCCAAAGCAAAGCCCAAAGATGCCACCTCCATCCCAAGCTCACATAATTGGGCTTCATATGGTTCGATTCTACTGGATGAAGCCATCAACTATTCATTCTTCATTAACCATTAAAATCTCTATGAAATCACTAAAAGTAAATTAATATAATATTCAAAACGTTTGGGTCATTACATTCTTCCCCTCTTAAGAAAGTGTGTCCCCGAAATTTTAAACCAAAGGCCTAGTCGAAAAGGTGAGGGTACTTTTTCATAATTGTTTCCTCTGGATCCCACATCGCTTCGTCATTCTTATGATTCCTCCACAACACTTTCAAAAGGTGAGTAGACTTGTTGCGTAGAACCTTGTCTCTACGGTCTATTATCTTCACTGACTTCTCCTCATAAGAGAGGTCATGTTCCAGTTTTACCACCTCTGGGTTCAGTACATGCGAAGGGTCGGGTATGTACTTCCTCAAGAGAGATACATGGAAGACATCGTGAAATTTAGCTAGGTTTTTCGGAAGTTCTAGATGATAGGCCATTGCTCCTATGTGATCAAGGATTTCATAGGGTCCAATGTACCTAGGTTTGATCTTTCCTTTCTTCCCAAACTGCATGACTCTCTTCCACGGATAAATTCAAAAGAAGACTTTATCGCCAACACAAAACTCCAAGTCTCTTCGACGGTTCTCAGCATATCTCGTCTACCAACATTGAACATCCATTATGTGTTGTTGGATGGCATGAACCTTTTTTGTCATCTTTTTCGCAAGATCAAGCCCAAGAAGCATTATCTCACATGCTTCATCCCAACAAGTAGGAGTTATCCATTGCTTTCCATACAGAGCTTCATAGTGTGTCATCTGAATACTCAAAGGGAAGCTTTTGTTTTATGAAAACTCAACTAATGGGAGGTGTTGATCTCATCCAACATTAAATTCCATTGAGCATAATCTCAGCATGTACTCACGTTTTTGAATAGTCCTTTCAGATTGGCCATCAGTTTGATGATGATAGGCCGTACTAAAATTCAATTCAGTATTCAGAGCATATTGAAGACTTCTCCAGAATTTTGATGTGAATCTTGGATCCCGATCAGATACAATGGATAGTGGTACCCCATGCATCCTTACCACTTCCTTTACGTATATCTTGGAATGTTGATCCATAGAGAAATCTTCCTGAAAAGAGATAAAATGGGAGGTCTTGGTGAGATGGTCCACTATAACCCATGTTGCATTATTCCCTTTGGGATGTTTTTGGGAGACCAGTGACAAGGTCCATAGTGATATTATCCCACATCCATGCTGGTATGGGTTCCAGTTGTAATACCCCCTTAGGAAGTTGTCATGCTGCCTTTACTTTTTGACACACAAGGCATCTTTTAGTGTAATCAGTAATCTCCCTCTTCATGTTATCCCACCAATAATGATCACGAAGGTCTCTATAAATTTTAGTGCTTCCATGATGTATAGATAAAGTAGAGCTATGAGTTTCATCCATCATTTATTTATTTATCTCAGGAATATATAGAACACATAGTCTTGTACAAAATTTCAATACACATTCTTGATCAATATTGAAATCAAGAAATATCCCATCCTTCACAGCCTCAAACTTCTCCTGCAAAAAAAGATCTTATTTTTGAGCCTTCATGGTCTTCTCTAGTAATGAAGGTTGAGAAATAATTTGGGATAGGGTTGATGATTTCCCTTCCCTTTCAATTCCCATGTCCAGTTTTACTGGATCCTTAATCAAGGGATCTCCTAGGATCCTCGTTGTTTCCAGAATAACAGGGTCTTTCCTGCTTAATGCATCTGCGACTTTGTTTCCTCTTCCAGGGTGATAATGAATTGAACAATCATAGTCTTTAAAAATATCCAACCATCTCCTTTGTCTCATGTTCAATTCATTCTGCATGAAAATATACTTCATACTTTGGTGGTCAGTGTATATATCACATTTCTCCCCATAAAGATAGTGCCTCCATATCTTTAGAGAAAAAACAACTGCCACCATCTCTAGATCATGCGTAGGATAATTCTTCACATGTTTCTTCAGCTGACAAGATGAATAAGAAATTACCTTGTCATTTTGCATTAGGACGCACCCAATTCCTTTCAGAGATGCATCGCTAAAAATATCGAATCCTTCTTTGATATAGGGTAGTGTTAACATAGGTGCAGTAACCAATCTCTTCTTCAGCTCTTGGAAAATTTCCTCGTATTGCTTTGTCCAGATGAACTTAACACTTTTTCGAGTCAACTTGGTTAGTGTATTAGAAAGTCATGAAAAGTTTTCCACAAAACTCCTACAATATCCTATAAAACCATGGAAACTACAAATCTCAGTTACTGTTGTGGGTTGAGGCCACTCCTCCACAACCATTATCTTTGCAGGGTCAACTGGAATTCCTTCATTGGTTATGATGTTCCCCAAGAAAGCCACTTGTTGTAACCAAAACTCACACTTTCTGAACATTCCAAAGAGCCTCTCCTTCCGCAGAGTTTTCAAAATGACCCTCAGATGATCTTCATTCTCCTCACGACTTTTTGAATATATCAAAATATCATCAATAAAAACTACCACAATGTTATCAATGTAGTCCTTAAAGACTCTATTCATCAAATCCAATAATATAGTTGGAGCATTAGTCAAGTGAAAGTGCATAACAATAAACTCATAATTCCCATATCTTGATCGGAAGGAAGTCTTTGGAATATCTTCCTTCTTCACCCTTAGATGATGATTACTAGATCGAAGATCAATCATGGAGAAGAATGTATCCCCACGATGTTGGTCAAATAAATCATAAATTCTAGGAAGAGGGTAATTGTTCTTCCCTGTGATCCTGTTCAGTTCTCTATAATCAATGCATAGCTGTATTGATCCATCCTTCTTCTTCACAATGATAACTGGTGCTCCCCATGGAGACAAACTCGGTCGGATAAACCCCTTCTCCAACAAGTCACGAAGTTGTTTCTTCCTTTAGCTCTACATTTTCCATTCTATATGGGGTCTTTGATATCGGTTAAGATCCAGGTAAGAGTTCAATGGAGAACTCTACCTATCTTTCTGGGGGAGGTCCAAGCAACTCCTCAGGAAATGCGTCCATGTATTCCTGAACAATTGGAACATATTCTATTTGTATACTCCCTTTTCCTTCTTCATCCTCACCAATTAACTCCATAAAGAAGGATATAAGAGGTTCCTCTAGACAAGGATCAGGTCGAGATATCTCTCATTAGAATATAATTGGAGGTCATTCATTCAAGACTACTGATATTTCCTTACATCTAAATTTGATCTTAGCATTATACTTTGAGAGCCATTCCATCCCTGTTGAATTCCATCATGGGAATGACTACTAGATTTACAGTAAGATTGTACTCAATAAAGTAAACACTAGAGTCTCTAAACACTGTTGATGCATGGATAATCCCACTTAAAGTCTTGACTGGAAACTCTACCTCTAGAAGTTTGGGGATTGATTCTATATTCATTGTAAACTTAGAGGAAATAAAGGATTTCATAGAACCAGAATCAAACAAAGTACTTTCCAATTTTGAGAGGACAACAATAGTACCTGCTAACATGTCGTTCAGAGATTCAAATTATGTTTTTGTGATAGAAAAATCACGACCTTGCTCCCTTGTCCTTTGCTGAGGTTGATGGTGATTCCCCTCCACTGCCCTCGGATTTGAGCAATGATTAGAAAAGTTCCCAAGCTGCCCACACTTGAAGCATTTGACTTTAGGTAGGGCTAGAACCATCTTTCCTATATCATTATTTTTGGGAGGTTGAGGCTTCACCTCACGATGAAAATTCCGAGCAATATGGCCTTCTCTTCCACACTTGTAGCACTTTCCACTTCCGATCAAGCAGTGACCCGAATGCTTATTCCCACAATTATTGCATGTGGAAAGTTTCATTTTCTTTACACCTCTTTCCTGATCAAAGCTTCATCCTAGGAATAGTTCAAGAGCTCTCTTCTTCTCATTAGATTTGTGTGACCAATTTGTCTCACCAAACTCCAGTTCAACTTTCATATCACTTTGAACTATTTCTTCGTAGCTATCATAGTCCCTCTTGGATAGATTCTTCCATAGATGAGGTCCTAGTCCACCAAAGAATCTATCAAGCTTACCATTAGGGTCCATGACGAAACTTGAGTTATAACGGGGAATCCTTTTGCTGTTCATCTCGTAGATTCCAACAGATTCATTCTCCTTCTACTTCAGCTCGAGAAATTCTTTCTCCATTCTCGTTCTCATCGAACGAGGGAAATACTTATTGAAGAATATTCTCTGGAACCCTTCCCACTCCATAGCTTTCATATCACCTCTTGGCATTGTGTTTTTGATCAGTGACCACCATTGATCTACTTCACCCTCTATGCGGTAAAAAGAATGGGTGACTTTTTCTTGTTCCGAACAATGAAGTACTAAAAAGATATTTTCAATGGAGCTCATCCATTGTTCTATAACCAATGGGTCATTAGATCCACTGAATGTTGGTGGTAATTGACGCATGAAGGACCCAACGGAGTGTTCTTAACTTCATGGTGAGATCAGCCGCTCAACTTCATTCAAGTTATTACTCATAACTTGAGTCAGTTGGTTAATCATTCACATGAATGATTCCATTCCGGCTTCCATCATAGGGTCGTTAGCACATGGTCCATTCTGGTAACCATTTGCACGGTTCCTCCTATATCCCACCATTTTCTAAAAGAATAATATATTAGTGAGAAACTTGTTTCATTTACGAATCTTTTAACTATAATGGATTCTACGTCTTAAAACATCATGCTTAAACAACCATATTTCTCTATAATTATTTCATAATGATTCATAAAAAGCTTGAAATTAACCAAACATATCCTCATGGAGTGTCGTAACCAAGAGTGGAGAACGGCTTGTTATCATGCACTAGTTCTCGTTCGAGACTAGCTCAAAGCGGTGTTTTCGGGTTTTACCCCTATGTATATCTGTTCCAGAGCTGCCTCTACCTGCTCGTATCCAGACAGGGATGTACATGTTTGATAAACCACATACTAAATACTCCCCAAAATACCAGGATGTTTTCCCTATATTTAAAATTTTCTATAGGGTTCTTCCTAAAGTTTTCATATCCTAATTTCCATAAATAACTAAACTGTCCACTGATACCAACTATGGGATCCCACCTTTTTATCACATTAACTTTCATTACAAAATACAAAATCGAGTATCTTTAAGGTTTAGCGTCCTGGAAACCAGGAACTTAATACATGAAAACATAAAACATTCTTATTAAACACTTGAAAGGATTATTCTTATGTTCATCCTAGGTACATTACTACATCTCATAACCTGGGGACATATATCAAAAGAAAGGGTGAGTAGAAGGCCCAGTAAGGGAAAAAAGGGAAACATTTAACATGTCAACTTGAGATATATCAATAAAGTCATGAAAAAGAACTTTAAGGCATGAGAAAGAAATAATGAGTCATATCACAATAAAAATAATGTATTTCATAACTTGAAGATGTGCATATAACATTTATCTTATATAATCATTTTTATTTCACCATGGTCGATCCCTAAGCTGTCATAAAAAAATACCAAGGTTTTTCACCAGGGTATCGTTAAAATGGTCTTCTCTAGAGATTAAGTCTTTACCCAATGCATTGAAGCGCTATTAGGGAGAGCCCTTAATTTTCCTTTATTATCATTTTATCGACATATATCATCATCAATAAATTCATAAATAACCCATATACCATAAAATAAATGGGTTTCATTTCATAGTCATAACATTTTAAAAACTGTGTTAAAGACGTGATCTTTATGTTACTTTAAAACCACAGAAAAGGAAAGAGGGTCTCATGTATGTAAATCCCATAATTTAAAATAGAATATTTTGATATATATGTGAATACACCTTTAGAATAAAGAGTTTTGAGTAATCACTTAATAAAATAAAATAATTTGAGAAAAAGAGAGAGACATTTTGAGAAGATAATTCTGCAGCATAACGGCTGCATTATGGGGTTTTAGAAAACATTGAAAAGAGAAGGGACATGAGTCACGCACTCATAAATGATCCATAAAAAAGTAGTGGGACATAATATAAAGGATTTAAGAACATGGTAATGAAATTTGATTGATATACCATATGAAATGAAGAACATGAAATGAAGACAAAAATAAGATTTCTCTTTTGAAAATTCGGCAGCCTAACGGCATCACTTAAACTTCTAAAAATTAATTAATGAGATCAAAAAGGGTCTCTCATAATATTAACATAAAATAAAATTATGATAGATTTAGAGATAATACCCCAACATAATAAAAAGGAACCTGAAATACTTGACATGAAAATTGAACTTGAAAATGAGAAGGCTGAAAGAATCCCTTAAAAATGCGGCTGCCTAACGGCGCCACCTAAACATTCTTAAAATGAATTGATGAGAGCAAGATGTGGTTTATAATCATATGAAAATGAAAATTACATTAGTTTGAATATAAAATAACATCCCCAACATAAGAACATGGATCATAAAAGAAATGACATAAAAGAGAGTACTTGGAAAGAAAGAGAGAGGTAGGATCCCATACCTTAAAACGCAACTCTTAAAACTATAAGGTTGGGACCATGAGGGCTTAGGGCGCCTTGGGGGGACACCTTGGGAGGTAAGGAGACCATAACTTCGTTGAGGATTATTCTGGAGTCGAAAGGATGATATAATGTCTTGGTATTTATTCGGAAAGTGAGGGGACAAGGCATTAATGGCCAAGGGACACCTCATTGGTGGTATTGGAAAAACCATGGGCTTGCCCATGGTATTTTCCCATGGTATTTTCCACTTGAGACACCTCATACCTTATATTACTATTCATAAGTCGACCAGAATTATTATATAATTATTACATCCTTAATTATGTCATTAAACACCTGAAACTCTAAACTGAAAATTCACTATTCACTGAAAATTTATCTTTTTCAGAAAAATCCAAAAAATTAACCTGAACATAATATCGATGCTATGAATTCAAAAATGAACTCCATTTTATAAAAATAATTTTCTAAATATTTTTAATTTAATTTTTAAATAAAAAACAATATTCACCTTAAAAAATTAATACTTAACTAATAATTTCTGAAACAGTTATTTACCAATTTTATTGAATCACATTACTTTATCAAGGTGCCTAAATTATATTAATACTTTCTTTAAGTGAGATTAATAATCCATTTGGTCACATTACTAATCCTAAGCGTAAAATCACTATTCATAAATTACTATTCTCCAAAAATTAAGTTGATCTTATTAGACTCTAAATTTCTTACTGAACACATTTGCAGAAGACCATTTTTGGAAAATCCTTACACGTCATTAATTATTTAAGGTTTACATAAATATATTAAAATATCCCTTTTTCAAACTTCGTCCATAAGATACATCCTATTTTTATTCTGACATCTGAAAATTCACAAACTTCACTATAGGGAGATATCACAATTTTATTTATCTCAAAGGATTACACATAGTAGCTACAGTCTCATCACATAGCCCCTTATAACACTAGAATATGACATAAGTGTAAGGTGTGCTAAGGTGTGATAATCTGAGGGAGGCTCGAATAACATTTCCCTTGTAGTAATCTCCACTAACATGAACTTCTCCCATAGGCGATTCTGCTAAAGCTTGACACGCTAGAGTTTGGCTAGGGCATGGTCTAAAGTGAAGCCCAAAGCTTCCACCTCCATCCCAAGCTCTGATAAGTGGGATTAATATGGTTCAAGTCTACTGGATGAAGCCATCAACTCTTCTTTCTGCATTGACCATTAACATCTCTATTAAATCACTAAACATAAATTAATATACTATTCATAAAATTTGGGTCGTTACTGGAATGGGAGAAGGATCTGGAACCCAAGGTTAATGATGGACCCAAGAAGAATGAATTTTTGGGAGTTAAAAATAATAAACAAGTGGGATTTCAAGACATAATAATAATAGATGATAATAAAACTAATCAAATATTTCATGTGTATAAAATTTTTTAAAGTCAGAATAACATTAATGATCAAATATCATCCCTCATAAAATTGGACAAAGGGAGTTCTAATGGTATATGAATTATCTGGTACTGATTCTTTGTTCGGAATAAAAAACCCAACAAACAAATATGGTCATCCAAGAACGGTGGGAGATCTATCCCATTTCATGCGCTCTATGAGTGATCTCCATGGGCCTTATACATGGGACCGCATATTGTAAGTGTGCATTATGAACACTGGAAATCAAATCATCCTTATGGGACTTCCTTAGGTGGGCCTTCCCACAATGTTGATCATATTGAGGATTGTCTAACATATACTTATAATGAAGTAATTCCATTTAAAAAGGCACTTTTTTAAATTCATTTTAAATAATTTTATTTTTTTAAAACTACTAATGTCATGAAGAATTAAAAGTTCTACCATACTAGAATAATCAAAAAATAATCTTCCATGTAAATTCCATATTCCTATGAATAATAGTGAGATACTAGTTTTGATTTATTTTTAACTATGTTTCCAGAATCATTATGTAACGCCCCGACCCCAGCTATCCAGAGTCGGTGCATTACTTCGTAACATTGGCATGATCACAAGAAAGATCAAATCTCGAAAGACCGATTGGTTTAGTAGCCTTGGAAACACTAGATATATTCATAAGTTTTACATTACATCATAAAATGAAAAACTACTACAACAACATAATGTTTCCACAATCCACACTATTAACCCCTCATAAAATCTCTGCAGGTCATTCATAACTTACTTCTTCACATTCTGGGAAAAATAAAACATAGAAAAGGGGTGAGCTCAAATGCCCAGTAAGGGTAACAATATAGCGGAAACTTTCATAAATAAGAATAAACATTTAAGGCAATGTATAACTAAAACAAAAGCCTTTTAAATATGAACTTTCAACATGGTATGGCATAAATAAAATGAAATAATGCCATTTACTTATTCACATTGATATTCTACTAATCGAATAATCACATGCAAAAAACAATAACCACTTTCATAATGTTGGAATGCATAATGCCAGACTATCATAACCACATAGCCAAGGCCTCGTGCCAAGACTACAAATAAGATTTTGTCAAGGCCTTGTGCCAAGACACTAGTTTGTCTCATGAGACCTACCGATGCATCGAGGAGCTATAGCGGGCTCCACCCGTCACATATTAAGTCCAATGCATTACCATATGAAAAGGTTTAAACATAACATAAACATTCGTATTAAAACTAGCATACGAAATGTCAATACTTTCACCATAAACTATGAATGGTATAAAAATAGCACATCCACAGTCAAACATATCACAAAACCTTCAATACAATATAGAAGTTTTGTGTCATAATAAATCAACTTCAAATAATCTTAAAATCCATCAAAGGATGTTGACATAGATGAAATCAAAATTATTTTTAAAGAAATATCTCCTTTTATTTTGAAATAATTTAAGATCCATATAAAATAAAACATTTTCTTTGAAAATATTCTTATAAGCTTGTAAGGGAAGCTTTTAAGATTTTATAACGGCGGAAAATAGCCGCACCCGCCGTATAAGTTAAAAAAAACATTCTTACCTTAATTCTATCGAAAAGGTTAAAAATGACCTTGTTTTGAAAACGATGGAAAGATTCCTTTATAAACCTCTTATAAAAATTCAAACAAGGGTATAAATGACTTTAACCCATATTCTTGTAAATAATAAAAATGTTTTGAAATACATTTTGAAGAAACATGGATGTGGATGATAAAGAGATCCGAGTAGATTATTACAAATAAACAACCTCGGATAATGAAGAGATTGTGAAATAACCCTTACCTTGTACTTTTCCTTGGTTGGGGTAGGTTAACCTCATGTATAATGGTGAAATAATTGTTATTAAATTATACAGGAATTATATATATTAATATGATATCATATATGATCTTTTAACATTGATTTGTTAATAATATCTTAGAATTATCGTCGTTTCGGGTGTTAACTTACTTGTTTTCTTTTATATGTTTTGTTACGTAAGACATGTTTGTAAAGGATAGGTTGTATATTATTCATATCCAGAATGATATCTAGTCCTTAAACATCATTTTTAAATCATCAAATGATAATTATTCTTGAATGGATACGATGGAGAATGAATCTCATCACGTTCGTGGAGACGGTAGTCCGTACGTACGCACGAGCGACAATATCATTCTTTTGATATTAAAATAATATATAAATGGATGGTATATAATATATAAACAATCATTAACATGTTATATTTATTATTTAAATGAGTTACACATCATTATTATACCCATCCAAATAATATTATATTGAATAACAATTACACCACGACGTGGAGACGGTAGTCCGTACGTACGCACGTATGGTGACATGTTATTCAAAGGGTGGATAGAATACTGAATATGGTTGTACCATATTTATAATAACATCACAGTATATGTGAGATACTGGAGTTATTATTTTAGAATGGTAAGAAAAAAGGAAGAAGAAGTGGAAGAAGAAATGAACTTGGAGAAGGGTGGTGAAATCATTACCTCTTCTTCGGGTTCTTCCTTTTGATTTGATCAAAAGGGCTCCTTAGGATGGCTTTCTGATCAAACTAATGCCTCTAGGTTGTAGTGATGGATGTTGGGAGAGTATTTGGGCAGATTTTTGCCGAACCAAAAGGCTTTGAAGGTGTGAAGAAATGAGAAGGAGGAGTGCCCTTTTATAAGAGGGGTGAGGGGCACCTTTGGAAAAGATAGAAATATTAATTTATAATAAATTCATATTCGGTTTCTAATGGATACAAAGCTTATTATTAAAAGGTTAAGGTGGGGATAGGTCGAAAACCACTCAACCAATAGAATTTAGACAGGTTTGGGTACTTATATTAACCTTATCTTTAAGTATTAACTCTAAGTTAATTAGTTTCACTTTTACAATGTCTCTTTGTATTTTTATATAATATGGTTAATAAACTTACTATATACATCCAAGAGACCCCCAAGTGGTACATTAATGATGAACCTATCATGATATAAGTATCTTGGCCGAACCTTAGATTTTTATGAATTTAATATCAATTAATAATATAATATCTGTTTTAAGAACTCTTTTATGTCAATTTTGACACTATTCAATAGTTGATTTTTGTGAAACTCATAACAGATTGATTACTTCGAAAAAAGTCAATTAAATCAATCTTAATATATCATATTATCCTAGAAAATTATTTTAATTCATTAAAAGTTTCATATTATATTTATTTGGGTATTTATAATATCAATTATTTTAATTTTTCACTATTATAGTAATTACTGAATCATCATTGTGTCATAAATAAAATAAATTATATAATGTATAAAAATTATAAATAAAATACCATTATGTAGGAAATATTTTTAGCTTTCTAATTAATATTTATAATCTAAAATCCAACATATATAACCCTATGTAACAATTGTTTTTCTGAAAGATATATGCTTGTGTCATTTTTGTATTTATTTTAACTTAATTAAAATAAAGTGTCATTATCACTTACAAGTGGATCCATGGGGTCCCAAAATAGACCCAAAGATTCTCATGGTCGACCATGTATCAACCAATAGGGTTAAGACACGTTTTAGGGTAATTTAGTATTATTATAATATTATTTGTTTAACCCTTATTTACCGGATTTACCCTTAACCATGGTAAATAAAATATTTACCGCAGTAATTATTCAAAATGTCTAAAAATAAAAGTTACCTATTTACACAATTTGAACATCCTGATTCCAAATATGGAATCCATTTTCCTAAATTCAAAACACAGAAGTGGCAGAAATTAATTTAAAATTAATTCCCGCTGTCAAAACAAAAAGCGTGTTTTTAAGAGATAATAACTATCAAAAGATTGACACTTGTTTATGTTCGGTTTACTTGTAAAATTATGTCCAATGACCAACATTATATTAAATGGTAAAAATATATTCTAAATATACTTTAAAACCACTCAAATTCATAATTTATCACTATTAATTATTTTGATTAAAAAAGTTGTTTTTAATTAAAATTTAGTAATTTTTCACTATTCATCAAAATATGAAAGTTATCCGAAATGTACCAAAATTTCACCTTAGGCTAAATTCAATATTCCGAATCCAAAAATGAAGTCCATTTTCAAATATAAAATATATATAATTTTAAAAAGTAGGTATTACTATTCATAACGGCTAGTTTGATTGGTTGTGGTGTGTGTTAAAACTCAAGGTTGCGTACAACACACGCTACTGTATTATTCAAAGAAAGTGTACCGTGGAAGCTTGGGATGTTTCATTTTAAATTTTTGATGTCCCCATTTAGTCAAAAAGTTTAAAATATTGTATTTAAAAAGGGTTCACTATTAAAATTTCATAAAAGTGCAATACTGAAAATGAATTTGTTCTTGCATTATATCTAAGAAACTCATAATATGGATTCTAAAATTATAAGGATTATATAAAGTTTAAAATTTAGATAATACTATTCATAACCTCTTTTGAATGGATTTTTTTTTTGTAAGTCATGGTGTGATTGAACTCGGTGTTGTGTGTAGTGCAAGTTATTGAATTATTTTGAAGAAATAACACACTATGAAATCTTGGGGTGTTACACATTATGTCTATTATGAGATATCCATTTCAATACTATAACATGTTTACCTTTATGAAAAGAAACTAAGTCACACACATTATTCATTTAAAATTTATTTAATTCATCAGGTGTAGAATTAAATCAATTTTTATCAATTGACGAATTTTCTACATTGATAATAAAAAATTCAGAAACGAAAACATAATTTTAACAGTAAAGCAAAATGGAAATTATATTTTGAATTCCATATTCTACATTACAAATTAATTTTTCAATATGGATATCTTTATGATTTTTTCATTATTCTGTATAATTTTAAGAAGTTATATCCCCCAACTGATTAATTATCATTATCTTGGTCATTATCTTTAGCAATGTTAAATTCAAAAAACTCAACATTCTAATTTAATTATTTATAGTCATTTATTTTAAAATTGTTTCCATTAAAAATAAAATGCATAGATTCTTAAATACAGAATTTTTTTTAATTGAATACTTTATAAGCATTACTATCATTGGAATATCCTAAAATTATCCCCACATATTATTTGGAGAAAAAGTTTTATATATTATGTTTTGGATTTTAGATAAACACATTAAACCCAAAGAGAGTAAAATAACCAAATTTGGGTTTAAATAATTTGAAAATTTCTTAAGGGACTTTATTTAAGAAATTTTTAATTTAGACTAATTAAAAATGATGAAATTTTTATTTACAACTTCTACTAAAAAAATTGGTACACTAAATTCCATTAACAATGACCTATCTAGTTCTTGAATTGATTTTTTCTTTCATCCGACCACACTGTTTTTTCTAGTGTCCTAGAACATGAGAAAATATGATTATATCCATTAGTTTCCCAAGATTTATCAAATTTGAAATTCATAAATTCACCTCCCCTATCACTTTTGATTGAGATTAATGAAGAAAAATTTCTATTTTGAGTAAGCTTTCAGAGTGTTCAAAATTTTAATAATGACTCATTTTTATGATATAAGAAAAAAATCTATAAAAATCTATTGTAATAATTATAAATTAAAAAAACATAAATTTTAATACCAAAAGTAGAATTTATTATGGGTAAAAACAAGCGAAGATGTTGTAATTCTAAAAATATATACAAATAAACTTTATCTGTTTCTTTATATCTTTTTTGTGCTTTTAACATTTCAAACATGTGTCACACATAATTTAATTTCCTATATGTGACTTGGGTTACTGAAAAACCTATTCATGGTTTGAAATTGTTTACAGAAATATGGATTGTTCATTACCAAAACTCCTATGAAACATAATTACATCTTCTTATACAACATTCATAAACATAATCTTTTGTTTCATTATATAAAATTAATCAATATTAAATAAATTTTCATTTATATTTGAGGAAAATAAAACTAATTACTTTTCCATAACATTTAAATTATTATTTTCATACTAAAATTTAATATATCATCACATAAAAGTGATATTCTTACAACATTATATTTTATGGATGTTTATATAATAATTTTAAAATTATAACTATTCTACAAAAACCAGCATCATCTATTCCTTTAATTTAGCCCATAGAGGTTTCCCAAAATGTGACATGGCCAGAATTGAATGATCTAATTGATATAAACATGTATATATCAATTTATATGAACTTGGGTCCACCTATATCTTATTACAAAGATTTATTGATACTTTTAGGTAATAATTCATCAAATTCAGTACTCCAAAGTACCATTTAGACCACATTCCAACATAGGTCCAACTATATTAGTAGTAGAAAAACATAGGCACAACAAAATATTTAAATGATTTACTGGTGGGATGATTTTAATGTAAAAAAATAGAAATGAATGTTCTATTGGTCCCAAAATATTCAGTAACTATTTTTGAACACTCATTCACTGAATTTCATTATATTTTTCATTTTAAACAAGTTTCACATGAAACTATTCGTTTTTATATTTTTAAAAAACTAGTCTAATTTGAACGTGGAGTTCTATCCAAAATAAATATTATTGGTGATTTATATCATTATTGGATTATGTTCATGGGGGTACAATTACATTTAACTCAGACACACCACACACACACAGGCCTGAAAGGTTTGTTATAGCCCCCTAGGGGTAACTAACCCAAAAATATGTATTGTAATATAATGGTTTTTCACAAAATCCCAGTGGGTGTGAAACCCATTACATTCATGTCTCATTCCCCATTCTGTAAAAAGTATCTCAGCTACTATAGCACCCTCTATGGTACCACAGTGGTATAGTACATTCTACAGTGTCTACCACTGCTACAGTGTCACCCACTATTTCTATAGTTCCACGACAACACTTTACTCCCCTACAATTCCCATTATAGTGCACGCCACAACTATGATGTTTGTAGTGAACAGTTCCACCACTTTCACAGTATTCTACATAGCTATTATTTTAACTTGCTCCCAATATGTTTTGAAACCCCATTTTTTATGTAGTATTATGGGATTCTTAAAACGAATCCAAGATCTAACTACATTAATCTCATTTAAGAAAACATCTTATCATATTTTTTTTACTTTTAGAAAATTAATTAATTCCTCTTTAATATTGAAAAAATCATTTTTCAAACCCATATTCTCATTTTGAATAGTTTCCAAATCTAAAAATATCTTTTCAATTGATATAAAAGGCTTGTTTCATAATTTTTTATTTTCCTCCTTTTATTTCTTACATTCATTTTCTAGATTAGTTAGATCATAAAAAACTATATTAAATCTCCAATATTGTTCATTCTCGTTAACTTTTATATTGTTTTTAATCCTTTCATTTTCTTATTAAAATTCTTGTAGTTCATAATTTATATCCTCATTAGATTTATCATTATGTGAAATTTAGATATCATATTAATACATTAACTTTTAAATTTATCATTTTTATCAACTTATTGTTATTAATTTCCATTTTTGTTTACTTTAAAAACAATTTGACCCCATTATTCTTTAATTAATCCTTCTCTTTAATCATATTTTTTACATTAAAATTTTCAAAATTAAGATCAAAACATATGCCAAAAACAACTTTATTTTTATTTTAAGATTAAGAATTATGATAAAAATTAGCATGAGGTATTGACAAGGTAAAAAGGTAATAATTATCTCCACATGTAATAAACATCATAGAAATATTCCACATCTCATGTTAAATTCTAGAAGCATCACTTTAGTCATAATAGTCTGAACAGTACCATCCTCTACACAAATTTTTTCCATTTCTTCTTTTATATTTATGTTTCTTTTGATGTTTGGGTATTTGGTAGTCTATCTTTATTTAACGTTATTACTCCACTCAAAATAGTTTAATTCTAAAACATCATTTTTGTTTTTATTATTACCTTTCTTATATTCCTTTTTAGACTTTCTCTTGAACTACCCTTTTCCACATTTTTTCCATGAACTTGAAAAACATCCTACTGAAGCATTAAATTTACTTATAAAATTTCTAGAACATAGATTCATAGGAATTAGTGGTATCAATAAAATTTGATTTAAATGATATAAATTTTCTTTCAGTAGAAACCTCATTAATATAATTCTTCATTTCTTACTCAAACTACTGTAGAGATCCCATCATTTCCTCTAAAGTATACTTTCTAAAATTATAACTCTCATCGATGGAAACATTATTTCATTGTAATAAAATTGGAAGTTTTATCAAAAAACTTTCCATTTGAGTAGTGTTTTCAAATACCACTCCAATAGAAATCATATCATTGTTGATATAGGCGATATAATGGAACATCTTTTTTATATATTATTTATCTCTTATTGTGATGTCCTGCTACACTAATTAAGGCATTTAAATCATGGTTCCCTTCAACATTCCAATTCCATAATTACTAACATTCCTTTTCCTCCAAATATATTAGGTAATCTTACATGTAGAAGAATTTCTACAGAAAATCCAATATATATCATAGTACAGAATATTTTAAACATTATTATTAAAAACATATTTTACCTTTTCATTTTCTACTAATGTCTCTAGATATATTATAGGTAACTCAAATGGCCTTTATATAGTTATCTAGTGATCCACACATAGTGGTTTCATTTAGGATTACATTCTATATTTCCAATATCCATAGCGACTTCCACCAATGATTGGGGTTTTGTTGGTATCCAGCCATCATTGGCATTGACACATGCCATCTTAAAAAAATTATCTTCTATTCCATAGATTGTTATTTTTAGGAATCTAGGATTGTAAAATGTTACAAATATGTAGTGGAAATACAAATCTATTAGATACATATTCCAGAATAACAATTTTTTGATCATTATCGGAGGAAAATATGATTATTGGTGGGGTGAATAATATGTCCAAAAATTCAATTACAAAAAATTCATATTTTATAAAATATTATTCAATTGTGATTGTAATGATATTAATTTGAGTTTTAATAGAAATAAAAATGAAATAAAAAAAGATTTACAGTGTTTCAGATCAAAAGTATCCTAGTCCACTCCTTAATCACCTATACTCCTTCATGATACCAATTGCCTTAAGAAACTCAATTTTAAAGGTGTGATAATATTATTACAGATTATTCCATTTAAACCACTTTAGAAAAAAAAAATATTAATGAAATATGATACCAACCCTGCCTCCTTAGTTAACATTGTATTTGGTGTCACAACCCTGACTTCATTTTTTGAGGTAGTATAACTAGCCAAATAAAATGCCACTTTTTATGGTTAAATAAGAAACTATTGATGACTAAATTAAAAATATAATGAAATAATATTGTAAAAACCAAAAAATACAAGAAATGTTTTTGATGATCAAAATTTTGAAGATGTTTAAGCTTGATGATCCTTAATCATGTGGAAGGAACAAATTCTAAAGATGGATCCCTCATGGATCACATATATAATGCATATGTCACATACGTTTTTTATTAATTTTGATAATAGTAAAATTTAAAAGTTGTATCACTAGTTACCAGAATGAATGATCTTTACAGGTTTGAGTTTTTTTTCATGACTTCATTTTATATATCATTAAATAAATAATCTTGTATAAGTGTGAATGTGTTCAATGTTTTCATAACCCCTGTTAATGAATAAAAATATAATAGTATGATATTTTTCATTATTTTTAAAATTCATGTTATATTACAAATATAATTATAATCATTCTATACATTTCATCATGACATATTACTATAACAAAATTATATTGATACGTAAAAAATATATTCAATTTAAAATTATAAAAAATATAGAATAAAATATAATCTTATCGATTATAAATGAAACATAATGTGGTGATAAAAAGAGAATCTTATGTATTTTACTCTTCATGTGTGAGTGTTCATGAAAATAATATAACAATTATTTTTTACACACTTTTTGAATTATATTTAAATAATAATTATAAAATGTTATACATAATAATTATTTTAATAACATATAATTTGAAAATAATAAATTAAAATTTAGGAAACAAATTTTGAACTTACATTGGATTATTGTTATTGGGGGTGACTCATGACCCACTACTAAAATATAATAGTGGTGGATCATGAAATATAACAGAAAAAATATGATGTTACCTAAATAGAGAATGACCTATAGCCAAATGTTTTTGAAAAATTATGGTATCCAACCAAAACAAAATTCATTCTATGCCAGTATGCAATAAAAGGAAATAGAAGAATAAATAAAAAAAATATACAATTGGATGTCCACTGGTGACTCAGAACACATAGTTTGAGAAATCACGTGGAACCTCAGGACCTACCATTCAACATTTCCAATAGAGTCTTAGTGAAAATCATTTACAATCAATAGACAGAAAAAAAAGAAGATAAATATAATGAAAATATAAATAAGAAAGAAATTATAAACATAATGAAATAAAACTGAACAAAAATAAGAGGCTTTTGAAAATACAATTTTCATTTGAAATATTAACGAAAAAATTAAATAACATATAAATAATTAGATGATGTATATGATAAAATAGAGAAGGACATACTGATAGTGCATGAATACCTATAGCAATCATAAGGAATAACAACTTTACATAGAAGAAATTAAATATTATAATGTAAAATTATGACAAATTTAAAATTTAAATATAAAATCTAAGAAACTTTACTGTAAGAATATTGAAAATTTTTGGGATCTTGGTGATGCTTCATCCAAGTATTTTACTGAATGATGAAAAACCAGTCAATTGTTTATGTCTGGAAGTTATTCACAAACCCACCATTAAGTTCCAATAGTTACTCAACTAATCTAGTATTTGGATCTTCCAACAGTAACTTGACACCCACTATTGGTATTTCCCCTCAATGACTCGACAACCACTGTTCGTATTTACTAATCGTAATTCAATGATCGATCAATAGTGTATGTCAAATTAACTACTATTGATATTGACATTAATAATATGAATAGATGAGATGACTTAGAAGTATAAGATAAAGTGAATTTTAAAAATCGAATGATGAATCATAAATAGAAGCTAAAACTGAAAATATTAAAACCTAAGAATTGAAGAAAATTAATTTGATAAAAATATTAATAACATTACTAGTTTATTGAGGAACAATGGTTTACGAAGAATGAGAAGATTCCTGATGATGAATATTGTCCAAAGAAGAAGTATTGTGTAGGAGTTTATTCTTATGAACACGCAGGACATCCATAAATCAAAAGAACAACTGAGATTAATATATTTCAATGGCTTCACATATATTCGATTTTTAATTATAGATGAAAGTTAATGATCCATGATAATCCCATGTCAAATCAGAAATAGGTATTCAAAGAGTAATATCATTAATTCTATGTTGACCCTCGATTTTAAATACAAAACCAATGCACCCAGATGTTTCTATGCGACTAGTGGTAGTCCCAATCAATTTCTTGTGCTCTGATGGATTGCTCCTTGGGCCATATACATAATCCCACACATTGTAGTCCTGAACAATGCACCCGAAAAACCAAATACGCCTTATGGGGATTCATTAGGTTGTCATTTTTATGTGGTTAACCCTAAGGGGATACCTAGGTAGAAGAGGTCTAGAAAACAACCCTCTTAATGTTTGTATAAATGTTTACTTAAACTAGAATAAACATAAGTTTGTAAAAACTATGTATCGTGAAGTAACATTATAAATAATACATAAGCATTTTTTTAAAAAAATTAAATATGTTTTATTAGAATTTTTATTTACAATGTAAATTAATTAACTAAAAGAAGTGAGAAATTCATAAATTGAGAATAAAATAATTTATAAAAATAAACAATATAGATAAATAATTAAATTAATTTAAAATAGTAAAATATTCTTTGAGTAATGACCTAAATCATCACAGAATCGAATGGTATAACATTTTTTATATATCTGAAACATAACTTCTAATATCAAGAAGTCTCACTTTTATAATTTTTCATAATGATTGTAATATATTAATGTACTATGAAAAATCTCCATCTGACTATAATGATCCACTTTAATCCCAAAACACACCAAGATGTCATAAATATGTACCACCATGAAATATTCTAGATATATATGGAATATTAAATTCATCATTGTCATTATTAATTCTTGTGTATCAGTGAGACTAAAAATCATTGTCATGTATTCATTGGGGTTGTAATATATTTAAATGTTTTCTTTGGGACATCCAATTTCAAAAATTAGACTTTCTGATAAAATGATCATATAACATTTTTGGACAACAACATAACTCCCTTATAAAATTCAAATAGATATCCAGTTTATGAAATTAGGACTAAATTCAATATCCATAATTTATTCATTTTATGATAATCAGCAAAAATAAAATAATACCACCCATATTCATAAAAATATAACCATAGTTACCCAATGAAGTGTATTTTGTCCTCTAAACCCCTTTCTATCAAAATATTTTATCTATAACTTAAAATATAGAATCATTATTGGTTTTATTTTGTATTATGGGAGTGAAGGTGGATTCATTACATGGATTAGGATGATAAAAATTTCTACATGATTTTTCACTGGAAACCAATGATTTTGTCTAGAAATTGTTTTTTTCGATATAATAGGTAGAAAAACATTTATGGTATTCTATATAAATATCCCCCATAGTGAAAATTTCAAACTGATATGGGATGGTTATGAATACATCTACTAATAGTCCTCCTATACTTCTATTCTGATCACATTCTCCTTAGAATAACTGAACTACAACCCCGGAAGAAGAAAAATTAACTTATCCATTATATTAGAAAATATTATCCTTGATTTATATCATAAAATCTCTTAATAGGATAATATTTAATACTTTCATATATTAAAATGTATGTCCCCCTAAATTTTGATTAATTTAATGGTAGTAAAACATGTCATAAATTTAAATCCCACTCCCATTTACTAAGAGGTGTCTTTATTGTCATAGATTAATGAATCATGTCTATAGTAAATCAAAAATGTTTTACAACTTGAGTAGTGAGAAAATAATTTTAGTAATCGACATTCAAAAAACAAATATAAAAGTAGAAATAATGAGAATAGTGTATGGCACAATCAAAGGACCTTCATCCTTGGTTTTCATGATCTACTAAAACAATAAAAATCATTATACCCCCCATCACCATAGATTCTACCTTCTTAGATATGGTGATTACAAATTAGTCCTAAGGTTATTCCTGGAATCACTATAATTACCTCCATTATATGTATGTTCACATTTATGACTATAGACATCTAGTAGAGATCTTGATGAATAAGACATAATAGAACAGCTACCAAACATGGAATTTGGTAAATATGTGTACTATGTCTTGATATTCTCTTTATGGCTATAACTATGATAAGTTTGAGGTGGTGGCATGAATTATCTATTCATATATTTTAGTAAAATTCATTGGAAACAACCATATTGGTTACTAGGATTCATAGGGAAATATACATATCCAATGACTAGTATATTAGAAATCTACTGAACTAGGAAAATATTTAATTTTAGTACTTGTTCCCAATATTGAAGTTCCCAACTAAGACTATGAGGGCAAAGGTGTTCCCTCGACTATTTTCCCATTTTTTTCATTCTCTATCACCAGAGTGTTGTACACAATGTTTTTATAATCCTTGACATGGAATGTCACTAATCAAGAATGAATGTCTGGTTATAGTCTCACTTTAGAATAACATTCCTTATGTGATACACTATTACATACTTTTAGTGTGAAATGAAAGTGATATATAAACTAGGATTCATACTCTGTAACATATTGGGTTACTTTTCTTTTAGTGAAAAAATTTTATATTCATGATCATTGGAAGGAAGGTGTGTAGAGTCGTTTATTAACTATTTCCTCAAATTCATTCAATATGATCCTCTGGTCGAAACTAGCTTAAAAATTATTTATTGTCATTGTGTTTACATGTCATCAATCATGTAAATGGTGAAATTCGTTTACTTTTTAGTTGTTTTCAAAAACAAATAAAATATTCTCACCATCATCTCAATCCATGCATTTTCGTTCTCAGGTTATGATTCACCACGAATGATTTATGTGTTATAAATGTTGAAATTATGTGAGAAATCCACATGATTTGGTTGCATAGGCCAATTTTTTCCACAAATTCTGACACCTCCATAGTTATTATAACTAGTTCATGATAGGTATATTATTCGTTAGGTGGAACCGTAATCTCAAAAAAATCCACATAGTGATTTCTGTGTTTACTAACTAATGGTGTCTTCCTATAGGTATAAAATAACCACCACTCGATGATAACAATACCATATAATCTCATAGAGTTTTTTATATATTCAAACACATTAATAAATATAATAAAATATTTTTTAATATTGAAATCCTATTATGAACATTGAAACTAATTCATAATATTGTACTTCCATCAACTAAACGCATGATGATGAGGTGAAAACACGTCTAAAAGTTCATAAAAATACATTCTAAAAATAAAAAACCATGGTAACATTACATTAAATATAATAAGGATATCTAAATTTTATGAACTTATATTTCAGGTCTAGAGACATCATATCCCAAGGCCAACCATTCTTATCGGACATACTAACCAATCTAATACAAATTGAAACACCTCATCCTGACCCATTTACATTGGAAGAACCGGAGTGCCACTATCATTATATGACATCACCAAGACACTAAAGGCTAGTAATAAATTTTATCTCTTTAACTAAACTATGGGGACTGTTTTTACTTATAAACATACGACATATTATATAACAACTCAATAGAATATAAGGAATATAATGTATGACATAGAAATCAACCAAAACCAATAAAAAAATAGAACCAAAATAAGTATCAAATTAGTTAAATGTATCCAGATATACATATAAAATATTGACTCCAATAAACAAAAAAATATATGGAGAATATGTGGAATCCTGAAAAAATAAACTAGAATTCATTTTCAAGAACCAACTACCAAATGACCAGACTACATCATAATGGTTACTATAAAGTAATATATGATACTGTTCCCTTAAAAATATAATGTTAAATTGTGTATTCATATGAATTAGAATTTATATGGAATGGTGGGTATATTGAATCAATATGTAATCCTCAACACTTTAGACACATGCCACTAGGTAAATCATAAGTTTATTAACATTTAAAATAACAAAATATTGAAATCATACAATAGTTGTTAAAAATATTCATATATATATATATTAATTGATAATAATAATAGTATGACGGTCTCCTAGTTCATTAACACATACCCATGAAACTCACACACCTAGTGAATTTCATTTGAAAGAAACACTACTGAATAATAAATACTCATGAATTTTACATATCTCTAAATACCCAAGAGATTTCCTAGAAGTGAAACTCATTTGGTAAATATTTTCCTCATGACCAAATCTAATTTTACAATTCCCTTTCCATATTCCTTATAATCTCAGTTACCCATTTCTATGTTGTGTTACCTCTTCCCAAAATAATTTTTTTAATTAAATTCACTATTTTTCAGATGATCAAACTCATTTTGAGTTAATCAAATAAACAATAATTTCATAAAAAAAGTAAAAACCAGATAACTATCATTGTTTTTCATAAAAAAACTGATAATTTTAATAAACCAATCCTTCATGTTCTAGGAAAGTATATAGGGATAGAATCCAACTATATCAAATGTATCCAATATAATGAATCATTCAATTATTCATAGATATGGGATCCCCTTTTCATTCGTTAAATATATATGAAAGACTTTCCAACAAAAAAATCCAACCCATTGATATACACATGAGGACATCTATAATGAGTCTATCCAAATAAAAAAACTGGAATTATTGAGAAAAAAACTAGATCATTGCATTTATTCGAAAGAACATATTATCAATGCCTTGGTGGATCTGATATCCTAAGTGGGGTAGGATCCCCAAAGTATCCAAAAATGAGGATGCGGGCCAATGATAAAATGAGGAAATCCAAATTATATTTGAATAGAGATTAAATAATATATTTTTTATAGAACTGAAAAATTCATGGCATGAAGTATTAGTTCAAACTATGAATCATAGAGATACTCACATATGCTGAAATTCAAATCACCACACATCAAACCTAGAAACCTAGACATTCCCTGAAAATAAAACGTGGAAAAAAAATAGAATCCATTCATACATTGAATATACAATAAATAATGTTCCATTTCCTACGCCAAAATTTTATCTACCATTCCACTTCCACTTCCAAGCACTTACACTGATTAATCGTAACTATTCCATAACAAAATATAATCATTTTAAATTAGTAATATACCTCAAATATAGGGTGTCCCACATACCCTTTCCATCTATTTTGATTCCATTATAGAGAGGAAATATTAATAGTGGTACCTATAATATCCCTTGAAATTGAAAAAAAAATTACACTTGTACAATTTAGATTCATGATTAGAACAATAATCTCAAAAAGACAAAAAATATAGAGTATCCTAAAGATTCATTAATCAAAATAAATTCAAAAACCAATATAGAGAATTATATAATGGATTGAGAAGATCAAAAATTAATGTAAATAATTTTAAATTATTTATTGTTCCATATTGTGTATATAAAATACCGTAGGGGGTAAACAATAATTTATCATTATATTGGTCTTATTACACTCCTTAAATTTTATAGTATTACTAGTGAGTATATACACTAACATTGTATGTAGTTTCACATAGTGTCCTTCACTCTGAAACATAAAGTAGTCATCAAGTACTGAATAAAATATAGGGATTCCCATTTCTCCCTTGATAGTGTTTTTTAAGATTAGTTATACTATCCAATAATGATATTTATGGTTAAGAAAACTCATAAAAAAGAACATTCTGTAGAATATTTTACCTACCTGTCACACTGCATGAATTTGAAAACAAATTAGTGGAATTAACAAATCATATGAGAGAACCATTTTAATTATTATTAAATGTTTAACTGAATATGTTCTTCTTTACTTCACCACATGATTAGTTCATAATTATTAATTCAATAATTTAATTGGGGAATTCTCTATAATGTTTGTCAAAATGTTATGGTTTTCACATTTAGTAATATAATTTATAAAACCCATATTATTATTTTCTATAATTTAACTAAATCAATATATTTACAATGTATTTTTACTAAATAGAAATTTTTGACCCTATGAAAGAAACCAGGGAGCTAAACATAATTTCTCTAAGGAAGACTATTAATACTAACCTTACCCTTTATCACATATTTTTTTATTATTTCTCCCTAATTAGGATATTATAAATATTACTATGGGTTTTGAGTTATAAAAATAAAAACCAAAAAGGACAAATTAAATGAAAATGAAATTACATCTAAATAATAGTGAGCATTCCATAGATAATTTCCCTAGAGTTTAATTTCACTTCACTACAAAACATTTTTCATTTATTATTATCCTCAATCAATGAGCAGTATTAGTATCACTCAGTTAACCATACCTGACTATCTTAAACAAAAAAATATGGTAACTTACAATATCATTTTCATGATATACTATTTCATCTTTTTTAAACCTGTACGATTAATTTAAAAAATGAGTTAATTTCCATTTAAAGGACTCCTAAAACTACCCAATTAGAAGATATTTATCCAATAATATATAGCAAACATTAACAATATAACCGTATATTATATTATATAACTTCATCATATGAATTATTTGTCAATTATGAGAGTCTTTGATCCACCCAATGTGAAAAAAGGATGTTTGATATAAGAAAAGAGGAATGGAAATCATTATTTCCCTTCCTCCAAAAACAAATATATATATTCTATTCAGAAAAAACTAAAAGAGATTAAATATATTAAAACGTATAATCACCTCATAGGGTCCTACCCACTGGTCATCCTAGGGGTTATTAAACCTCTATAAACATAGTTATATGGATACTATAATGAACTATTGAAAATGTTGAATGAAATGAAAAAATATAATAAATAAAATGAAAACTCCAACTATTTTTAGTTATTTATAATCTAAGCTTCTATGTTATAATGGTTTATTAATCATTAATAAAACATCACTATTTCTTATGGGTAATTAGAATCATTCCATGAGGTAAATGGTTCTTTAGAAATTCATATTCAATTTTTTGGTTTCACTGAGGTCTCATTTATTATTTAATAAGATCTATAAAACCTATATTATTACACCCATTATCAACATATTTATTACCATGATCATCTGTCACATTTTTAAATAATTATATATTCCCAAATTTTGTTAAGAATGTTTTACAAGAATATTATTTTTATTTTTCATGGAATCCAAATAGTCACCTATCTTTAACAACAATGTTAGGAAACTCAATTATTAGTTCATATTTTTTATTTTTTAATTATTATCAATATACCTTTATATTACCATGGGTCATTATTTATATATATTTGTAATGATTTTATGTTTTTGATAAATATTGTTTAGTGGATTATAATAAAAACCTATCATATATATGATAAACATTTAATATTTTATTCAATCATCCTTGTATATATTTCAAAATAGTGGTTCACAAATAATTATTTTCTTATAAGGATTCAATTGATATTACCCTATTGTAAAATTATGTAGATGATTCTTCAACATTTTACTATATTATAGTTGTCATCTAAATTTGTCATTATCAAACTTCAACACTGATATATATTATTCAATGTTTCCTGGTCTTATTATTAAATAAAATTCCCCAAATGGAATTTGTTCATCAACCACTCGAAATAGAATATGGTGTTTTTGTAGTGATATCCCCATATCAATATGGGAGATCCAATCATATAGGTTTATATCTTATTGTTTTAATCTATGAATTATTCTTTCCTTTTAATTTCCACGGTCCACCTCCAAATACACTCTTTCCATTTTCGAAATTTTTTTTAAGGATTATTGTTAACCTTACACTTCAAAAGGACATTACAAAAAATTGTGCATCAAAAAAATTCAAAATTCAAAATTTAAAAGTTATCATAAATTATCTCGGTTCATGTTTCATCTCAAGTCATGAGCCTACCTAGAGTCACACATCCATCACCTCAAACACCCTATCCATTTTCCTAAACATATTCATAACACTAGTGAGACCCACATGAATACCCAATATCCAAAAAATCTTTATATTTACAGCCATATAACAGGGATATATGTATTTATCTCATCTGTCATTTTCACCGCTCTATATCAAATATATTTATTATTTAAACACCACAACTGTCTACCATAGAATTTCATCATCCATGGATCCGTCTTTAATCATAGTGCCTTATCTGCATCCATTTTCACTGATCCACATAAAGAAACATCACAAGAACATTGTGAAAAATATTGATGGCTACCAAAGTGAACCAGAGCCATTATCAAATAAGAAATTTAAATGAACATAGTAACTATAAAATACACAACATGTAATTACACCTGGTAACACATACCGCTCCTCAGACACATCCTAAAACTCTTATGGTATCTGATACACACGACCGTCCTAGAAGGGAGCAAGGGACCCCAAATCCTAAGAAGGGAGGAACAATAGCTAATAGGCATGGTTGAAAATAAAACACTATATAATGAGAGAGATAGACTCTAGGATAGAAACGATGAGGGAAAATATATATTAGAATCAATAACTAGAATAAATTAGATTAATGAAGTGCGGACAATGATTCAAAACTATAAAAAGAAACTAAGAGTGAACCCCTAATGACAAACCCCAAACTAATTGTGAGAAACCAAGAGAAGAATCCATCGAAATAGAGAAAATTACATTGCCCATACTCCTTCATGGATAGATTATATTGAATCATCATATACCAAATTAAATCACACCAATCAATATTTTTATGTTGAATTTAAATAAAAAATTGCATTAAAATCAACAAAATAAACTTTTAATGTTATTTAATAAATTAAATTAAATTAAATTAATAATAAATATATAGTAAATACTAACAAATTTTGAAATTAATATTAATATAATTAGTCAATTATAGATTAAAAATATTAAAATTAGTGTTTCCTCACTATCCCACACTTAATCATTTCCCCTAGATAAATTAAAATAATAAGGATGACATTATATTTCATGATTCAATATTGGAATTTCCTTTCAATTCTCATATCCATAGATGTATTATAATTTCAATGTGAACTTCTATTCCTAAATTAATATTTCTTTATATTTTTTACACCAAATCTCATTTTATACATACATTCCTCGAAATATATCAACATTAATTCATGTAATAATTCAATACATTTTTATCTTTTTATGTTCTTACAGGAGTTTTATATTCTTTCTATCATTTTAATGTCAACAATAATAGCGGTAAATAATTATATCAATGATGATATCTTTGATATATTTTTTATGGTTGTGGGAAGGGGGTAATTATATGAAAAAACATAAGTTTTAAGAGGATAATTCACTTAATAGTACATTCTATGATATAACCTTTATTTCTTAATATTTAATTCAATCACTTTATTCTCATTCTTTATATCACCCATTAATCTAGTTCCCTCTCTTATTTTATTTTAAAACACTAATTTGTCTAGTGTATTGTTGTTAAATTTGTTTTATTTTTTAAATAGATGATGAAATTAATATATGTTAAATTTTATAGAGTTTTAATGTGATAAGGGTGAACTCATTATATTGGTGAGGATATTGAAATTATTTAGGATCTATAAAGGTGTCGTCAAAAGGGGGATTGATTAATCCATAGGATAATAGATTGAGATTCAACAAAAATTTGTTTAAAAATATATATGATCTTGCATTTAATTATATATCCCCCTTGTGATCTATTCTTATATCAAAAAATGGAATTGATATATGAAATTTACATGGTTTCAGGCTAAATATTGGTAATGTGATGTGCATATTGTTTTACCTGTTGACTCAAAATTCACTAATGTCATGATATAAAAAATAATAAGTGTTGATTACTGATAGTTGGAAGAAATTGATGAAATTAACTGATGAAGAGAAGAATTAATATTCACATCTATGTATGATAATTATTAAAGTATAAAATATAAGGATTTTTATGAATTGAATACATTTATTCAACTAGATTAGTTTTCTATAAAATATTATATTATTTGATGAGTTTCTAATGTATTAAATCTATAATATATGATGTATTTATAAATATAAAAGTAGTATTTCTAAATTTATGATATTCAACCTTTATTTTTTTGGTATATGGGTGGTGTGAATTTTGGACCTTAATAAAGATAGATATTATGATGATTATTAAAGATAGTTGAGATAGGTTTTTTATAAATTCATAATTTATTAAAGTACTATCATATCATGGAATTTTATGAATACGAAGTTGAATATTTTTTTTCTTAGTTAAAGGTATATTAAATTAATAGTAATTAGAATTTATTTTGAGTATTTTCTTTTGGTTTAGAGAATTTGTTTTATAATGATATATAATGAAGTATCAAAGTTATTTATGGATTTTTTAGTTTAGTTGAAGTGAAAAAAGAATCATTGAGAGGGTTTGATGTATTTTGATAAAATATATTTTAATAAATATTATCTTTGTGTTGGTATGTAATATCATTCTAACTATAAAAATGAAAATACAAAAAAAAAATATAGAAGAAGAAAAAAACATATTTCTTATTTAAGAATAATTATATGATATTTAAGAATATATATGAGTTATAATTTTTAGCATTAGATTTAATCTAATTATATGGAAGAGTAACTCATAGAATAAATAAAATTTATATAAAGATATATAACAGTTACTTTGATATTTCCAAGGGTATGTATGGATATTCATACCATCAAGAAATATAAACTGGTTTTCATGTGAGATTATTCAGATGTCTCTACACATGTACGAGTAACATTAAACTATATAAGAATATGTCATATGATATTATGTAATTCTTCATTGAATAAAATTCGTGATATTATATGAAATTATATGTAAATATGCTCTAGAAATATTCACCATAATGATATTTTCATGTGGGAATATAGACATGGAAAATGAAGTAGAGAAATTTCAAGATATTGGAAAAATGTATGGATCCTAGTTAAAGGGATATTTTACTATGGAAATTAAATATATATTTAATAAATATTTGTTTTACATAAATTATATAGAATAAAAAATAATATCTGTGACACTATTTAAAAAGTTTGTTGTTGGGATATTTCACCATGATGAATATTTTACATGTTTTCAATAAATAGGATCATGTGGTTTATTTTCATAGAATTTTGAAAAAATAATATATTATAATATATCAATTTTATCATTGATTATTATATATATATAATGAGTCAATAGAGATTGTGAAAAGTGATGCAAAGTTTCAAAATAAGGACATACTTCCTTTGAAAATATTGAGCATCAAAAAAGGGAATTAGAAGAAAGAATTAAATGTTTCTATTGTTATTTTTTATATTATATAGTGAGGATTTTGTAATTGATTAAAGAAAAAGAAAATTTCATATTTCACTTGATTATTTTTTTAAAGGATTATAGTCTAATCTTTCATGAAAAAAGGTTATTTAGTGGGGTAGAATAAAGTGAATGTTTTTATTTCTATATTAATTAGTTTTCATATTTATAGTATAAAGAATATATAATAATGAAATGTGGGTGGTGTAAAGGATTTCTGAATATGTTGGTTAATAAAGAGGTTAGATGAACCATTTTCAATAGAGGTGGCACAATATGAAGATCCTATTGGGATATTGAAAATTTTTATATAGATACATTTTAGGTCAAGGATTATATATTGCATGTTGTATTCACATTTAAAAATTGTGGATATCTATGTTTTATAATTTACAAAAAAAGGACATATTAACACACATTAGGGGTGAACCATGTAAAATACTTGTGATGCTATACTCTTTAGTTTACTACTTTACATATGGTGTGTTTTATTCGATATCATTTAATATTGTAACGTCCTGCTTCCAGGAACTGCCTATAGGTGCCCTGTACTCGGTTAGTCACGTGGCCTCAAGCGCATTTCCCCAAACGCCAGAAGCTGCCGACAAGTAGAAAGGGTCTTCGGTGTGATAGTGGGGAAGCTATTCCTTCATTGGCAGATTAAAGAATTAAAAATAAACATAAAATAATAATAGAAGTGATAATAACATGAAATAAGTAAACAGTTGAAGACTAAATGAAATATGAAATTGGAGCACATATATAAATGATGCATTTTACCTATGTTTAGGAAAACCACCAAGACAAGTCATAATTCTAGATTACAATGCTAAATTAAATTGCAAATGAAAAACAAGTAAACATCTCCACAGCATCACAAGCCTCATCTTTGTCCCAGGATCCCCAACTCCAGAGGAATCAAGTATCTGAAGTAGTGGGGAGCTTTACCTTATCTATTCCTATAAACAAAATAATCTATTTAGGCCCAAAACATGACCCAAACATGGTGTGAGATGAATCCTAGTAGGCAACCACCCAACGATATGTGCCTAGATGTTAGTGAATATATATGGAAGGTAATAAGGAAAATGAAGCAGTAAACAAAGATGTACTCAAAAGTAAACAGTCCTACAGTTTCAATTACATCCATTTAAAATTATTAGTTAAGCAACCAACATTCATAAGTATCCCTCTGGGATGTACTCACATCCAAACCCCTCTGGTTCAACCAATCAAACACAAGCAACCCTTTGTGAAGTACTCACAGTCTAACACCTCTGGTTCTGCTTTAGAAAAGACAATCTGAGAAGGCCATCATCGTCAATCCCCTCTATGGTCTTGTATCACTAACTATAGACACTCATTGGAAGTTATCAATGTCCAATTCCCCCCATGGTCTAGAAAATAGGAACTACAGACACTCTGAGAAAGAAAAAAGTTCACCCCCTACGGTCTCACAATGTAAAAGTAAATAGACACTCTCGAGAATCCCTCAGCACCCATTCTCCATATGGTCTACTACACCAGGTTACCACAACCCTATGTAAATAAATCATGAAAAAATGATATATGTCACACAATGTAATCCTCAATAACTACTTGGAAAAATAGTCTAAAACATAGCACAACATGACAGATAAAAGTCACTCCGCTCAAACAACACTAGTCATGGAAAAAATTCATCCTAACAGGCAAAGTTAGACCAAGCAGTCAATATCTAGAATACATGGGCATCACATCCATGAAAATGTAAATAACCCTATTTACAAACATAAATCCTCTTATCAAGCACACTAGTAATATTTGGAAAATAATAGGGTTACAAACCATAAACATGCAAAACCCCAAAAATTGGTATTGAGATGTTTTCCCCATATAACTCAAGGACTGACTATGGAAAGGAACAAACCACATACCTCGGTGGTGTACAGTCGATATACGTGAACCTCAAGCCTTGAGTCGCCCTAGAATATCGTAGATTTATAAAAACACCAAAAACATTCAACTGAGGATATCTCATGAATGAAGTGGAATCTGTAAATGAGACTCTATATGAAGGAATAGCTTACCATGGTGGTTCCAATGCAATAGATAGTGGTTGATTCGGAGAAAAGATGGCGAGTCAGGGGTTTGGAGAAGAATTGATCCATACAGTCACTCCTGGACGAGACGAATGGAGAATAAGGGTGTTATGTCAATTAGATGCGAGCCCTATTCCTTTAATGAAATAAAAGGAAATTACATGACATGTTCTTCAAAGGTACACAGTGTGTACTTTCCTTTATCAGTCCCATCTTTAGGGGTCCTCTAGGTCACCCCACACGGCCATGTACTTGGACAATACACGAACAGCACTCGGCTACCCATGGAAACTGGGTACATGGTGTGTGCTTATAAGTATACGACATGTACTCCTAAAATTTCCAAAAACTCCTCTTTTTCTCAAAAATAACCAAAAATGAATGACAAGCCTGAAAATATGATCTAGAGTCTTACAAACTTCTTCCCATAAGACATTCATCCCCTAATTTCCTTATAAAGGGGAATATAAGATGAATCCTCGAACATATTTGACCACAACGAGCGAACATCAGCCTCCCACTCCCAAGTCTCATCCCGTACTCGCACGTTTTGTCATAGCACTTGTACCAGTGGAATAGAACATCCATGGATATCCTTTTTTTTGTGATCAAAAATCCAGATGGGATGCTCCTGAAATGATACATCAACCTCCAACTTAACCCCATCAGATTGAAATACATGAGACGGGTCTGAGAAGTAACATTGCAACTGGGAAATGTGGAAAACTTCATGCATAGCCTGGTACCTCTAAGGTAACTATAGACGATAGGAAACAAGACAAACTCTCTCTAACACCTCAAATGGTCCATCATATATCAATGAAAGATTACCCTACCTCCTAATCCTCCGGTGTCCCAACCTCAGTGTGACACATAGGAAAACCTGATCTCCGACCTCGAACTCCAGAGGTCGTCATCTTCGGTCAGCATAATACTTCTGTCGTGACTGTACAATAGACATCCTCTTCCAAATCAACTCTATCAATTCTATGGTCTCCTGGAAAAGTCGAGGACCCAGCATGGAGGCCTCTCTAACATCCATCCAACATATGAGTGATCAGAATTTCCTACCAACAAAATCCTCATAAGGTTCCATTGGAATAGTTTCTTGAAAACTATTATTGTTGGAAAAATACACAAGAGGTATGTGATTCCCCATAGAACCTCAAAAATCTAGGAATCATGGTCTAAGAATGTCCTATAGTAGGTGAATTGTATGCTCGAACATTCCATCTGTCTAGAGATGGTTATCCATACTCAGACGTACCTGTGTACCAAAAGCCCTTGGTAGTCCTTACCAGACCTGAGAAGTAAAACGTGCATCCCTATCTAAAACAATGTAGTCTAGAACCCCATTTAGATTTACAATCTATCTGATATACAGCCTTACCTGCTCATCAACACTCAAGGTCTCCTAGATCAGCACGAATTGAGAAACCTTCATGAGTCTATCCATGACAACCCAAACTGCATAATTCCCTCAAGGTGACCTCGGTAAACCAATCACAAATTCAATCACAACATCATTCTACTTTAACTTGGGAAATGGGTAATTATTGAAAAATCTCTGCCAGTCGCTGATGCTCTGCCTTCAACTACTGACAGGTGGAACACCACGTGACAAAACTAGCAACATCTGTCTTCATACATGGCCACCAATACTGACGGTGAAGGTCTCGATACAACTTGGTGACACCAGTATGAACAATCCAAAATGAGGAATGAATGTCTTGTATCAACTCCTTGTGCATGTTTGATGGCACCCATACCCAACCTAGAAAATGAAAGCTCTCATCCTCATCTATTGTCCATCCAAGTATAGGGTCCACTCCTGACACACATTACCTTAGGTCCAATCCTTCATAATCAAATAGCTTCCCCATTTACACTCAATCAAGTAGAGTATAGGTAACAACTATAGAAGAAAGGAATGTCTTCCCCTATCTATCAAGAAAATCCAAATGCATCTCAGAGAACATATCCATACGTTTCCACTCACTATTAGCCTTGTGAACTGCCTGTATCTGAGTTTTCCTACTCAATACATCAGCTATTGTGTTTCCTTTCACATGCATGTAGTCACACTCAATGTCAAAGGACTGAAGGTAATCAACCCACCTTCACTATCTCGGATTCAAATCACACAGAGTGAATATATACTTGATATTTTTATTGTCGGTGAAAACCAATAAATCCTCTCCCAATAGATAATGTCTCCAATAGTGTAAAACATGAAAATCTATAGCCAACTTGAGATAGTGTGTTTCGTAATTTTTCTCTTGCGGCCTCAACTGTCATGGCCCGTATGCAATGACTCATTCTCCCTATAGTAGCACATCTCCCAGCCTAAAACTTGATGCATTATAGTACATAGTATAGCTCTTGCTCAGCTCTGGAAATACTAGTATCGGTGATGAAGTCAACATCCCTTTCATATCCTGAAAGGCTGACTCACAAGGATATGACCACAAGTACTTCACAACATTTTTAGTCAGGCCCATCAGTGGTGCTGCTAAGCTGGAGACGTCCTGTATGATACACCTATTGTAACCAACCTTCCCTAGAAAACACCATTCCTCAAATATGTTCATCAGTTGCTCCTAGGAATCAATTGGCCTCATTTTCTCCGAGTCTACTGATACTCTTGTCTCTAAGATGATGAAACCCAAGAAGAGAATTTGGTCCATCCAAAATTGGCATTTTTAGAGCATAGCATATAATTGATGATATCATAGGGTAATCAAACTGATCTCATGATGGGTATAATGTTTGTGTCGAGTGTGAGTGGACACCAAGATATCATCTACAAAGACTACCATGATAGAATCCAAGTATGTATGGAACACACAGTTCATCAGTTCTATAAAAACTATCGGTGCATTCATGAGACTGAACGACATAACTACATACTCGGACAGACCTTATCTGCTCTGAAAGGCTGTAAGGGGTATATCAGATTGTCTAACACGCAACTGATGGTAACCAGATCTCATGTATATCTTCAAGAACACCCGGTCTCCTTGAAACTAATCAAAGAGATCATTAATCCTCGGCAAGTTATATCTGTTCATGACCATAAAATGGTTCAACATCTGATAATCCACACAAATTTAGAGGGTGTCATCCACCTTCTTCACAAATATGATGGGAGAATACCACATAGAAGTACTGGGTCAGATGAAACCCTTTTCCTACAACTCCTCCAACTACTTCTTGATCTCCTATAACTCTGGTGTATCAATACTATAAGGATGAATGTACATTGATGTCCCCCCTAGAACAAGCTCAAAAGAAATGTTTTCCACTTTCTTTGGAGGCAAAACTGAAATGTATTCTAGAATGACAACCCTAAAACGATCCACAATTGGAATAAATCCCAACCTTGAAGTCCCCTAGTCATCAAGATATAGATTAAGAAATATGGGGTGTAACTCCTCCTAACCCATGATACACGGGTCCCTCTATGCTCGCCATGACATCCCATTCTCCCTTATGTAAGAACAAACCGCCATCAAGTGAAGTGAAACTCACCCTACTGTGATAACAGTTGACAACTGCCTGGAATGGAACTAACCCATCCATATAGATAATGACATCGTAGTTGGTTATCTCTGAGACATATAGTTCCCAAGAGAAGTGACACCCACCAACCTCAAGAGGGCACTCCGTTCACGGACGTACACTAGACATTCTTGTCCCCCACGGAGTTTCCAGTGTCAAGACATCAACATAAGTAAACATAAAGAGTCAAGGGCTCTCTAAAATATCCACATATATAAAACTATGGGAAGACTCTATATAAAAAAGTGAAAAATATAAAACTGAGGCCACTAGGATCGTACCTTGAACTATAAAGGGTTCATGATCGTGTTCCTAATGGGTATGCTCCACTTCCAAATTTTGGCCTATACTACAACCTTATGACCCTGCCTAACCACATGGAGCTGATCCACCCTATTTTCACTGAAAGCCTACCTACTGGAAACCACAGCCGCAACCTCCACCTCGGCCTGAACGGCCTGAAAAACACTAGTTCCCAGACTGACGAGAAACTGGTGGTCCTGCTTTAGTACAAGGATTCAAAATAGAACCCCTATCACCAGCTACTAGTGAGAAGATCTGAAAGGATCACTGAAGATGTCGCACCTTGCTGCAAGATCAGCACTCCACTTGGTCTCTCATGAAATGGGGACTTGTATGCCTTCTCTTACCGCAGTGGTAGCACAACACATGGCTACCAGAAAAATATCTATCCTACCACGATCTCCACGTGTAGACTCCTTTTGGAATTTCCTGCTATCAGTCTGAGGGGTAACAACTCCTGATATTGAACTGCCCTTGATTATAGCTCCAGAGTACCTCAGATTGCACTCTATGATCATGCCTGGTAGCCTATAGAGGTAATGGAATTCATCCTGAAGATGTTCATCTGAGATCAGATGTCATTCTTGAGGCCATCCTCAAAAATACTTTCCATAAATAACTCATCACCTCCTAGGATTGGTGTAAAGCACTGCAGCTCTGTGAAGTGAGAAGAATACTCCATAACTGAGAGAGTAACTTATTCTAGAATCATGAACTCTTAGTCTCGGTCGGCCCTCAGAGTCCCCATGTAAAAGTAGTCATATAATGTACAACAGTACTCATCCTAAGACATAATCTACTGGTCTCCCTCCAATTAAATCACATCCCCCCATCTCTTGGTGGAATCCCGAAGCATATACGTAGAGAGCATGACCGTCCTCTCCGGAGGGATCTCTAGATGCTTGAATATAGGTATCATGGCTTCTAACCTTGACTCTTCATCTTCGGGTCCCCCTTCTCCTATGAATTTAGTAGGATGCTACTATTGGAAAACTCACATCAGTTGTGCCATAGATGGGGCAGGATGTAGTACTCCTCAGAAGTTCTGCATAAACTTCATAAAGCCCTCTTGGAACTGTGAATCAACACTGGTATCCGGAATAATGGCTGGTTCCATGACTGGAACTACATGAGGATCTGTTGGTAGTCCATGATCAACCATGTCCAGTATCTGATCACTACCCTATAACTAGCGTACAACCAGAGGACTTCACAGTTCAATGACTCTGCACGTTCAAGAGCACACCTTAGATCAAGACTATAAAGTAATGAAACATAGAAGTTGAAGAAAGAAACATGAGAAGAAAGCCATCAGGATTTTCAAAATGGCGATACACGGTGTGTATGACCTCTACACATCAGGGTCCTTTATGACTTCACATGAGCGTGTACTCCTGCAAACCCTAGTTCTGTAACACCCCATACACAAACCGTGTTCTCGAAAGACATGGTGTGTAATTGAATCGTTTTCCCTGCCCGAGTTCTTCTACATGACTAACCATTAAGGTTCTCCTAGAATGAGACTACACAACGTGTTTATAAAAGACATGGTGTGAATTAGAATGAACATCACTAAACCATGTTTTTATTCACACCGTCGGTTACCTGGCCGACTCTACACAGTGTGTTTGTGCTAGACACGACATGTACGAATGACACAAAATCCACCCGTGTCATTATTCACACGGCGGGACACATAGTCTAAGCACACGACATGTGCATCTAATACATGGAATGTTCCACCAATGATTTACCAACACTGTGTCTCTTCCCACACAGCCATGACATGGTGAGAGACTACATGGCGTGTATATATAGTACATAGCATGTACTTATGAAAAAAACACTCCTTCCTGAATAGAAGGATACATGGTGTGTATTTATCATTACATGTCGTGTATTCTAGGTTTTTTCAGATAGTAAGCCTCACAAACTACTCTGGAACCCAACAAACACTGAATGAAACATTAATGTGACAAATTCTGATCTATTAGGGATCATAATCCCCGCAGATCAAATATTGGAATCATATAGATTTCATATACAATCATAAAATTGAAATGATCTTCCAAATTTCAGTCCATGAGGGCCCATAACACCACCAGAACCAATGTTTAGGGCTCATTCAAACTAAAAAATTACATATTATCAATACCATATCAAATATTTGGTATTCAATCAATAAATATATCACTGCATCATTTATATATAGCACAATACCTATCACAACAACATGCAATAAATAATTCGTCTTAAATGGCATGGCAATAATTCATGACATGTGATCTCTAGAAAGTGCCTATATGATGCATGAGATGGAATACCCTCATCTCATAAGGTTTAAATTGAAATAGAAACTCAATAATATCAACAATAACTGCACAAAACATTTGAATCACCCAACAGTGAAATCAAATCATCAGTAATAATTTCCAAATGAAAAAAATAACAATATACAAGGTTAATTGGATTTTCCCTGTATACGGGTTAGCTACTCCTGGGAACAGCTTATTATAAAGTACCTATTTCTTTTTATCCCTGTCCATAGGCTCGAAATAGGAAGCTGAGAAGAGAATAATCCATTGATACCACTTTTTTACATCCCATTTCCAAGAGCTTCCCATGGGGGGCCCCGTACCCGGTTGGTCACATGGCCACAAACGCATTTCCCCAAATGCCAGAGGCTTCTGACTAGCATCGAGGGCCATGGGTGTGATAGTGGGGAAGATATTCCCTCATTTTCATAGTAAATCAGTGAAAATAAATACATAACAATAATAGAAACAACAATAACATGCAAAAGGTAAAAAGTGGAATACTGAAATAAATTGTAACATCCCAAGTAAATAATGAAATAAAAATTAATTTTTTATTAATATTTTGTGAATTAAATATTAATTTTACTTTAAATGGGTTTCTATGTTCGATGGCATACCTGATATGCAACAACGAGTTTCTTTGAAATATTGTGTTGCACCCTAATAATATATTATTATTATTTTAAATGGCAGTTAACACCTATCCATTTTAATGGTTGGAATAAACAAAACTAACAACAATATGATTATACATGTTTGTCAAATAATAGTTAGAGACTTAAAATGTGAATGAATCTTATTTTAAGCATAATTTACTTTAGAAGACCGATATACCGCCTTTTAATGGAGAACCCTTTTTAAATATAGTTTTTGTCAGTTTTATATGTTCTATTTGACAATATAAAATTATTTTTTATAATCGGGACATCAAAAATTACATTGGCTAAATTTTTGGTATTTTTTTGATAAAATTCATTTTTTAATGAATAGAGAAAAATACAGTATTTTAATTCAACAGGGCCTTTTAATCTAATTTATTTATAGGGTTATATTATATTTATTATTGGTTTTAACGTTTAATTAAATTTTATTTTTACCATTTAATTCAATTTTGGTCATTGGAATTAATTTCACAATGATATTGGACATAAACAAGTGTCAATCGTTTGATAGTTGTTGTTTCTTAAAAACAAGCTATTTGTTTTGACAACAAGAATTAATTTTAAATAAATTAATGAAACTTCTATGTTTTGAATTTGGTAAAATAGTTATAATTTTTTAATTCAGAATATCAAATATATCTTAGTCTTAATGTTTTGTATTTTTCTGAAAAAACATCAATTTTTATTGAATAGTGAAACCACATAGTAGTAGTTCAAAAAATGACTTTTTCATTTAAATGAAATTTTACATCTTCTGTGAATTGAATTTTGAAAATCCGACATACATGTTTTTTATTAATAAGTAAAATATGGTTCAAGAAATGAAAATAATTTTTGATGAATAGTATATTTTGACTTTAATTTACCGTCGTAAAAGGTAAATAGGGTAATTCAAGACAAAAAGAATATCATAATAATAAAAAATTAACTTAACACTTTCCCTAACCTTATTGGATGAGTCTTAAAAGACAATGGGAATCATTGGGTCTATTTTGGGACCCCATGGAGCTACTTATGAATGATAATGACACATTATTTTCATTAACTTAAAAAAGGCAAAATGACATAAACAAATATCGTTTAGTAAATTAATTTTTAGATGGCATTGTATAAGTCGTTGTTTTGACTATAAAGATTCATTGGAAAGATAAAATTATTTCCTCCATCATGGTAATCGTTTTATAATTTTTAGAAATCAAATAAATAAAATTCTTCATGGCACAATTATGATGAAGTGTTTACCACATTAATAAAATATTTAAATAAATAAGATTATAAAAATTAAAATAATATCCAAAACCTATCCAATTCATATTGGATGAATTTATTTTGAAAATGAGTCATATTATCTTCTACATTAATAATTTTGTGACCTTTTCAAACCACAGATACGTTTATAATAAAATAATTGTTTCAATCTTTCCTAAAGAGACCCTCCTCCCCCTTATAAATGGACACCACTTCTAACCAATTCCTCACACCTCTCAAGACTTTTGTATCATCAAAAACCTAACCAAATAATCTCTCAAAATCCCTATCCTAGTCATAGAATCCTTACCATAGGCAGAAGGCACTTCATGATGTCCTTTCTGTTCAAACCAATGGAAGTTACTCTAATTAAAGGTAACGATTCCTCTTAACTTCTTTTTTTATTTTACTTATCCAACCCCTAAACTCTTTTTGTACCTATATTTTATAACAAAACTAGTATCATAAATATACTAATATGTTTTTATGATAAGGATTCGAACTAAACATACACACACCTCCATCTAATGATTGAAAAACATACTGTTTTGTTTATGAAAACTAACGCCTCACGAAATGATGATTGTTTGATTATCTCCTACCGCCTCTCATGGTGGCCATTACGATGACACTATATTTATATACGATATATATTATGCATATTTTTTCTTTTTTTCTTCTATTTTTTTCTTTTATATCATACATTTATGGTTTCCATTATGCGTAAACACGATAATTTCATATGAGGAAGTGTTGACTACCGCCCCCTCAAAGGGATATGACTCATTAATTAGATATGTGGTATGTATAAAGGATGGAGTTAATGAAATTATATATGATATTATACTAGAATTATAATTTACCTATGTATAATTATGTTTTAATTTCAATAAAATAATAAATAGAAATTAATGTAGCATTCATGCGTACGTACGACTTATCGTCTCCATGAACAGTGCATTTCATTTCTTACATCCAAATGTTATGTACTATTATAAATACATTTATATACTAGATATATATGATATATATGATATCTAAATCATAAATATCATTCTGGATATAATGAACTTTTTACCATGTTAACAAATTGTAATTATAAGAAGTCTATTTTTGACTCAAGTTCCAAATATCGTCAAAATGACCATTATTAACTTAAATTATTATCTAATATTTATAACATGGTAATAATTGATAGAAAAAAAATAAACTTGAAAATGGTTCTTAATCAATTATAAATTAACTTTAGTTTATTTTTTAGGAGATTAAAGAACGAAAGGTTCAAGTTGGACAATGAGGTAAGGGGCTTCATCTCAGTCTCCATTAATTGAGGTATATTTCGATAATATATACCTTCTTCTTTTAAACGATGTATAACAAAAACAATTTATTTTTACTTTAATTCAAAGGGAATATTTTTCTAAGAAGCATTTTACTAAATGAAAAATGGATTGTTTTAAAGATTGCGGCGACAATGACCACTCTATCGCCGTAACAGTTATTTGGCTTCCTCTATAAGCCATAATGTTTTTTATAAAATGAAAAGGAAATCCCATATTCTGTTTTTGTGTGTTTTGGTATTGAAAATGGTTTTTGAAATGGGTTTATTATTTCAAAATATTTAAATTATTTCTTGTGATTTCAAATTAAATTTAATTAGAGAAATGTTTTTATTTACAATATTTTATAGGTTATGATTTTATAATGGTACTTGGACATTTAATGGGTGGTTATGTGATAAACCAAATGATGGGTGGTTCCATGATAAACCAAGATAGTTCATTTCATTGTAACCTACTATTCATTAGGTATGAAATTCAGTCATATGGATATTCCAATTAGTGATATTTGTGGAAGAAGACCATATGGTTTTTCCACTTAATAATTTTTATGTCTCAAGATACCTTTATATGTTATGTGTTCTTTATATAGGTTTTCTTGTCATCATTTGGTTACAAAAGGGTAAGAAATGCTCTTTTAATCAGTGAAGTGTAATTACTACTTTTTAAAGGTAAAAATTATTACTTATGATAATGTATTCATGGTTTACTTACTGTTTTGAAAAACAAACTGTTTTTCTTATTTGTGTATCCCTTACTGAGCTTTTAATGCTCATCATAAGTTTTTTAAAAGATTTCATAGGACATAAAGTGGAATAGGGTCATGGATGGGATCACGGAAAATTCATGCTATCTAAAACATGGAACTGTACATGTCTCACTTATTCAAGAGTTTTTATTTTATGAAAAAAATTCAAACTGATTAGAAGTGTCTACTTTGTAATTTTTTAGATTTAATGTAATTGTTATGCCTAATTTCTTAAAATTTAAACTTGAAAATAACCTTAATGTGAATTATTCATTTAATTCAAGATTATGAAATGTTTAAGGCAAGGTCTTTATAGTTGGTATCAGAGTTCGATTTAGAAAACTTTAGGAGTTATGGTTTTGTTAAATTAATATCCTTAAATTAATTTATGGTAATATTGAAATGATATAGAATTTATAGATTACCATTTTTCTTCACATAATCTATTTATGTTATCATAATGGTTTTCCACAGAGGAAATATTTCAACTATGTTGGTACGTCATCAGGAGGAAGACAACCTTCCAAATCAGCAACTTGAGATGGTCAGAATCAGAATTGAATAGTTCGTTGCAGTGATGGAACAATTGACTCAGGCTATAGATGGTGGTGTTATCCATGCACGATATTAGATCGATCTACGACAGAGGAACATGTCAGTAGTGGAGCATTTTATGAGGCTACACCCCCATCATTCAGAGGATCATATAAACATGTGCTTGTAGAATGGTGGATTAGACAACAGGAGAAATTTTTTTATTTAATGGGCTATTCTAAACATCAAAAGGTTAGTCTCGCTCTTTACCATTTTAAAGGTGAAGCTGATCAGTTGTGGTTAATGGTGAAAAATATCATGGATTGTGGGGAGATTTATGCTCTTTATTTGGATGAATTCAAAGGTATGTTTCTTGAGAAATATTTTCCTTATGTGGTTTTTCTTAGGAAGGAAAAACAATTCCAGGAATTGAGGCAGGAGGATGACTCAGTGGCTGCTTATGAATCAAAATTTACTCGACTGGAAAGGTATGAACCCAATTTTATCTGAGATCTTGATAGTAAGATAAATCAATTTTACATAGGACTGAAGCGGTGATACCGAAGAGAATTAGCCTCTCGTGAGTTCAAAAGTTTTGAAAAACTTGTTCAATGTGCGGAGAAGTTGGAAATATAGTTTTTCGATGATCAGGTTTTCTTTGATAAAAACATAACAAGAGGTCCAGTCGGTAGGGAAAGAGAAAGAATTCACCAATGAATCCTAGAGGTAATAAAAATAAATATCCATCTTGTGATAATTATGGTACAAATCATCCTGGAAATGTTTATCAAAGTCTGGGAAGTGCTTCTGGTGTTCTAAGTCTGGTCATATTTCTTGGAACTGTAAGGAGGATGATCAAGAAGGCAATGAAAAGCTAGTGGTAAGAAATTTAAATTTAAATTAAATGGGTCATTATGAAAATGAGTGTCCAACGAAGAACTCAACTGAGGGAAAGAAACCAGAATACAAGAATAAAGGGTTGGTGATGTGCTTTTCACCTACTTCAGCAGATGATGGGACATCAAATGATGTAGTATCATGTACACTATTTATTTGATTAGATTATGCCAATGTTTTGTATGATTCAGGGTCTACACACTCATTCATTTCTAAGATGTTTTTTAGTAAATTGGGAATTTCATCTCATGATATGAATAATGATCTTATGGTAAAAACACCAAGAGAGAACATTGAGACAAAAAGAAATTATAAGAACCTTCTAATCCTTGTGTGTGGGATGAATCTACCTGAAACCCTTATTTTTTTTCCTCTAGTAGTGTTTGATGTTGTTTTTGGTATGAATTGGGTTTCTATTTATCTTTCTAAGATTTACTGTAGAGCTAAAGAGGTTTAATTTCAGAAAGATTTTCAGTTGGTGTACCAGAATGAAGCCATGATTTTGATAACATATCAGGAAGCTGAGAAACTCGTAAAAGATGGAAATGAATGTTACCTTGCACATTTTGTTGAAAAAAAGGAACTGTTTAGATAAATTTTGTTCCAGTGGTAAATGAGTATCTTTTTGTTTCTCATGATGAGTTTCCTGGTATTATACCTGATTGGGATGTGGAGTTTACTATTGAATTAGTTCCTGATGCTAATCCAATTTCAAAACACCCTTATTTAATGGCTCAAATTAAACATTTAGAGTTAAAGAAGAAATTTCAGGAGTTATTAGATAAAGGTTTCATTCAACCTGGAACATCACCATGGGGGTGCTCCTGTCTTAATTGTTAAAAAGAAAGATGGTTCAATGAGACTTCGCATTGATTATAGAGCATTGAATAACATCACGGTTAAGAAAAAGTATCATTTTCCTCATATTAATGATTTTTTAGATCAGCTCCAGGGAGATCAGTATTTTTCGAAGATTGATTTGAGGTCGGGGTACCATCAGTTGAAAGTAAAGGAATCAGACACTCCAAAGACAGCATTTTTTACTAGATATGGCCTTTATGAATTTGTAGTTATGCCTTTTGGTTTAAACAATTCACCTACTATATTCATGGATCTTATGAAAATAATTATCCATCACTTCTTGGATAAGTTTGTGGTTTTGTTCATTTATGATGTTTTGCTTTATTGCAAAATCAAAGAGGATCGTGAATGTCCTTTATGGGTTGTCTTGTAAACCATAAATTAAAAGAAACTATTTGGAAAATTCAGCAAGTGTGAGTTTTGGTTGTAGAAAATTACATTCCATGGTCACATTGTTTAAAAAAATGTCATAACTATTGGTCCTGCTAAAAAACAGTTGTAGAATAATGGCCAAGACCCACAAATATAATGGAGATTCATAGTTTTCTGTGTTTGGTAGGTTATTATTGCAGGTTTTTTTGGGAATTTTTCACAATTAGCTAGTCCAATTAATAATTTAACTCGAAAATGTGTTATGTTCGTTTGCGAAAAAGAATGTGGTTATTGTTTTTAGGAATTGAAAAGAATATTGGTGAATTCTCCAGTTTTGGAACTGAATTATAGAAATGGTGAATTTTTTATTTACAGTGATGCTTCGTTGAATTAACTTGGATGTTTCCTTATGCACAATAATGAGGTAATTTTTTACAATTCACGTCATTTGAAACCTCATGAGTTAAATTACCCTACACATGATTTGGAATTAGCTGCTGTTATTTTTGCATTAAAAATTTGGAGGCATCATTTGTATGGAGTAAAATGTGAAATATATACTAACCACAAAATATTGAAATAAATATTCACTCAAAAATAATCGATCATGAGACAGAGGAGATGACTGGAATTAAAAAAGGATAAAGATTTCATGATTCATTACCATCTAAGAAAGTCAAATAAAGTGGTTGATTCTTTGAGTCGAAAATGTAATACTTCATTAACCATGATAAGTTTGGAATGAGATCCTTTGGTTTTTGATTTGATAAACTTTGGCATAGAAGTTTTTGGCCCAAGAAATTATTCTGTTTTTTTCAGATGTCAGTGAAATCATCTCTATCAGACAGAATAAAGCCAGCGCAGAAAGAAGACAGTGATTTGCAGAAAAAGGTAGAGTTGTTTCAGAAGGGTATGTTTCCGGATTTTAACGTTTATAATTGTAAAGACCCATAAAAATTCAAGGTAAATTTTTTCTAAATTTTCTTTGGGATTTTACAAGATCACAGTTTCTGACGGCGCCTGATTCTGAGGCCTGGTGTACCCGGAATTAATTTCTGAAGTTAGGCTCAGGTACATTTAGTGAACGAATGAGCGGGTTTTTCTAACTTTTGAACCGGTACTCGGAATCGAATTCTGAGGGCACCGATGGAACCTTTGCGCCGGTAATTTCTTAAGAACACTTTTTTTGGGGTTGCGTTTTCTCGAGAGGAGATGTTAAAAATTGTGGAAAGTAAAAATAAAATTGAGCTACAATTTTATTTCTTTAAAAGTGGTTATATCCTTTGGTGGAAGTTAGGGAACTACCCATGAGAGGTTAAGAGGGTGGTGGGGCCCACACGAGACCTTAACCCTCCTTGATCTTCCCATAACCCCCTTGACCTTCCATAACTCACCTCCCACTTTAATTTTGTAACTCTCAAAAAGAAACCCCCCCTCCTTTTCAAATAGAGTCAACTCCTTAATTGTGTAGGTTTTTCAAGTAATTAATTCTTGGTTTCGTTTGAATTTTAAATTATTTCCTTTGGCTTGTGTGTTAATTAAATAAGGATAAGTCTTATTTTGTGGGAGAATAGTTGATGGTGCGAAAGGATTTGAAGAGACAGCTCTAAGCTTTGAAGAAATTCTTCCTTCTTGAAGAACGCGAAGAACGCAACTCTCCGACGAAGAATGCCGACACAAAAGAGCGGCGACGTACCCCTTTCTTCCTTCTCTGCGACAAGAGGGGATACGTCACATCTTGAGTACACTTGGGCGACGTCGGGCATTCCAAGACCTACGACGAAGAACGCTTCCAGGTTTCCATAAAAGGAGGAGACACCGCTGTGGGAAAATCGCAAATGACGACATCACCTTCCGACGGCAATGAACGATGCTACCTCACCGTAGATCCATCGAGGGATCACGTCACAAGGTAGGGGTTTTATGCGTTTGTATTTCTTGATTACTTCCGTCATTTTCTTCCGTTCAAATTTTACCGCCTGTTATCATAATAACGGGAGGAGGTCGGACCGCCCGAACACGGCCGACACTCCTCCCCTTTATGGTTTTTGATATTGATGCGGCATGAGCAATGCAACGCGGTGCCGAAGCACCGCACGGAAATTGTTAAATGAATGGCAGAGAAGTGTGGCGCCGTCGCACCGCGCCATTGGAAGAAAACTAATTTGTGGCATCGTCACTCCACGCCGTAGAATATGAACAAAGGACGCGGCATCGTCACGCCGCGTTGGAGGACCTCAGAAGCACCGCGGCCGGAGCGGGGCCGCGACAGAAGGGTGCGGCGCCGTCGCGCCGCGCCGGACAAACCAAGGTCGAGGCCGGTTCCGGGCCGCGGCAATGCTGGGGAACCGGCAGCCGATATCGGGCCGCCACTGTTGGAGCAAAGGGGACCGGTCTTGCCAGTCCCGTGGCGGCAGAGGCCGGCCGACCGAAGCGGGCCGTCCGGACCGTGGAAGAACCGGGGGTCCGATACCCCCGGCTGGCCGGACGTGAGCGGCCCCATTAAGGGGCCACGGTTTCCTCACGCGAGGGAAGCACACCCCCACCAGCAGCGCTCAGCCATAACGGTCGAGCCGGTCGCCTAGCCCCCCGGCCAGTGCCAGCGCACCAAGCGTGCCGGACCGAGCCGCTCAGGCGGGGCCGGGCCGCACCCAGGCCGGGTCGGGCCATGCCGACCGGGTGGGGCCGCGTCCAGGCCGGGCCGGGCCACACCGACCGGGCTGGGTCGTGCCGACCGGGCTGGGCCGCGCCCATGCGGGCCAAACCCAGACCCAGTTCGAGTCGACCCAGCTCGGGCCGACCCTAGGGGATCGTGCCGGGTCGGACCGGGCCCGAACCCCCAATTACCGAACCTTTTCGGTCTGTTACCCATAACATGAGCTACGGGCCTCCGATCGATGCACCGTCAGTTGAGATGCGATCCTGGGATTGAAGCATGCATTTTTTTTATATTAAACTCAAGGTTTCGTAGAACACTGGGTTCAGACGGGTTGGTTCGGATACGAAACCAACTGGGCCCTCGGAGCAGAAACACTTATATCATGAGCTCCAGACGTCCGATTGACGTGTCGTCAACTTTGTTTGATTCCTCTTGATAAGACAGAAATCTTTGCTTACTCCGGTCGAGGTTTGGACTTCGTCGGAGTGTGGTCATGTTGGTTCGCTCACGAAACCAACCGGGCCCCTCGAACGAAAAAGCCAATAACTCACAGACCGTGCGTCTGATTGACGCGTCGTCTGTCTCGTGGAATTCCTCGTGATGAGACGGAACTTTTGGTATACTTCGCCTGAGGTTTGGATGCAGTTGGATAGTGACCGGGTTGGATTGCACACGAATCCAACCGGGCCCCTAGAATGAAAAGGCTAGTAACTTTCAGACTGGGCGTTCGTTTGACGAACCGTCAGCGGCGTTGGTGATCACGTTGAAAAATGGTCCCTATGAGCATACCCTACGAGAGTTCGAGGTATAGTTGACATACGGCCGGGTTGGTTCGCACACGAAACCAACTGGGCCCCGGGGATGAAAAGGCTAATAACTCACAGACCGGGCGTCCGATTGACGCGCCGTCTGTTTCATTGAGACACCTATGATGAGGCGGTCCTTTGAGATAATTCTTCGTGGAACTTGTGATACTTGGTGTATCGACCTGTAGCTCATGGAGAGGACCCTCCCGGAGAGGAGCATACAGAGTACGGAGACCGTGTAGCTGGCTGTGACCAATGACTGCTTGTCCGATTCTATTCGGAGTGACTAGCATAGCCCAGCGGGGAGCACTACTTTGTGAGGTGGCAGACCCATGGCGGAGGAGCACTACTGTGTGAGGGGGAAGATCTGCGGTACTCGACAGGAGGAGTACCTCTATAGGCTATGAGGGGGAGCACTACTGTGTGAGGTGGAAAACCCATGGCGGAGGAGCACTACTGTGTGAGGTGGCAGACCCAGGGTACTCGACAGGAGGAGTACCTCAGCAGTCTTAGGTTAGTGGGCAGTACCTCGGAGTTGTGACAGGATCACTGTACACTCCAGAGACGGACTCATCAGCAGTTACGTTTTCGATAATGAAAATCCTGGTTTGAGCTGAATTTTTTGGCCTTTGTGGTTACCTCATGATTGAGAAAGGTCACTTGATAACTTAGGTATATGTATGGGCATATACCTAGGTAGTGGTTATCCGATTATTTCATAATCTTGTGTTTCCTCTTGATTGAGATGGGTTACTTGATTACTTAGGTATATGTATGGGCATATACCTAAGTAGAGGTTATCTGTTGAGATCTTCTTTGTGGTTATCCTTGTTGGTTTTAGTGAGACCTTGAGGGTCTCGAGGTCCCTCCTGAGTATCATTATACTCACCCCTGCACGGGTTATGCCCGCACCTCGTTGTGTTGGTTGCAGATGACGGGCAGTGCTAACGGAGGCCGAGTGTTCGAGGATTGGATGGTACCCGGAGGTGGACCACCCGAAGAGTCAGTATCTAGAGGTGGACTTCACGGAGAGACGACACTCGGAGACGGTTGACGGGCGAGAGTATTGAGGAGATGCGCTATCTATACCTACCCTTCAGGTTGGATCTGTGGTGGACGATCCAGGAGTTGCGCTATCTGTACCTACCCTTCATGTAGGATCCGAGGAGGACGACCTAGGAGCTGCTTCCTTTCTTCCAGCTATTTGTCTTTTCTGTTGTACTCTTGTTCATTTGTAGATGTATTTCCAGATGGGTTTATATTCTGGCCCATATACATTTCATCACTTTCTTTGTAGTTAGTATTTTACTCCCGCTTGTACTCTGTGGTGTTTTGTTACTTTTATAAAGGAAATGCCTTCCCAGTTATCGGGATTTATGCCTTTGGTGCTAGTCGCCAGCCCCTGGACTATGGAAGGTGGGCTTGGGGTAGTCACGGCACGGGCTCGGATGAAGGGTCATGACAAATTGGTATCAGAGGAGTCGATTCTACCATAGAACTTCTAACTCTGATATTTTCTTTCTGTGAAGCGGTAGTGTTATGAGCACCGAGTGTGGTTTTCAAATCAGGGAGTACAGTGTTGGTGAAGGCGGCCTACGTATCCATACACCAGGACCCTGAAAACTGATTTCCAACTTTGTGCATGAAAACACTGATTGTGTGTGTGTTTCCAGAAGTTTTTAAAAGTCAGCTCAAACCAGGTCAGCTCGCCATGAATAAATCGTTTGACTGTGTCACGTTGTTTCTTTCAGGATGCCTTTCCATGGACGACCAGCTAGAGCCCAGAGGGATGTGCGTACTGACAGCCTTCCGAGCGACGAGGCTTTGGTACAGGGTCCTCTTGCAGTTGAGGCACCAGCGGAGGCACCAGCGGTACTACCATACGGTGGGCCACCGATGCCACCATCCCCAGTAGTAGGTGATGCATGCCACTTGAGCGCGCTGCACGAGTTCCAGCGCCAGAGGCCACCCAGGTTTTGGGTAGAGACGGACTTGCAGGCAGCTGAGGATTGGCTAGAGGCAGTGGTGAGAGTATTCAGTCTAGTGGGGATGCCTGCAGTCTTCATGGTGATCTTTGCTGCCAGCCTTCTTCAGGCAGTAGTAGGTAGGTGGTGGAGCCACTTATTCTAGTTTTGCGATGGGATGACCTTCACATGGGAATAATTAGATACCTTCTTCAGGGTGGAGTTTGTGCCAGTATCTCTACACCCAGAGCGTGTACAGGATTTTCTGCCTTTGCCGCAGGATTTTCGATCAGTAGTCGAGTCATCTGTGGTCAGTAGACAGATGATGCAGAGGTCCAAGAGGACCAAATTCAGCCGTACGAGGAGCAGGAAGTGTTATGAATGTGGAAGGAAGGGTCACCTGGTATCTGACTGTCTGAATCCTCACACAGTTGATTCGCAGGCATTGGAGGAGCCACCGATACAGAAGCAGTGGCGAGTTCTTGAGCAACAGCCAAGCAGTGAACATGGAAGTAGAGCTCTGGGAGTAGGTGTACAGGAGAGGAACTAGTGGATATGTCCCTTGTACTTCTAGTTCCATGTTTTTGTTGTATTCGTGTCTTTGTACTGTGATCTGCAATAATAAAAAGACACTTATCTTCGTGATGTTTTCTTTCTTGTCCTTTTATTTGGTTGATACTGAGTGGTCTCGGTTAAAACTGTTGACTTGACCCTCACTTTAGATATATCTACTGGAGGATACCCAGTGACCTCAAACTGATGCCGACATTGTGACTCGACCCTTGGAGGTGAGAGTGACAGTTGGATCCCTTGGTAGTTACGTCGAGGCCTTACGACGTCGTCCATGGCATGAATACATCATTCATGACTAGATTGACTGTATTAGGCCATAAACGTGGTTCATTATGGGGATGAGACCGAGTTTCTCTTTTCGGAAAAGGAGAAATTTTAGCAGCTCTTTCAGATCATAGGTAAAGAAGGTGAACATCATCTAGGAGCGGATGAAGACTGCACAGTGCAGTAAGAAACATGAAACTGGCACTAGTCTTAGAGACTCAGGCATGTTAAATGTTTCAAGAAGTGGAATCTTTAAGGAGAGATGAGTCTGCAAAGCAGAAGACATGGAGGCAGAGCTAGGGGAGCAGCATGAGGTGGTGTACGTTTTAACATGCTACAACCACCCGCCATAGTTGTCCCCGCCAGGCTCAGGGAGCTGGAGGGCAGGGGAAGAGGGTAGCTGCATGCAGTCCGGGAGAGTGACCTGATGGATCTAAGAATGATTCGAGGACAATCTGTGTCCACTACTAGATTTCGTAGTAACAGACGTTGATACGAATCATTCCTCCCTTCCACGAATCTTATCCCAGACCTAGAGTTTCCGGTAATCTGTAGACTTGAGCCTCACGTCTGGAGATACCTTGGGAGAAGACTCGATAATCACACTTATGCCGACAGTGTGGTCAGACCCTCGAGGCGAGAGTTTCAGTTGGAATCTCTTGGTGGCAGCGTCGAGGCCTTATGATTTTGGTTTGAGTATGGACTGGGCAATCACAGTTCATACACAAATTGACAGTATTAGGCAAAAAGGTTGTGGTTTAACTACGATGTCGGGATGGGTGTTCCTTGGTCAGCGAAATGAAAACCCCAGGAAGCACAGGATAAACTCATGCACAGGAGGGTGCGACCGATCACTCTTGAGTCGGTCAACCTTAACCTCGTGGCGGCAGTCGTTTTGAGTTCCTGTTCTAACAGAAATTGGAGACCTCTAGAGTTCGAGGATGACGATCACGTCCTTATACGGGTCTCACCTCAACGAGGTTTACGGAGATGTGGCCAAGGCGGCAAGTTATCTCCGAGGTTCAGCGGACCTTCTTAGGTCCTCAGCTGAGTATGCGAGGTGGTTTACCGCTTGACCCATCCACCTCAGTTACACCAGGTGCACGTCGACTTCCACGTATCTCAACTGAGGAGATAAGTGCGTGATCCTTCACATATCATCGACCATGGGGAGCTAGACGATGGCGATGGGGTTTCTTTCACAGAAGTTCCAGTGGGGATCGAGGATCGATAGGAGCGGGTCCTACGAGGACGGTCGATTCCTCGGGAGAACTTTCACTAGATGTACGGGAAGCTCTAGGTAATCACATGGGAGCAGAAGGCCCAGATACGTGCTCAGTACCGCTTTTGTAAACCTAGTTTGTGTTAAAGAATTACGAGGACGTAAATCCCTGAGGTGGAAGTAATGTAAAGACCCTTAAAAATCAAGGGAAATTTTTTTCTAGATTTTATTTGGGATTTTACAAGAACGCAGTTTCTGACGGTGCCTGATTCTGAGGCCCGGTGTGCCCGGAATTAATTTCCGAAGTTAGGCTCAGGTACGTTCAGTGAACGAACGAGCGGGTTTTTCTAACTTTGGAACCGGTAATCGGAATCGAATTCCGAGGGCACCGATGGAACCGTAGTGCTGGTAATTTCTTAAGATCACTTTTTCTGGGGTTGCGTTTGTGCGGGAGGAAATGTTAAAATTTGTGGAAAGTAAAACTAAAATTGAGCTACAATGTGATTTCCTTAAAAGTGGTTATATCCTTTAGTGGAAGTTAGGGAACTACCCATGAGAGGTTAAGAGGGTGGTGGGTCCCACACGAGACCCTAACCCCCCTTGATCATTCCATAACCCCCTTGACCTTCCATAACTCACCTCCCACTTTAATTTTGTAACTCTCAAAAAGAAACTCCCACTTTTTAAATAGAGTCAACTCATTAATTTTGTAGGTTTTTCAAGTAATTAATTTTTGGATTCGTTTGAATTTTAAATGATTTCCTTTGGCTTGTGCGTTAATTCAATAAGGGTAAGTCTTATTTCGTGGGAGAATAGTTGATGGTGCGAAAGGATTTGAAGAGAAAGCTCTAAGATTTGAAGAACATCTTCCTTCTTGAAGAACGCGAAGAATGCAACTCTCCGACGAAGAACGCCGACACCAAAGAGCGGCGACATACCCCTTTCTTCCTTCTCGGCGACAAGAGGGGATATGTCACATCTTGAGTACACTTGGGCGACGTCGGGCCTTCCAAGACCATCGAAGAAGAACGCTTCCCGGTCTCCATCAAAGGAGGAGACACCGCCATGGGAAAATCGCAAACGACGACGTCACCTTCCGACGTCAATGAATGACACTACCTCTCCGCAGATCCATCGAGGGATCACGTCACGAGGTAGGGGTTTTATGAATTTGTATTTCTTGATTACTTCCATTGTTTTCTTCCTTTAAAATTGAACCGCCTATTATCGTAATAACGGGAGGAGGTCGGACCGCACGAACAGGGCCGACACTCCTCCCCTTTTTGGTTGTTGATATTGATGTGGCACGAGCAAGGTAATGCGGTGCCGAAGCACCACGTGGAAATTGTTAAAGGAAGGGCGGAGAGGCGTGGCGCCGTCGCACCGCACCGTTGGAAACAAACTAATCCGCGACGTCGTCGCGCCGTGCCGTAGAAGATGAAAAAAGGACGTGGCGCCGTCGCGCCCCACCAGAGGACCTCAGAAGCATCGCGGCCGGAGCGGGGCCACGGCGGAAGGGCGCGGAGATGCAGGGGAACCGACGACCGGTACCGGGCCGCTGGTGTCAGAGCAAGGGGACCGGCCCTGTTGGTCTCGTGGCGGTAGAGGTCGGCCGGCCGAAGTGGGCCGGCCGGACCGTGGAAGAACCGGGGGTCCGAGACCCCCAGCTGGATGGACGGTAGCGGCCCCATTAAGGGGACGAAGTTTCCTCACGCAGGGGAAGTGCGCCCCACGCCAGTAGCGCTCGGCCATAACGGCCGAGCCAGTCGCCTGGCCACCCGGCCAGTGCCAGCGCGCCCAGCGCGCCGGGCCGGGCCGCGCCACCTAGGTCGTGCCGGGCCGCGCCCAGGCCGAGCTGAGCCACGCCGACCAGGCTGGGCCATGCCCAAGGGTGCCGGACTCGGACCCAGTTCGGGTCGACCCTGTTCGGGCCGACCCTAGGGGTATCGGGCCGGGTCGGACCGGGCCCGAAACCCCTATTACCGAACCATTTCGGTCTGTTACCCATAACATGAGCTACGGGCCTCCGATCGGTGCACCGTCAGTTTCAATACGATCCTTGGATCGAGACGGTCGTTTCGGTATATTACACTCAAGGTTTCGTAGAACTGTGGGTTCGGCCGGGTTGGTTCGGATACGAAACTAACCGGGGCCTCGGAGCTGAAACGCTTTTATCTTGAGCTCCGGACGTCCGATTGACGTGTCGTTGACATTGTTGGATTACTCTTGATGAGACAGAACTTTTTGAATACTCCGCTCGAGGTTTGGACGCTGTCGGAGTGCGGTCGGGTAGGTTTTCTCACGAAACCGAATGGGCCCCTCGAACGAAAAATCCAATAACTCACAGACCGGGCGTCCGATTGACGTGTCGTCTGTCTCGTTGAATTCCTCTTCATGAGATAGATCTTTTGGCATACTTATCATGAGGTTTGGATGCAGTTGGATAGTGGTCGGGTTGGATTGCACACGAATCCAACCGGGCCCCTAGAACGAAAAGGCTAGTACCTTTCAGACTGGATGTCCGTTTGACGAACCGTCAGCGGCGTTGGTGATCACGTTGAGAAACGGTCCCTATGAGCATACCCTATGAGAGATCGGGGTACAGTTGAGATACAGCCGGGTTGGTTCGAAAACGAAACCAACCGGGCCCCTGGGACGAAAAGGATAATAACTCACAGACCGGGCGTCCGATTGAAGCGTCGTCTATTGCGTTGAGACCCCTATGACGAGCTGGTCCTTTGAGAAACTTCTTCGTGGAACTTATGATAATTGGAGTATTTACCTGTAGCTCATGGAGAGGACCCTCCCGGAGACGAGCATACAGAGTACGGAGACCGTGTAGCTGGCTGTGACCGATGACTGCTTGTCCGATTCAATTCGGAGTGACTAACATAGCCCAGTGGGGAGAACTACTTTCTGAGGTTGTAGACCCATGGTGGAGGAGCACTACTGTGTGAGGTGGCAGACCTGCAGTACTCGACAGGAGGAGTTCCTCTATAGGCTATGAGGGGGAGCACTACTGTGTGAGGTAGAAGACCCATGGCGGAGGAGCACTACTGTGTGAGGTGGGAGACCCGCGGTACTCGACAGGAGGAGTACCTCAGCAGTTTTAGGTTAGTGAGAAATACCTTGGAGTTGTGACAGGATCACTGTACACTCCAGAGACGGACTCATCAGCAGTTACGGTTTCGATAATGAAAATCCTGGATTGAGCTGAATTTTTTGACCTTTGTGATTACCTCATGATTGAGAAGGGTCACTTGATAACTTAGGTATATGTATGGGCATATACCTTGGTAGTGGTTATCCGATGATTTCATAATCTTGTGTTTCCTAATGATTGAGATGGGTTACTTGATAACTTAGGAATATGTATGGGCATATACTTAAGTAGAGGTTATCTGTTGAGATCTTATTTGTGGTTATCCTTGTTGGTTTTAGTGAGACCTTGAGGGTCTCGGGGTCCCTACTGAGTATCGTTATACTCACCCCTGCACAGGCTATGCCCGCACCTCGTTGTGTTGGTTGCAGATGAACGACAGTGCTGACGGAGGCCGAGTGTTCGAGGACTGGACGATACCCTGAGGTGGACCACCCAACGAGTCAGTATCCGGAGGTGGACTTCACAGTGAGACGACACTCGGAGGGGGTTGACGGGCGAGAGCATTGAGGAGTTGCGCTATCTGTACCTACCCTTCAGGTAGGATCCATGGTGGACGATCCAGGAGCTGCGCTATCTGTACCTACCCTTCAGGTAGGATCCGAGGAGGACGACCCAAGAGATGCTTCCTTTCTTCCAGCTGTTTTTCTTTTTTTCTGTTGTACTTTTGTTCAGTTGTTGCTGTATTTCCAGTTGGGTTTGTATTCTAGCCCATTTACTTTTCAGCACTTTCTTTGTACTTAATGTTCTACTTCTGCTTGTACTCTCTGGTGTTTTGTTACTTTTATAAAGGCATTGTCCTCCCAGTTATCGGGATTTATGCCTTTGGTTCTAGTCGCCAGCCCCTGGCCTATGGAAGGTGGGCTTGGGGTAGTCACGACACGGGCTCCGAGGACGGGTCGTGACAATAATGATTGTGTTTTGAGGTTTGGAAAAAGATTATGGGTGACATGTGATTCACAGTTGAAGAATGTGTTGTTATGTGAAACTCATAGCTCCCCACATTCATTTCATCCTAGAAGTACAAATATGTATAGAGATATTTGAGAGTATTACTAGTGGGATAGAATGAAGAGAGATATTGTTGATTTTACTGTGAAGTGTTTGACTTTCTAGCAGGTTAAAGCAGAGATATAGTTTCCAAAAAGTGATGCTTCAGTCTTTACCAGTTCCAGAGTGGAAATGGAAAAATATAACCATGGAATTCGTTGTGGGATTACCAATGACATCTCGAGGTAATAATGCAATCTGGTTTATTATATATCGGTTGACTAAATCTGCTCATTTCTTTCCTATTTGAGATACTTTGTCTCTAGATCAACTTTCTCAGTTTTATTTCAAAGAGATAGTAAGGTTTCATGGATTTCCCCTCTCTAATGTATTTGATCGTGATCCCAGGTTTACTACTAACATTAGGAAAGGCCTTCAGAAGTCGTTGGGTACTGGATTAAGTTTTAGTACAACTTTTCATTCACAATCAGATGGGCAGTCAGAACAAACTATTCAGACCCTGGAGGATATGCTACGTGCTAGTTCACTGGATTAATAGGGATGTTGGGTCCACCATCTTTCCTTGGTTGCATTTTCTTATAATAACATTTTTCATTCCAGTTTACAGATCGCTCTATTTGAGGCATTATATGGAAAGAGTTGTAGAACTCCATCATTTTGGTATGAAGTAGGTGAAAGGAAGCAGATGTGACTAGAATTCGTAAAAGAGATGGTAGAAAACGTTTAGTTGATTCAAAAGAACATGAGAACAGCTCAGAGCAGATAGAAATGTTATGCAGATAATCGGAGGAAGGATCTTTCTTTTGAGGTAGGTGATCATGTCTTTCTCAAGGTTTCTCCATGGAAAAGCGTGATGCATTTTGGAAAGAAGGGAAAGTTGAGTCTGAGGTTCATCAGACCTTATGAAATCCTAGAGAAAGTTAGATCAGTTGCATACAGAGTGGATTTACCTCCATGTTTACCCTAGGTACAAAATGTTTTTCTTGTTGCAATGTTGAGAAAGTATATGCCAGATCCATGTCATGTTTTGAGTACAAAGGTAGTTCAGTTGGAAGAGAATATCTCTTATAATGAACAACCAGTCTAGATTCTGGACCGTTGATAGAAAGTGTTTCGGAATAAGGTAATTCACTGGGTAAATATTTTGTGGAAAACCCATATGGTGGAGGAGGCTACGTGAGAATCTGAAAATACTATAAGGGATAAATACCCCCACTTATTTGATAAGTGAATAAAATTGTGAGGACACAATTTTCAAATGGGGGGAAGGATTTAACATCCTAGGTAAATAAAGAAATAATACATTCTTTTTTTATTAATATTTTGTGAACTAAATATTAATTTTACTTTATAGGGGTTGCTATGTTCGACGGCGTACCCGATACGCAACAACGGGTTTCTTTGAAATCTCACGTTGAAGACTAATAATATAATAATATTATTTTAAATTGTAGTTAACTCCTAGCCATTTTATTCTCAGGAATAAACAAAACAAACAACAATATGATTATACATGAATGTTAAATAAAAGTTAGAGGCCTAAAACGAGAATGAATCTAATTTTAAGCATAATTTTCTTTAAAAGATCGATTTATACCCTTTTAATAGAAAACCCTTTTTAAATATAGTTTTTTTTCAGTTTTATATGTTCCATTTGACGAAATAAAATTATTCTTTAGAATCAGGGCATCAAATTTTACTTTGGGTTATTTTTTTGTATTATTATGATAAAATTTATTTTTTAAGGAATAGTTAAAAATACAGTATTTAAATTCAAAATTAACTTTTAAACTAATTTATTTATATGGTTATATTATCTTTTTAATTGATTTTTAAGTGTAAATAAATTATATTTTTACCAGTTAATCTAATTTTGGTCATTTCAATTAATTTCACTTTGAAATTGGACATAAATAAGTGCCAATATTTTGATAGTAAATATTTCTTAAAAACACACTATTTGTTTTGACAATTAAAAATTAATTTTAAATTAATTAATACAAATTATATGATTTAAATTTGGTAAAATAGACATCATTTTTCAAATTGTAATATCAATTATATCTTAGGCTATATTTTTGGTATTTTTCCGAAAAACATAAATTATTGATGAAAAGTGAAACCACTTAGTAGTAGTTCAAAAACTGACTTTTTCATTTAAATGAAATTTTACTACTTCTATGAATTAAATTTAGAAAATAAAACATACATATTTGTTATTTTTTAGAAAAATTTGGTTCAATAAGATGAAAATAATTTTTGGTGAATAGTAACTTTTGACTTTTATTTACCACGGTTAAAGGTAAATAGGGTAATTCAAGGTAAAACCAATATCATAATAATACCAAATTACATTAACACGTTTCCTAACCTTATTTGATGAGTCGTGTCCGACCTTGGTCATCCATGGGTGAATTTTGGGACCCCATGGGGCCACTTATGAATGATAATGACACTTTATTTTAATTAACTTAAAGTAAAGCCACAAATGACATAAACAAATATCGTTAGTAAATTAATTTTTACAAGGGGTTATATAAGTCATCATTTTGACTATAATTATAAATTTTAAATATAAAAATATTTCCTACATCATGGTATTTTTTTTATAATTTCTAGACATCAAATAAATTAAATTATTTGTGACACAATAATGATGGAGTGTTTAACTCACTAATAAAATATTTAAATAAATAAGATTATAAAGATTAAAATAACATCCAAAACCTGTCCAATTATAATTGAATGAATTTATTTCTAACACGATTCATATTATATTCTACTTTTAGGATTTTTGGACCTTTTTAGAAAGAAAATAATTTTGAAATAAAATAATTATTTCAAACTTTCCCTAAGAGCCCCACCCCCCTCATAAAATGACACCACTTCTAACCAATTAATCAAACTTCTAAAGCCTTTTTTCTCGTCTAAACCCTTCCCAAATAATCTCTCAAGATCCCTATCCTCCTCTTAGAAGCCTTAAATTTTCGATAAGGTACTTAAAGAAGTCCTTTTGGTTTAAACCAAAGGAAATTACACAAATTAAAGGTAACAATTCCGCTTAACTTATTTTCTTTTATTTTACTTCTCATGTCCCTAAATATTTTTATTCCTTTATTTTATAACAACACCTGTATCCTAAATATAATAGGATATTTTTATAATAAGTATTAGAAATTCACTTACACACACCTCCATCTAATGGGTGAAAAACATACAATTTCTGTGGATGGAAAACAAACGCCACACGATATAATGATTGTTTGATTATCTCCTACCGCCTCTCAAGGTGGACATTAGGCTGAAAATATATTTATATATGATATATATTATGTTTATGTTTTCTTTATTCTTCTATATTTCTCTTTTATATCATACCATTACGGTTTCCAATATGGGTAATCATGATAATTTCATTTCAGAAAGTGCAGACTTCCGCCCCCTCAAAGTGATATGAATCGTTAATTCCATATATGGTATGTATAAAAGATGGATTTAATGATATTATATATGTTATTATACTGTAATTATAATATAACTATGTATCATTATGTTTTAATTCCATTAAAAAAATATAAATGAATGTAGCGTTCATACGTACGTACAGCTTACCGTCTCCATGAATGGTGCATTTCATTTCTTACATCCAAATGTTATGTACTATTATAAATACATGTATATACTAGATATATATGATATATATGATATCTAAATCTTGAATATCATTCTGGATATAATGAACTTTTTACCATGTGGACAACTTGTAATTATAAGAAGTGCTTTTTTGACTCAAGTACCAAATATTGACAAAATTTCCATTGTTAACATAAATGATTACATAATGATTATAACATGGTAATAATTGATATAAAAAGAATAATAAACTTTAAAAATCTTCTTAATCAAGTAGAAATTAAATTTTGTTTTTTATTCAGGAGATTAAATAACGAACGGGTCAAGTCGGACAATGAGGTAAGGGACTTCATCACAATATCATTTCCTTGAGGCATATTTTGATAATATATACCTACTTCTTTTACATGGTGTATAATAAAACCCTTTGACTTTTACTTTCATTCAATGGGAATATTTTTCTACGAAGTGTTTTACTAAATGACAAACATGCTGCTTTAACGTTTTCAGCGACAATGACCTCTCTCCCACCGTAATATTTATTTGGATTCCTCTATAAGACTTAATGTTTTTCTAAAAAGAAAAGGAAATCACTTATTCCGTTTTTGTGTGTTTTGGTATTGAAAATGGTTTTTGAAATGGATTTATTATTTCAATATCTTAAAATTATTTCTTGTGATTGCAAATTAAATGTTATTAGTAAAATGTTTATATTGGAAATATTTTATGTGTTATGATTTTATAATGGTACTTGGACATTTGACAGGTGGTTACCTGATAAATCAAATGATGGGTGGTGCCGTGATAAACTAGGACGGGTGGTAACATTATATCCTCCAATGCATTGGGTATGTAATTCAGCCGTATGGATATTCCATTTAGTGATATTTGTGGAAGTTCAATGTATGGTTATTCCACTTAAGAAAGTTTATGTCCCCAGTTACCTTTATATGTTATGTGTTCTTTATATGGGTTTTATGGTAATCGTTTTGTTGCAAAAGGGTAAGCAATGATATTTTATTTAGTGAAGAGTATTTACTACTTCTTGAAGGTGAAAAGAATTACTTATGATAAAGTATTCATGGTTTACTTTTTGTTTTGAAAAAGTAACTATTTTACTTCTTTGTGAATCCCTTACTTATCTTTTTATGCTCATCCCTTTTTTTTGAAATGTTTATCACAGGACATATAGTGGAATAGGATCAAGGATGGGATCAAGGAAAATTCATGCTGTCAAAAACATGGAACTAGACATGTCTCATTTATTCAAGATTTATTATTTTAAAAAAAATTCGAAAATGAGTAGTAGTTTCTACATTGTAATTTTTGAGATTTAATGTAATTGTTATGCCTAATTCTCTAAAACTCTATACCTGAAAAGATCCTCAATATGAATTATTCATTTAATTCAAAATTATGTAATATTTAAGGCTGGATCCTTATTGAAATGTGCAATTGGAGCACATATATAAATGATGAATGGTACCTATGTTAAGGAAAACATTGAAACAAGTCACAATGATGTAATACAGTACTAAACCAAAGTAAAAAAATAAAAACATGTAAATAGATCCACAGCATCGCAAGACTTAGCTTGGTCCCATGTTCCCCAGCTCCACAACAGTCAAGTATCTGAAGTAGAAGGGCATTTTCCCTTATTTATATCTACTGTAATATAATCTATTTGGGCCAAAAAGCGTGACCCAAATAGGGTTTCAGATGATTCCCAGTAGGGAACCACCCAATGATCTGTGCCTAACAGTCAGTGAATATATATGGTAGGCAATAAACAAAATGAAGCAGTAAACAAGGATGTACTCAAAAGTAAACAATCCTAAAATTTCAATTACATTCATTTTAATTTACTAGTTAAGTAACCAACAATCATAAGTTACCCTATGGGATGTACTCACAGCCTAACCCCTCTGGTTCAACCAATCAAACACCATCAACCCTCTAGGAAGTACTCACACTCTATCCCCTTTGGTTCAGCTTTAGAAAAGACACTTTGAGGAATCAATCATAGTAAATTTTCTCTCCGGTCTCATATTAATAACAATAGACACTCTGGGGAAGCACCAAAAATCCAATTCCCCCCTCGGTCTCCTAACAAGGAACTAAAAAGACTTTTATAGATCACAATCTACATCCCCCCTATGGTCTCAAAATGTAAAAGTAAACAGAGACTCTGGAGAAGCTCTCAGCGTCCATTCTCCCTATGGTCTAATACACCAGGTTCCCACAACCCTATGTAAATCAAACACACACAAATGATAAATGGTATCTAATTTAAGCCTCAATAACTACTTGGATAAATAGACTACAACATTTCATAGCAAGACAGATAAAAGTCACTCCATCCTAACAACATTAGGCATAGAAAACAAATAATCCTAACAGGAAAACCTACACCAAACTATCAATATCATGGAAACATGGGAAACACATCCATAACATGTTAAATAACCATATTTACCATCATAAGTTCTTTAATCTAGAACACAAGGCATAACAAGAAAATAATAGGGCTAAAAACCATAAACACGCAATACCCAAAATAAGGTTATTGGGAACTTTTTCACATATAACTCAAAGAATGACTATGGAAAGGCACAAACCACCAACCTCAGAATTGTACGATCGATATACTCAAACCCCAGGCCTTGAATTACCCAACAATTCCATATATTTATTAAAATTCTAAAAAAATTCAACTGAGGATATCTCACAAAAGAAGAGGAATCAGGAAATAAGGCTCTAGAATGAGGAAGATCTTATTGTGGTAGTTCCAATGATGTTTATGGTAGTAGATTCGAATAATGGATAGCGAGTCAGGGGTTTGGAGAAGAATCACATTGTACAGTCTCTCTTGGATGAGACGAACAAAGAAGAATGGTTTTCTATCGAGTAGATGCAACCCCGGTCCTTTTAATTAAATAAAAAGAAAGCACATGGTGTGTTCTTAAAAGGTGCATGGAGTGCACATACCTTTATCAGGACCTGCATTAGGTGACCCCTAGGTCACCCCACATGGCCATGTACTTGGCTATAACATGTCCATCACACGACTACCCACGGAAACTGGGTACATGCCATGTACTTATAAGTACACACAGTGTACTCCTGAAATTTCCAAAAACTCCTCTTTTTCTCAAAAACAACTAGATAAAAAATATATACCTGAAAAGGATATCTAGGGAACAAGGCACCTACCTCAACATTTTACGATCTATAAACATGAAGCTTATGCCTTGAATATCCCTAAAATGCTGTAGATCAACAGAAATGCTAAAAATGTTCAACTGAGGATATCTCACGAAAGAAGAGCAATCCGGAAATGAGGCTCTAGATGAAGAAAGATATTACAGTGGAGGTTCCAACTCAATCAACGGTGGTCAATTCGGATAACGGATGGCGATTTGTGGTTTGGGAGAATAATCGTGTTGTATGGTAACTCCTAGAAGAGATGAATATAGCAGAAGGGTGTTTTGTTGATTAGATGTGACCACATTCTATTTAATGAATAAAACGAAAGTATATAGTGTGTTCTTAAGTGGTACACAGCATGTTCATGCCTTTACTAGGCCCTACTTTAGGCGGCCTCCAGGTCACCCCACACGGCCATGTACTCGACCATTACACAGCAAGCACACAACTACCCGCAGAAACTGGGTATACGGCGTGTACATATAAGTACACGATGTGTACTCCTGAAATTTCCATAAACTCCTCTTTTTCTCAAAAACAAAAATAAAATAAAGACATACATGAAAAGAAGATCCGGGTTCATAAAAATAAATCCATATATCCCAATATATGCATTTGTTTGAGAAACTTGAAGACATAATAATTTTGGAAAACATTAACCACACTATTTCAACCCGAACCCCCCCCCCATATAGTGTGGATATCATATTCACTACCAATCAAAGATCGTAACATAGAGTTGGATATGTTATCCAATCATATGTAACTCTCACATGTGAATTTTATGTAATGAATATATCTCCACCAAATACATTCATTATTGGATGAACAAATTGGTTCATCAGTAATACATTTTTTAATATTTATCCAGGGATGTAGTTGATAACTAACCTAGTATTTCATCTAGAGTTAAAAAATTTACACTTTAGAGTGATCAGATCGGTATCAACTTTAGCCACTTCAAAATATAAAAATAGGTAATCTGGAATAAAAAAACATCTAGATGTATATATTATGAATAAATATGTTTTTATTTGTCATATATGATGTATATATTTTACGATTTTTTTGACTACCCAACAGTAGAAATCCTAATGGTTATATATACCAAAATAATTAGGAACTTGATAAACAGAGAAGAAAATATGCCAAGGATGATCTCAATGTCGAAAAAATAAAGGGGAAATTCATTTTGTATAATGATAATAAATTAAGAAAACAAGTTTTCATATATTATGGTAAATATCCGCCTAAATAATCTTGTACATGATGCATAGAGTATTTGCCTATTGAATAACCTTGTGATTTTCATATTTAATTTTTTCATTTTATTCAAAAAGCCCAATTTTTAATTTATCATATAAATATTTTTAAAACAATAAAATGCATATAATAATAAAAAAATAGTTATGTATGGATGTAGATTCATTTTAGAAATCATTTTCTGAGAAGACACAAAAGTAAAAAAAATTCTTCAAAGTAGTTTAGTCAATGAATAATTTCTAATGATTTATTTTTGGGAAACACTTCAGAACTGAAGAATAACTAAAAAAATCATAATATTGTTATAATAAAATTCTTTTAATCAAGGATTTATGTATTATAATAATAACAGAAGGATTTAACTAAGGTTAAGAGTAGCCAATTATAGATATTCGTAATGAAGATAAAGGGTCTAGGAAATTCATTATATGCTTATAAAACTATTCATAGTGAATATACTGAGAGGTTGAATAAAAAATTGAATTACAGTGTGATCTCAAATGCAGATGAAAAATATACCATTAACATGAGAGGTCTAGGGATGGAATTCAATCTAAAAAACATTAAGTGACATAATCTACTCTTTCCCATTAGGTTAACTGAATAATTTTTCCATAAAATTTCATGATGCTATTATTTCTCTTAAATTATTTTTTATTTTTTCAAATAATGGAAATAAATAATATATTGATATATTTATTATTTTATTAATAAAAATAGTAACCTTTTTCCGTAAAATATTTTAATAAATTTTATTGTTTCAATTTTTAATGAAACATTCAAAATTAGTTGTAGTCAAATATAGCTGAATAAATATATTAAAAAATAGACTATTAAATCAAGGATATAGTTGAATGTGGAAAAAAAATTCACCCGGAATATAATGCAAGCTAGGGTTTTTTCTTAAAAAAATGTCATGATACAAAAGATATCATAATTATTATTTTTGGAATGAAATCACGGTTCATTGGTCATTTTTAATGTTTTGAATAGTTTGGAGAAAATTCAATATATTTGTGGTATAACATTCCAATCACAGGACGGAAAATGAGCGATATAAAAAGCTGAAGTAAAAAATTAAACGGATATAAATTATAATTATATTAGGAAAAGTACACATAATATAGGAATAAATCTATCCATCAATAATAGGTTTTAAATATTCAAAAATCTCGATGAAAAGTTCATTTTGAGTTATAATACTGATAAATAATACTATTTCAAATTATCCAATATTGTACAAATATTTAATACATTATGAATAAAAAAAATATGTGAAAGAAAAATAGGAGTACTGATAGTCAGTTCACCATGTAGGGTATCCAAAATGAAGGTATTAAAAAAATACATTTAGAAACATTAAGAAGGATGTTACACCAAAAATACGAAGATGTGTCTATTATTGAAGAAGGGGAAAAATCATGGATCACTATAAACAATCCATTATTTTTGTTTTTGTTGGGGAAAACAATATAAACTGTGAAAATCAATATATATTACGAGAAAAATGTCTGTTTTAGTGGAATTAATCCGTAAGAATATAGAGAAATTTAAATTTTCTGAGATGTTTCCATAAAATAGTCACACTAGAATCCAAGAAAATCTATATTTAAGGTGCACAATTTCTAGCAATATTCCATTATAAAACATGATCCAAATTCTAGAATAAGAATAAATTATGATATATATAAATTAATCAAGAGGTTATTTCATTTATTATGTTATCTAATGTATAAAATAATATCACACTTCAGGAAAACTATAAAATATGAAGGAATATCATAATTCCTATTGAGATTTTATTTGAATGTCAATAAAATATGAATTAATATTTCGTTGAAAATTTATCCTAAAAAATTAATCTTTATTTTTAAAAGAAACTCCCAACCTTGTACCCGTACAAAATGAGTTGTAGGGAACCCAATAAATTCCTCTATATTATTTTTTGGTTTTCAAATAGGGAATTAATGGTGGACTATTATAATACAGTGTTGTTTAATTTCCATGAATAACATTCAATAGCCTGGATGATCTATATTAAAATGATATATCACTAATACATGAGTCATTGAATAATATTTTTAATAACAATGACTGTAGTTAATCTAAACAATCCTTAGTTTTTGATTTATGGACTTAAAATCTTGAAAGAGAGCTGAGTGAACCAGAATCCAGAGTAAATTATTATGAAGCTATAATTTTTTGATATTGATTAATTCTTCAATGGTGGCCTAATAAAAATAGTAGGATGAAGAATGGTGTGACCATGATTGTATGTAAATAGGATAAAAACAAAACTGAATAAATTCAATGTTCCTCATTCGTAAAAATAATTAGATAGCACAAAATGTTCCCATAAAGGATTTGAGGCATGCTACTTATCTGGAAAACGGATTATTATCCTTTTGACTTTTGGTCTCCTTTATTCAATTTTTTCTTGTTTTTTATTTGAAATTTTATTTTTAATTTTTTTAAAAAAAATTGAATCTTTTGATAAAATATTTTTTAGTTTTTTCGTGGTTCTTTTTTTATATAAGGGATCCAATTCTTCCCGAAAAAAATTCAAAAAACTGTTGAGAGAATATGAGATAATTAAGGAAGGATAATATTCTATATTGTCTATATATTAAATGATATTATTTTAAAACATTAGCTGGATATTTAATATTTTAACAAGACATTATTTTTCTAATATATGGATATTTTAATATATGATTGATATATAAATACTCTGAGAAACTAGCTAGAGTTATATGATTCATCCATATGTTTTTTCAAATATTGATTTGAATGATACCCTTATATTGTTATAGAAATTTATAAATGAGATTTTTCTTAGTTTAGATAGTATTAACATTAATTTATAATACACTAAATGACTTTTATATGAAGGAATTTGATGAATATGGAGCTTCGAATTTTGTGATTTATTATAAGGTTTACAAAATTTTATAAAATGAGTCTTAATTTAACACTTATGCTATAAATATTTAATAAAGAGCATTACAAAAATATGATGATGTCCTAACGTGATATGAGGATTTCAGATGGGATAAAGTAGATAAATAAAATTTGAGAAGGATAAAGATAGTTTTTCATAACACAGCCCACTAGGGTCCACTTGGAATGTGATAATCCAAGTGTGACTGCCCCATGACCGCCTATAATAGGCCAGGGGTGAGAGACTAGTGTCGAGTGGACATAACACTCCCTCTAGATTCCTTAGCTTATGAAACCTATTTTTTCACAAACAGACATCTCCAAACTCATACAATGATTAAATTTAAAGTAAAAATGAAACCACATTCATTCATATATTTAAATCCATAACTTTTAGTACAAATAAATTGTATGAAGTAATAATGGCCAAATAAATGAACAAAAAACATTTTAGGGTTGTCCAACATGATTTAAATAGGGGAATATAGCCATATGCGACTCATGAAATAAACAGCAGTATTTCTAGCCCAAATATTATCTTCATCTACTCCTGGCCCATTGAAAATCTTATTGAATATACATTCATCTTCTTAAGTAATGACACATTTGGGAAGATCAAATATAGGGGTGAGTATGAAAATACCCAGTAGGATACCCTAAAATCACCAAATATACAGAATCAATATGGAATTCAGATCATCATACGGTTACATTAACAAAATACAAAACATAAAACTAGAAAATCAAGATATACTCATAGTAAAGACACAGTATCAAGCTATAGTCATAACTACATTCCTAGATTTGGATTCCTGATCAAAGGATCTATAAAACATTATTCATGAATAACACACACCATAAGTCAGATAAAAATGATTGCATCCATCTGGGATGTTGTGCTCATCAAGTCTTTCCAAAATAAGTTCACACAGGAAGATAGAATACATTTTCACATATATGGGAACTGCACAATGTTCCATGGGGTATACCCACAACACAATACGGATTAACCCTATATATATGGGATATATGCGTGTGTATTTCATATCATGAATATTCTGAGGACCCCACTAAGATATGTTAATTATGATAGGCAATATAACTCTAGACCTCATAGAGGGTTTCAATCAACTATATTTTTTTTGATGTTCCTTAGAGGGGATCACTATCTAATTCATAGGATTATATTTCAATATTAACATACATATAAGGGATGAGGGTAATTCACCCTACCAAAACATTTCCAAGATGAAGGGACAAAGCGATCAAATCCATCTTTGAATAAGTAAATGGTGTGTCTCTTCATTATAGGTTCTACCTGTGTATCATGGAATGTTCCCATGTACTTTCCTATGTACAAATATTTATTATATTGTAATTTTTCATGTATAAGTGCATGGATATACCCATGTACTCCCAGAGTAGTCAGGTGACTATCCATGTTCCAGGACATGTAATCCTAGAGTACAAAGTGAGTCACTAGGTTGGGTCACAGGTCATGTGACACGTTTTGAAAATAATGTTACACAAATATCCTCAATGGAAACCCTAGTTCCATATCCATGGCCCCAAAAATGTGTATTTATAGATTACATATTTGTATAATGATATTTTACAGAACCCAAAGATCTTTATTATATTTCATCTTCCACTGATGACTTCTACGATTCCCACAATCAAACTGACCAGATATGAGGAATCTATCTTTCCCATACCCCACCATCACATGTTTTATAGAATCCAATCACCCAATTTGATCAGGAATCAATACAGTCACACTACACCAGTACTACCTGCTAAAAACCCAAAACATGTATCCATAATATGAATTCATTGATCATCACTCATCAACGTTCCCCATAATCACTACCTCAACCGCATTCATATCTACATTATTTATTCTATTAACCAATTAATGGTTTTGGAAATATAAAATACCAGGTATTGATTGAACTACATCCAAAAGTAATTTTCCTTTATGAATGTGTGAATAATTGAAGAATATATTCACAAAACATAAAAATGAGGAAAATCCACCAGCCAATATTTGTTTTGTCCTTGATTCATTTCTATTAAAATTATGAATTAAAAGACTAAAATAATCAACAATATAAATCCTGGATCCCAGATAATAGCTAACCCATACCTGTAATTTTCTTAATCCATGTGTCAATCTACTAGTTGATCAACTCAAATTCATCATGGGAAAATAAAATGTGGTTAAATCAATATAGAAAAAAATACCAACTCAGCATTAAGTGATCTCTGAGGAATAGTGATTCCATGTAATTTTAGTGAGCGAGATCATCGATTTCTGTTAGAAAACCAATCACTAAAGAACGATCTTTCAATGTTATTCCATAGAATATCTACCACCAAATCCTCTCTAAAATTATAATGTTGTGAGTACAATCTTCAAATTTGTATAGAACTAGATTCGTATATAATTTTATTAGGTCACTACGTCTTCAATTAAAAAATAACAATTTATTATTTATGACTTTGATGAATATTTAAGAAACTATCGATGTTTAAAAAATTTATATCACAGCTAGGGTAAATCCTGCATGATGGATTCAACAACTGTCTCTGATTTCTGATTCGAGAATCTATTTAAAATTTATTCCTCTTTTCTAGTAAAATATTTCAATCGGGATATTAATATATTAAATATTTTTCAAATATCAATTATTGTCTCACTATTCCTTGGAATCATGCATCGTCTCAGTGTTTGGAATTGAAAATATTACAAAATATACTCAAAAACATTTCATGAAAAAATAGAGACATTATATTCTCCCCAAATTAGGGATTTGCATTTTAGTAATTAAAAAATGACTCACAAATAGATGTGGGTACTTTGTATGCATTCAAATCACCAAATCCCTGGTACTCTCCTAAAAACTCACATTCTCCCACTGAACATGCACTAAAGGTATCACTCACCCACATTGGTTATTATTCTTTTAATGCTCAATATATTTTCGGTACTCCTTATAATTTTCCCCATCCTTGATGTCTAGCTCACCCAACATGATAATATGTGCCATGTTGTGCACCTACCTACATAGCTTTGAAACATGGAAGAGATTGTGTACCGGTTCTAACTATAGAGGTAGTTCCAAAAGGTATTCCACCTAGAAGACCCTATGAATTATTTGGAAATTTTCAATGAATCTCAGAGATAACATTCCTCCCCATAGAATTATCCACAATATAGGTCGAGGTTAGACCTATGGGGACACATGGTATTCCTCCCCAAACTATAAAGGCCACATTTATTTGTCATCATAAGGTTTATGATGGCACTATGCATTTATAATCCTCTCTTGGAAGATCTATACAATCTATATCATGGAACTCACCAACTCTTGGCTCATAATTTTAACCCTCCTAGGATGGTCTTCTATAGTGTTGACCAATAGGGTCACTCATACATGGTCTTGAATGGGGTCATTCAAATTATGTAATGGTATATTTTGTTTTATGGAACCACCAATAGGGGTAGGTGATCCTCCTAACTATATTCTAAGTCCAACATGAATGTACACAATATATTCTCTTGGACTTGAATGGTCATCCAAGTCGAGCATTAGTTTGGAGGTGGAAATACAAGTCCAAATATAAAATATTCACAAAGGATTCTTCAACACCCTTAAATAATTGAGATGCGAAGTGGGAATCAAATTCAAAAATGATTAAATAGAGAACTCCATGGAGTTTCACTATCTCTAGCAAGTAATGGTGTCCCATGTTCTCTAGTGAACTCTCCTCATGGATACCTAGGAAGTAGGCTAACTTGGTGAGACTATCTATGATAATCCAGATGGAATCATGTCCTATAGGCATCCCTAGAATCCTTTTCATGAAGTCTATTATTATCTCATACCACATAAACCTTGTAACATTATGGGAATGAGAAAAACATGTTGGAACCATGATATCAAACTTTACATGATGAAAATTAAGGCATTGAGAGACAAAATTTGTAATTTATTTCATCATTTCTAGCCACTAAAACTAATTTCAAAGGACCATGTATATCTTAGAAACACATGGATATATCAAAAAATTATTCTTAGGAAACTCCACTAAAAACAGCATTTGTACTATCGTTCTTCATCTGAAACTGATGACTTTGGTCTCACCTATATAAAATCCATTAGGGAACATCTAGTAGATATCAATGTATATAGGGTTTCAAAATCAGTATCTCTATATTGAGCTTCCCAAACTCACTAAAAATGTGGCGGGGAATCATTTATTTATAGATGTTACGTTACGCTATTCCCATCAACTAAGGATTACTGTAATGAGGCTAAACCCTTTTATAACTTGCTGAGTAACTACAATCATTATCTCGTACTGAGAGAATATGATACCAAGGTCTAGACTATAAGTATAGACATTTTATAATTCATAATCATATATTAAATCTACAAATTTCCACAATCTAAATTCATGATCATTTTGAGAGTATATATTTTTGATACTCTTTTGGTTATAATAGATGGTAAACCATGCACACCTAAAGTTCTGTTTCCACACCTTTAGTGCTAAGACTGTCAAAAATAGGTCAAGATAATGGGAAACGTATTATTTCTCATGTTTTTTCAATTGACATGAACCATTGGGAATCACTACATGCCTCTATATCAGATTAGAACCAAAACTGTCCATAACACTTTCTAGAACATTGTATACTCGAAACACTAATTCCAAAATCTCATAATGGGAGTCCTCATCAATCACTTATTTGAATACTAAAAAGAATAGTGTAACCCCCCTATCCACATGAATGGCTACCCCTCTTGGGTCTAAACTACCAATAAATTTTATATCCTAGAGAAATGGGGTATGAATCTTTTGTAGTATATTTCCAACCCAAGGAATCATATAACCTTCATTATGCTCTTGGTGGATCCATAGCCAACACATCTTCAACCTTCATCTGGACCACTATTACACCATTTGTTGAGATGACATATCTTTGAATCCGGAACTCTGGAATATATATCTAACACCTCAAAAGTTTCTCATAATTCGGTTCTCTCATAGTACATCCTAGACCATCCCCATGTGTCTTACACAACCCACAAACATTGATTTCACTAGGATATCATAAATAAATACTTGAACAACCCGTTCTAATATAGTCTAAAACAGCTGGTTCATGAGTCCCATGAACACTAATGGGTAATTCATCGTAAAAATGTTCATTGGAATGTACACATAATTACTATAATGACATTGGAAATCCGTTTTCTAAATATCTGTATTATGTACTCAATATTGGTGAAATACAGGTATGAGTTTAGTCTTTGAGAACCTTCGTGACACTCTAAACAGATCGAAGTGGTCATAAACCCTCAGCAGTGGATACTTGCTCTTCAGAGTTTCCTAGTTTTGGTTATGGTAATCTAGGCACAACCTCAAGATCTCATATTCCATATTTTAGAATAACCTCGTGGTTACCTAGGGTGAAACATAGGTTCAAAAGAAGGCCATTATTTGGAATTCCTCAAACTATACCCTGGAATCACGAAGCCCAATGATAGTTATCCAATATGCTAGTGTCAATATCGGGGTCACCCTAAGGTGTAAGTATATGAATAATTCTATCCCATGTTGGGGAGGTAATACTTGAATTTCCATTGGAAGGATGTCCTCATAGTCTTCTACGACAATTGAAAACTAAAATATCATTGCATGCATCACAAAAAGAGAAATTCTAGGTGGTTGGTGTGTAATAGACTACACACTCCTATGAATGAGGCCATCCTACTCCCCCCATGATTAATTTTTTCCCACAATGGAAAACCTTATCCCATCCCTATAGACACACTACATCCTCTTTGGAAATCATTTTTATTGTCATAATCTATAAATAACTAATCCATACCTTCATCTCACGATATAATACCTCATTGATGTAAAAAATATTTCTTGAAGGAAACTCTCACCTCTAATAGTCAGGTCATACAAGTTCAAAAAGTGTGTGATCCCTAAGTTTCCTCCATTATTAGTCAAAAAGCACATTGATCGAGCTAACGGAACAATTGGAACGTCTATGTGTATAAATAGATAATTCTAAATAATGTAAGGGATCAGACTCATTTCAATCAATATCATAACTGAAGAATAGAAGACATCTCTTGTACATAATATGAACCCTCAAGCCTCTAGGTCATTAGACTCAACTGCCTATATCTACCCTTTCCCTCTTTCCCCCTGGCTACTTATCCTGGTGCGGACCACCTAGGGGTGCTGGAAAACATTCAAAACATTTATCACCTACAGATGTTATCCCAATACCACTACCACATCCCCCATCATGAGGACCTTCTATATCATGCCACAGTCTCTGCCAAAGAGGAATATCCACTGCCTTTCTATCCACCTCTTGTTTGATTGAGAAATCCTCTGGAAGATTTCCATGAAATTCATAAGTGTAGAAATGACTCTCTCTATGATGACTAGTTACTTCATGTTAGAAAAGAACTACATTCCCTATTTCTTTTTGTTAGATCACACATCCATGTCCATGTGTCTATCATTTGTTACCCATATCCAAATTATCCACTCACATGTGACCATGATCAGCACCAGTTTTTTGTGTCTTCTCATCTATGAAACTCTCGACCACTAAATCACACACTACCACCACACCATAGGTATTAATTCAATGATTTATAACACTAGATCTGATGTCTCTATATAGACCTCACTTGATATTCTAATCCTAAATGAACTGATCAGTCACCATATACATCAATTAATTATAGTGGTTGGTGAACTTCAATGAATATGAATACATAGTCACACTTTTCTTATGAAGGTGTAAAATAACGTGGATGCACAGAATCTTAAACAATGCTGGAGAAGAATTCTCTTTAAGAAGGTGCTCAATATATAACTATAAAATAGTTATCTTATCATATGATTGAGTCACTTAGCCCTAAATTCATCCCATAGAGGCATACATAAATATCACTTTTGGGACCACTGTCTGGTCTTCTTGTGTCTAGATGATAAGAAAGACTAATTTCCCTACCACAACCAAGTCGTCTTCCTCCTAGGGGTATAGATCACTTCAAAAACTAAGCCATCAATGTCAATAAATCTCATAAATAATTCTTATCATGCACCCCTAAACATTTTTTATTACTGATTCCATCTACTCCATGAAATTTGGTGGTAAGACTAATGCACTACTGGGATTTAACACCTCTTGAATAGTTCTTTATATTGATTCCTCATCACAGAGGGGATCATCCACTTTATATTTATATGTAAAACTAGATAGAAAAAATCAAAGAGAAATCATGAAATGGAAAATATGTACCACAATCAATGATTATATCTGGATAGATGAGTTAAGAAGAACCAAAAAAATAGAAACTATTTCTATATGATTCTTGTGGAAAACATTTTCCCTCTAACCAGTTCTTATATGTACATAGTCAACAAGAATGTAGTTCGAGTCCTGGTGAATGGATACATCGACAGCCGCACCAACACTGGAGTACCTAGATTAGGATCTGAACACATAACACATAATATTATTTTGATGAATACAAAGAAAATACAACTGCTAGAAAAATTATCTAGTACCCCATTACATATATGAAACTGCCTCTTAGATGAATTTTTCATCGCCCATCCCACTGGGGTTCACCTGGTCAGTAATAAGACAAGTGTGACTTCCTTATTCCCACCTCCAATAGTTATGTTGATGGAGACTAGTTATGAGTTGGCTTAACAACCACACAGGAGGCATTAGACTATTTTCCTTTGACGCACACACACCCACACATATCCAAGATCATATAATGATTTCATATAAAATAAAACTGATACTAAATACATTCATAAATCTAAATCCCACAATCAGAGTACAAAAAATTACTAGGAAGTAAAATAGGGAAAAATACAATCCCAACAAAAAACACTAAGGATGTCTAACCCGATAGTAATGGGGGAATATAGTAAAAAGTGACACCTATAATGAACCATGGGGTACTTTTTATTATCTAATATCATTTTCTCCGAGTTCATTGAGAACCCCATCGAACTATCAGTTGTTATCATAATACTTGACATGTTTAGGTAGAGACCATGTAGGGTTGACTAGAACAAAAGACAATATGACTCCCTAAAATGACTATACATAAATCATCAATAAATAATTTATATCATTATAGGGATTTTTCAATATCTTACGAGATATACCACAAAGAAAAAAAAGATATAATCATAGTATACACACAATAACATAGTTAGGTCACAAATGCATTGCCATCCTAGGACATATGCTACATGGTTCCATATAAATCTCATATGGGGAGATAGACTCCATGAGTTAGATTAAAAAAATTGAATCCATCCATGATATCATGCTCATTGGGTCTCTCTATAAGAATAATGCAATGAATTTATGAAGATATCCAAAAACATATGGGGGCCACACCGATTACCACATGGTATACCAACAATCTAACCTGAATTAACCCACTATGTAGCGGATCGGTGATCATGTATTGTTCGTCATTACGATCCTACTAACCACACCTAGGGAAGATTATTATGATGATAGAGGACCTCACTCTAGGACTCAAGGTGGGATTCTAAAAACTATATTCGAGACTGAAGTTCCTTAGAGGGGAGAAAAATACTATTCATAGGATATGATTCCATACTAAACCCATAAATATATGATTATGGTAACACACCCACCAGAAACTTTTCCACCCTAAAGGGAAAAGGAGGTCCATGAAATATTTTAATAAGTGCATTAAATTTACTTTATGTACATGTATTTTCTATTTGGTATCGATTATACTCATATATCATGTATTGTGTCTCTTTCTATGCTCGTTTCCACATCGACATGCATGTGTAATTTTATGTGTTCAAGTGCAAAACAATACCAATATACATTTGGTCTAGTCCTGTTCTTTTTCATGTTCTTATCCTTGTGTGTCAGCTACTCCTAGAGTACATGTCGGGTCAACAGTTCAGGTCACAGGCTATGTGAGACATGTCACATTTCGTGTGTCAATTATCTCATCCATGTAAACCCCACAGCTATAGCTATGTTGCTATAAAAGTTTTATATATGGATTTTTCCAGAATCCATGGGTCATCACATGGGGGCCTTTTCCACCACTATTTAATGTGATTCTAGCCACCAAACTCACTAGAGAAGTGGTTCTGTCCCAACTAAACATTTTCTTTTCTTTCTCCCCAAAATTTTGCAACCTAACTTGACCAGGATCCACTATCATTGGGTTGTGTCATTGATATATATTGAATACCCACAATGGGTATCCCAAAATCTAAATTTTTAGATCATCATACTTCATTGTTCCCCACACTCATAGCCTCTATTACATCTATATCTTTGGTATTGAATCTTTTCACCAGATAAAATTTTCACAACAATTAAATATCTAGTATTCACCGAACCATATCCCAATGATTTTTTTTGTGATAAATGTGTGAATAAAAGGATTAGAAATGTACAAAACAAAAAATGAGGAATATAAATTGGATAATTATTGTGTTGGACATGATTATTTTACATTATAATGAGGAACAAAGAGATATAAAAAATCAAAAATATAAATCAGCAATCTGGGATAATATCTAACATGTACCCACAATATTCATCATTTGTGAGTCCACAATTTGGTTTATTTATTATAATTAATCATAGGAAAATAAAATGGGGTTAAATATGTAATGCCCTGACTGCAGTTACCCAGAGTCGGTGCATTATTTTAAAGCATTATCATGATTACAAGGATCAAGTCCCGAAGGACCGATCGGTTTAGTAGTCTTGGAAAATAGATTACATACATTATCATTACATTACAATTTGAAACATAAAACACAACGTAAATAGTTCTTTGATAAATCTATTATTACCTTTAGCTTAACCCTGCATATCAATCATAATACACTTCTTGGAAACCTGGGAAAAATAAAACATAGAAAGGGGTGAGCTCAAATTATCAGTAAGGGTAAACAATACAGTGGAAAATGACATAAATATTAAGCATGGTGAATAATTGAAACCACATGCCTTTAACAATAATAAACATGAATACTTTTATGGAAATAATATGAGTTGAGTAAATAGTGCCATAATAAATCATAATCATTGAAATTCTACTAGTCGAATAACCATATGAACCATCAATATTATTTCCATAATGAGGGAATGTATAATTCTAGACACTCTAAAACATTTTTTCAAGGCCTTGGCCAAGACGTCTATAAATAATTAATGCCTCGGCCAAAACCATATATCAAATTGGGAAAGTTCCTCGGCCAAGTCCATGTCTAGTTTTCTCATGAGGCCTACCGATGCATCGAGGAGTTATAGCGAGCTCCATTCGTCACTTACTATGTCCAATACATTCCCCATATGAAAAGTATGAAACATAACATAAACATTCGTATAAGAACTAGGATACAAAATGTCAATACTTTAACCATAAACCATGAATGGTATAAAAATAACACATCCACAGTCAAACATATCACAAAACCTTCAATACAATATGGATGTTTTGTGTCATAATAAATCAACTTCAAAACAAGTTTAAAATCCATTAAAGGATTTTACATAGATGGAAATGATTTATAAAACACTTTAATTTAAATATCCCTTTTCATGAAAACATTTAAAATTAACACAATTTAGAAATGAAGACATTTAAAAACAATTTTGAATCAAAGTTTCCCATAACACTTTGAAAAATTTGAAAATAATTGTTATTTCAAAACATTCATGTCCATATAAATAAATCCTTAAAATCATTTTGAAAACATGGACATTAATTAAAAAGATATAGAAAGATAAATCTTTAAAACAATTAAAATTATTATCTTGATAAAGAGTAACTTTCACAAATCATTAAAATATTCATTTTGAAAACATTTTTATGAAAAATGGTCATGGATGATAAAAATGACCCAGTAAATACTTTCACATAAACAATCTCGGATAATAATGAGATTAAGGAATTAACCTGCACCGATTTGGTAACATACGAAACATACACCACATGAAAGAGGTATCGTATAATGAATATGTAAATACATCTAAATTAAAGCGTATTACACAAAGAATACAATTATGGGCAGCACATACACCACAAAAAAGGTAATGGTGGCAATAAGGCCTAAATCTCACGGAAATAAGGAGTGAGATGAAAACCTCTTTCCTTGTACTTTTCCTTTTTCGAGGTTAGGGTAATCTCTTGTATAATGGTTAAAGGATTTTTATTAAATTATACAAGAATAATATACATTAATATGATATCATATATTATCTTTTAACATTGCTTTGTTGATAATATCTTAGTATTATCGTCGTTTCGGGTTTAACTTACACGTTTTATTTTATATGTTTTGTTACATAAGATGTGTTTGTTATCGACATGTTGTATCTTATACATATCAAGAATGACATATAGTCCGTAAACATTATTTTTAATCATAAAATGAAAATTATACATGAATGGATATGATGGGGAATTAATCTCATCGCGTTCGTGGAGATAGTAGTTCGTACGTACGCACGAACACTACTTCCATTTCATTTTTCATTTTAAAAGAAATCAAAACCAAATAATAAATAGGAATATTATTATTACAATATAATATAATATCTTATATGTGTTACTTATGTTCATTAATACCATCCTTTATATGTTCCATGTATGGTATAAACGAGTCATATCACTTTGAGGGGGTGGTAGTCCGCACTTCCTCAAATGAAATTATCGTATATATATACAACATGAAACGAATAATGGTATGCTATAAAATGGAATTACAGAGGATTATATATAAAATAAAAATAATTAACATCATATTTAATTATAGTTCCATCATAATGGCCACCATGATATGTGGTAGGAGATAATTGAACAATTATAGTTTCGTGAGGCGTTTGGTTTCCATCCACAGAAACATTATGTTCTTCACCCATTAGATGGAGGTGTGAGTAAGTATAGTTTGAATAATTCTCATAAAAATATCCTAGTATATTTAGGATACTGGTTTTTTTACAATAGAAAAGAATAAGAAGATTTTATGGTTTGGAGAAGTAAAATAAAATAAAAAAAGCTAAGATAAATTGTTACCTTTAATTTGGGTAACTCCCTTTGGTTTGAACCAAAAATGACTCATGAAGTGCCTTCTGCCTAAGGTGAGGCTTCTAGGAGGAGGAGAGGGATGTAGGGAGATTAATTGGTTATAGGTTGGTTGAGCCAAAAGGATTTAAATGTGTGAGAAATTGGTTAGAATTGGTGTCCTTTTATAAGGGGGAGGAGGGGCTCTATAGGAAAAACATAAAGAATTAATTTATAATAAATTCATATTTGGTTTCTAATGGCTCCAATGTGGATTATTCAAATTATAAGGTGGGTATAGGTCGCAATACACTTATCAAATATGTTTTATATAGGTTTGGGTAACTTTATTAACCTTATATTTTAGTTTTAAACCTTAGTTACTTAGTTTGACATTTACCATGTCACTTTGTATTTTTATAATATATATTTAATAAACATACTATATACCTCCAAGCGACCCCAAAGTGGTCCATTAATGATACACCTATCTGGATACAAGTCCTTGTGACAAAAATTAGATTTTAAGGAATTTAATATCATTTAATAATATGATATTTGTTTTAAAAACTCTTTTATATCAATTTTGACACAATTTGGTATTTGATTTTTTGTGAAAATCATAACAGCATGATTACTTAGAAAAAAGTTAATTAAATCAATACTAACATGTCATATTAACCTATAAAATTCGTGTAATACATTAAAAGTCTCAAATTATATTTATTTGGGTATTTATAATATCACTTATTTTAATATTTCAATAATAAGGTAATTACTGCATCATGATTGTGTCATATATATTTTTAATTTTTCAATGTCTAAAAATTATAAATAAAATACCATTATGTAAGAACTATTTTTAGATTTCTAATGAATATTTATAGTAGAAAATATAATATATATAACCCTATGTAAAAAAATGATTCCTAAAAGATATATGCTTATGTCATTTTTGTATTTACTTTAACTTAATTAATATAAAGTGTCATTATCACATACAAGTGGATCCATGGGGTCTCAAAATAGACCCAAAGTTCCCCATGGTCAGAAATGTATCAACCAATAGTGTTAGGACACGTTTTAGGGTAAATTAATATTATTATAATATTATTGTTTAACCTTATTTACCGGATTTACCCTTTAACCATGGTAAATAAAATATTTACCGAAATAATTATTCAAAAGGTCTAAAAATAAGAGTTACCTATTTACATAATTTGGAAATATTTATTCCAAATATGGAATCCATTTTTCCAAATTCAAAACACATAAGTGGCAGAAATTAATTTAAAATTAATTCCCGCTGTCAAAACAGAAAGAGTTTTTAAGAAATAATAACTATCAAAAGATTGACAATTGTTTATGTCTGGTTTAAATGTGAAATTATGTCCAATGACCAACATTCTATTAAATGGTAAAAATATATTCTAAATATACTTTAAAACCAATAAAATTCATAATTTATCACTATTAATTATTTTGATTAAAAAAGTTGTTTTAAATTAAAATTTAGTAATTTTCACTATTCATCAAAATATAAAAGTTATCCGAAAAGTACCAAAATTTCACCCTAGGCTAATTTTGATATTAAAAATACAAAAATGAATTCCATTTTGAGAGATAAAATTTATAAAATTTCAAAAAGTGGGTATTACTATTCATAACGGCTACTTTGATTGGTCGCGGTGTGTTTGAATCTCGAAGTTTCATACCACACACGCTACTGTATTATTCAAAGAGAATCGTACTGTGGAATATTAGGGTGTTACATTCTACCATCCTTAAAAAAAATTCATCCTCGCAATTTATGCTCGGTATTTGAAACTTGGGGTTGACATTTCAAAACGTCCTAGTTGAAATCCCATATCGAAACTGGATTAATGAGGCCTCTATTTAAAATAAAGAGTGGTAAGTATAAAGGTTACCGAAAATAACACATACTAGGGTTCCATGTAGGAAAATATGGATATGTAAGATAAATATAACCATAAATATCTGATGAAGAGTTGTAGAGAACATGGCTATGAAAAGGCCAACAATACTAGAGCCATAAATTTGTGATGCTCTAAGGTACCATCTAGGACAACATTTTTGTTCTAAGTTCCATTTTTAATGTTGAGGAATTTATTTATGAGATTAGATAATATCATAAGGAGATATACTTACATTTTAATTAGTGTTTTATCCATTAATAAATTTATACCAAAAACTCATCTTTCACCCCAAAACATAATACAACTCAATAATACTCTATTCATCCTAATCGTATAGGGTTCCAAATATAATGAATTTATAATTCACATATTAGACCTTTTCAAAAAAGAAACTACATTATACTATCCACGAACTTCACATAGTCCAGTGGTAAGAGATAATTCCCAATTGCACTATGGTTGTGGGTTTGATTCCCGCAGCTGTGTCCGATGCGACGGGTCGTCACACGGTCTGCGTGTTGTCCTTTTATAAAAATCCAAAAATAACCTTTCAAACATAATCCCTTCCAACCATTAAACTTATCCAAAATACATCTGTAAACTCTCAGTCCAAAATTTATATGAAAGGTAAACATAATGTAGATCCTTTTTACCCTGTAATAGCATTTGAATACTTTCATCATGTATTCTTTTAAAACACTGAAACATCCTGAATTCCCATAAAACTTATTGATTACATTCATGCTCCCTTATACCATATAGAATACTGGATATACTTCATCCATCCAAAAATTTTGTAAACTCCAACAATAATGGGATATACAAATCTTTAATTGGTTTCAAGGTAGTCAAGAATATCCAATTTAATTTAACCAAATCAACCATATCTTATTCCAAAATCAGTACCTCAATATTAGGACCATATTAAGTTTTATCTTTCCTTCAACAGTGTAATTTCCAAAAAAGTTTAACTCGCTGTAGAGTCACTTTTCATAGTACCATAAAATCTCAAATCCTCAATGAAATAGTACTGATGTACAATCCTTATTTATTTCCAGTACATCATTGATACAACACTTCAATGAAATAATTACAAAATAAAAACATAATAACACTAGTAAATCCTCTTCATCTATGGTAGTATCATAAATTTATTATTATCCAATAGCATCATTTGCAGTGTAGTCTGATGACTAGGACATTGGTTTGGGTAGTGTCCAAACTCCTTGCAGATGAAGCATTGTACATTTCAAACCTTTTCTTACCTTTGTTGTCATGTACTTAGTGTCCTTTTTCTCCACACTTATAACATACTCCCATTACCTTAAAGCATTTTACATGGTGATTCTTTCTATAGTTATCACATATGTGAAAATACTTATTTACCTTATTCCCTTTATCTGTCCTTCTCTATACCATCCTTTCCATCTCTGGCTTCCCTTCGAAGCTAAAGGACTCCGAGAATTCTTTAATTATAATATCAAAACATGATATTATTTCTTCATATGATGATAATATGTGGGAGACTATTTCCATTCTACATTCTAGATTAAGACCACGAAAGATATGATCTTTCTTACTCTTTGGATCATGCTTATTGTTGGAGTTCTCATTCCTTCTACTGGGCACCATTTCTAAACAATGGCATACACTATATTAGTTTATGAATAGAAATACCTAATCCCAAACTTGTAAAACACTTGACATAAATTCAACATATTATGGATATAATCCATAATCATAAAAATGTCTTCTTTGAGGAAGTATATACTTATAAACCCTTCATAATGGTTTGTAAAGAAAATGAGAATTATCCTAAGCATATCCCCCGGGAGTGTCGTAACCAAGAGTGAAGCAAGGCCCATTGTCGTGAACCAGTTCCCATTCGAGTCTAGCTCAAACCGGTGTTTTCGGGTTTTACCCCTAGGTACATCTGTGCCAGAGCCGCCTCTACCTGCTCGTATCCAGAAATGGATGTATTGCTCAGAAAACTCACAAAATATCTACAATATCAAAATTCTAGAAAGTTCTTCTCTACTAATCCTCAAAGTCTATCATAGGGATATGTTCTCTAATCAGAGTATATCTTAATCTTGCTTCCAAGGTTATTGCTAAAATTCCTCTGATACCAACTGTAACGCCCCGACCTTAGTTACTTGGAGTCGGTGCATTATTCTAATACATTGGCCTGATTGCAGTCAATCAAGTCCCGAAGGACCGATCAGTTTAGCAATCCTGGAAAATAGATTACATACATTAACATTACATTACAATTTCAAACATAAAACACAGCATAAATAGTTCTTTGAGAGTGCCATTATTCCCTTTAGCTTAACCCTTCATATCAATCATAATACACTTCTTGGAATCCTAGGAAAAAAACATAGAATGGGGTGAGCTCAAACGGTCAGTAAGGGTAAGCAATACAGCGGAAAATGACATAAATATTAAGCATGGTAAATAATTGAAACCACATGCCTTTACCAATAATAAACATTAATACTTTTATGGAAAGAATATGAGTTGAGTAAATAATTCCATAATAAAACATAATAATGGGTATTATACTAGTTGAATAACCACATGAACCATTAATATTATTTCCATAATGAGGGAATATATAATGCCAGATATTCTAAAACATTTTGTCAAGGCCTCGACCAAGACGTATAAAAATGATTAAGGCCTCGGACAAAACCATATATCAAATTGGGAAAGGGCCTCGGGCCAATTCCATGTCTAGTTGTCTCATGAGTCCTACCGATGCATCTAGGAGCTATAGCGGGCTCCACCCGTCACTTACTATGTCCAATACATTCCTCATATGAAAATGATGAAACATAACATAAACATTCGTATAAGAACTAGGATACGAAATTCTAGAATTTTCTTTCTCATGTCTTTTCTTGAGTTTATAATTTTCTTTTTCAAGTAAATTAGCAAATCTAGACACTTCATCAAAAGAAGGTAAAGTATCATCTTCTGATGATGAAGATTCATCATTTGAAGATTCATAATATCTATTATCATTATAATTTCAATTCAAAGAGACATTCGTAATAGCTTCATCCTTGTGTACCTTAGCCATAAGACAATGATCTTCAATAGGTAATCTGGCTAAGAGTCTGATATTCCTCTGTCCTGAGGACTCATTTTCTGAAGAATCATATGAAGAATCACTACCACTTGCACTCCATGTATTATTTGCCTTTAATACTTTCTTTGTCTTATAAAACATTTTTTTTGCTTCTTTCAGAGTGTTTCTCCTTTCTGTCTTTCTTCTTCAGTAAAGGACAATCAGGCCTTATATGTCCTGCTTTCTTATATTCATAACAAGTTACCTCTGAATCTTTCTTATCTTTCCTATCTTTCTTTTTGAATCTATCTTGAAAGTCTTTCTTTCCCACAATCTTTTTCATTCTTCGAGTAAGATTGGATAACTCATTATACAAAAGATTACAATAACTTGAATCAGATATAACTTTCTTGGATTTTGATCTTGTTATCCTTTCAGGTGTTTTAGCTTTAGATGTAAAGTCTACACTTCCATTCCCATTCTTGTTCTTTTTCAAATCAGCATCTCTCTTCATTCGTGTCTCATGCTGTAGAAGAGTTCCAAAGAGTTCATCAAGAGTAATCTAGGAAACTTTTCTATTTTCATCAATAGTTGTCCTTTTTGATTCCCATCCATTTGGCATTATATCTACAATCTTATCAACAAGAGCGTCATCATCAAGACCTTTTTCACCCATGGATTGTAAGCTGTTGACGATTGTCATAAACCTTTGTTGCACTTTCCATAGTGGCTCTCCATGAGGAAAAACAAACCCATAATATTTTGCTCGAAGCATTGCTCTCCTTATTTCTATAACCTTGGATGTACCAAAATGAGTGACTTCTAATTTCTTCCAAATACAGTTGGATGCTTCACATGAAGATATCTGACTGTATTTATTCCTGGTCATAGAGCACAATAAAGTATTGCGTAACTTGTAATTCAGTTGATATTCTTGCTTCTCTTGGTTAGTGAAAGTATTGACTTCTTTGTCAAGAATTTTATAACCCCCAGTAAGCATAATAAAATTTTCTATACCAGTATTGATAACGAACGTCTTTATACGATCTATCCAATACTCGTAATCATTCCCATCAAAGATAGGTGGTCTAGAAGGATTCGGATTTTCTATTGACCCAATATTCATTCCTTCCATCTAATACAACAAAAACTTTTCCACTCCACACGTTTGTGTAGTAAGTAGTTAAGATAGTAATATGAATGAAATAAAGCTAGTAATACAAATCAGTGGAAAACCTCCTCTGATACCAATTGTAGGATCGGATAAGTAGATATGTATGTCTATTAGATGGAACAATACAAGAGGGGGGTGAATTGTAGGTTTAAAAACCTTAGAGTTTTAGAAACTAAGAGATTAGTTTAAATAATATTAAACTAATACAAATACAAACAGCCACAATTGTATTGATTATAGAAGGTATGATGTAACGTAATACTAATGTAATTTAAAATAATTGTATTCAAGATGAACACAATAATCAGAGTAATATAAAGATAAATGATTCTACCTTAAAGCATATAGAATCAATCAATACAATATGTAATAGAATGATTGTAATTGAAACAATTACAATAGAATATGTGAAGAAGAAAGGAAACAATACAAATTCATTTCTAATACAAGTAACAGGGGAAATGTAAAAGAATTACACTTATTTTATCCCAAAGAGAAGGGTTATCCTTTCACCTAGGATAAAAGGTCTGTCTCACCAACACCTTGGTGAGCCCTCGATACGATGATCGGTATGTCCGTCTGCCTATCCCCGACAGCCCTCGATATGATGATCGGCACGTCTATCTACCTATCCCCGAAAGCACTCGATACGATGATCGGAACGTCTTTCTGCCTATCCCCGACAGCCCTCGATACGATGATCGGCACGTCTGTCTGCCTATCCTCGGCAGCCCTTGATTTTGTAGGTAATTGACACCTCTATCTTTCAATTGCTTGAAAGCCCTCGATACAATGATCGGACGCACAAAGCAGATGAGAGAAGTCACAACATCTCTCTCTAGAATCTGGATTGAAGCAAAGTATCACAGGTGTTCCACAACGTCTCATTCGTTGTCTCTCAGCTTCAAATGACCTCCTATTTATAGGCCTCAGGTTCCAACAGTCATGTTGCCTCCAACGGTCATATTTCTCCGAAAAACTCGGAGGGACTTGGACACCTGGCATTATAACGGTCATATTGAAACAGAAAGAATGACATTGTTTTGATTAGTTTGTAACTAACTCAATGACATCGTATTGGTTAAAACAAGATATATGTCGATGATAAAAAATGATATGATTCATATGAAACAAGTGTTTTTTGACTATGTACCAAAACAAGTAATGAACATATGAATAGCAGAGTCAGTATGATACATTTGACAGAGTCAGTACGGTACGATTGACAGAGTCAGTATGGTACGATTGACAGAGTCAGTATGGTACGATTGACAGAGTCATTACGGTACGATTGACAGAGTCAGTACGATACGATTAAAAAGACATTTGTGATTTCCAAAACAAAATATAGAAGTCAAAAGATAACATTTGACTCAACATTCAAGTGCCTTATGCCTAAGGTGAGGCCTCTTAGAGGAGGAGAGGGATGTAGGGAGCTTAATTAGGTAGAGTTTGGACAAGGAAAAAGGCTTGAAAGGTGTGAGAAATTTGTTAGAAGTGGTGTCCTTTTATAAGGGGGAGGAGGGGCTCTTTTGTAAAAACATAAAATATTAATTTATAATAAATTCATATTCGGTTTCTAATGGCTCCAAAGTGTATTATTCAAAGTATATGGTGGTGATGGGTCAAAATACACTTAACAAATAGGTTTTAGACAGGTTTGAGTCACTTTATTAACTTTATATTTTAGTTTTAACCCTTAGTTACTTAGTTTGACATTTACCATGTCACTTTGTGTTTTTATATTATATATTTAATAAACTTACTATATTCCTCCAAGAGACCCCAAGTGGTCAATTAATGATACACCTCTCATCATAAAAGTCCATTGGATGAACCTTAGAATTTTATGAATTTAATATCAATTAATAATACAGTCGTTGTTTTAAAAACACTTTTTTGTCAATTTTGACACTATTTGGTATTTGATTTTTGTGAAAATCATAATAGCATGATTACTTCCAAAAAAGTTAATTAAATCAATAATAACATGTCATATTAACCTATAAAAATTCGTTTAATTCATTAAAAGTCTCAAATTATTTTTATTTGGGTATTCATAATATCAATTATTTTAATATTTCACTAATATGGTAATTACTGCATTATTATTGTGTCATATATATTTTTAATTTTTCAATGTCTAAAAAATATAAATAAAAAAAATTATATAGGAACTCTTTTTTTATTTCTAATTAATATTTATATTCTAAAATATAATATATATAACCCCATGTAAAAAATTGTTTTTCTAAAAGATATATGCTTATGTCATTTTTGTATTTACTTTAACTTAATTAATATAAAGTGTCATTATCACATACAAGTGGATTCATGGGGTCCCAAAATCGACCCAAATATGCCCATGGTCGGACATGTATCATCTAATAGGGTTAAGACATATTTTAGGGTAAATTAATTTTATTATAATATTATTTTTTAACCTTATTTACCGGATTTACCCTTCAACCATGGTAAATAAAATATTTTCCGAAGTAATTATTCAAAATGTCTAAAAATAAAAGTCAACTATTTACATAATTTGGACATCCTGATTCCAAATATGGAATCCATTTTGACAAATTCAAAACACATAAGTGGCAGAAATTAATTTAAAATTAATTTCTGCTGTCAAAACAGAAAGCGTGTTTTTAAGAAATAATAACTATCAAAAGATTGGCAATTGTTTTTGTCCGGTTTAAATGTGAAATTACATACAATGACCAAAATTGTATTAAATGGTAAAAATATATTCTAAATATACTTTAAAACCAGTCAAATTCATAATTTATCACTATTAATTATTTTTATTAAAAAAGTTGTTTTTAATTAAAAATTTTTAATTTTCACTATTCATCAAAATATAAAAGTTATCCAAAAAGTACCAAAATTTCACCCTAGGCTAATTTCGATATTCCGAATACAAAAATGAAGTCCATTTTGGGAGATCAAATTTATAAAATTTCAAAAAGTGGGTATTACTATTCATAACAGCTACTTTGATTGGTCGCGGTGTGTTAGAATCTCGAAGTTGCGTACCACACACGCTACTGTATTATTCAAAGAAAATCGTACTATGGATGCTTGGGGTGTTAAAAAATCTATATAAAAATATCCAACCTAGATATGGATCAACCACTATAAAAGGAAAGAATATGTTTCATTGTCTTGGAAATATACTTGATTAATGTTTAGGCACTAATCTCAAAAACTCAATATGTTGGGGTTCATCTATGTAATATCTTCAACCAGCACCTCTCTCAAATTCCAATGTTATGAGGATATACCTAAAATTTTGTTAAAAATGTGTTTATATTGTTTTATATATTGTTGTTTCATCCTCATATAAAATAAAATAATTTATTAATTAATTTTTCAATTTGTCCCATGATGAATTTTTTACCAACACCTTAGGACTACAACAATTATATCATTACTAAGGTAAATAATTTTTTACAGACTACAAAACAACCCTGCTCTTTATTATACACTTAAACATGATTTATAACCTAAACTCTTCACCCAATACAACATAGAAGATAGATATGTATTGGTTATTTGGGGATTAGGAACATTACATAACAATTTAAAAACATAAAACACACAACATATTTATTAAAAACTTCCTTTAAATTTTCATGGCATTCCCTCATACTTAGTATTTCAAGGGAAAACCTGAGGACATACATGTGAATAGGGTGAGATATAAAGCCCAGTAAAGGATTAAACAAGGCATAACATGATGAATAAAATAAATGTCAGGAAATATGAATATCATTGGACTATAAAAGAAGTATGATCATAAAGTCATTATATAGCATGATTATCAAAACATTGAAATGTGGCAGCAACACATAACATGGTATTAGCATGATCCAAGCCTCATTCCACATGGAACTTGAGTAAACACTCATTGAACTCATATTATAATGATTAAATCCTCATTTCACTTGAATTATCATGATACTAATCATTACCCAATGCATTAGAGCTCTATCAGGGTGAACCCTTCTTAAACATTTCCTTTCATGCATAAGTGTGCCACAAGAACATACAACATAGATTCATTAACATCAGAATTTATTCCATGGTAAAGGAATGTGGAATTAATACATGAATCTATTTCATAAATATGTAAATGTTAATAAAGTTAAATACACTTGAAAGAGAAATGGTCGTGGTATTCACTACACAATGAATTTGGGTTGGAAAATGGAGGTGCAATTTCGGCAGAATAACAACATGACATAAGACTTCTTAAAAAGGGTGATGGGAGAGAAAACATTGTCTCATCATATTTACATGAAATGGATAGTAAGGGGGAAATATAGATATATTTCCCAACATATGTAATAGAATTTTAGATTCATAATACAAAAGAATTTCTTGAATGTAAATAAAGAGAGGGAAATTCCTTACGGAATTATGGCATAGTAACAGGTGTACACGAGAGGAAATAATGAGGGAAAAATGGGTATCTCATCCTTAAAACATAAAGAGGGAAGTATGGGAGAGGTGATAAATTATACCCCAACAGTTATAATTTATAATAAAATGGCATAACTATATTAGGAAACTTGGATAAAATGAGAAAGGAAGGAATCCCTTACTTGGAAGTCTGATCCCAAAGGCTTGGGAGGGGCTTGAGAGAGGCTTTTTGAGAGATTAGGGAGCCATGGGAGGATTCTAGAGAAGCGTTCATGGGTTGTTCAAGATACAAAGGCTTTGAATGAAGAGGGAGTGGGATATTATGTGGGTTTATAAAGGAAAGGAGAAAGAATTCTTTATAATTTAGGTTTGGGTCACCACACATTAAACTAATCCAATCCACAAACCATCCCATGGTTTTTTTCAAAGGTTTTCTCCAAAGGGGAGTGTAAAAAAAATATTTTATATGGACAATGTCTGAACATATTAAAATAATTGGGTTGGTTATGTGGAGTTTAATCACACTCCCAAGGAAATATATTTAAAAAGGTAAAATGTTTTATAAGTCTTGAATGGTCATCTAAAGCACTATAAAAAAATCATAAAAAAATAAAATCACATTATTCTAATGGGGAAACTTATATTTTATGAACATAATCCTTATAGTATTTAATTACATCACTATTGATACATTATGATGTCATAAAACACATTATATATTTAAATGTTATTTAATTTTTATGCAAAAATTTGAATGTCTCAGAAAATTATAAAAAATTAAACATTGGATAATTTTACATCCTAATTCGAAAAATAATTTTGATTTTATCAAAATATGTTTATAAATATGTGAATTTCTAAATTTAACCTAAAAATCAAAAAATTTAGAAAAATCATTAGTTTTGACAAAAATATCTTTCAAACTATAATAAAAAACCCAATCATATTCACAATTATTATATAGTCATTTATATTATTTATAAATTAATTTAGTAATAATATTTATATAAAATATTATATAATTCTACAATAAATTAATTCATCAAAATATATTTCTTAATTGAATATTAACTAAAAATACTATTTATGCTTTAAAAAATATTTTAAAGGTAACAATAATAAAAAAAATGTATATTATTTTTTATATAAATAAATAATGAACATAATCACAGTGTTATGGTCTTGTTACAAAACCCCTTATAACACTCGCATAAGGCCAAAGGGTATGGTGTGTTATTGTGATAGACTCTAGGGGTGGCTCCGATAACATCGCTTGGGTGGTAATTTCTATTAACTTCCACTTCTCATGTAGGTTATTCCGTTCAAGCTTAACATATTGAAGCATGGCTTGGAATTGGTCAAGAGAGAAGCCCAATGACACCACCTCCTTTCTGAGCTCTGAAAAAATGGGGTTCTTATGGATAAATTATACTGGATGATTCAGTTTCTTCCTTTGTTTGTGTAAATTGTATTTATTAAATCCCAATATTTATATTAAGCATGTGATCATTTTTTAACGGCTATATTAGCAATGATCATAATTCTTAATGAAATTTTAAAAAAAATCCAAAAAAATTAAACCAAATAGGTTCATATGTTATATAACCATTTCACATAATAAGACATTTCATAAGACCAAGGGGAATTTTCATTGATTTATGTTTGGGTCATTATAGACTAAATGAATGTCTTAAATTTCCAATCCAAGACACCATTTATTAGTTATTCCACTTTTTTTAATACTACTGATGCATTATATTGATATATTTAATATTTCTAAGATATTAATTTTGGGCTCATCGAGCCATATAATCACATGTTATCTCAATTCATGGATTGGATGAATTACTATATATTCTCGATGACCTTACATGAAAAAAAACAAAAAAATGATACATGGTTTCTTGAGATGCATAAAATTAAATCTTGTCATGGACTTGATAAGTGATATCTTGAGATGAAGAAAATTGAAATGGAATTACCTAAGATCTTTTTTTTAAAGGTGGAGACTCGAGGTATCTTATTATAAATTAAGAAAGAAAGTACAAAAAGGGGGATACATCATAAAACATAATCTGAAACAAGACAGATGCGAAAGAAAACTCATCAAAAACCCCGGGAGCGAGTACGCATGCTATGACATGATGAGCTGCCACTCTTGCCACGAGCACGACGTCCTCTTCTCCCTGCCTTCGCTTGTATCCATGGGCCATTTATCTCCTCTGAACTAGAGTCAGCATCTAGTTCTGCTCTACCATCATCAAGTAAACAGCCTGCTTTCCCTCCATCATCATCCCTGCTTGAAGAAGTAAGCAATGCAAAAGGGTTATAGGTACACACCTGAACGGTTTTACCTATGGCATGTTGCTTGTTTTTGCATGCAGCTGCTGAAGAGCTTGGAATAACATTCCCTAGAGAAGTGTTCCAGGTACACAAGGCTTGACCAACCTTTATATATATATATATATATGGGATACAATAGAATATATCATGATTTGAGGTATGAACAAAATATTAAATATGATGACATAGATGATTAAATCAGAGTATATATATTTATTTTATAAGGATATGTAACAATAAATCTTATAATTGAAAGGTTATGTAATATTAATAATAATCTCACAAAATATTAAATGGAATTAATGTATGATTAATCTTGAAGTTTCAAAAAATATATGAGTAAATTTATCACCTAAAAGAATAAATCAAATGATTCAATTATGGTCTCTTTTAATAAATATTATGATATATAACCTAATCAACCATGATGCAAGTTATTTAAAGTTCATATATTTTGAGAATAAAATTTCACCATGAGATAGAAATTTTAATGGAAATTACATTTACATATGATAATGAATAATATTAAAAAGAATTAGTAAGATGTTTGGAATATGTTGAATTTTTAATAAAGTGAGAATCAAATATATATTTTTTTGTATTTGGATTTTTAATTTTAATTCATAATTGTAATGAAATTTTTCAAGAATTATATATAATAAAAAAGATCATGGGCTCCATTGATGAATATCAATGTTGTGAAATTTCAACATGATTGATTTTTTACATTTTAAAAGTATTGAAGATCTAGTATCTTATTTTCATGGATGTTTACAAAATTAATATAATTTAAAATATCCACAAAATCTATTTTTATTTTATAAAAAATATCTATCAATGAATATTGTGTGGGAAGAGTTAAATTTTGAGTCATTTAGCTACATATTTTAATTATCCTTGGTGTTGAAAAATAAAAGATAGGGTATATAGAAGGTGATGTTTATACTAGTATTTATTTTCGTAGACATTGTTGTTTTAATATTTATTGAGGATAATGGTAGCAAGGAGGGTCCAACATATTCTATTAATTTGTCATTCAATGGGAAGAATCCTGGGTTGTTGGTTTACACAAGAATTTTTTTGAGTGTGAAATAAAAAATATTCTTTTTGTTGTTTCAAAATCATATTACTAACAAAGATCATGAGTTTAGAATAAGATTTATTTTTTAACCACTTTGTGGAATTATGGAATTTCTTATTCATGAAATTGGTTATAAAATCCCTTTTAAATAGAAATTATCAATTTTAAATAACCTTTTGGGAGATAGTAAACCTATTATGTGATTGATTTAGGGTCATAAATGAAATTCTACCTACTATCATCACTTTTTATTATAGCGGATATTAATGAATTTAAATTAACCTATATAAAACAAGCTTATATTCACCCACATTGGGGGAAACCATATAAATATATTGTGTTGTTTTCCACATTCAATTAAATTTTATAGAAAAATTAGTATAAGAGTGTATTTTGGTTCGGTTTGTTTTGAATGATATTGAAAAGTAAACTAAAATCATAAAAAGTATCATATGAGGTGATTGAATGTATTTGATGAATTTTTAGATATATTTCAATAGTAAAATCTCAAATAAAATATTAATTTCAAGATGTATTAGGATTAACTCTGAGCGTTATTTTAGGGGTTGAAAATGGAATGGAAAACCATGTATTTTGAGGAGTATGTTTTTTATATATATGAGTCTTTTAACTCATTCTAGTGGTTTTGCATTATTTTTCACTGGAATAAGAGTAGCAGTAACACTATAACACCACATCTAATGTAGAAAACTAGATAAAAAGAGAGAATGGATTCTAAATAAGATATTAGTATGGTGTATTGCATCATGATAGGATCCTTGGACTTTAAAACATATAAAAAATATAATTTTTTATCATAGAATCTAATATTTCACCGTGATGTGGGTTTTTTTATAGAAATTTTGAAACTTATTCTGGAGCACATGTTTTTTTGGTTCATTGAAAACATATGGCGAAATATTATGTTGTGTAAAGGAAAATAAGGAGTCACATAATAGATAATATGACCATTATATATAGGGATTAAGTAATATTTCAGTTTCCCTACTGAATCAAAACATTCAACACCCCAATGGTAGATTACACTATAATATAATAGTGTTCAGAAAATAGTGTTGTAATATTCTGAGAGATTGATCTATGAAAAATAAAATGGTTTAATGTGTGAAAATCAAATAAATTCTAAGATATATAGTAGTGACATGTTTTTTAGATGTGATCCGCATAAATTATAAGATAAAATTTACAATATATAATGGATTATTTCACATCAACATCTTTCATCAGTGGACACTTCCAGTTTTTAATAAATTAGTGAATCTCGTTGTGATATTTATAGTCATTCTATGAAGATATCGAGTCACAATAATTCTATATCCATAATTCCTATCATTCAAGTTGAAATTTAGGGAATTATATGAGGGACCATGAATAAGTTTTTGAGAGGTTATTTGGATAAATTCCCCAACATATATAATGTTTATTAATAATCTATCTGGGGGAAATATGGTGATTCCCTTAAGATATATGAGATATATTTCTTTTTAAAAAAGAAGAATAAATGATTGATAGATGTAAGGATAGAAATTTGATAGGAATTATATGACTAAGTGATTTCTAGAATACTAAAAGAATGTGATGATTGGAAGAAAAATATGTATTCACATTGGATTTTTTGGGATTTTTTCAATTGATAAAATTTGGGTGTCCATGATAAACCACTCTATTTTAATCTCACTTATTATTTTTTATGATCAATTTAATAATTCTCATAGATGTAGTGATATATTCAAGTGATTTAGAGATATATTATCATTATTTATTTGATTTTTCTAAAACATTATGGTCAGTGAGTCCACTCTAAAGTTTAACCAACAAATAGTATTTATTGTTTTTCAGATTCTCAAAACATGACATTCTACACACCTCAGATTAGGCTGGATTGGGTGGACCAGGTGAAATTTCTTCTTTCCATCCTTTAATTAATATATATCATTGTATCAATTATGTGATAGAGTATTATTCATAATAATAATAGAAAAAATATCTTTAATGACGGGTCATTTTCGAATGACTGAGATATCCCAATTTAACCCCATTCCTCTGTAATGGTATTTTTCTTTCTGGAGAGAAAATATTAATATCAAAACTAAAGGATCCTGATTATGTTCTTCTTATATAATTTTATGTTTTTAGTTTTCATCCAAAAGGGAGTCCCAATATTTAATGTAATTAATTTCATTTTATTTAATAATAAAATAAAATTCTACTTCTAATAATTGAGAATGGATATCGACATGATATAAATTCATGAGATTTTAGTTGACATGTAGAGGGGATTCATATTAGGGAATGACCTAAGTGAACCATATGCTAACACCAAAAGTGTTAATTCACTAGAACAAATAAATAAGAAATTCTATATACATGATGGTGATACATTGTAAAAACGGTCATTCCATGTATGAAGAACATATCAATGTCTAAAAATTTTATTCCAAGGTATGTGAAGATAAATTTCTATTACGGTGGAATATGTATGAGGATATAATGAAGAGAATGAATGATCATGTCAACATAGTCCATCATTAGGTGAACATCATTATGGAGAAAATATGAGCTCCAAGAAGCATTAATTATAACAAAATAAAAAATAGGATCATGTGATCATTATGAACATGTTACAATGTAATATTCATGGTACTTATAGTCAAGGACCTAAGGGTGGTGATGCTGGATAGTATTCATAACACTATCATTGGGTGTGAGATGAAAAATAATTAACTATATTCTTTGATAAATGAAATTTCTCAGGAAGTGGGATTTCTAAAATTGAGGAGATATTCATTATAATATGATCCCTCTAATACGAGAATTGATTAGATAATTCCTTTTCTTTCCTCAAAACTCTGATAAAAAAATTCTAATTCAACATAAAGCAGCCACATTATTAATTTTGATGTGGAAAATTTTGGAATCTCACTACAATGTTCCCAAAGAAATTATGGGGTAATTATAAATACGAATAAACAATGGAGAACTCATCCAATGATGGGTAATGAAATATTTAACTACATAAAAATCATTAAAATTTGTAACATTATATTTCATGAATATTTTATAATGGATGAATGCATTTGATATTAAGGACTATAAACTACTCAATATGGATGTTCTTATGACTATCATAGAAAAACCACTATATGAGTATAGTGATGAGAAAAGGACTTTTTTTTAGGATAGATTCAATATCAATAATATATTTTATGATTCTATGGAAGTGATAATTATTTTGAGGGAAAACTATTATGGTATATGATTCTAAACTATGATATCCATTGAAATAGAAATAAACATCCAAATATAAATATCTAACTTAAGGGATCATGTCTAAAAATTTCAAGAAACATGAATAAAGTAGTTCATCACATGCTAGAAACTAAAGATAATTAATTGATAATTACTGTGTTGAATAATTCTATGAATTAATCAATAAAAATAAAATATCAATTTGAAGTAAGTTGATATCATGCAATTACAGATATATAATCATAAAAGTTTAAAACACCACATATTATATAAAGATGTTAGAATTGATGGGGTTTTGAAAATTCTAGGGAGACTCATGGATAATTAATAAAAAAAATTAAGCTTTTCCTCTAGTGAAACAGTTCAAATACATGGGAAAATCATTTTAGGCAATGAATCTTAAGAAATAACTAGTAGTGGTTAATGTAATACAACACACACCAAAACCTCTAATAAATTTTTTTAGTGACTCATAAAATACTCAAAAGGCCTTACGATAAGTACTTAATACACTAAAAAATATAACAAAAATTTTGGTTTTGATGATTTAGAATGATATGTAATAAAAAATATACATGTAGTATATAAAAAAGTAACTTTAGGTTTTATGAACAAAAAAAATAGATGATATGAATTTCCCACACATTTAATGTTTTTAATGCTATTATTTTTTAATAATTATGCAGACATAAGGAAATTATTTTCTTATCATAGATAATGGAAACCTAGAGAAGGATATCTTAGTATATCTAGGCTTTATCAAGATGACATAAAACTGTTATTCAATTCGATGATCTATAATATGATGATAATCCAACAGATCCCATGTTGGTCCATTTTTATTTACCACCATTGTACATAAAGTAATGGACATGTATTGATAAAAAAATCAATGAAGATCAACGTCATAGAATTTTCTTAGAATTTGATAGATCATGTTGGAGTGTGGATCGTTCATAGGGGATACACTTTACATATCATGATAAACCAAAATATCACCACAATAATCAAATACATTAAAAATGTTTTCATTTTTTTGGAAATTAGGATGGGTTGAAGATTATTGGCTCTAGAATATATAGAAATATAGAAAAAAAATTGAGGTTCATGAATTTCATGGTAGATTAAGGCACTAGTCACAGATTACAAATTTTATATATGTTGATGGATTGGGGCTTTGTGGTCTACATCAATAATAAATCTTTCATAATCTCCAAAAAATATAGCACAATTTTTATAAAAGGGATGCACATAATAGAGAATATATATCACATTAATGGTGATGAACACAAGTGGGTTCAATCAAAAGAATATTATAAAAAATTTTCAAAAAGGATTTTCTAGTTAATAATTAATTATTTATAGGACATTATGAATTAAAAAGGTGCATATGATATTTTTAATAATTCATGTGGTCACATATAGAGTGGTGATACTTTTCAAAATGGGAAGAACATCTATATGACCTATAATTTGAATAAAAATAACTCAATGAGATTTCTTGAATTAATGTACATGGATGAATGTGAACCAACTAAGTCCAAAACCTTGTATGGAAAATTTTAATATGATTGGATTATTTATTATTATATTTTAATGGGTGGATGATAATTATATCCCACAAATATGATTTATTCATGTGGATTACATGTTAAAATAGATTAGTTATGAAGATGATCATGATGAAAATAAAATTTCCTAGATTGATAATTCCATAAAATCATTTATAATTAGGTTGAGTAATATCCTAATAAACATTGCATAGAAAACCATTTTTTATAACTGAGAAATCATCAATAAAACAAACTATTTTCATAGTGTAACTTCAATATTAATAATAGGTCTTTGATGATAATCATAAAAAATAATATACTTGAGAAATATTAAATGGTAGTTGTGTTTTTTTCTATTTTTGTCTCTAATAGAATATTCCTTTTTGGACTAGAGAGAATACATCCTTTGAGATTTGGTGTGGTATGAATCCAATATTGATGAAATTTTATATTTTCTAGACTAAATGTTATATTTTCAACAAGAAGATCTACTATAAGTTTTAAATCCATATAGATATTGGAATTTTCCTTTTTATTTAATCTAAAAATAAAATCATACAAATTTTTCAATATAAAGATTTTGGATATTTGTTTAATTTTGTGATGTAATAATTTGGGAAGATTATTTGAGTTTTTAATTTAGAAGTCATTTTTCACAATTGAACAACGAGTATCTCTCATAGATGAGTAGTGTTTGTGGTTTTGGCCTAGGGGAACACAATTATATAAATCATTTTTAATAAGACAATAATAATGAAGAGAATAATATCATGTTTACTAGATGTATAGAAAGCATAGATTGTTTCCGAAATCAAAAAACATAATTATATTGGTGATCAGAAATCTCATGTACAAACAAAGAGAATAAATACTTTAAAAATAATAATTTTAATGTGAACTTAAGATGTACTCTTATAAATAGGGTACCAAAGAAATAAATTATCTAAACAAATTATTTATGTTCATGAATAAATTGTGTAGATTAAATTATGTGATGTTTTTCTGGGGATAAATGAAAACATTTCATTAAAGCCAAGTGTATGTTAAAGAATAAACTAAATAAATATGTAAACATGGTATAGATCAAGGTCTAGATAGTGTTAATGGGGTATTTCAATAATATGGTAATTAATATTTCTTATTAATTTCCACATTATTCTGAGTAATAAATAATTCTACCTATTTGAACAATGTTAGTACAAAGATGATTTAATTATTACCATGTTTATGTCAAATAATTAATAAATAAAAGGGTCATTGAAAAGGGATATTTCTTCAAGAAGTGGAATTTGTTTAGGTATATGAAGATGATTTTAATGTGTGGTGGTTGAATAAGTGTTTTTAGAGATTGAAGAAAGTGTGATGATCTTGGTATTCAAGATTGGATTAATACTTTAGAAATATTATATTCTAATAAAAAGGTCATTATAAAAAACATTACCTTAGTGATAAGAATTATCGAATTATATTGGTTCTCATTAATGAAAATGATATAATATTTTATTTACTAGTTGATATATAATTCAATTTATTTATAGTATATATTAGGTGCATGTTTTAAATATCCAAGAGTGGAAATTTTAATTTTTTTTATTTTGTTTAATTCAACCATGATGAAGGTACTATATATTTATTTAAAAATTAATAAATACCAAAGAGATCATTAATTGATTTTTAATAGTGGGATATAAGATAATAAAAGAACTATATAATACATATATGATGTTTCCATGATATAATGATGTCATAAAGTATTATATGATGGAATATTTTCAAATCCTTAGAATCATTTGATGCCAAATAATTACATAACCCAACAATGTGTTTTCCAAATATAATACTATAGTGTGAAAAAAAATCATGTTAGGAAATATTCTAGTACTAAAAATATTATTTAATAAATAAGTAGAACAATGGATTTTGGGATGTTTTATTATATTAAATTATACCATGAGTAATTGGGATACAATGATATAGACTGGGCTAGTCTAAATATTGATTGCAAGATCACATCGGTTGGTCCTTTCTATCGTATTAGCCTAGGATTTTCATTTCTAAAAATGAATCCCGATTAAATCTCACATATCAAAAATTGAATTTGAATATATAGTGTTTAATCAATTATGTACTCAAAATATATGGATAATGAATCATATTTACGATTTTGATATTCATTTGGAACAACCCTTTGAAATCTGAAGTGATAATTTTAGAGATATTAATCTTAGTAAAAATATTTTTGATCATTAAAGGACTAAACACATAAATATAATGTATAATTTCATAATAGATATTGTTTAACAATAACTAGTTTAATTTTAGTGTGTTTCAACACAAGATCGTATTATAGATATCATGATGAAAGAACCAACCAATTCTTTGATTGAGAATAATTTCTTAGCTATTGGAGTCAAACAATAAAAATCTAAATATATAATTTAGAACATATACACCCACTCCAAGATTTAGTTTTATATTTCTAGAAATAATTGGTAACTCTATATTGAATAAATGAGTTGGACTTATATCACTATCTTTGAAACATTAAGTAAATTTATTTATGGGATTTCTAGCAAATGGGGAGAGTTTTTTCATAAGTTACATGGGATAAGTTTTTAATGGAGTTTTCATTCCTATTCACAGAGGGAGGGAATACTATATGTATTTTTTATAAAATGATAGGGATTATAAATTTTTTCATAGGGGTAGAAATATTTTTAATATAATGGAAATAAATTTTTTTTCATGGTAAAATTTTCATTTAAGTGGTGTTTCTCATGACTAGTTTGGCTCATGTGGGATTACAGTTAGTGATTAGTGAATCATTGATACACTATATAATGGAAATAATATTCAGAAAATATTAGATTTAGGTTCATATTTTCTCATAAATGATAATGAGGAATCTATTTATTCATTAGAATGGTTTTCAAAAAACCAAAGTGGAAGATTCTTAGAAAAAATCCCGGAAGAATTTCTGGAGTTGTTTTTATTAACCGTGATGTTGAAATATTAGTTTCATATATAAAAATGTTATTTTGAAGTAATTTTAGGTGATTAATATGTGTTGTATATATTATAGTATTATTTTATACAATATAGAATTCATTTGGTGATGAATTAGATCATGTCGTGAGGGGTGTTTCCTATGGAGTTATAAATGAATTGAATGCCTTGTATGTGTATGAGTAATTTTTTAGATCATGAGTTCTATTAAATTAATTCATGATATATTTTAGTTTCTCATTATAGTAATCACATAACTAAACATATGGTTTTTTCAAGACCTATCTAATTAATAGTTTTCATTTTTTGATGGATTGATTAGTGAGGAGGATAGATTAATGATAGGAGAACATTTTTTTTAAATGCCAATCTAGTTTTGTTGGAAGTCCTTGGATTTACGTATTTCTCTATGAAGTGGATAGTTTAATAAAAATATTTAAAATTACTTTATTTATTTATATATTTATAAAATTGGATAATAGAAAACATAGTATTATTCAAATTGTTTTTTTGAAGAAATTTAGTAGTCAAACTGGGATGTTTTATCCAGGTCATGAGGTATCTTAGTTAAATTTTAGGGGATATATAGATTTTAAGGAATAGAAATCACAATAGTGGATAATTACATAGAATTTTTTATTATAGGAATTATTTTTTTTGAGTCAATGATACTATTCCCTAAAATTATGAATAATAGTTTTATGTGAATGTCAATGTATAATCATGGATTTAATGAAGTAAAATGTTTTGTTGATATGATTCATGGAAATGAAAAGATACATAATACATGATATAATTGGGTACTAGAATTATATATTTATATAGGTGATGAGATATATTTTTTATGGATTTATTGCATCGCATAGAGAAAGGTATGGTTGCTCTATTAAGATGGAGATTCAATAGACATAAAATTTTATATTTCAAATCCATCATGATGGAATTTGGGGAATTACAAGGGAGGCCTCTACTCAATTTTTAAGATGTTATAAAGGATAATTTTAATCAATTAAAAATAATTCCTAATTATATATATCTAGGTAAGAAAGGTAAATCTATGAAGGAACAAGGGATTAATGTTATATTAGATCGATATAGAAGGGTTCAGAGAGACCGAACAAAAAAAATTTGAGAGGAAGGAAATTATAGATTACTTATGGAATGTGAGGAAGGAGAAAAAAAATGATTTATCAATATATGATCTTTTAATTAATAAATGGATGAAAATATAGTAAAATGTATATACTAATATGGTGTAAACTCACTCTTTTTTCATAAAGATCCTAGAAACAACACCCATTTCGGAAGTAATCCATTTCAGTTATTAACAAACATTATTTCACTATTTTAATTAGGGTTAAAATCCTAGATAAAAAAATTTTCCAGTCTAAATTATATACAGTTGTTAAAGTGGTTACAATTTTAGGTTCCCAAAACATCACTTTTTATTGTCCTTAAATTAACCTAGTTTGGGTAAGGCACGAAACATTTCCTGAATCTCTCAATTCAAATTTTTGTTTCTTCATTTAATACTTGAGCGAGAGAAGTGTTCAAGATAAAAATATAGTAAGATCATTGGTAAGGGTAATATTATGAATGAAAAACATGACATGATTCACTCCCCATCAAATTTTAATTATCATTTTATGACCACAAAAAATTTCATGTGGTGGGATGTTTTGTTTATCATTAAATATATCTAGAAATCCTATAAAGTCTAGAGTCGTGAATAGTGTAAATAGAAAATAATTTGATAAACATTGGTCATTCTAATTCTCCTCTCCCTCTCGCAATGGATACATAATTTAAAAGGAAAATAAAATAAAAACAATAAAAATAAAGAATAATTGTGGTCTTTTATGTATGCATATTTATAAAAAAAATATTTACACTCATTTAACACATCTATATATTTTAATTATATATTTTTTAGATATTAAATAGGAAATTACCAGATTTATTTTGGAATTTCACAACTATAATTCCCTAAACCAGATTAAAACACACCTTATAGTGTTCCCCATGGTACACTTCATCCCAAAATTTTTAATAAAAAGTCATCCCAAATATTAATTATCAATTATAATCATTAAAATTAGATATATAATGATAAGTAAAGGACTATTTAGAATTTAGTATGAATCAACATGTCCTATAGTTCCAGGAGTCAAAATTCTTTAAAAGGTGATGATGTTTATGTTTACCTAAAATGAAATATAAAGTCTAAAAATGTCTCAATCAACCTGAAAACACAAATAAACTCTAATCTATTTTAAAAATAACATCCATAATATCTATATTTTAATGAATTTATATATATATATATAATAGAAAACTCTCAGGTTTGTAAGATTATTATTGGAAAATTATTTTATACGGGGGTATTACTTATGATCCAATATCCATAAATTCCCAAACTGATAATTAAGGAAAAATTCCATGTCTAATGTCATTTAAATCATCAAATTATCAAATTCAATAGTTTACCCAATAATTCCATTATACTTCATGTTGACCTATGAATTTAATTAATCTCTACATCACATTTAAACCATGCCAAATATAAAAAAGAAAACAACAAAATAGATTAATACCCCACACCACCCCCACCCCCTGGACATAGATGTTACTTGTCCCCATTTGATCTCATAAATATATTTTGTAAATAATAATAATATAAAATAAAATTGGATTTTAAGGAACCATTGTGTTTAATAAATATAATAATTCATTATTCATAAGTATATAATTTGAGTTATAATATAATCTTGTTGATAATTTGATAGATCTAAAAATATAAATTTCAATATAATTAAATAATTTTTAAAAATAATAACAATTAAAAATTAGTGTTAAAAAATATTTCATGAACCTCTAATGTGCTACAACATTTATTCTTCAATTAGGTAGAAAATTCAAGTGGTCATCTGAAAAATAAAAGTGAATTTATTTTCCTTAATAGGAACCACCACATGTAATTAGTTATATAAATAATTATTAATGGATATTTTTCAAGGTGTATTAGTTCATATGAATATTTCTCTACCACCTTTCTACTGCAAATTATGCTTCTATTTTTGGGAGGTTTAAGGTAATGTTCCTATTCTTATTTTTCTTAAGGATATTCCTAGACCATTAATTATTATATTATTTTATTAAGTTATATATATATTTTACTTCTTCAAGAGCTATTTTTTCTTCTATGTTGGACATCATAGTAACATCTTCTTATTATGTTAAAATTTTCACCCCAAAATACAATTCTATTTACTCTTCCAAGATAGCAATTTTTTCTATGGTTTCTCCTTTTATTCATTGTAAAGGTATTTTAACCATCTATATTAATATATATATATATATATATATATCCAAAAATGGTGTTTAATTGTTATTTTAGTAACATTATAATAATAATAATAATAAAAGAATACATATTAATTTAATCTCCATTTAATGGTTCATCTGGTTATTTTTATTTTTATATAGTGCCTATAAAAAGTTTAATTTTCATTTTGGGAGTAGGGAATCTTAATTTAGTTATTCCTCTAAAACATCAATGTTTAAAATCCAATGATTAATATAATTTTTTTATTAAACATCTAATTTCATCGATCCATTTATATACAGCTATTGGATATTATAATAACTGATTATTTCATGTTTTATAAATTCTCTGAAATCCTTCTTCTTGTGATTTAATTTTTTCTATTAAAATATCATGCACTAGGTCATTACTAATTTTCATTCTCATCTTCTTGAATGTTGTAAATTAATATATATAATGGTTAGTATAGTCATCCTCCAATACAAAATTATATAATTTATTCACATTTTTTTATTCTTCCAAATAGTATGCTAAAACATGGACATTGCCTCTGTGAATCTAATAGAAACTTTGGAGAAATTATAATGTGTTGTGAGTTACTGGACCACATATGTGAGTTTATTTAATGATATTTTATCTTGTAATGTTATATTTTCATAATTAATTTTATTATTGATGGAATATAATGAATAAAATAAAATTTAAATTGAATCACATGAAAGAATAAATAATTAACAATGTACAAAATGGCTAAGAATAGTAAGGAAATGACATTGTGTTATTTATGAATTTTCTCTCCCTATTATTTCCCATGAAATATTGTCTCCTAGGGAGTGGGGAGGAGTATTGAGGGATTTTCACAACCTCTGTAGAATAGTATCCCTGTCTCTTCCATTAATTATTTCTTCTTCTGACTATTTTTCTTATTTTCTCTATTGTTTCTTTCATTACCCTTCCCAGGTGTTGTCATCTACTTAATTTTAATTTTTAAATTTTCAAAATCGTTCTTCATAGTCATGAACATTGCTATCCCCTTTTCTATTTTATTCATTATAATCATAATAGTAATCATCAATATTATTTCACAATTGTTCATGTGATCTATTAGAATGATTAGGTGTTTTGAGTTCCCAACCTATGGTTCTCTACATTGACATTCCTTGTACAATCATGGATAACTCTTAAACTCATTGATAGTTCATCATATTCCCTTTAAATTTGAATCAATGTCATGAACCCTAATTATTCTATTATGTGGAGTTTTTATGATGGATTGAGATTTTTTTTAATCCAACATTAGTGTCTAATGATATATCGCCATCTACTAGTTAAAACTCTACCCTTTCATTTCATTCTTCCCATATTTGTCAAAATTCATGTTTCCTTCTTCATTTTCATCAAGTATTATAGACGTGAAATGAATTTCTACCATAGGTAATTTATCATTGAATTTTTTTCATCATTTCTCAATTTATAATATATTATAATAATATATACATTTTTGTTTCCTAAAATTGTGTCCCTAGTGAATGTGTCATTTCTGATTTGAAGGAAATTTTTTGATGGGTGATTCAACGCTTTACCAAAGGTTCATAGGTTGGAATAAGATTCATCTTGCTTCAGGTTATCTAATATTATTGATAATTTAGGTATATGTTGTTTTATTATTATTATTTTTCTCAATTGAATTTTTATCTCCTTGAATTTTAGTGTAGTGTTGTGGTGGTGTTTTTATGGATTGTTCAGTAAAAATTATATATAAAAATGAAGCATGTATTATCCTATTAAAGTCATTTAATGTAAATTTATATTATTTACATTTTTTACACATATATTATATAAAATTGTGATGTTTTTATATCCTATAATATTCATTTTCATGAAATTTACTTATTCTATATCATTATCGTTTGAAATTGTAATTCTTTGAATATTTATTTGATAAAAAATATTTTTTGTACTTTATTCAACATGTTGGTCTCTTTATTTTTTTTTTGTTTTATAAAATGGTTATTCAATTTGAAATTTGTGGAATATTAATTATAATACTATTTCTAATAATGTATAACAGTTTATAATTTGTAATTATTTTGTTAATTTTCCTAGTTTTTATTATAATCATTTTTTGTTAAAATAAATTTTAATGTTATTTGTAAATGTCAAAAAAATAATTTCTTAATTTGTTATGATATTATATTATATTTGGTGAATTTTAAAGAGGGTTATTTTTTCATTATTTTTGATACATAAGATATTCAGCTTACTAAAAGGATATCAAGAATTATGTTCCCTTTGGAATTTTATAATTAAACTTCGGACCTACATACATAATAAATTTTAAAGGAATAAATTCTAAAATAAATTTTTCCAATATTCAATTTTGTTGAAATCTTCCTCAATATATGATATGTAAGGATTTAAAATCCTATAGAAATATTTTGTTGGAATTTATAACATTTTAACCATTATGACATTTTGAGTATCCCGTATATAATATTTTAGACTATCAAAATAGGATATTTCTTCATTTTTAAGGTGATATGTATGATTTTTAAAAATTATATATTTATTTCTCCATAGTGATTCGTGGTGATTCATATGAATTTTCATGATTTGATAATAAATTTGGAATATGATTCAAAATATTATATTGTTATCATTACAATGATCTCTTAGTAAGTTTTAATGATTTTTTATCCAAACATAATCATATAGAGGTCAAGGATATTTGTGGCCATAAATTTCACAAATAAATGGATTTTATTTGAGTTTTTTGAACTCATTGTATGAATCCACTAATCTTATCTAATAATGAATACTTCCCAAGAATATTCCCTCATTCTCCAATTTCATTGATAATGATTGGATGTTATTTCAGAAATTAACTCGGATGAGGATGGGGCTCTCACAATTTGATTAAACTAGTTCAATAATAAAGAGGATTTCAATAGATTGTTTAATCATCCTAGTTTAAATTGAAATTATAATTTTTTCATCTGTCCATGTGAATGATATATTGGTGATGAATTTTATAAAAAAAATTATATTTTTTAATGACATTATGATTTTGTTTTCATGTTTCTTTTAATGGGTTTATTTATTGTGAAGATCCATCTATCAAGGGGTGGTTGGGATTGAAATTGTGCCAGAACTCATGTTTGGTTCATGATGCAATGATAAAATAAAGTTCTAATTAACTGAATATAGAGGTTCATAAGATGTTTGTAGCAAATTTTATTAATGGGTTTTATTGAGATAATCCAAATAGTGGATGGTATAAGATCTGGATTATTATATATGATTCAACTAAATGGTTTAGTGGCTGAGTAAACATATGTGTCTAGTAGAATTATAAATGGTTTCAATATAAGACTATTACTATTGGGGAATTATTTTTTATACGAAAAACTAGTTTAATTATAACATCATTAAAATCAATGGATTTTTAATATATATTAAAACTAGAAGGATATGATGTCATCAGTGTTGGGGGTATGGATTTTGTAGAGAATTCATATCTCAACAATGAATACTCAGATGATTATTGTTATTATTATTACTTAATTTCAAAATCTTTTTTTGGTCTAATTATTAATAATATTTTTCATTTAAAATATATCTATTTAAATTATTGTAGGTAAATTTAATTGAAATTAAATGATCATATTTATTTTTCATTCCCAAATATTTTAATTTTGGTTATTGGTTTTCTTTGGTTTTCTATCACTTCCATTATTTCCTATTTTCTGATAATAAAACAATAAATGTAAAAAAGAAAATAATTATTTCAATATAATGATAATTCAATTCATTCTTAAAAATTTATTAATATATTTGTGTGAGTTTTTATTAGAATAATAACATTGTAAACATTTTTATCCTATTTTCTATATTTTACTCTTCTTTAGCATCTTGTCATCAATATTGTATGAAGAAACATATGAATAATAGTGATAAAATTACTCTAAAATCATCAAGTGGTTAACTATATATATAAATTCATTATTTTCATCTTCTCAAAGAAAAATAAATCATTCAACTAATTTTGGATAAAAATTCCTTTATTAGAGTATGTTGATAGAACAACATTAGTATCCAAGAAGAAATGAACTAATTCAACATGATTTTCTCAAAATATTTTTCATAATTATAAATAATAATGATATGTTGAGTGAAACTATTTTTTCAATGATGACCTATCATGGAACCCTAGAACATCCAATTTCAACAATTTCATAACACTGAGTGCTTTGAATTCATGAAAAGCTTGTTGGACCCTGGTAAAACATCGATATTTCATACAATTATTTAGATATGCCTTTAGATATTTATGAACTAAAAGTCTTATTATTTGACTACATGATCCCTCAAAACTATTTTATAATTAATTTATATAATTATGAATTCCCTCTACTTGTAATTTATTCTTCATAGTTCAATCAGTTGACCACTCATTTTTGTAACTCTATTGTGTCAAAGGATTAAATTGTATAATCCCTATAGTGGTATCAACATGCTCTCCACAAACCATAAAACATATCCACTTATTGACCAAGCTCTAGAGAAAATGATTCCAACCACTTGGGTCTTTAACTGTTGATCATAGAAATAATTACTTCAAGGTTAAAAGGATTGTTTTTATATTAGGGACTTGAGAGGGAGGAAGATAATTGAAAAATGCTATTATTAATATCATTCTAGAGATATATGTCTCTATTTCTAAAGATAATTATATATATATATTTTCAATAATGGCATACCTTAGAAATTATATAATAGTGTCTTTATATCATTGGTAGATAATTTTTTATTACAAAAAAGTCCTAATCTAACAAAATAATTTTGTTTAAATACCTCTTATAAAAAACATTATTATTTTCATTTCATTCTGCATGAACAAATCATAAATAAATTTAATATGGTTTTTTAAATAAATTAATTAATATTTAATTAATAGATATTTAATATTTCATTCCCACTAGACTCTTTGGGACAAATCAAGGTTTTTAAAGTATATTATGTTCGGTAGTATATAAAATATTCAAAAAATATATTAAACAAACCAAAATATATTATTAAAACATTATTATTCAATAATGACCATTATAAGATATCCCCTATATTTTGAATGTAGGAATATGATTTTTTTACTTTATGAAATATATCTAATGTTTATAATCAATTTTTTATTAAATTTTGGATATTATAGATATTTTATTTTATAATATGATACTAATTTTTTATCCATAATATAATTAATAATATTGGATTATATTTTTATAATTTTTATAAATTATTGATTTTCAATGAATAGTAAAAAATATTGAGCTTTTGAAAAACTGTTATTTATTTTAATAAATTATAGAATTTTAAAGACATTTTCTTCATTAATCTTTAATTAAAAATTAAATAAATATTATTTTTTATATATAATCAAATTATTTACATTTAAATCTTAATTATTTGATATTTTATTATAAGTGTCTTTGTAGGCTAAAAACATATTTTTTGGAAAACTTTATTAATGTTAATAACGTTCAACCATTTTAATTACTTAAAATTTTTTCTATTTAAGATTGATATAAATTAAATTAATATATTAAATATATCTAAATATGAATTTAATTTCACATAATTATGACAGCTAACCGGATAGTTAATATAAGATAATCTATTTCCTTAAAGAATAATTTCTTGAAAAAAACATTTGTTTGGCATTGAATAATTCAAATTACGCATATAATTCTATAAAATGGATTATATATTCACAATAAAAATAATTAATATTATTTCATAAGGATAAATTATTATTTTATCATAATGAATTGTAAAATTAATAAAAAAACTAGTATCCAAGGTGAAAAATTAAACTGGAAAAAAGAAGTAACATTATAAGTAAATTGAATAAACTATATAAAAATAATTATTTTTGAATTATGTAGGTCTTTATTTACCATATAACCCTGAAAAAACAATTATTAATAAATATTTTAATCACATCCCTTTTTAATTACTTCCCATTATTAAATATTTCTAGGTATTTATAAAAATACCACTCCCCATCAATTATAAATGTGAAACCCATCCCATCACTTATTCTCACCACTAAAGAAATTTGGCTTGACCAACCCCTAAAAAATCATTCCTTAACATAATTAGACACATTATATACCATTTTTTAAAGACCAACATTATGGTCCTTAAAAAGAGACCCAATGAAGTTCTTCTAAGAAAATATAATCATCTTCCCCAAGATCATTCTTTTTTTTACTTCTTCCTTTCCACCTTCAAATATTTCATAAAAATTATAATTTAGTAACCCTTTTATATTATATATAATGATATTTTAATATTTTTATACAATAATATATTTCCATCTCTTATTCCCTCACATGGGAATTGAATCTATCATTTGTTTGTACGACGGACTACCACTTCGCGAACGATATAATATGTTTTCCATCATTTCCTCTCAATGATATTCTTGATAATGAATATAATATTTATATATTTAATTAATTAAATATTAATAATTTATAAAACTTAATATAACATATAATTTCTTACATTTCTATCCTCGGAAAAAGTTATTACATCATCCGTGCATACGGTCCACTACCGTATTGTCAAACAATGTGGTATGTTTTTTAAATACCAAAACACAAAGATAATGTATGTGAGTTTATTAAAAGAAAAAAAATTATATTTAAGAATATTATATTATTATTTTAATATAATATAAAAATTACCAAATTTACATGATGTCCATTTAAAAATAGGAAGGTTTCATATGTGTATGTATGATTTATTGTCTTCATAAATATAACATACGTTATTTTTCTTAACCATAATTCATGTTAATTATAATATTATAATTTATCTATAAAAAAGAAAATATATCCATGATTTTGAATATATATATATTATTTAATTTTGACCCCTTTGATCATGTTCAACACACTGATATCATTTTGAAATTATAAATTGAGCATCCTCAAAACACCTAACCTGGACAAAACTGATTTTGTAATTAAACAAATCATTAAATTAAAAGAGGAAGATATTTTATTATAAGTGATTAAACATAAGTCATTTAATTATGAAAAAAAATAATTTATACAAGTTTATTATACATGAGGTAACATTAAAAATGAAAAAACAGGTACTCCAGGTAAGGGTTTTGTGTTGAAACATCCTTATTTGAGACACATGTTATATTATTCACCAAATTTCATTTTAGTGGTTTTTACACTCCCCCATTAAATATTCTATCAGGAATTATTATTAATATGTTACAAATTATCTTACAATTAATTTACTAAATCCATGGGAGTTAAGATTCAAATGTTACCAATGTGTTTGTGTTTCATCTCAAAACTTCCTTATATCCGACGCAAGTTCTTTTATATAACAATTTTTTTAAATGTTGTATATGATGAAAAATTATGTTTCATATCATGAATCCTTAATGAATAAATATATTTTATTTCACTACCCAATTACATCAATCATATTAGTTTTTATTAAAAATATTCCAAAGAAGGAAGGGTTTATGTTTCAATCTCATTTTAATCGTGATTGACAATACAATAATTTTAATTATAGGGAATTATTTGATAATTATATAATTAAACCCTTTAATTTTATTATTATTTGGATATTAATAATATATTCATGTAATAGTACCATTTTCCTCTCTTTGGTAATTTACGGAAATGAGAAAAAAAATTATAATAAAATATATAATTTCTAACCCATCAGTCAAAAATAATTTTTCTTCCAAATCCAAAATTTATAAAAAAAATCAATAATACTTGTCAAATACTCCATATTTCTTATTAAATTCATTATTAACTATTTTATACTTTTTATTAAAAAAATCAAAAGAAATGTTCCTCTCATTTTATGAATGATTTATTTGTTATCCTTTTTACAACAATTAGAAATTAATTAATTTAAACTTATAATTCATTTTTGGAATTACCTAACATAAATAAAACTAAATTATTTGAATCTTCATTAAAAATTTTGATTTCTTATTTTTAAATAATTTTTTTCAATAATATTTTGGAAATTTATAAATATCCATGATTTTATATCAAATTGAAAATTTAATTTTTTTTAGAAATATTCCCTGTATCCTTTGTAGAATTTTTCCTCAATGATGAAACCCATTTATGTTATATATTTCATTTAAATTATTTATATTTTTCTCTCACATATATAACATACTTAGTCTCTATTAAATTTATTGGTCAATACATGAATAATTTTTCAATCTAAATTTATTAATGTATGAGACAAAAATATACAACCAATTTCAATTTCATGGTTAATTATTCTTATTTTCCCTTTTGATTTATTTATAGTAGGTTGCACACATAATCATGAAAATGTTAAGAGGGTGAAACAATATAGCATTAAAATTCACTAAATAATTTTTTAGGTCTCATTATATGTCATGTATGGAATTAGGGACTAAACCTAATCAATTATGGGACTTTTTCCACCATGTTATATTTTCAAGAAAGATAATATGGACACTTGATTAAATCATGTTATAGGTTTCTTACACATATCCTATAATTCCATGATATTCTCTTACCATGTTCATTATTTTATAGTCCCAAGTGATTACCCTTGTTCCTTTCATTATATGATGTGATGTTGTACCTTTAACTCCCATGTTATATCTCCTTGTCATGTTTATTCCCTTAATGGTATTTTTTATCTCAACCATTTTTTCCAATGTATTCAACGGGTTATCCAATGTATATTTAGCTACTAAAAAGGATATATGAATTTATGGTGGATAATAAATAATAAGTCATATTTTATCTTCACATTGATGTATTGTTAACCTCATATTCCAAACACACTAAGCATCATGATCATTTGGTTGTAATTAGTTGAAATATATTTAAATAATAATATAATACTATATGTTAAAGTCTTGAGTCAATATAGTTAGTATTAGAGAAAGGTCTATTTATTTTTTAGGATTAAAAATATTATAATTTATTGAGAACCCTAGGTATTAGTATATGGTTAAGGATAAGTATAAAAAATCCTAGAATTATTGTGAAGTATAGAGTGAGTGGGTTCCAAGAACATACACCCCTATCAAAAAACTATAATTTGATGTGGCCCTGGAACATTTATTCCATAAGTTTATAACTCCCAAAAGGGTATATTGATCTCGAATAAATCATAAACTAGTTTAAAACATTATAGTATGTTCTTCACATATTTCGATAATACTAGGGGATATGATTTGGAAATTCACAAAATTCATTATGAATCATTATTATGGAGTTGGCCAATTAGTTTGATTAGGGAACCTAATAAGAAATGTTGTCATGGATAAGTTATATTGAAACCTAGTGAATCCAAAAAAAGGTATGATTTTCATTTATATGTTATTTCTTATATATTTTAATATTTTCTATTGTAGTTGTTAATGAATTATAATGTTTTTTCTCTTCATATTTTTAGATATTGGTGGGAAATAATAGAAATCCTACTAAAAACCAATTTAATGGGAAATTTAATTATTTCTATAACAATATTCCTAAACTAATGGGAAAATATGTTCGAAATATTTTATGATCCTTACAAAAAATCTATCTTGAATTACTTTTAATAACTAAAACATAGTTAAATTTCTACAAGCATAAATGGAGATATTGAAGGTGTCTCATGGAAATTAACGTGTTAAAGAAGATATAGAATGGAAGATTAAATTTTCTACATATCAAAAATATGGGAAGTGACACCATGAAAAATTACATAATGTAATATGAATATGATTTATTTGTGTAAAAGGTTTCCACATATAATATAATTGAAAAATAAAAATGAATATACATGTTAATAATAATCGAGAATATAAAGTTATAAATATGTCACCATTAATAGTTCATTTCATAGATTTCAGAAACATGGTCATTATCTAAGTCAATTGCCTAATTTAATGATTATTTCTTAGGGGCCTATGTAATGGAAATAATTTAATTTGAATGGAATAATTATTTAGGTGTTGAAACCCCAGAATTACATTTTTGAAGCCTTTTTTATCAATGATATGCTAGTTAAAAGAATCATGGAACATCTAATGATAGTTCTATAATCATTTATATTTATGTATTTTCATGTTTATTTTTGTCGGTACTAATGATGTGGAAATTTAAAATAATTATAAGGTGATATTTTAAGAAAAATCCTATGATTTAGGTATATATGATCACTTATATGTGATTATTTTTAGTTAATTATTGTCAATTAAGATTATTTGATTTTGTTGAAAAAATTAAGTTTTATAGAAGAAATTAGTTGTTCATAACTAATTATAGGATTAATGTTATTTTGAGGATATTCATCATATTTTTGGGAACATTATAAAAATTATATTAATATGGTTTTATAAAAAGTATATCCCAAATTCAGGGTAAAAAAACACATATCCAAAAAGATGTGGTGCTTGAACCCATAATATAAGAGAGATAATGGTGTAGTGCCTACTATTTTCCTATGTAATATAATTGTTAATAAGACAATTTTACTTAATTGATTTGGTGGATAGATTTAAATTTTATTTTGAGAAACATATTAGATGATCAAATCTTTTAGAATGTTTGTGATTTCTTTGTTATTAATGAAATTTTGGGAATCATTTTATTAGTTTAGGGATATATATATATATAATATTAATGTTTAATATAAAGTATTATTTTAGAAAAAAATTATTGTGTTATTTAATATTTTAATTAATGGGTTTTACATATCATTTGAGATTAAAACCTTCATTCTTGTTGAGATAATTATGGTTATTTGGGATATCTGGATATTTATTTAAGGAATGGTCTATGATAAACCTTTAGTTTTATTATTAACTTTTAAAGACTAATATATTAATATATATTGTCTATATATGTTAATTTTTTTGACTTTTTTTAAAAATTATAAATGTAATATCGTGTTACACTTTTATGCATTTTATGATATAATGAATATTAATTTTAGTACATCCGGAAAAATAATTCTTATATCATATTTTCATTCCTTAGAGTAAGAGGGGAAGTGAAACTTTTTTGAATCGTAATTTAAGGATGAAATTGTTTTTATGAAATAGAAATAATTCACTTTGTATATTTATTGACGTCACCTATCTTGAGAGTAAGAAATAATTTAAACTCTATGAAAAGTATTTGTAAAAAAACTTGTTATCCTATTACCTTCGTATCTGATGAATTGATGGTATTTTAATTTATCATCGATTTGTGGTTTTGTACAAGTTAACTCTTTCTTAATCAATCACTTTTTTATAATCATTTATCTCTATCACTCTCCCTAATTATTTAAAAATTTATTCCACATTTATACGTTCACTTCTCACCAATTTTCACTTACATGGAAAACAAGTCATCTGTTATTACAGAGGTCCTTCATATTTCACATTCCCTCTTCTAAGAGTATATTTTATTAAACCTTTTTAGAATGTGGGTTTTCTATAAAAGTGTTTACCATATGTCAAAACATTTATTACAAATCATAAGGGTAAATTGTGAGGAAATGATTTATTTTTGTGGGTTATAATGTAAAACATAAATATTTTAAAAGAACACTATGTTCGATAGAAAATATGACATATAGCAATGAGATTAAATGAACAATGACTGTAACACCCCAGGTAAATAAAGAATATGAAATTTTCATATTTATCCATATTTGTGAATAAAATATTAATATGACTTTAAAGGGGATGTTATGCTCGATGGCGTACCCAACACGCAACAACGAGTTTCTTGGGAATCTTACGTTGTACTCTAATAATAAAATAATATTATTTTAAATGGTAGTTAACATGTAGCCATTTTATTGGAGGGAATAGATATAAATAACTAAAATATGATTATATATGTTTTTAAATGTTTTTACATTTATCCAATAAAAGATAAAGGCTTAAAATACGGAAAGAATTCAATTTTAGGCGTATATGCCCTAGTTTTCACCAAAGGTTCGCTTATCGCCTTTTGATGGCGAACCATCATTAAATATAGTTTTTTTCACTCTTATACATTCTATTGGACCAAATAAAACTCTTCTTTAGAATCAGGACATCAAAATTTACTTTGTGTAAATTTTTGGTATCTTTCTGATAAAGTTCATTTTTTAATGAATAGTGTAAAATATTATATTTTAATTCAAAACCTCTTTTTAATCTAATTTATTTATTTTATTAGATTATCTTTTTAATTTTATTTAAAGTGAAATTAAAATATATTTTTACCATTAAATCCAATAGTGGTCGTTGGAATTAATTTCACATTGAAATCATACTTAAACTAGTGTCAATCTTTTGATACTTATTGTTTCATAAAAACACGTTATTTGCTCTGACAGCCGGAATTAATTATTAAATTAATTATTGTGACTTATATGTTTTGAATTTTTTAAAATAGACTTAATTTTTGAATTCGGAATATCAAATATAGCTTAGGGTGAATTTTTGAGATTTTTCTGAAAAACTTCAATTTTTGATGAATAGTGAAACCACTAAGTGGTACTTATAAATGCTGATTTTTCGTTTAAATGAAATTTTACCACTTCTGTGTTTATAATTTCAAAAATCCGACATACACGGTTATCATTAATAATTAAAATGTGGTTCAATGAGATAAAAATAATTTTTTGGTGAATAGTAACTTTTAAGTTCTTAATCGCGATTAGAGGTAATTAATGTAGTTTAAGGTAAAAATAATGTTTTAATAATATGAAATGAACTTGACACATGTCCTAACCACATTGGATGTGTCATTACCGACCAAGAAAACCCATTTCACAACTTGGGGACCCCATGGAAACACTTTGGTTGGAAAATGACATTAATATCTTTTTATTTAAAGTTAAAGTAAAAATGAGACAAACATGAAATGTTTTACTAAAACAATTTTTACATGGGGTTATACAAATCAGATATTTGACTATAAATATTCATTGGAAAGATAAAAATATTTCCTACATCATATTAATTTTTTTATAATTTTTACACATTAAATAAATTAAATTATTTATGACATCATGATGATGCAGCGATGACCTCATTATTTAACGATTTAAATAAAATGGAATGATAATGTAATATCTAAGACATAAAAATGTCCAAAACCTATTGGATGAGTGTATTTTTAACCCTTATCACCTTATACACGAATTATATCAATGTGGGACCTTCTAAAACCGAAAATCATTTTCAAATAAAGTAACATTTGCTTACTTTCCAAGAGTGCCCCTCCTCTCCTCTTTTAAGAGGCCCCCACCTCTACCTCTTTACCCACACATCCAAAGCCTTTGGCTCGGCCAAACCCTGCCCATTTTGTCTCTACACTTTCCTATCTTACTCCTTGAAGCCTCATTTTGTGCAGAAGTCTTCCCAAGGAAGCCTTTGAGCTCAAACCAAAGGGAGTTACCCGATTTTAAGGTAATGTCTTCACATTTGTCCTTTTGTTTTATTTTTCTTCTCCAACCCCCTAAACTCTTTTTATTCATTTATTTTGTAAAAAATCCAGTATATTCAATATACTATGATGTTGTTATAAGAAGGATTCTATCTACACTTTCAAACACCTACATCTAATGGTTAAAGAACATACTGTTTCCGTGGATGGCGAATTTCTGCCTCCCGAAACGATGATTGTTCAACATTATTCTAACACCTTAAAGGTGGCCATTAAGATGACAATATATTTATATATGATATATAATATGTTTATGTTTTCCTTAAGCTTATGTATTTTTTCATTTATGGCTTACCTTTATGGTTTCCATTATGGGTAAACGTGATATCTTTATTTAAGGAAGTGCGGACTACCGCCCCCTCAAAGTGATTTGATTCGTTAATACCATATGTGGTACATATAAAGGATATATTTAATGATATTATATATCATACCATACTGGAATTAAAATACTATTATGTATCATTATGTTTTAATTCCATTAAATATGAAATAGAAATGGAAGTAGCGTTCATGCGTACGTACAGCTTACCGTCTCCATGAACGGTACATTTCATTTCTTATCTCAAAATGTTATGTAATATTATAAGTACATATATATAATGGATATATAGGTAATATATTACATATAAATTATGGATATCATTATGGAATTATAACATATATATATATCTCTCTCATTTTGTTTTAATTCCATTAAAATGTCAAAAAAATGAAAGCAGCGTTCATGCGTACGTACGGCCTACCATCTCCATGAACGGTGCTTTTCGTTTTTTTTTCTCCAAATGATATGGAATAGTATAAAATGAATATTTACTGGATATATATGATATTTTAATCATTCATACTATTCTGAAATTATTTACTTATAACTACATGGGCAATCTTTTTTCAAACAAGTTCATTTTTGACTCATGTACCAAACATCGGCAAAAACGTCTGATAGGAACTAACATTATTAAACAATTATTATAACATTATAATATGTGATATGAACTGAATAATAATCTCTAAAGGAGGTACTTAGGAAATTATTAATTGACCAAATTTTATTATTCAGGAATATAAAGAAACGAACAAGACAAGTTGGACTTGAGGTAAGGGATCTTACTCCACTCTTTCTTTTTAAGTACACTCATTTATGCCATTCCTTCTAAAGCTCATCTTTCTTGTTATTGGGATGTTCTTTTATATTAATCTTACTGTAATTTTTTATGTTCATATGATGAGAGACCATATTCTCTCTCATCAATCCATTTTGGGAGTTTTGAGTGGCGCCGTTAGGATGCCGAATTTTCGTAAGAGATCTAACCTCTCTCTTTCTTTTTAAGTACTCTCTTTTATGTCACTTCTTTTAAGCTCCTCTTTGTTTTGTTGGGGGATGTTCTTTTATATTCCTCTTTCTATAAACTTAATGTTAATATGATGAGATACCCTATTTGATCTCATCAATCCATTTTTGTAACTTTTATGTGGCGATGTTAGGCTGCCGAGTTTTCGTAAGGGATTTTTCATCTCACTCTTATTCCCTTGAGATTTATGCTACATTTGCCACAATTTCCTTTGAGTGGTGTATGTACTAGAAAATATTCTAATCTTTGTGTAATATACTTTCGTTTATGATTATTTACCTCAATGATGTATTTTCCTTCTTTCATGGGGTGTGTTTTGAAAGATACCCAAGTCGGTAAGGGAACCTTTCACCCTCCTCTTTTTAAAAGACTTCTTTTGTTGGGCCTTTTATTTTACATATTTTTATGTTGGGATATGTTCTCATATATCCTTATTGATGTAAATTTTATGTCCAAGTGATGAGATTTCTTTCTTTTATCTCTCATCAACTCATTTTGATGTGACGCCGTTAGGCTATCAAGGGAACTTCTTAACCCAATTTCGATTTCTTTGGGTTCAACATGTAGTTATTGAATATGTCATCCTTTAAATATGTGTGAATGACCTTTGATTATTTTACACTTAATATCCACTTATATTTGGTGAATTTGTTTGTCACACATTATTATATAATTGATTTATCCCTAAACCAATGATACTGTCTTTGTATGGGACTTCGTCTCAATCTCCTTTCATTGAGGCATATTTTGTTTTATACACAACCTTATTTTATATGGTGTATAAACCCCTTTTACTTTTACGTTTATTCAAAAGGAATCTTTTTTTATACGAAGTGTTTACTAAATGACAAAAAGGAATGTTTTTGTCGTACGTATGTGGTGACATCGACTTCTCCGCCACCGTGACCATTATTTGAGTTTCGGCTTCCTCTACAAGCCATACCTTTTTTTAAAAAAGAAAAAAAATACCATGTTTTACTTTTCATTTATTTTGGTATTGAAAATTGTTTTCATAAAGTTTTTATATCAATGTGTTGTATTGATATCTTGTGATTGAAAGGTGGAAATGTTATGTTTCCTTTATGCATGTTTTATGTGATACGATTATGTTGAGGTTCTTGGGCATTATTATGAAGACAGGTGGTTTCGTGATAGACTAAGGGCGGGTGAGCCCGATATAGCTCTCCAATGCATTGGGTAACGCGAAGGAGTGAAACGTTAAGGTTTCTCTGAAGAGATTTAGGGAATATACTGTGATGGATATTCCAAACGTAACCAAGAGGGTTACTCCCTACGTAAGAATGTTATGAATGCCTCAAGTTACCTTTATGTCATATGGTATCTATGATTTATTCATGTTTTTATGAGGTATGTTAATGCTCTTATGTTTTATGGGTAATGTATGATTTCATTCTTATGTATACATGTACTCATGTTTCCTTTCCATATTTTTATATCCCTTACTGAGCTTTTTATGCTCATCCCATGTTTTTGAAATGTTTTTCACAGGTCAAGGGAAGGGTACATGATGTGATGATAGTGTCAAGGATGTGTCAAGAAATAATCCAGGTTTTATGTTAAATATGTGTCCGTTGATGGGAAGAATGAATACTGTCTTTTATGTAACCACTTTGTTTAAATGTGGAATGTAATGCAAGTTTCATGATCTAATTCTCTAAAACTCTAAACCTGAAAAGATCCTCAATGTGTAATCTTGTAGTAACTCAAGATTAAGTAAGGTTTAAGGTTGGGGCCTTATAGTTGGTATCATAGGTCGGTTTAGATAACTTTAGAGGTTAGGGTATTCTCTAAGCACAAGTGACATTACCATAATGGTTAGGATTTCAGAAAGAGTCCTAGTTTTAGATAAAGTGAATGAGTAAGTATATCTTAGTGTTTATCTTCCTCATTAGTACATGATGGTTATGTTGATATACTCACACTGACCTTTTTGGTGTTAGTAAATGGCGGGATCTAGCAGGCACCAAAGTGACAATGGGTTTGAAGGAAACTGTGGTGGTTATCTGATTAAGAGACTGGATGAGATGGGGGATTCAATGGGGAATCTCATGGTTGTTCTAAACCAACTATCAAGGAATAATGATCAACCACTTCAACCTTGGTGAGTTATCTAATGCATCATGTACGAGATGGCCAACTCGATGTGGAAATTCAGGTAATAATTATTAAGGTAACCATTAGGGTTTATATGATCCTTACTTTTTAGGTAATTATGGGTTACTCTATGATATGATGGAAAATGAAAGGAATGAGATAAACTTGAGGTTAAAATATGTTATGATCATTTTTTAAGATTTTATCTCGTTTTGGGGGATGTTTTAAGAATTATATAGTTTTGGAAAAAAGGACAACACGCAGACCGTGTGACAACCCGTCGCGTCAGACAAAGCTGCGGGAATCGAACCCACAACCAAAGTGCGACGGGGATTTATCGCCTACCACTGGACTGCGTGAAGTCCCTGGTTAGTTTGACTGATTCTTTTTAGTAATATGATTTTATTAATTAAGATTAAGTTGATTTTGGGTTATTTATTAAAATTATTAACCTATCATGGAGGATATGTGATTAGGTTAAATACTTTTCAATACGAGACTTTAAGAGAAACTGATGTTTTTTGGAGATAAATGTTACGATTTAACTTGGTAGACTATGTGACTAAATCCTTCAAAATATTTGGGTTTCAATCTTAGTTTGGTTTACTGTGAAGAATTTTATGGACAAATTGTTTATCGAATGGTCCTCATTGAACTTTGGGTTTTGTTGGACAAATTTCGGAGATTAAGAATAGATTTTCTTTTTATAAAGGGTTATCCTTTTCTGGATTATCTGATCATGTACTAACCTTTTTGGTTTTGGTTTTGGTTAGAGTCTAAAGACATGGGAATTATATAGTTCTCTATTGTGGATTAGGTGATTCTCTATAAATTGATTATAGTACTCTTAATGCGAACAAGTCTTCTTAAATACTCGTCTTTTGGAAAAAAAATATGAGTTTGATTGAGGAATCTAGTAAAAGTTGAAAGTCAACATGATAAGTGATTATGTTTCCTTATGAATAAATTCCTCAATAAAAATTAACTTAAAACAAAAATGTTGTCTATTGACTTTTCCTACTGGGGAATCGAATACCGTTTAACCCATCACAAGTTTGTGATTTTCTTATGGTTAGCTTTCTCCTAGACATGTTTACTATCACTCTCCATCAGAACATGACCCTTTGTTTTTCCTCCATGTCCATATTTTCATACTTGGAATCCTAGTATGAGTTAACTCGGGTGACCTTTGTACTTATCTATCTTTATTTTAAAGTGATTGTTTTTCCGACTCTTGTTCCGATGTGGGACTTTCAAGGATGTTTCCAAGCCCAATTTTAAAAATTGTGAGGACGAAATTCCCAAAAGGGGGGAAGGATGTAACACCCCAGGTAAATAAAGAATATAACATTTTCATATTTATCCATATTTGTGAATAAAATATTAATATGACTTTAAAGGGGACGTTATGCTCGATGGCGTACCCAACACGCAACAACGAGTTTCTTGGGAATCTTACGTTGCACTCTAATAATAAAATAATATTATTTTAAATGGTAGTTAACATGTAGCCATTGTATTGGAGGGAATAGATATAAATAACTAAAATATGATTATATATTTTTTTAAATGTTTTTACATTTATCCAATAAAAGATAAAGTCTTAAAATACGGAAAGAATTCAAGTTTAGGCGTATATGCCCTAGTTTTCACTAAAGGTTCACTTATCGCCTTTTGATGGTGAACCGTCATTAAATATAGTTTTTTTCACTCTTATACATTCTATTGGACCAAATAAAACACTTCTTCAGAATCAGGACATCAAAATTTACTTTGTGTAAATTTTTGGTATCTTTCCGATAAAGTTCATTTTTTTAATGAATAGTGTAAAATATTGTATTTTAATTCAAAACCTCTTTTTAATCTAATTTATTTATATGATTAGATTATCTTTTGAATTTGTTTTAAAGTGAAATTAGAATATATTTTTACCATTAAATCCAATAGTGGTTGTTGGAATTAATTTCACTTTGAAATCATACTTAAACTAGTGTCAATCTTTTGATACTTATTGTTTCATAAAAACCCGCTATTTGCTCTGACAGCGGGAATTAATAATTAAATTAATTAATGTGATTTATATGTTTTGAATTTTTTAAAATAGACTTCATTTTTGAATTCGGAATATCAAATATAGCTTAGGGTGAATTTTTGAGATTTTTCTGAAAAACATTAATTTTTGATGAATAGTGAAACCACTAAGTGGTACTTATAAAAACTGATTTTTCGTTTAAATGAAATTTTACCACTTCTGTTTTTTGAATTTCAAAAATCCGACATACATGGTTTTCATTAAGAAGTAAAATGTGGTTCATTGATATTGAAATAATTTTTTTTGGGTGAATAGTAACTTTTAAGTTCTTAATCGCGATTAGAGGTAATTAGTATAGTTTAAGGTAAAAATAATGTTTTAATAATATGAAATGAACTTGAAACATGTCCTAACCACATTTGATGTGTCATGGCCGACCCAGAAAACCCATGGGTCAACTTGGGGACCCCATGGAGCCACTTTGGTTGGAAAATGACATTAATATCTTTTTATTTAAAGTTAAAGTAAAAATGAGACAAACATGAAATGTTTTACTAAAACAATTTGTACATGGGGTTATACAAATAAGATTTTTTACTATAAATATTCATTGGAAAGATAAAAAGATTTCCTACATCATTGTATTTTTTTTATAATTTTTACACATTAAATAAATTAAATTATTTATGACATCATGATGATGCAGTGATGACCTCATTATTTAACGATTTAAATAAAATGGAAAGATAATGTAATATCTAAGACATACACATGTCCAAAACCTATTGGATGAGTGTATTTTGAACCCTTATCACCTTATCCATGAATTATATTAATGTGGGACCTTTTAAAACCGACACTCATTTTCAAATAATGTAACATTTTCTTACTTTCCAAGAGTGCCCCTCCTCTCCACTTATAAAAGGCCCCCACCTCTACCTCTTTACCCACACTTCCAAAGCCTTTGGCTCGGCCAAACCCTGCCAATTTTGTCTCTACACTTCCCTATATTACTCCTTGAAGCATCAAATTGGGAAGAAGTCTTCCCAAGGAAGCCTTTGAGCTCAAACCAAATGGAGTTACCCGATTTTAAGGTAATGTCTTCACTTGTGTCCTTTTGTTTTATTTTGCTTCTCCAACCCCCTAAACTCTTTTTATTCATTTATTTTGTAACAAATCCAGTATATTAAATATACTAGGATGTTGTTATAAGAAGGATTCGAGCTACACTTACACACACATACATCTAATGGTTAAAGAACATACTGTTTCCGTGGATGGTGAATTTCTGCCTCCCGAAACGATGATTGTTCAACATTCTTCTAACACCTTCAAAGGTGGCCATTTAGATGACACTATATTTATATATGATATATAATATGTTTACGTTTTCCTTGAGATTCTGTATTTTTTCATTTATGGCGTACCTTTATGGTTTCCATTATGGGTAAACGTGACATCTTCATTTAAGGAAATGCATACTACCGCCCCCTCAAAGTGATTTGATTCGTTAATACCATATGTGGTACGTATAAAGGATATATTTAATGATATTATATATTATACCATACTGGAATTAAAATACTATTATTTATCATTATGTTTTAATTCCCTTAAATATGAAATAGAAATGGAAGTAGCGTTCATGCGTACGTACAGCTTACCGTCTCCATGAACAGTACATTTCATTTCTTATCTCAAAATGTTATGTAATATTATAAGTACATATATATAATGGATATATAGGTAATATATTACATATAAATTATGGATATCATTATGTAATTATAACAAATATATATATCTCTCTCATTTTGTTTTAATTCCATTAATATGTCAAAAAAATGAAAGTAGCGTTCATGCGTACGTACGACCTACCGTCTCCATGAACGGTGCTTTTCATTTTTTTATCTAAAAATGATATGGAATAGTATAAAATGAATATTTACTGGATATATATGATATTTTAACCATTAATACTATTCTGGAAATTATTTACTTATAACTACATGTGCAATCTTTTTTCAAACAAGTTCATTTTTGACTCATGTACCAAACATCGGCAAAAACGTCTGATATGAACTAACATTATTAACCAATTATTATAAAATTATAATATGGGATATGAACTGAATAATAATATCTAAAGGAGGTACTTAGGAAATTATTAATTGACCAAATTTTATTATTCAAGAATATAAAGAAACGAACAAGACAAGTTGGACTTGAGGTAAGGGATCTTACTCCTCTCTTTATTTTTAAGTACACTCTTTTATGCCATTCCTTCTAAAGCTCATATTTCTTGTTATTGGGATGTTATTTTATATTACTCTTACTGTAATTTTTTATGTTCATATGATGAGAGACCATAATCTCTCTCATCAATCCATTTTGGGAGTTTTGAGTGGCGCCGTTAGGCTGCCGAATTTTCGTAAGAGATCTAACCTCTCTCTTTCTTTTTAAGTACTCTCCTTTATGTAAATTATTTTATGCTCCTCTTTGTTATGTTGGGGGATGTTCTTTTATATTCCTCTTTCTATAAACTTTATGTTAATATGATGAGATACCCTATTTGATCTCATCAATCCATTTTTGTAAGTTTTATGTGGCGTTGTTAGGCTGCCGAGTTTTCGTAAGGGATTTTTCATCTCACTTTTATTCCCGTGAGATTTATGCTACATTTTCCACAATTTCCTTTGAGTGGTGTATGTACTGTCCATTATTCTACTCTTTGTGTAATATACTTTCGTTTATGAGTATTTACATCAATGATGTATTGTCCTTCTTTCATGGGGTGTGTTTTGAAAGATACCCAAGTCGGTAAGGGAACCTTTCACCCTCCTCTTTTTAAAAGACTTCTTTTGGTTGGTACTTTATTTTACATATTGTTATGTTGGGATATGTTCTCATATATCCTTATTGATGTAAATTTTATGTCCAAGTGATGAGATATCTTTTTTTTATCTCTCATCAACTCATTTTGATGTGACGCTGTTAGGCTGTCAAGGGAACTTCTTAACCCAATTTCGATTTCGTTGGGTTCAACATGTAGTTATTGAATATGTCATCCTTTGAATATGTGTGAATTACCTTTGATTATTTTACACTTAATATCCACTTCTATTTGGTGTATTCGTTTTTCACAAATTATTATGTAATTGATTTATCCTTAAACCAAGGATAATGTCTTTGTGTGGGACTTCGTCTCAATCTCCTTTCATTGAGGCATATTTTGTTTTATACACAACCTTCTTTTATACGGTGTATAAACACCTTTGACTTTTACGTTTATTCAAAAGGAATATTTTTTTATACGAATCATTTACTAAATGACAAAAGGGAATGTTTTTGTCGTACGTATGCGGTGACATCGATTTCTCCACCGCCGTGACCATTATATGAGTTTCAGCTTCTTCTACAAGCCATACCTTTTTTTAAAAAAAGAAAAAAATACCATGTTTTACTTTTCTTTTATTTTGGTATTGAAAATTGTTTTCATAATGTTTTTATATCAATGTGTTGTATTGATATCTTGTGATTGAAAGGTGGAAATGTTATGTTTCCTTTATGCATGTTTTATATGATACGATTATGTTGAGGTTCTTGGGAATTATTATGAAGATGGGTTGTTCTGTGATAGACTAAGGGTGGGTGAGCCTGATATAGCTCTCCAATGCATTGGGTAACGTGAAGGAGTGAAACGTTAAGGTTTCTCCGAATAGATTTAGGGAATATACTGTGATGGGTATTCCAAACGTAACCAAGAGGGTTACTCCCTACGTAAGAATGTTATGAATGCCTCAAGATACCTTTATGTCATATGGTTTCTATGATTTATTCATGACTTTATGAGGTATGTTAAAGTGCTTATGTTTTATGGGTAAAGTATGATTTCATTCTTATGTATACATGTACTCATGTTTCCTTTCCATATTTTTATATCCCTTACTGAGCTTTTTATGCTCATCCCAAGTTTTTGAAATGTTTTTCACAGGTCAAGGGAAGGGTACATGATGTGATGATAGTGTCAATGATGTGTCAAGAAAGAATCCATGTTTTATTTTAAATATGTTTTCGTTGATGGGAAGAATGAATACTGTCTTTTATGTAACCACTTTGTTTAAATGTGGAATGTAATGCAAGTTTCATGATCTAATTATCTAAAACTCTAAACCTGAAAATATCCTCAATGTGTAATCTTGTAATAACTCAAGATTAAGTAAGGTTTAAGGCAGGGGCCTTATAATGACATATTATTAAAATATTATTATTAAAATATTATTATTCAAATATGATAGTTCTAATATATCCATTAAATTAGAATGAATTAATATGATTGAATACATTATAAAATAGATATAAAGTTTTTAATCGATATAAATTTATTTATAACCTCTTTGTAAAAAAGTACAGTGATTTTTAATAAAAAAAAGTTCAAAAAAAATTTTATTCCTTTTTGTGAGAAAAGGTTATAATTAATTTCTAAACTAATATAAAATTTATATTATAAATATAGCATGAATTTTTAAATAATTATTTCAATATTAACTTATGGTTAATGTTTGGATTTTTTCTAAAAATATTGATTTATCTATGAATAAAGAAATATACATATTTTTAAAAACTGTTATTAATTTTAATAAAAAAATTAATTTTAATGAACCATTATTCTATTAATTTTAATTAAATGTAACATAAGTATTTTATTATATATAATTAAGTTAATTATATTTAAATCACCATTATAATTTCTTTTATAATAAGCTTGTTTTTAGGCTTAAAACGTAATTTTTTTAAACTATTTTAATGTGCATATGTTTCTGCATTTTAATTAATTAAAATAACCCCTAATGGGGAATGTATTAAATGAAATATATATATATATAAATATTTAAAATATGAATTTAAATTCAAATAATTATTATATCTATTCATACATTTAATATAAGATCATATATTTCTTGAAACTACAATTCCTGGAAAAAAAATCCTTTTTAAAACATTTTAGAGGTTTTATTTTAAACTAAATTCTTCCATTTCTATGTATTGAATTTTATAAAAGTTGACAATATTTGTAATCAAAATAAATAATACTATCTAATAATTACAACTATATATCTATCCAAAATAATAATAAAAAACACTGAAAATTGTGTAACTATGGGGAAGAATTAAAATTGTAAAAGGTAAATAAACATAAAGGTACATGGAAGAAAAATTTTCAAAAATGTTGTGGTTTTAATTTTTTTTATTTTTTAATATTATATATCCCCTCCATTTAATTATTTTTCATTTTTAGTAAAATTTATAGTAATATCTCATTTTTTTTAATTTTTATGGGTATCTAAAAAACCTGCACCTCTTCAATTATAAAAGGGAACCCATCTCGCCAAATTTAAAAACCTCTCAAGCCATTTGGATTGACCAAACCATGAAACAATATCTCCAAAAAAATAATATCAACATTATACAAAATCTATTCCTCCCAAATGACCAACATTGGGGACCATAATAATATATATAATTGATGTGATTCTAAAAGAAGGTAATCATCTTCACCGAGCTCCTTATTTTTACATATACCCTTTACACATTCAGTTTTGTCCTAAAGATGATAATATAATAAAACCATTATATCTTATATAGTTATATTCTTTTATTTTTGTGTTGTAATATTTATTTATCGCATATTCCTTCAGATGGTAAATGAAACCATCGTTTTTGTTTATTGTAGACAACAACCTTACGAATAGATGTAATATGATTACCATCTTCACTTATAATGGTTCTTCATGATAATGAATTTAATATTAATATATTAAGTCCAAAAATATTAAAAAAAGTAGGAATTTAATATATAATACACATTCTTACCATTATATCCACGGAAAAATGATAACGTCATTCATGTATACTATGGACTTCCAAATCATCAATTGATGTGATTAATTTTTTTATTAACACACAACATGGATGGTTTCTGTAATTTTTTTAAATAAATAATTTGATATTTATGATATTTTTTCATTCTAAAAATTTAAAATAACACTTACCATATTTCCATAATTATCAATGAATAATTTAAATTTTACACATTGTAATGTATGGCCTAATATATTAATGATTATAACATTATCAATTTTTCAAAACCCTATTTCGCGGTTATTTTTATAATTCTATTTTATGTATAAAATTACTAATAATTTCATGATTATTATAATGGTTATTTTGGAATGATAAACCTTCGATCCACTACAGCAGATTAGGTATATAGTGGCGGTTATTTTTTCGTTTAGCGGCGGTTTTCAGAAACCGCCGCCTAATACAGCGTCGGAAAAATTTTAACGGCGGTTATGTTCGTTTAGCGGCGGTTTTAGGGAAGCCTCGTAGCTTCCTCATTTAATGGCGGTTTTAGCGGAGGTTATAACCGCCGCGAATAAATTCAAATCCACCACCGTAAAACCGCCGCTAAATCCAGAAGAACTGCTGCGATATGAGGCTACCACGGTGCGACTATTTAGCGGCGGTTATAACCGCCGCTAAACGTATATTGTATTTTGACTTTAGCGGTGGTTTTATATGTTTATCGGCGGTTTAAACCGCCGCTAAAATATCCAACTTTCATTTAGTGGCGGTTAAAACCGCCGCTAAAAAGTTTCCCAGAAAAAAAATTCCTGATTCTGCTGCCCCCGAGCCTGAAAACCAAACCAAAAACACATACAACAGAATATAGCAAACTATAAAATACATATTCATTACCGCCACATCAAACTATAAGTTCACTTATTCCTCCCAATAAAGAATATAGTAACCAATATCAGTTCAAGATCAGAATCATGTTTTAAAACTATCCATCACAATAGAAACTAGAAATCTCACTTTTAAAAATTCATTGGATTTTAGGTACCATTTTGACCATTTGAAATCTGTCATTTAAGGTCACATTCTCCATAATTATAAGGATATTATACTATATGTTTTATGTGATTCTACCCACCTTAGGAGTTTCCTAATCATCATTTAATGAGAATGGGATCTCATCCCAAGAAATATGCATCATCCATAACAAAACACTAGTTACAGATGTGACCAACACATTCTTACCAAGTGCCTACTGAACAAAGACTAAAACAAGCCACCAAAAAAATCAATATATTATAATTTACCTTGTGGTAGACATGATTCTCTCCCAATATGTTCTCATGCACGTCATTAGTATCATATATATAAGAAAAATCTAAACTGATCAGTAGTGTTCTAAAACCGGATCCTTTGGTAACATCATCCCTAGCACTAGGAATACTAAATTTTTATATAATAACTAGTCTATCCACATTAAATATGACTGATTAATGTAGAATGATAGAATATTTATTTAATGATTTCCACAAAACTCATAATGTTTACTACACTATTCCAACAACTTGATTGGTGTCACATGTATAAATGCGTACATCCTTCATATTTCACTAGAAAAATGACGCATCATCTGATGTTATCCATAGGTAAATTAGACCTATGAATCCCAGTATTTTATGATCCATACAAATGATTTATCCCCAATTTTTATTATTCCATATGACTTTTGACGCATCTAAAGACCTCCTGATTCACCTGTAATTACAGAAGAAGAAGGGTCACATGACCAACTAGGCAGCTGATGATTCCCTAGGCATGTATACCCCACTAAAAAAGAGAATTATGTGAAAACCAAATCCCATATATGGGAAACATTACCGAATAATGACTCATCAACCTAGGGGTGTTGTTTCATCATAGATAGTCTGATATAGTAAAACCATGATATAAGCAACACCTTAGATATGAAATACCTCATAATCATTTATCAAGTTTTTAATTCTGAGGGCTCTACCTACTCCAGGACAACCCCTTCTTAATAAGGTATAATACATTGAATCTATGAATAGGTCATTCTAAAATGGTCACTTGGATTACTGACCTAACCTTAAATATTACTATAAATTAGAATGTTCAATATAGACTGATGTGAAATTTTTTTTCCCATCCAATGCTAAACATAGAGAGAGAATTAAACTAGTCTTACATGAGGTTGAAAAATAAAAACATAATATTATGGTTTCATTTAATCCATTACATTAGTTCAAATTTGATTGTTTTGTGGAAATTTAAAAGCATAAGTATTAAAAAATTTCATGTTTTAGTTAAAAAAAGAATACTTTAATTGGTACTTTATTTAGCTAACTCTATATGGTATCATAGGAATGTAATATCAAAATTCCTTTCAAGATTTTTTTTTATTTAGATGATATCCTTTCATAATTTATACAGTTTATCTTATAAATTATTTTTACCCATCTTATTTATACATAAATTTCTCACAATTGGGCTTTGTTAAATAAAATTTCTATCTGAATATAGAAGGGAATACCCCCTTTAGGTTTTAATTGGAATTTTAATTAACCGATATCCATAAGCAATGGTTTGAATTTATTAAATCAAAAAAAAATCCATGAAATTTTATTCTAATAATTCAATGTATATATTCATCATATTTTAATAAGATTAATTACTATTCCCATGTTATAAAGGTATTTTCCTTTATAATTTTAAAATTTCATTCATGTAGCTGCACCCAGGTTTTTACCTTTAATTTTAGAATATAACAACTTTATATGTAATGGTTTAAATATATGGGTTTCTAATCCCAATTTATAAAGGCCCATCCTCTCCATTATTAAATTCAAAATATTTACTTGATAAAAAATTCTGAAGGGGGTGTGTGCCTACTATAGATAGTGAAATTTGGTTTATGATTTATACCTTGAGATGAAATAAAATTAGTTCCCTATGGAGAGGAAAGTTTTTAAAAACTTTATTTTTCATTTGCATATTGTCGATCTATAAATTTAGGAAAGTGATTCCGAGGATGAAACAAGAATTGTTCAGAAGGAGCGACTCATGTTTTCTCATGATCAAACCTATTGAGTCAGTGCTCAAAGATCAGTATAAGGTGACCCATATTGTGGGGACTATACCATTGGCTATTTTAAGAAATGAACCTAGTATTCAAATGGTAGATTGGTTTGGTAATGTGATAAGAGAATCCTATATTGGGGAATGTGATATCAGTTTTTGATAATGAGACCCTCACATTAATACAGAATAGAAGCATAGTAATGATCATTAGAAGGTCTTTTTTCGTTCTAATTCCAGTTGATAAATTAAACTAGTTACTTCTGGATTCTTCAATAAAGGTCATTTACAAATTTGGATATGCTATCAGGTGGAGTCTAAGTATGGGTGTTATGTTCAGGGTGGTTTCAATGTGATCAGAATGTTGTTGAGTTGGTTATGTGTTGATGTATAGAGTACAACATCATAGTGTAAATTATAATGTATAGTTCGACCTTGGAAAATCACTATAAGGTGGGTACATTATTCATTGATTGTTCTTGGATGATCAAGGGATTCCTTGGGAATCAAAGGCATTATGATCGCTTAGTTATTAGTGATTTATTAGTTGAATCCTAGAATTATTGAGAATGATAACCTAGATGGGGTTCGACCGGTGTTTTAGGAAGTGAATGGATGTGGTTAATAGATAACCAAACTGAGTTCATGATAAGGATCCCTAAAATATGTTGGGATGGAATATTTCAATAATGGGATGTGCCATGCCTTGGTATCAGCCATTTTGAGCCATGATCTATGATAGGGAGAACTACATAATGAAAGATCAATTAGAAGTTGACCTGGTCCTATCTTATGATAGATGGGTTCCATGTAGGTCCCTACCATGGTCTAAACAATTGAATGGAAGGATGAAAACATTATTAAAAGTGATTCTAGCTGATCTTCAATGACGAAAACTTCCTATATGAGCTTAACTAATAGATCTTGAGATCACTTAGATATTTAGTAGGAAAAATTGTTAGTGGTTGAATATGAATCAACATTTACTGAGCTGGTAAGTATATGTCAAATCATATGATTAATATAAGGCTTAAGGCATGAATATTTGTGATGAAGCTATGACTAATGATGTGATCATGGACCAGTCTTCTGATTTTTCCCACCTATATATTTGTGTTTAGTATGATGTCTTCAAAAAATATAGATTTTACATGAACATGGAAGGGGATTTCTTTACTTCCTCGTTCTTGTTGAGGGAATACATCATTTAGCAGTTATAAGATGAAGTATAAGCACCTCCATAGGAAATTGTTTGAGGTGTCATCCTAGGATTCTAATGGAAGAGGATCACTATAGTGTATTCAGTATAGGGATCTGGGACACCCAAATTTATTTTTCCCAAATCCACCATGCACATTTCTATGATATGGGAATATTGGATATCCTAGGAAATATTGTGACTGGTTCACATGCCTAAGAAATGGTGGTGCATCTGACTAAGTGAAGGAATCTAAATTGAATAGAATTGTGTTGAGATTGAATGAGTTATGGTCTCATGGCTGAGTAATAAGAACACTTCCTATGTCGTATCCTTCATGCTTCAGTATACACACTTCCCACCCTGCCCAACCTGCAGCATACACACTGCCCAACCTGCAGCATAAAAACTGCCCAACCTGTAGCATACACACTGCCCAACCTACAGCATACACACTGCCCAAACTGGAGTATACACACTGCCCACCATGTATCCTTCATACTGCATCATACACACTGCCCACGCTATATCCCCCCAGTATTCCCCACTCCACTGCAACATCCCACCACTCCACACTCCTCTGCAACATCCCCCACTCCAGTGCAGCATCCTCATCTCCCCACTCCACAACACTCCACTACCCACACATCCCACCTATAATCAAACACACACATCACTCCACTGCCCACACAAAATATCCCACCTGCAATAAAAAACACACAACAAGCAGTATCGTACCTAGACAATGTGTGGATTTTGATGAATAAACAGATACCCTATTCCTCCCTCTATTGAATTTAAGTCCAAGATCATTGAACTAGAGACTCAATAAAAGTAATATACCATGCGTTCTAATTCAGTTGGTCATGCACTATGATGTACATAAGTGATACACATAAGTAGTGTGGTATATATAGGCCATTCAATGCAAGCATGATAGGAGTTTATGATATAATCAAAGGCCAAACAGTTTGTATTGGGAAATACACGGACTTAGAAGACCACCATGCTTTCTAATTCAGGCCAACCAATGTGTACAGGGAAATAAAGAAGCCAATGATAAAGATTTTATCACCTCTCCAACCCAAAAAGCACATTCTAGTAGAGGGAATAAGGGTCCCTACAGGAGAAACTATAGTTTAGAAAGAAAAACCCACATCTGGTTGCTTATTATTGTCCAGCAAGTGGTTTTTTTGATGAATACATACATAATTAAATACATACCTATAAGTAAATACATACAAAATTAAATACATATAGAACACATACTTATAACTAGAAACTCCATACACTAAAGATAGAAATAAAGCAAAAATTCATTCCCACATGCTTTTCCAAAATACATAATTATGTATGGGGTATAAGAATCTTGGGATATCATGAAGTTCAAGCCCTTAAACTCTAACTTGATTATTAGGTCAAGAGTTCCTTTTATAGTAGGCTAATCAAAAAATTTATTCCTAAATGATGTATATCACACTCGAGAAATCAAGACATAAAAAGAAACATCATAAATCAATAAAATTCATAAAAGGAAAATGAGAAATCAAGGAAATTTTAGGACATGAAAATGTGTGGTGGCAACTATGTGCCACAAATGTTACATATACAAACCAATTGTTTTCATATTACAAATCAACAATACAACTACTCAGGGTCTGATGATGCATCATCACCCTCTCCACCTTCATCTCCACTTTGTGGTGTCACCTGTAAGAACATTATATTGAAAATTAAATACGATTGCATATTTATATTAAAACTTTAAACCAATGAAAGTTAAAAAACTAAATGATTTTGATTTTTTTTTTGATTTACCTGCATACCACCAGTCGATACACTACCACCAGGGGCATATCTCCTCAGCTGTTGACGTATTTCAATCAACTCTTTCTGCAATGCAGATATCTGATCCCCCTGCTGGTGAACTGTGCTTTTTAAAGAAACAATCTCTCTCTTATCATCTCTGGGTATGGGCTGACTAAAGTCAGGAGTAGATGCAGCTGCTATCCCCGATGGCCTACTAAAAATATCATATGGTATGGGTCCCAAACCCATCCCGCGCACTCTCCCAGCATGATCCTTCCCAAGGACCTGAGTAACCGGGTCATTCTGGGAGACTGAGTATGACTGCACAGGATTGGCATCCCATAGCTCTTTAATTTTTACCTATAAATCAAATATCAAAATATATTAACATAGTTGTTGGCGCCAAAAATATGGCCCGCAAGGAAGGAAAGAAAAAGAAGCCTGGCGCGCTGCCTCGCGAAGCACCCACGTGAGGCCCTGCCGCGAAGCCCCGCCGCGAAGCGCCCCGACCATGGCGGCCCCGCAAAGCTCCAGAGGCGGTAATGCTCCGCGAACTCATTTGACGTTCGTGAGCCACCGTGAAGCTCCAGAGGTGGTAAACCTTCGCGAACTCATTTGACGTTCGCGAGCCGCCGCGAAGCTCCAGAGGCGGTAAACCTTCGCGAACGCATTTGACGTTCGCGAGCCACCGCGAAGCTCCAGAGGCGGTAAACCTTCGCGAATGCAGTTGACGTTTGCGAGCCGCCGCAATGATCCTGAGGCGTTAATGCTCCGCGAACGACGTTGACGTCCGCGAGTGCACCGCGAAGCACCGAAGGAGGCGCGCGAGCCTTGCTTCGCGGCGCCCCTTCCCTATAAATACTAGACTCCCCCTGAGTCCCGGAGAGGGAAAATCCAAACTTTCGGCTTCTCCTCTCCCGAATCGCGAAGCACTCTTTGCCCCGGGAATCATGAGCTCCGCGAGGTACTTCTACTTCGCGAGACGCCTCTGCTTTGTCCCGTTTTTAGCCCCACTTCCGAGAGGGATGCCCTTCGCGAAGCTCAAGGGAATTCGCGAATGAAGAGGATTCCCAAGGGAACCCGGGAAGCCGCGGAGTGTTTATGATTCGCGAAACACCCAACCTGTACTAGTGATCCCTATGCTAAGGCAGGATCGCTTCACCTCGCGAAGCACACTACTTCGCAGGACCTTGCTTCGCGAGGCACCTCTCCTTCGCGAGGCAGTGCTCCGCGAACACTGTTCCACTTCGCGAAGCACCTTCCACCCACAACTATGCCCCATGCTAAGGCCAAGGCACTCCACTTCGCGAATCACACTCCTTTTCTTAGCAATTCCTCTTCCCGTGCGACCCTCCAGGTTCGCACGTTGTGATTTCAAAGTCGCATGGACAATACCACCCGTAGCGTTGCTTCGCCTAATGCTTCTTCGCATAGGCACGCTAACGGCTATTGCTTCTTCGCATAGCCAAGCTAACGTGGACCCCTTGGTGGTACGTTCCATGACCCCCCTTAACCATGGCCTCACTGGTACCTTCCCTTCCCCAAGGACCAGAGGGTACCGGTTATGTAAGTCCTAGGGGTGCGGAGTGAACCCACCTCGTCCGAGCTGCAGGACGTTAAACTGCCAAGCACCACGTCCTCAACACATGACGTTAAACTGTGACCCGACCTCGTGCCCCTCACGAAGGGTCCCCCCAACTCGAACATTCTTTACACCGCTCGTCTCCACGGGAATGGAGTCACCCATTCACATGGGATGAGATCCTCCTTGTCGGAGTGGCGTATGTTCGTAGGTGAAGGGCGACCCTAGTTCCCCAATGGATGGCTGCACCTCTGCATCTCCGTACTTCCCCACTACGAAGGTCAGTAAAGGGAGTGATAGGGGATGAGTCACCTCCCATCATTGGACCAAGGTCCATCTTTCCCGCGCTTTGTCATGCCATGGGCCTCCATCCTGGAGTAAGTCCCAGCACCATGGGCCGCCTAACGCGTAAGCCCCTCTTCGCTTCTCACGGACGCTTCCTTCGAGACGTGATCGTCAGGTCCTTGAAACCTCTTGTTTCTCACACCGAGCATGGCTCACGTGGGCTTAGAGTGAGCACAGACCCTGACCCCCCACCCATCTTATCGAACTACGAGGACTTTTTTTTTGACAAAATAAGACGGATCCATTAATGATGGAGATCAGCATAAATACAGTAGCATAACCACGATGGAAAATTATTGAACCAAAGCAAATCCTCGTAAGGAGGGCCAATGCCTGCCATCTTGTGAGCGGCTTCATTTTCTTCCCTTCTAATAAATGAGAAATTGCAGGAATTGAAGCCTTGTCTCCGCGAGTGAATACACCGGATAATGGGGCCGAAAGGTTGAAGCCCACCGTCAGTGAGATTGATGGAATTGATTACAGTGAGACAGTCGGATTCGATGTGAATGGAATCCCAACCGCGATATTTTGCGAAGTTTAACCCAGCAATGATGGCGGCGGCCTCTGCGACTGAGGGCTCCCAAAGTGCATGGTACGTAGGAAGCCTCCATGAGGTTCAAGCCCACCCGTCATTTCACGTCGGGTCTCACCCCCGTCCAGCACGAAGTTAAACTGCATTCTGGTCCAACGGTAAGCCGTTGCGACCCATCTTAGAGAACTAAGAGTACTTTGATCCATGTCAAGGCATGGTATATAGGAAGCCTCCATGAGGTTCAAGCCCACCCGTCATTTCACGTCGGGTCTCACCCCCATCCAGCACGACGTTAAACTGCATTCTGGTCCAACGGTAAGCCGTTGCGACCCATCTTAGCGAACTACGAGGACTTTGATCCATGTCAAGGCATGGTACATAGGAAGCCTCTATGAGGTTCAAGCCCACCCGTCGCTCATTCACGTCGGGTCTCATTCCGTTCCAATGGAAAGCCATTGCGACCCATCCCGTTTGAACTACGAGGTCTTTGATCTATGACAAGGCATGGTACGTAGGAAGCCTCCACGAGTTTCAAGCCCACCCATCATCCAATTCACGTCATGTTCTACCTACGTCCAGTACGACGTTAAACTGCAATTCTAGTCCGACGGCAAGCCGTTGTGACTAACCCGAACTACGAGGTCTTTGATCCATGTCAAGGCATGGTATGTAGGAAGCCTCTACGAGGCTCAAACCCACCATCCGGTCATCCCGACCTCACTCACGTCGGTTCACCCCGTCCCGCATGACGTTAAACTGTATTTCCCAACCCGAACTACGAGGTCTTTGATCCATGTCAAGGCATGGTACGTAGGAAGCCTCTCTCAGGTTCAAGCCCAACAATCATTGGCCCAAACCGTCTCCTAGTCGGTGTGCCAAGCCCCCCATTTTCATCCGAACTACGAGGCCTTTGATCCATGTCAAGGCATGGTACGTTGGAAGCGTCCACGAGGTTCAAGCCCAACACCCATCGGGCCAAGGTCCACCTTCACGTCGGTTTACCGGCACCATCCCGAACTACGCGGACTTTGATTCTCTGCCACGGGGATACTTAGGAAGCCTCGTCAAGGCTCAAGCCCAACTTCACTGTCGCCCCCCTGCGATGGTCCCATTTCACTCTCCCCCCACTCCGCTCATCCACCTATCACCCATCCTGATTCTCGCCCGAACCGTCTTATCCCGGTGAGACCATGTCGGTACGCTCAACTTCACAGCCGCCCATGGGCTGGCCCTGGTATCGACACCCCTTCAAGGAGGGTCCCTCAATCTGATCTATCCTAGCTAATGCTTTGGTTGGGTTGATCCATCTCCGCTAGACATTAAACTCGCGGCATACCCTGTGTTAAACACGGGAAGTTGAGGAAAACCTCAGATATGTGTCTATGACAGATAATTCCCCACGCTCGATGTGGGATGCCTCGGGTTTCCACGCCCTCAAGAAGCCCTGCGACCAGGGATAACAGACAGACATGCCAGGCTCCCCAGCATCCAGACACACTACTGATGCCTCAACGTGACTACTCCCCCGACTGAAGGTTGCTGCCCTGACTGGACCCTTTGGAATTTCCCAACAGAAGTGGTGTAATTAACCGGTGACCATGGGAACATGGCATTGGGAAGAGTTTCACGAACTACGTATTAAATCTATAAGGGAGACCCGGACTAGGTGACGAGTTCTGAGGAGGAATCCCCAGAAGGAAGAACCGACACCCCATCATCCCGTTTCGATCATGGAGCAGACGTCCCTGAATAAGGAGCGAATGTCGCCCGCCTTTGGAAAGCGGGAATGCGGGGCAACAGCAAGCGCCGCGCGTCCCCCTCCGCGAATACGGAGCGGATGCGCGCGCGAACCCTGGCGGAAAGCGTAGGAAACAAAAATGGTGAACCCGACATGAAATTATTCTCCTCAATATGGAGATTAGTAGCGTTCGAGACGCCAGTAGATTGACGTGTCACCAGATCCAGATATTCGGTGCCTGGTCCCGCCAAGAAAATAGCGGGCCTGTCGTGAAACTCACCGGAAGTTGGGGCAGTAGAACATGGGGAACTCCATCCTGCAGCGTGTTGGCGTGGATCCTTCTTACAGACGTGGAGAATAGAAGGATTCTGGGGCATTGGCTTTCGATCCTTTTCCTCTCAGTGCTGATGAGTTGATCCTTTCGTTTCTCAGGAACCTGGTTGCTATTTCAGAGACTCGATCACAGCCCACTCGCCTACGTAGGGGCAGGGGGAACATCGCCACAGCCACCCCACATAGTTCCTCTACCGCCACGACGGCCGCCACAACGCGGAACACGGGGCGCCCACGTCCCCTTTCCCCATCTGAGGTAATCCAGCGAAGGGTGATCAACAACCTCATGCGCAGGTACGAGGAAGAAGGGGTCATCCCAACTCGGGATATGGCCCGCCTGGACCTGGAGGCCTCTAGGCCCCGTCGTCAACGCCGCCCTAACAGGCCGCGCAGGGAGCCCCTGCTCCCCACCCCAACATTCAACCGTTTCGGGAGCCTGTCTCCAGAACGCATTGATGACTCCTCGCCTTACGCTGAAGAGGCGGGCGTCATCCGGTTCAGCCCGCTCAAGGTCCCGAACCGAGGGCTCTAGGCGAGAACTCTCATCCGGCCGCGTCAGCACCGCCGTCCGGCCCCGCAGGGAGAGCAGACAGGCTACGTCCCTGCACCACCTACACCAGCCCGCCTGACCCGACGTCAGCGCCGGGCCCGTGCTGAGGACGCTCGCTCAGGCGCATCGACGTCGACAACTACAGTGGCCCGAGCCACCGCCGACGTGCACCATGAATCCCCTGCGCACACTGAGCAGGGGCACTCCTTCACCCGACCAGGGTCGAGACCCCAACCGCCCCACGGGCAGGCTGGGTTGACTCTCCGGGTTGTAGGTCCAAGTGATGATCGTCGCGAACTAATCCGCGGTAATATCACCCTGTACGGAGGTCCTCCCCGTACCACTACCCCACAGGGCGTGGGCCTTCCCCGCTCCGAACTTCATCATGGAGGCATGCCTCGTGCTACCCCCATCCCGAAGGAAGACCTACCCCGTGGCAGTGACGCTCAGCGCGGAAACCTTTCCCGCGCCCACTATGCAGGGTATGGAGTCCATCCTCCTGCCCCCGACTGCCAACCTGAAAGCACCGTCCATCCGGTCCTTCTTCAACGTGGGGGACCTCCCTACGTCCTTTCTGCAACTGGAGAAGGTCCTCCTTGCCCCAGCAACTCGAGAAATGAAGGTCAGCCTCGCTCCACTCGCATCGACCATGGAGGTCCTCCCCATGCTTCTGCCGGTTCCAACATAGGCTCAGCCTATATGGGTGTTGTTCATGGAGGTCCTCCCCATGTACCCTTCGACATTTTCCCCGGTGCCCTGCGCACCCCGGCTATCTCGATTAGGGGCCCTCTACGCCACGGCGCCAGCGCCGCCCCGAGGCTGCCTGATAGGGGTCAACCCTATCCCGAAGAGCCACCCCAGGGCAGGAGAGCGGGTCGTCGCTGCCACAAGAAGAACCCTGGGAAGGCCCAAGTGGAGATCAAACCTTCCCGCTTCTCCGACTCGGAAGCGGAATGCGATTCGGCGATGGAACCTTCTCCCCGCTCCTCCGTATCAAGGACTGGGGTAGGAACCAGACGCGTTATCCTCGTTCTCCCGGAGTTTGAGGTCTGCCAGATTCCCATCTCCCTCCGCAGGTACATCCAAGAGGAAGATATTTTGGGAATTCCGCAGGTCTCGACCGCGCAATCACCACCTCTGTCACCAGAAGATCCCTCTACCTCTACCAGAGATCACGGAGAGTTATTTTGGGGGCCAACGACGGTAGAGCGACGACACGACCTATCACAGGTAGCCACGGCTCCTGTTCCGGAAGCTGTGGCTATCAGCCCGTCGTACCGTGACATCGTGGCCAGGTCACCTCACTCTTCGGAGGATGGTCCGGAGTTTGGCGGCCAGTCAGCTCGTCCGCCGTATTCTCCACCGCCGAGCTTGCTATCCCAGAGGTCTGCCTCGGAACCGTTATCGGTCCCTCAGCCACCCCCGGTTGACGAGTGGGGAAACACAGGGCCAGACCCTGAGTCCAAGCCCAGGAGCTTCTGGAGTATTCTTGCAGCGGATTACTTCCCGGAGAAGTTCTGGCCGACGGCGGCGCTGAATTTTCGCGTACCGGAGTTTCTTACCCCTGAAGAAGTGGGGTTCTTTTGTCGAACCTTATGGGCGACACACTTCCGCCTCTGTTATGAATGGGTGGCGTACCCCAGGAGTCGAGAGCACTTCGAAGAAATCGGCGAGCAGTGTCGCCTGATCGATGAGGTCGCTCTCCTTGCGGCCCAAAACCCCGAGTCGCCGGGCCGCAAGAGCACCCTTCAACGGAAATGCGTTCAGAGTTTTAAATCACTCCTCAGAATCGTTAGGGAAGCCACCCCCCATGTGCAAGTCCGTGGTTGGGGACACTATGCCGCTCTCCTCTTCGACCCTATCCAACGACAGCCTGATTCGCTCTGCGACATCGAGGACATGCCCCCGAGAGGGGTCGCAGTCCACATGGCTGATGTCGTGGACAAGGAAGATGAGCACGAATTCTTTGATGGAGACTTACCAGCTGAGGGCGTACCGCCATTGCTCGAGCCATCAGGGAGAGTTACCCATCAGCAGAGGAACCTGTTAGGCCTCCCCGTACCCACCGAGTCACTGGTACTCGGTCGGAACACCGGAAAGGGTAAGGAGCACGTCGGAACAGTCAAGCACTCCGACCCGTCTGCCTCTGTGCAGAAAACGGACGAAGATCCCGAGAAGGCCACGTTACGCCAGCTGCTTGCTGAGAAGAAGAAGCTGGTGGAAGAACTCTTGGCTGAGCGCGCCGCAGAGCGGCGACCTGACTATGGTAATCCCAGGCCGGGGCAGCAGGGTCAGGAACAATTTCCCCCCGGCGAGATGCCTCCGGGAAACCCTGATCATGCTACTGCCGCAGACAGGGCAGAAGCCGGAACATATGGAAAGAGGGCACGATAAGTCTCGCCAAATCCCCCCAAACGACGGGGCAATCTGAAGGATCCAACCCGGATTCTCCCAATCGCCCCGCAGGTCGTCCAGCCAGCTGACCCACGAGCGGCCGAAGCCGTCTACCGTGTTGAAGAACCTGGAAATTCACTTGTGGTTAGGGATCCCCGTCAAGACAGGGACCCCCACCCGGATGATCTTATCGCGGCGCTCATAGCCCACCTCGAAGCGTTGGAAACGCGACAGGTAGCGGTCCCCCCGAATGGAAAGCCTTATCCGGCATGGGTGGATGATATGCCCGCACCTCCGGGTTTTGGAAACCCCACCTTCTCGCAATTGAATGGGACAGGGGACCCGCCACAGCACTTGGCTCATTTTTCTTCCAGGTGTGGTCCCATGCTGGGGACCCCGGCTCAGCAAGAAGCCACCAAGCTCCGATGTTTCGTACAGACATGGGAAGGTCCGGAATTCGTCTGGTACAGCCAGCTCCCTATCGGATCGGTGACTGGTTGGGAGGACCTCCGTCAGCAGTTCTTATACCAGTTCAGCTCCACCACGTGGAAGACTAGCATTGCGGACCTCTTCAAGTGCAAGCAAAGGCCTGACGAGCGAGTCGCAGACTTCATCGCCCGGTGGAAGGGACTTACGTATTCCCTCGATATGCCACTGACTCAGGAGAAATTACTGGTGATGTGTGTCAGGAACGTCAAGACGGAGCTGGTACCCTCCTTGATCACCCAGAACTACCCTGGAGGGTTCAGAGACTTCTCAGATAGGGCTCAGCGCCTTGAGGAAGCCCTGCAACAGGCTAGTCAGGCACGTTTGTTGCCCCCTATGATCCCGGCCAGGAGGACCGCCAGGGCTGAACCCGCCGCAGTGGCCCAAGTAGACGCCCCCAGGCAGCTAGAGTTACTTCCGGCAGCACCACCCCCGCAACCCCGCAGAGGTCCTCCACCTCAAGAACGGGCTCCTGCCCAGCAGCGGCCGCCTTAGAACCGACAGGTTCCCCCGTGCAACGCGCTACCGCCACCTAGGCGAGACAATCAGGCGCCGCCTCCTCGGTAGGCCCCTCTGGCCCCTCGGTAGGGCCAGGCCCCCAGGGCCCCCTATCCGGAAAAAAGGTACCAGACTTATTCGTTCAACGAAAATCAGGTCCCTGGATATTTCTGAAGTGCTCTAGAGCAAGGGATTGTGCGTCTGCCTGAGTGCAGAAGGCCGGCAGAGGAGCATCTCACTGATCACCCCAACTACTACCCTTATCATCGGATCCTAGGGCACACCCTCAATCAATGCTATGTGTTTAAAGACTGGCTTCAAGACTAGGTCAACAACAACATAGTCAAGTTGGGCCCAGCAACAGCGCAAGTGGCAGGTGTCTTTGCAGGATCAGAGATCGGCAGCGACAGCGAAGGCGAGTGGCAGCAGGTCCCTAGCCGCGGATCCCGGAAATACGACGACTGGATGGCTCGAAAAACCGTCGTTCGTGCCCATGGTATCATCCGGGCGCACCTGAAGTAGCCAGAACCTTCCGGAGAAGTAGCCGGCACCTCTGCATCATCTTCACAGTCGACCACTTCCCAAAAGGTCAAGCAGTGGCGATGCAAGAAGAAGCAACGCGCACCGCCGTTGCCTTCGTCGTCCCGCACCCTCGGCGACTTTATTCCCCCTGAAATGGGGATTCCTCCCAGAATCCGCCCAGTGGTGGATGTTTCCTCGAGCGACAGTCAGGGGTATGCTTCGGTTAACACCGTGGAGCTGGTAAAGCCCTATATGAGTCCCGACGAGGGGGAGCGCCAGGCAGACCTCCCCAACGTCTCCAACCGACGTCAATGACAGCGGAATCGCAACTGCGCCGGTCATAGAGGTACGTCAGCAGGCACTTTTGGCTAAGACGTGCATGATATAGAGACCAGGCACCAGGCTCAGCGCAGATCTCAGCACGCGCAAACCCATCTAATGCCCTCGGCTCTACCTCTACCGCCATTTGTGCTACTGGATCGAGGGGAGATGCCTAGTTCATATCACGGTCAGTCTTGCCCAGCTACAGGCCAGCCTCCGCTGTCCGATCCTAGTTCGGAGACTACTCTCTAGGCTTCTACTAGTAGGCAGCAAGACGTACCCAGTACTAGTTGATCGCCGGTTCGGCCGGCATGATCTGCTATGCCTCCAAATGCCGAACGACCTCCTGTAAGCAGAGGTTCACGTTTGGCACGAAAGTATGATGTTCTGAAGCACCTGTCCGGCATTCCGGCGAGGCTCTCCATCCTTGAGGCCCTTCGCCTATCATCTGAAATGCGCGAGGCACTTGCCGAGGCCCTAAGGAGCCCCCTCCAGTTCGAGACGGAGGTAGCAGCTGCAGAAGCCTTCCATACCGAGACGATTGAAAACGCCGAATTCCAGGCGATTATCTCATTCTCCGGTGAAGATGAGGACCCTCCTATACAGGGGCACATTCACCCGTTGTACATCACTGGTCACTTCAATGGCATGGAAGTCTGCCACTGCCTCGTGGACACGGGTTCTGGGATCAATCTAATTCCGACCCGGACATTGCGAAAGCTGGGTCTGTCTGAAGGTGATTTAACTCCCTCTGACCTCAGGATCCAGGGGTATGACAGGACCGAGAAAACCCCAGTCGGCAAGTTCCGCCTGAAGACTCAGTTCGGTGGCATAATTGCCAGCACCGAGTTCATGGTTGTCTCTCAGGACACTGCCTATAACGCATTTATGGGTAGGCCATGGCTCCATCTTCATGAAGCGGTCCCTTCGTCGTATCACCAGTGCCTCAAGTACTCGCTCAACGGTCGAGTAGGCGTGCTCCAAGGAGATGCGTCCCCTTTCGCTTCTTGTAAGGCCCGCTATCTGGAAGCGGGTTATTACAAAAGTAAGGACAAGCAAATCCTGGTAAGCGAGGATGAGCCCATCCCGGTCACAAGTGACCCCTGGGCAAGCATGTATGATGCCTACATCCTCCCGATCCACCGGTTGGAGGCCACAACTCCCGACATGGGGCAATGTTTTGTTGTTTTGGGTACGCAGGGAATTCATTTTCCCGTGTCCAAGCAACGAAGGAAAATCACCTCGTACTCCTACACGAACCAGGCTCAGATCATCCCGGAACCTCCTACCCCTGTACGGTACCGGGACGTCAAGCTCATGAAAACGGCAGTGCGCCATACGTGTCTCTTCCGCCGGGCTGGAATTAACCGACTCAGGCCGACACGTCACCACTGCTTTGATGCTATCAAACGCGGCCCCTTAGGCCGAAGTCCAGATTGGATAGAGTCAACCGCCTTCATTTCTATGGTTTCAATGGAAAGTGAGTTTCCCGATCTGCTGACCGCTGCTGCCCAAACCGGTACCAGCTGCCCCTCGGGTTTTGATAACCCAGAAGTAACCCCCGTCGCGGGAAGTCCCCCCACGTGTGGGGAGGAAGACTTGGAGGATGCTCCCCCAGCCTTTGAAGAAGGCATCTCTACCACAGTTGATGAACTAGTACAGGTGAACCTTGGTAGCGAGGCAGATCCAAAACCCACATTGATCAGTGCAGCCATGTCCTCCGAAGAGCGGCAGCAGTACATAGACTTCCTCAAACAGCACCATGATGTGTTTGCTTGGAGTTACAACGAGATGCCAGGGCAAGATCCCCAGGTAGCCGTTCACCGTTTGGGCCTCCCAGCAAAACACCGCAGGTTTAAGCAGCCTCCCCGGAAGATTCTCCCTTCTCATGGTGCTACTGTTGAGGCCGAAGTTGACAAACTAATCAAAGCCAACTTCTTCAAATAGGTCCAGTACCCCAAGTGTCTTGCCAACATTGTGCCAGTCAGGAAGAAGAATGGGCAGATCATAGTCTGCATCGACTTCCGCGATCTTAATCGCCATTGCCCAAAGCATGACTTCCCACTCCCGGTAACGGAGTTGTTGATTGACGCCACGGCCGGGTTCCAAGCTCTCTCTTTTATGGATGGGTATTCTGGGTACAACCAGATCCGGATGGCCCCCGAAGATGAGGAGTCCACTGCCTTCAGGGCTCCCCAAGGTACCTTTTGCTACCAGGTTATGCCATTCGGTTTGAAAAATGCAGGTTCCACTTATCAGAGGGCCATGCATCGCATATTCAAGCCGATTCTCGGGACATTGGTGGAATGCTACGTGGATGACCTCGTAGTAAAATCATGTCAGCGCCAGGACCATCTCAAAGACCTTGAGAAAGTGTTCGGTTTCCTACGTTCCAATCACCTGAAGATGAACCCGTTGAAGTGTGCCTTCGGGGTCACCTCTGGGAAGTTCCTAGGATTTGTTGTCAGATAACGAGGTATCGAGATCAACCTAGAGAAGATCAAGGCCATCAGCCAAATGCCTCCCCCGAGAAACATTCGGGAGCTTCGAGGCCTTCAAGGACACTTATCCTATATATGTCGGTTCATCGTGAATCTGGCCGGCAAGTGTAAGCCCTTTTCCCGGCTCATGAAGAAAGGAGCCACCTACGACTGGGATGAAGGGTGTCGGACCGCCTTCGAGGAAATTAAGTAGTATCTGCTCCAACCTCTGGTCTTGATGCCACCCATCTCCGGAAAGCCGCTGGTCCTTTACGTGACCTCCCTGGAAAGATCCCTCGGTGCGCTGCTCGCCCAGAAGAATAACGAGGGTACTGAGAATAGTCTCTACTATCTCAGCCGCATGCTTCTCGATATGGAGGTCAGATACTCCCCTATTGAAAAGAGCTGCCTTGCGCTCGTCTTCTCCATGCAGATGTTGCGACATTACCTGCAGCACCACGAGGTGCAATTGGTCTCCCGGGTAGACCCACTGAAGTACATCCTGAACCGTCCCATGCTGAATGGCCGACTAGCGCGGTGGGCAGTGATTCTCTAGCAGTTTGATATCAGGTTTGTACCTCATAAGTCCATTAAGGGACAGGTGTTGGAAGACTTTTTAGCTGCCCATCCAACCTCCGCGGATCACTCCCTGGACCTGGATTTCCCTGATGAGGCGATCCTCTCAGTCGATCATGTTGTCCTGTGTTGGCAAATGCATTTCGACGGCGCCTCTCGGAGCCCCACCGGTAGGAGGCTCAACGATCCCAAGCTCAACAGAGTGGACCTGGGTATTGTCTTCATTACCCCGGCGCAAGACATCCTGCCATACTCGTTTCTGTTGTCAAAAGGTTGTACGAACAACGAGGCAGAGTACCAGGCCCTCATCACCGGTCTCGAATTGGCCCTTGAAATCCATGTGCCCCATCTACATGTGAAGGGAGATTCTGAGCTGGTAATCAAACAGGTTAATGGCGACTACGTCGTCAGGAAGCTGGAGCTTGCACCATTACTGGAGTACACCCTATGCCTAATGGCCCAGTTCTCTTCTCGACCAGAGGTTACCCATGTCCCACGGTCGCAGAACGGTCAAGCAGACACCTTGGCTAGCTTATCCGCGTCGCTCGCAGAACCCGAGCAAGATGATTTGATCATACATGTGGCACACCGAAGAGTCATTACCCCCGTCACCCAAGAGGACTGTGATGGACTGCGGGTAAGTCATCTCACCGCTGGACCCTCCACGTTAGGGGTCCCTGGTTTGTCAGACATAGTGGTTGAAGTCACTCCCGACTGGAGGGCACCTTTTGTTGAGTATCTCCAAAATGGTTGCCTCCCGGACGACCGGGCCGAGCGCGAGCGAATCTGACGCCGTGTGCCTCAATTTACCCTCCAGAGCGGCCCCAGTCTTGAACAAATCCTTTATAAGCGGAGTTTCGATGGTGTCCTCCTCCGTTGCATTCAAGGAGTAGAGATACCTCAAGTTATTCCAGAGGTTCACGCCGGTTCCTGTGGCGCCCATCAATCTGGGCCGAAGCTGTCCCATAAAATCTATAGGTTGGGGTACTTCTGGCCCTCTATGATCCACGATTGTATTGGGTATTCCAAGAGATGCCACGCGTGCCAAGTTCACGCCAGCTTCCTGCATCGGCCTCCAGAGCCCCTTCACCCCACCAAGTACTCTTGGCCATTTGTAGTATGGGGACTTGATGTAGTGGGACCATATCCACCGGCAACGGCCTACCAGTGTAGATTCATCCTGATTGCTACAAATTTCTTCTCCAAGTGTGCAGAAGCAGTTCCGCTCAGAGAGGTCAAGGCCCGTTCCATCGTTGACTTCGTGAGCACCAACATCATTCACCGGTTTGGAGTCCCTCATGCCGTCCTCACCGATAACGGAACCAACTTCCGAGCGGCTGAACTAAAGAAATTGTATGCCAAGTACGACATCCGGTCGAACCATTCCTCCCGCTACTGCGCGCAGGAGAATGGACAGATCGAGGCGTTCAACAAGACCCTCTCTAACATTCTGCAGAAGATGGTTGTCCAGAACAAGAAAAGTTGGTCGGACAAGCTCCCCAATGCCCTCTGGGATTACCGAACGACGACTCGCAACTCTACCCAGGTGACCCCATATTCCCTGGTGTATGGATCCAAGGCCGTCCTACCCATTGAGATCCAGCTGCTGTCGCTACGCACTGCAGTTTATGATCACCAGACATCAGATGAGGTGGCCGAGATCTGTCTAGCTGAATTAGAAGCACTGGACGAGAACCGGCTTCATGCCCTGCACAATCTGGAAAGGCATCAAGATAAGATAGCGAGGGCCTTCGACAAAAAGGTTAGCCTCCGCTCTTTTCTACAGGGCGACCTGGTACTGGCCCTTCGAGCTCCAATGATTCACGGTAGGAAACCGCCCAAATTAGAACCCAAATGGGAAGGGCCTTATATCATCCATAAGGTTTACCCCAATGGAGCATACTCCTTGGTGACTACAGATGGAGAGCGTATAACCCCTCCCACCAATGCCAAATTCCTCAAACTATACTTTTCCTAGGGCAGAAATTGGTCCTGCATGACCCTAAACTGCAAAAAGGTCCCGCATGACCCTAAACTGCAAAATGGTCCTGCATGACCCTAAACTGCAAAATGGTCCCACATGACCTTAAACTGCGTCTTCGTCCTGCAAGACGATAAACTGTGAAACGGTCCCGCATGACCTTAAACTGCACATTATGGTCCAACGTGACTCTAAATTGTGAAGTCCTGCACGACCATAAACTGCATCTCCATCCGCACTGCAAGACGTTAAACTACAGGCCCTTCCGGCCTTCCTGACCTAGGCTCAGCCTCATGCCCTTTGGCCTCCTCGGGCCCTAGACCCCAGGTTCCCTGATTTTCCCCGACTTACCCTCGTGAGGGATTGTACGATATGGTTTACTCGTCGTACCGTACATATCCCCCAAATGAGAAGCTCATCGTCCCACACGACGTTAAACTACATTCAGAGAACTACGTGAGGCTTGATTACCATCTGCATGGGATACGTAGGAACGCTCGGACGCCTTGTCTGGAGCCCAACCCCAAGTTTTTCTCTCCCACTATTCCCCCTGGGAATAGTTTCCTTGGAGGATCTTTGTGTAGCAGGGAGTAGGCTCTCATACAACCCTGCTCACACGAGGATCGTAAGGGTCGCACCATGTGCCCACTCCCGTTCTTATATCCTCCCACGTCCTCACCGCACGACGCTAAACTGCATGGCCTTCAAGAACTACGTATGGCTTGATTCTCATCCTCATGAGATACGTAGGAACGCTCGGGCATTTTGTCCGTGGGCCCAGCCCAAAAGCCAGAATCTTCCCCTCAGGTCAAGACATGTCAGGATGCACACTTTTTCCCCAATTCACATCAAGCAAGCCTCGACCCGGTTGCACATCCCCCCTGGAGATGTTTTCCCCTTTCGTGGATGGATACATCTATGCTTCACCCACTCCTTGACTGGGATTCCATCATTTTTCACACCCAGAAGGACCCCCAAGAATGTCCTGGATACTACGCCCAAGGGCTCTCCTACCGATACGGGCCAACGCCCCAGAGGGTTTTCAAGCAACAACCCAATACAAGTCCCGCGTCGCGAATTTGGTCAGCGGTCGACGCTCATTTGTTTCTCCCATACCAGGTCACCATAGGAACGCTGTGTTTCAAACATGGTCAACAGTGTCCTGGATCTTCGGGTCCACCCCGAGATGTCCCAGACATCGAGTACAGTGATTCATTCTGCCCCATCCCGAGGTGACAAACTTCCCCCAGGTGGTGCTAGCGATCGGGCCCACGACCCCAATTCCTCGTAAGGGTGTACGGTGTGATGTGGGACCAGGTCCTCATTCACATCGGGATCATGTACTGTGTTGTACGCCCTCCCTTTACGAGGCCCAGCCTCAGGCCCCTTGGCCTCCTCGGGTCCCTGACCCTCGTCCTCATGTAAGACGTTAAACTGCAAACCAATCAGGCCTTCTTGACTGATAACTTTCCCTTTTCTCCGGGCCACGGCCCAGGATTCCTCATAGGGGTGTACGGTGTGATGTGGGATTATGTCCTCAATCACGTCGGGATCATGTACTATGTCGTACGCCCTCCCTTTACGAGGCCCAGCCTCAGGCCCCTTGGCCTTCTCGGGTCCCTGACCCTCGTCCTCATGTAAGACGTTAAACTGCAAACCAGTCAGGCCTTCCTGACTGATGCCTAACCTTAGTCCCCTTGGCCTTTCCGGGCCACGGCCCAGGTCCCCTCTTACCCAGGGTGTACGGTGTGATGTGGGACTATGTCCTCATTCATGTCGGGATCATGTAACATGTCGTACGCCCTCCCCTTACGAGGCCCAGCCTCAGGCCCCTTGGCCTTCTCGGGTCCCTGACCCTCGTCCTCATGTAAGACGTTAAACTGAAAACCAGTTAGGCCTTCCTGACTAATGTCTGACCTTAGGCACCTTGGCCTTTTTAGTCCACGACCCAAGTCCTCTCTTATAGGAGTGTACGGTGTGGTGTGGGACTACGTCCTCATTCACGTCGGCTTCTTTGCCATATCGTACACCTCCCTTGATTAGAGGTGTATTAATACCTTTCTCATCCAGTATGACGTTAAACTACATATGGAGAACTACGTGTGGCTTGATTCCCATCCTCATGGGATACGTAGGACCACCTGAATGTCCAAGACTCAGGTCCAGCCCCATCTCTCGGGAATTATCATCCCATCCTAGCCCCTTGGCCTATCCTTCCTCCATGATAGGATTATATGGTGTGGTGTGGGATTATGTCATCATTCTCGTCGGCCTCGTGATGACGACGCCATGTACCTCCCCCTACTGAGCTGTTTCGTCGATCCCTTTTCGGCGGTTCACCAATGTGCTTAAGAGTACTCTGGTTTATTACCTGGAATGCCAAGATTTACTCGGACATGACCGCACCCGCTTTCCAGGCTCTGTGTACCCCTGCATCAGGGCTTCCATCATCTTTCACACCCGGAGGGACCCCCAAGAACGGCCTGGATACTACGCCCAAGGCCTCTCCTACCGTTACGGGCCAACGCCCCCGAGGGTTTTGGACAACAAATCGATAAAATCCCGCGTTGTGAATATGGTCAGCGGTCGATGCTCGTTTGTTGTTCCCACCTCGGGCTAATGCGATATGGACACTGTGTTTCCACCTTGGTTAACGGTTTTCCTCTATCGCCACGCTAACTCATTAGGCCCAAAATGTCGGGTGCACAATTCACACCCTTCATCACTTCACCATGTCCAAGAAGAATCTCGGAACTCTTGGTACTTTTCCTCCATGCACGTCTGCGCATTGGGAGAACAAGCCTTGTCAAAGGTGTCCTTCGAGGCTCTCTGTCGACTCCCATTCGATGGGCGCCCCAAGTATTGCGATAAGGATCTTTCCCCCTTGTTTCCCACACTGAGTTTATCTCACATGGGCTTAGGGATCGGGTTGACACCTGTGCTTATTCGGGGAGTTGTCACCATCCACGGTCTGAGCTCTAAGGCCATAAACAAAGACTCTCATCTGGAACTATGTTCAGCTTTATTCCCAACGGGATACGTAGGAATGCCCAGACCCCTTGTCTTTGTGTCCAGCTTGAGTTCAGCAAGGTCACCTCTCTGGTCCTGCCTTCAGGACCCCAACTACGAGACCGCGTGGCGTAGTGTAGGACTATGTCCTCATTCACGTCGGGTTTGCAATAGCTGCACCACGTGCACCCCCGCTCTGAGGGTTAGCCCTCCTATTCCTTGTCCAGCATGACATTAAAAGGCACCCTTCAGAACTACGTTTGGCATGATTCCCATCCTCATGGGGTACGTAGGACCACCTGAATGTCCAAGATTTGGGTCCAGCCCCACCTCTTAGAGATCTCCTGATCTCCCGGTCACCTAGGCCACTCGGCCCATCCCTCTCCAGGAGGGGGATATGTAGGTATGATACAAGGTTTTGGGCACCATGCCCCCTTTTCCCGGGAATCTTCCATCTCTCGATCACCCTCAAGTTGAGTCCCTTGACTCCTTGCAGCTACCAACCCATGTGTTAAGAGTACTCTGGTCCAGGACCAAGAGTGTCAGATTCAACTTGATCAAGTTCCTTCCACTTGTCAAGCTTCGTGTTCCCCTCCATTCGGGCTCCCATCATCTTTCAAACCTGGAGGGACCCCCAAGAACGGCCTGGATACTACGCCCAAGGGCTCTCCTACCGTTACGGGCCAACGCCCCCGAGGGTTTTGGACAACAAATCGATAAAATCTTGCGTAGCGAATACGGTCAGCGGTCGATGCTCATTTGTTTGTCCCCATTTCAGGCTAACGCGACAGGATGCTGTATTGCGAACATGGTCAGCAGTAATCCTCTGTCGTCACGCCAGCCCCTTTCAGTCCTCGAATTTTGGTTGCACGATACACATCATTTTCCACCCCATCATGTCCAGGTGGAATCTCGACACTTTTGGCGCTATCCCTCAGTGCACCTTTGCATGTCAGGGGGACAAAGCTGCAATATGGCATCCTTCGGGGCTCCCATGGTCCGAGCTCTAAGACCATAAACTAAGGTCCATTCAGAACTACGTGTGGCTTGATTCCCATCCTCATGGGATACGTAGGACCGCCCGGACACCCTGTCTTCGGGTACAGCCCATTTTGAGAGCCAGTCTCTCCCCCGGTTTCACCTCTTACCTCTATATAGTCCCCTCGGCCTAAGGTTTCCCTCTCCGAATGGTGTACAATGTGATGTGGGGTCATGTCTCCATCAATTGTGTTTTACAACGTTGCGCACATTGCCCGCCTAACATCGTCTCTGCTACGTCTGCGCTGCATGAAGATAAAATGCATGCTTGGTCCTATAATACGACCTTAAACTGTGATATTATCGTCCTGGCCGCACGATGAAAAACGGCACTGCATTGTGGTGACCTCGTTGTAGAGGACATCACGTTGGGTATTGGTCACGTGCCATTCCATTTGTCAATGCCCATCGCGGCTTGATCCTTGTGGCGACACCATGTCCTACTACTTTAGGTTTGTCGCTTCACAAAAAAAACCATTCACCTTGAAGAACAAACAAGATTTATCAAATTCCGCTTCTTTTAGTGTAAGGGCCACGACCGCACTCCCCTTTTCCCCTGGCACTGGTACCTTACCGTGTCACCTTCCAGAACTACGTGAGGCTTGATTCTCATCCTTATGAGATACGTAGGAGCGCCTGGGAATTTCCCCGCGGGCCCAGCCTAACTATGGTCCGAATTATACGACCATAAACTAAGATCTCCCTATGGGAAAAGAACCTGCTCCCTCCCCCTAATACGTCTAGTTGTCGTATTCAGATGTGTTTCGACAAAGAGCCCGAAGTGTGGAACTTTCATACGGACAGTCCCTTCGTCCCACGACCAAGATTCGTGAGCCCGCTATTCGGATCCTCATCCTCTTCCACATCCAAAAGGACCCCCAGACGACATGGATACCAGGCTTAAGGGATCTCCATTAATGTTGGACCTAAGGTCCCCCCAATCGTTTCGGGCCAACGTCCCTACGGATATTTGACAACATTTATGACATGGTCACATGTTTCGAACATGGTCAACGGTCGACCGTCATTTGTCTGTCCCCATTCTAGGCTAACGCGATATGGACGCTGTGTTTCTGCCATGGTCAACAGTTATCCTCCATAGTCACGCCGCCATTATTGTGATCTGAATCTCGAGCTCCATGATTCACACATTTCCACTTCCTCAAGTTCAAGTGGAATTCCATCATACTCGGCTCTTTCTCTTCACACGTCTAGGTGCGCTGAATGATCGTGTTAGTGTGATTGGGCCGGTATTCACCGAGCGTCCCTTCGCCCTAACCTTCCCCTTTCTTTGTCGGGAAATTCCCAATACTACTTCTTGTTTCCCACACCGAGCACGACTCACGTGGGCTTAGTAGTTCTGGCGGGATGTGTACCAACACGGCTAGGCTTCTCATCGTCCTGCATGACGTTAAACTACAGGAGACCATCTGTCCTCAGCACATGAAACTAAACTGCGGTTCTACCCTGAACAAGTTCAGGATGCCCCAAGATCCCATTGGGAAGTGACAGATCCCCTTTCCAGAGAGGCCCTGACTGAAACAAGGAATGATCCATGATCAAACCAATGCGCCCATATGGCGTACTCCCACCACGGTGGTGTAACTACCTGAGTGTTGGATTCTGTTCGGACAAACCATCACTCCATTTCCCACGCTTTGCGTGCCCCTTATCCGGACCCTCGTCCCCTTTCATGTCTGAAAGGACCCCCTAACGGCCTGGTCTCATGCCGCATCGGCTCACCTACCGTCCTGGGCCAACGTCCCGAAAGACTGTTCATGTTCGAAAGGACCCCCTAACAGTATAGATGCTTGACCTATGGTCCACCAAATTTCCTGGGCCAACGTCCCGAAGGATTGATCGACAACATTTGTGACATGGTCCCATGTTTCGAACACAGTCAACGGTTGACCCTCATTTGTTGTCTCCATTACAGGCTAACGCAGTAAGGATACCGCTTCTCCTCCAAAGTTAACGGTTATCCCTCATTGTCACGCCATCCCCACATTGTTCCGAATCTTGGGTATCGTGATTCACGCTTCCCATTTCCATCTGTTTGGACCGATTTCAGCGCCCCTGGCATTGCCTCGTTCGTGCATAAGAGCACACTGAAGAAGCGGTAATTCGGTTACCCTAGAAATCCCTTCACCGATCAGGCCTCTCCCATCGTTCGGGAATCTTGACTGGTAATCCGAATCGCAGATGCCCGGAGCATGATCCCCACTCCTACGTTAGGTGGGATGAGAGGGCAACTATCTCCTATTTCTCACATTGGGCTCGACCCACGTGGGCTTGGGGAATTGTCACCGAACGTCCCGCAAACATTGTAGGGATGTAACAAGGCAATTCAAACCGTGGAAATCGTGTGTGCTAAGGCATTCAAAGCAAAGAAGAAAAAATTTGAAGCACGAAAGTACAAATAAATGGTTTTTAGGTTTGTTACAATACTCGGGGGTCGACTCCCCCCCCCGGACAGGTTGACCCCGTCAAAAGAGTGTTGCAGCTCCGCCACTCGTTGGCTTGTGGCATCCAGGGCTTGCTGCCGCTGATTTAACTCTCGCTCCTCCTCAGCAGCGGCGGGGCACAGTTCGTCAGTTCTGGCTTTGGCCCTCTCCATGCCAGCTTGAACGGTAGCCATCTCTCCAGAGGTCTGCCTCATATGCTCTTCTGCCTCTTCCAGCTGGGCCTTCAACCGTGAGACCAGCTCAGATTGTGTGTCAAGAGAGGCTGAAAGCTCATCTGCCCGGGTCTGCATCTGTTGAACCTCGCCTTCAGCCTCCTGGAGCTTCTTAATGCTAGTCGCTTTCCTCCGCTGCCAGCCCACGATGAGCCCACGATCATGCTCCCGGATCTTCTCAGCCATAAGATCTTGGATGAGTGCGTAAGGACGTCGGGCATCTACTCCCCCAGCGCACAGTTCGCGCAACCACGAGTGAAGCCTATCCATTTCGGCAACCATTGTGCTTGGGGAGTGTCTTTGATAAAGCGCGTGATCAGCTTCCACGACCGGCGGAGGACTATGCTGCTGTCTTCCTCGTCGGAGGCTGTTTCGTCCCAGTCTGCGCGATTGGCAGGCTCGTACGCGGGATACGCCCGCAGGAAATCTTCGGCAGGATCAACATCCGGTGTTGAATCCAGTGTGACACCTGGCACCGAAGCAGGCGTGACAGGACTGGGATCGACCGGTTGATCCTCTTCCTCGGAGTCCACCTCGATGACTTCGGGTACGGCCCTGCTGGTGGACCTGCCAGTGATAATATGCGTCGCAGCTTGAGGAGATGGAGGGACTATTGCCACCATCACCGGCATGCCCCTAGGAGGGACGCCACCAGACATCCCGACCAGTCTTGTTGCAGTGGCCCACGCCAGTCGAAGAAGTGTACGACAAATAGACATAAACGTTAATTGGCATGGTCTACATGTGGCAATGAGGAGACCAGTGGAGGAGACTTACGGAGATCAACCTCCGAGCGCTGCTCTTGGGCCAGTACTGACGGGACCACGAGACGAGGCCCCCCGTATACTGTTGGATGATCTGGAGATTCTGGAGGAGCCACCTCGGGCTCCCTGGTCCCACCAGGCGCGGAATTGGACGCACCCATAGGTGCAGGTTCTGAGGGTCCCGCATCATCACCCACCAAGGAGCGAGAACGAGGCCTGCGAACAAGTTCCTCCTGCATGGCTCAAACATCGGTGAGAAATCCATAGGGACCCAAGAACAGATCATAGGGAAAGAAGTTCGGAATGCTACCTCGAGAGCCTCCGCGAAATCGTCGGATTCTGAGCCTCGGTCTCCGACCTCGCCCTCCTCCAACGGGATCCCTCCTCCAGCCTCATCCTCCCGAGAGGAGTCCTCTGATTCCTCCGGCAAGGGGAAGCGCTCCCTCAAATCGGTAGCCGATAACTGTGGGGGGACCATCTGATTCAACAGTACCCTCACCCGGTCTGTCATTGGGCGAGGGACCCCCCTGGAATGGACGTAATCCTCCAGCTCATCCAGGTACTGTTCTGCCTCCGCCGGAGATGCCATGAATCCAGCCCGAACTGGGCCTATGCCCGGTAATTCCATCCCGAGGCGATTCAGGTGAGCCCATATCTCGGGTGGGCTGAGGAATTGCTGGTTGACATCCCAAATGTCCCAGGCCTCCAGGAAGACAGCATCCTCTTCCATGTCAATGTGACACAGTCGTTTCCCCGGAGCCTGAGTGGATATCCTATGGAATCCCCTCGGTGGCCGCCCCTCCGGATGACCCTGCTCTTCTGGAATCACCGGATCCACCACTGCTTCCATACCCTCGGCAGGTGCGGGTCTCTCCGCCATGGCAGCCCCGCCACCGCGAGCGGCCCTAGCTGCCCGTCGACCCCGACCTCGAGATAGAGGAGGCCCACCGTCACTGACCCGAATAGTTGGTTGCTTCAGCATCTCTCCTGGGTAAGCAGCCTCCCAACTGATGGCGTACTCCTTCACCAATCCGAAAGCGGCGGTGGATGGAGGCAATGCAATCCGCATCTTCCCATCCTCCCGTGTGAACATGAGCCACAGCTGCCTCATCACACACGGGTGCTCCTCGTGACGCACCTCCCAGTAGACCTGCGGGGTCAACCGCTGGAGGCACCGGAACTGCCTCGCAAACCGATGTGGAGTGTACGGTTCACAGAGCGGCCCACGGTCTATTCGTGCCACCAAAACTCCACCTCGGAAGGCCAGGAGGTAAGCCCGATGTTCTTCCGTTCCCCGTCCGTCATCAGTAAGCATCCCCGTCGGCAACGGGAAGGGATGGAAATTGAACTCATCCGCCCTCCACACCCGATTCAGCACCATTGGAACGGCCAGTTTGAACGGGAATCTCCCGGCCGCATTCAGGATGGAGGGGAAAAAGTTCGATCCCGGCGGCGAAATGGGGTTTGGATACTCGTAAATCCCACTGATATGCGCTGCGATCCACCCATACAGGAGGTGGAAGGGCCCGCATATCCTTGGAGGCTTCTTGCCCTCGCTAATATGCCGCAGAATTCTGTACAGTTTGGTGAGCATCGGGATCCCCAGGTTGATCCACTGCCCCATGGCCAACATCGACGCCATGATGAACGAGCTGGGTCGTACCACCATGCTTATATCCCTCACCAGTAGGATCCAACCATAGATGAGAGCCGCGATGAACGCCTCTATCCTGACTATCGGCTGTTGTTCAGTGCTGACACTGAAACCCCAAGTCTTCCATTGGCTGTCCTCCAGGACCCGCCAATACGAGTGCCCCATTCCCCGTTGGGCCGCCCTTGGACAAGTTCGAGGCCTTGGGGGGAACTCTCGATTCTCTGGGAAATTCAGGAAGCATTTGAACCACCTCCTGAAGTGAACGTCCCTCACTGCCTCCTTTTCCTCTCCAGGGAAAAGTGTCATCAGCGCTGACGCCAGTCGCGGCATTTGCTCCGCATCTCCCCACGCACTGACAACGGGGAGGAATTCTTCATACATGGCCCCCAAGATTGGGACCCCAGAAATCTGGTGGACATCCCACAGGCTGATGCCCACCTCCCCGTGATGTAGGTGAAAAGTGTTGGTCCTAGATGACCATCTACTCAGCAACTCCGGCATTAGCTGCTTCGGTTGGTAAATGTGGAATTGGGAGGCCCATGCCGCCTCATACAACCCCACTCTCCTCAGCTCGGCCCCGAACTCCTCGCATGAGGCGCCAACCCTGTAGGCCCAAGCCCAGTCATTAGTAAAGTTGCCGCCCTGGCGCAGGTCCCACTCATCGGACCATCCCTTCTTCGAATCCTGCAAAGCCGCCTTCAGCATGGTACGATAGAGGGGATGGGAATTCTCCGGTTGCAGTGGCTTCCCGTCAATGTCGTTCACATGGTTGTAGAGACAGTCAGCGGTGATGGGTGTGAAGTCCTCCCGCGCATGACCATCGGCCGCCCAGAACCATTGGTGCTGGCACGGTGTGCTCCTGAACCAGCAAGCTGGTTCATCCCTGTTCTCCTTAGGAATAAAGACATCATCCCTCAGCCCGAAGCTGAACAACGGCAGTTTCTTGCACTGCGGATAATCCTTCTGACCCTCTGATAGAAGATCTGTCAAGGAAGTGTGATCCGAGTGGCTCCAGATCATCTCCCCCAAGCCTGGACAGTTGGCCATCTCATCTCGACGAGCAGCATCTACAAGGACCCCCAGTACAGCCTCTTGATGGGCCATTTTAACTTTGGCCCTCAGAAAATAATTCTTTCGGCTGGATCGCGAAGCTCGACTATGAAGCTGAATCGCGAAGCCGGACCGCGAAGATCAGTTGCGAGACCAAGCCGCGAAGTCCGGCCAAGGCCGACAAGCAGAGGTTCGCTTGGTGCGGACGCGGAGTCGGAGACCCGCGGTTCGCCGCGAAGATCGATTCGCGAAGGGCTGTCACGGAGTACACAGAGCTTCGCGAAGTCGAGACCACAAAAAGACAAGGAAGGCATGTAAATACAAAAGAGAGGTCGGCCCCCTATTTATAGGCGGCAACCCCGGAGCATCGCGGCGCGCCTCACCTGCGCGGAGCATCGTGGCGCGTCCGGATCTGTGGCCCCGGTCAGCACCGCGGGTCCCCTGCGCGAAGCAGCTTCATGAACCACCGACAATATTGGCGATTTTCCCTCAGACTTCGACCCTTCGCCCTCCGCGGCTCCAAGTCTGAGGGGGAGAATTTTTTGGCGCCAAAAATATGGCCCGCAAGGAAGGAAAGAAAAAGAAGCCTGGCGCGCTGCCTCGCGAAGCACCCACGCGAAGCCCCGCCGCGAAGCCCCACCGCGAAGCGCCCCGACCATGGCGGCCCCGCGAAGCCCCAGAGGCGGTAATGCTCCGTGAACGCATTTGACGTTCGTGATCTGCCGCGAAGCTCCAGAGGCGGTAAACCTTCGCGAACGCATTTGACGTTCGCGAGCCGCCGCGAAGCTCCAGAGGCGGTAAACCTTCACGAACGCATTTGAAGTTCGCGAGCCGCCGCGAAGCTCCAGAGGTGGTAAACCTTCGCGAATGCAGTTGACATTCGCGAGCCGCCTCAAAGATCCTGAGGCGTTAATGCTCCGCGAACGACGTTGACGTCCGCGAGCGTGCTGCGAAGCACCGAAGGCGGCGCGCGAGCCCTGATTCGCGGCGCCCCTTCCCTATAAATACTAGACTCCCCCTGAGTCTCGGAGAGGGAAAATCCGACCTTTTGGCTTCTCCTCTCCCGAATCGCGAAGCACTCTTTTACCCATGAATCATGAGCTCCGCGAGGTACTTCTACTTCGCGAGACGCCTCTGCTTTGTCCCGTTTTGAGCCCCTCTTCCGAGAGGGATGCCCTTTGCGAAGCTCAAGGGCATTCGCGAAGGAAGGGGATTCCCAAGGGAACCCGGGCAGCCGCGGAGCGTTTATGCTTCGCGAAACACCCAACCTGTGCTAGTGATCCCTATGCTAAGGCAGGATCACTTCACCTCGCGAAGTACACTGCTTCGCAGGACCTTGCTTCGCGAGGCACCTCTCCTTCGCGAGGCAGTGCTCCGCGAACACTGTTCCACTTCGCGAAGCACCTTCCACCCACACCTATGCCCCATGCTAAGGCCAAGGAACTCCACTTCGCGAAGCACACTCCTTTGCTTAGAAATTCCTCTTCCCGTGTGACCCTCCAGGTTTTCACGATGTGATTTCAAAGTCCCATGGACAATACCACCCGTAGCATTGCTTCGCCTAATGCTTCTTCGCGTAGGAACGCTAACGGCTATTGCTTCTTCGCATAGCCACGCTAACGTGGACCCCTTGGTGGTACGTTCCACGACCCCCCTTAACCATGGCCTCACTGGTACCTTCCCTTCCCCAAGGACCAGAGTATACCGGTTATGTAAGTCCTAGGGGTGCGGAGTGAACCCACCTCTTCCGAGCTGCAGGACGTTAAACTACCAAGCACCACGTCCTCAACACATGACGTTAAACTGTTACCCGACCTCGTGCCCCACATGAAGGGTCCCCCCAACTCGAACATTCTTTACACTGCTCGTCTCCACGGGAATGGAATCACCCATTCACATGGGATGAGATCCTCCTTGTCGGAGTGGCGTATGTTCGTAGGTGAAGGGCGACCCTAGTTCCCCAACGGATGGCTGCACCTCTGCATCTCCGTACTTCCCCACTACCAAGGTCAGTGAAGGGCGTGATAGGGGACGAGGAACCTCCCATCATTGGACCAAGGTCCATATTTCCCGCGCTTTGTCGCGCCATGGGACTCCATCCTGGAGTAAGTCCCAGCACCATGGGTCGCCTAACGCGTAAGCCCCTCTTTGCTTCTCACGGACGCTTCCTTCGCGACGTGATCGTCAGGTCCTTGCAACCTCTTGTTTCTCACACCGAGCATGGCTCACGTGGGCTTAGAGTGAGCACCGACCCTGACCCCCCACCCATATTATCAAACTACGAGGACTTTGATCCATGTCAAGGCATGGTACGTAGGAAACCTCCATGAGGTTCAAGCCCACCCGTCATTTCACGTCGGGTCTCACCCCCGTCCAGCACGACGTTAAACTGCATTCTGGTCCAACGGTAAGCCGTTGCGACCCATCTTAGAGAACTACAAGGACTTTTATCCATGTCAAGGCATGGTACGTAGGAAGCCTCCATGAGGTTCAAGCCCACCCGTCATTTCACTTCGGGTCTCACCACCGTCCAGCACGACGTTAAACTGCATTCTGGTCCAACGGTAAGCCGTTGCGACCCATATTAGCGAAATACGAGGACTTTGATCCATGTCAAGGCATGGTACGTAGGAAGCCTCTATGAGGTTCAAGCCCACCCGTCGCTCATTCACGTCGGGTCTCATTCCGGTCCAATGGCAAGCCATTGCGACCCATCCCGTTTGAACTATGAGGTCTTTGATCTATGTCAAGGCATGGTACGTAGGAAGCTTCCACGAGGTTCAATCCCACCCATCATCCAATTCACGTCACGTTATACCTATGTCCAGTACGACGTTAAACTGCAATTCTAGTCCGACGGCAAGCCATTGTGACTAACCCGAACTACGAGGTATTTGATCCATGTCAAGGCATGGTACGTAGGAAGCCTCTACGAGGCTCAAACCCACCATCCGGTCGTCCCGACCTCACTCACGTCGGTTCACCCCGTCCCGCATGACATTAAACTGTATTTCCCAACCCGAACTACGAGGTCTTTGATCCATGTCAAGGCATGGTACGTAGGAAGCCTCTCTCAGGTTCAAGCCCAACAATCATTGGCCCAAACCGTCTCCTAGTCGGTGTGCCAAGCCCCCCATTTTCATCCGAACTACGATGCCTTTGATCCATTTCAGGGCATGGTATGTAGGAAGCCTCCCCGAGGTTCAAGCCCAACACCCATCGGGCCAAGGTCCACCTTCATGTCGGTTTACCGGCACCATCCTGAACTATGCGGACTTTGATTCCGTGCCACGGGGATACGTAGTAAGCCTCGTCAATGCTCAAGCCCAACTTCACTATCGCCCCCCTGCGATGGTCCCATTTCACTCTCCCCCCACTCAACTCATCCACCTATCACCCATCCTGATTCTCGCCCGAACCGTCTTATCCCGGTGAGACCATGTCGGTACGCTCAACTTCACAGCCGCCCATGGGCTGACCCCGGTATCGACACCCCTTCAAGGAGGGTCCCTCAATCCGATCTATCCTAGCTAATGCTTTGGTTGGGTTGATCCGTCTCCGCTAGACGTTAAACTCGTGGAATACCCTGTGTTAAACACGGGAAGCTGAGGAAAACCTCAGATATGTGTCTATGACACATAATTCCCCATGCTCGATGTGGGATGCCTCGGGTTTCCACGCCCTCGAGAAGCCCTGCGACCAGGGATAACAGAAAGACATGCCAGGCTCCCCAGCATCCAGACACGCTACTGATGCCTCAACGTGACTACTCCCCCGACTGAAGGATTCTTCCCTGACTGGACCCTTTGGAATGTCCCAAAAGAAGCGGTGTAATTAACCGGTGACCATGGGAACATGGCATTGGGAAGATTTTCACAAACTACGTATTAAATCTATAATGGAGAGCTGGACTAGGTGACGAGTTCTGAGGAGGAATCCCCAGAAGGAAGAACCGACACCCCATCATCCCGTTTCGATCGAGCAGACGTCCCTGAATAAGGAGCGAATGTCGCCCACCTTTGGAAAGCGGGAATGCGGGAAAACAGCAATCGTCGCGCGTCCCCCTCCGCGAATACGGAGCGGATGCGTGCGCGCGCCCCGGCGGAAAGTGTCGGAAACAATAGTAAAAACTGATAATAAGTTATTATGATAAAAAAATGACTTTGTACCCCAACTTCTTTAGCAGGCTCGTTAACAAAACTTCCATCTGATTTCTTATGAACATCCAACCACAGTTCAGTCCTGGATGCTTCATGCCCTAAACTCTATGACTGCATTAAACAAAGATAAATCAACAATTCAATATATTAAACAGATAATATTGTCTTATAAATATTTAAACTAATTAAAAGATTACCAATGTCGTTCGGCTTCTAGAAAAACTTTTTGAGCCCGCAGTGTGCTGGATGACTTGCTTTCCCCAGTTTGATGCATTTTGTCTTGAAAGATCCTGAAATAAATAAAAGGCAATTTAATACAGATTTATTGAATGTCATGTCCTTTTCATATACATGTATAAATGTAAAATGAGGATCATATAATAATATATATTTCAATACCATCTGCTTCTGATCACGATGTCTATCAACAAACACTTTCCACTGCTCTTTTGGTACCCCACTGGGTAACTTCTCATACATTTGTTGCGTGGTCAACAAAGTATCGTTGACATCACACCATAATCTCCATTTGAAATCCTTCCACTTCTTACCTAGATTTTTCAACGTCCACTTCCGTGCTATCACATCAGGAACGGTAAAGTGGAAGAACATCTACATACAAAAATTCATTTTGAACATGTTAGTAACATGACATTCAATTGAACCATAATGTAATAAATTTACCTTTATTTGAGAATCAAACACTTCATTTTTTCAACTTGATGGCATATGTCTCCAATCGTCATATGAAATGGGAAGGGAAATGGGCTCCGCTGCCAGCTGGCCTATAATCTGGCCAAGTAACCCCGCGGCATCATCCGTAGGGACCCCGTAAGAATCAAATGGCACAACAATCTTCTCGCCATTCAGATTCCAAACATCTGCACTTTTTATATTTTTCATTACGGTTGAATTTTTGTCATATTCAATGAGCAAACAATTAGTATAAACAAAATGCAATAAATTTATTTAATTAAAATTTGTACCTATGATAGTGACACTCCAGTGTGTCCGGGATGAACTGGAAGGGGCACGACGCTGCCCCACTACTGAGCCTCCTGAAAGGGGAGTCGACGACTCACCCTCTACTAGGACATCCACAGAAGGTGTGAGAGATGGTGCAGGGGGGATGGTGCAGGGGTGTCGGCACCTGGCGTCTCAGATGTCGTGGGGAGGGAGACAAATGGATCGCCATCTGTCGCGGAACTAGATGAAACAATATACCTCTTCTTCCTTAGAATTCCTGTCATTTAATCAAATAAAATTAAGTTCAGAATATATATTTCAAAAAAATTATGCTGAAAAAAAATTAAAAATGATAATAGATGCCCAGTACTAACGAACAAAATATATATAACAATGATAATGAATGAGTGCAGAAATGAAACAAGTGGTTGCTGAATAAATAAAAAATTGTACATACAATCATTTTCTCCTTCTATCATGTCGGTTTCCTGCTCCATTGCTTCATCCACTTCATTCATCCTTGCTAGACTAATATTTTCAATATCATGATCGACAACTAATTCTACTTTCTGTTGTTGATTAAATTCAATTTCAGAGGTCAAATTTTCCACTTCATCACCCATATCATACAAATCTCTTTGTATTACATGAGAAACTACACTCCACCCTTCATCAGCAACATCATTCACATAATATACCATTTTTGCTTGCGATGCTAAGATATATGGATCATGCAGTTCACGATCACCAACATCCATCAAGCGAGAGAAGTTCACATAAGTAAATTGCAAGGAATCTCTTTTAACACCTCTGATAATATCGACCCATTTTCATTTGAATAAAACAACCGAAAAATGTATGTGATAGTTTAATTTAATAATATCATACATCTTTCCATAGTATTCCACTTTAGAAAATGTAAATATACCACTATTCTATGTTTTCAAACTCACTTCTCGATCGACTGTACGAAATCTAAATCCATTCACATTATAAGTGTCGAACTTTCTAACTTCTTTTAGAGGACCTCTAGCAAGAAACTTAAAATCTTCTAACACCTCTGCTTGAGTATCAGTATTCATGATCTGAAAAAAAAAGAACTATACTTTATTATATTCACAAAATGTATGTGTCAAACTAATATTCGTATTTATTGTAATATTTATGAACTTACACGTCATGCAAACCATTCTACAAGCTCTTTATTAACAGCTTTCGTTATATCTTTCTCATTTCGTGTTTGGACTCTCATTCATCTCTTGGTTTGTATCCTCAACTCTTCAATAAATGGATCTGCAATGTCACTATTCAGCAGCACATATCTATGTGCCTGTAATAATTCCAATTCAGTCAGTGTCGCATTTGAGGTCCTCCCAACTGATCGGCCAATAGAAGGAAATATTTTGGATTTCTGATGTATTTCAGATTGATTCGATGTGTCTTCAACACGTCCAACTCGATTAAATCTTGTCTCAATATCATCCAAGTATCGAGAACAAAAGGTAAGACACTCCTCATCCAAATATCCTTCAACAATTGAGCCTTCTGGTTGAGCTTTATTTCTCACGTATGATTTCAAATGTCCAAGATATCTGTGAAATAAAATAAACATAATTATGCATTTAATTAAGTACCAAAAATTGTTTACTTAATTTTAAAACATATAAATAAAGTACCTCTCAATTGGATACATCCATCGATAATGAACGGGGCCTCCTAATTTAGCTTCCTCAACAAAATTCACAGTTAAATGCATCATTACAGTAAAAAAGGACGGAGGAAAGATCATCTCCATTGCACAAAGGGTCAATACAAACCTCTTCTGGAGGTTGTCAAGCTGAAATGGATGTAGACATTTCTCACATAATTGTCTGAAAAATGTGCAGAACTGCAGTACAACAGCAGTAATTTTTTCAGGTAATAATGTACGCAATGCCAATGGTAGTAACTGTTGTAACAAAATATGTGAATCGTGACTTTTCAATCCATGTAACTTACAATTCTTCAAGTCAACACACCTCGTGATGTTACTTGAATACCCATCATATACCTTGACATTCTTTAACATTCGAAGGAATGTATCATTATCCCTATTTTTCATTGCAAAAATTGCCGGAGGATACTTTTCATTCTCATCTGGCCAGAGATCACATTGTATGTTCATTGCTTGTAAGTCTTTGCGAGCATTGAGATTATCCTTCGACTTTCCATGCTCATTAAGCAATGTGAAAATCAAATTGTCAAAGACAATCTTCTCAATATGCATCACGTCAAGATTATGCCGCAACAAATTAAATTCCCAATACGGAAGTTTGAAGAATATACTTTTTTTCTTCCGTTATTGCGTTCCAGTTTCGCTTGACGATGCACTTCACACCCGTTTTCCGTTATCATTCAAATGATGAACCTTCCCAAATTATGTTTCAACATTTTCAAGCTGTTTCAATATTTCAAAACCATTTAACAACTTTGGAGGTGGTCTACGATCAATGGAACCATTAAATTTTGATTTGTTCAGCCGAAATCTATGTGATTCATCGAGAAATCTTCGATGACACAAGAAGCACCATTTTCTACTGTGAGGTAGCTGTTTGGGCTCAAAATCAAAGTTACAAACGGGACAAGCCAAACCCATGTAAGTGTTCCAACCAGATAAATTCCCAAGCCCAGGGAAGTCACTAATGGTCCACATTAAAGAAGCATGCATTGCGAACATTGTTTTAGAAGAAGCATCAAATCTCTCAACACCGTTGCTCCATAACTCCTGCAATTCATCAATCAAAGGCTTCAAGTATACATCAATATCATTTCCAGGCATTTGTTTTCCAGGAATAATCATCGAAAGGATAAAAGATGTTTGTTGCATACACATCCACGGAGGAAAATTATAAGGGATCAAAACAACTGGCCAAATGCTATAATTGGTACTCAAAGTCCCAAATGGGTTGAATCCATCAGCAGCCAATCCCAATCGAACATTCCTAGGATCAACTGAGAAATAGAGATGTAATGAATCAAATGTTTTCCACGATTGAGAATCTCGTGGATGTCTCATTAACCCATCATTGTTATTATCTACAGAATTCCACTTCATGTGTTCGGCGGTTTTTGATGACATGAATAATCTTTGCAATCGAGGCATCAAATGAAAGTAACGCAAAACCTTTGCAGGTGTTCTCCTTTTCTTCTTATTCTCGATGAAATTATGTTCATTCAGACTTTCAACATCACTATTTGTCTTCCATCTAGAAGAAGAAAATTTCTTTCAATTTTGTCTACTTGAATCCTCTCCCCAATAAAGCATACAATCATTGGGACACGCATGTATTTTTGTATAATTCAGACCAAGCTTGTTAACAAATTTTTTCATATCATAAAAAGATTCTGGGAATTTTGCTTCAGGAAATGCATCACGTATCAATTCCAATATCATGGACATTTCCTTATTTGTAATTCCACATAGACATTTGATGTGATACAACTTCAGAAGAAATGAAAGTTTTGAATATTTCAAACACCCACAATACAACTCTTGATTTACATCGTCAACTAAATCATGAAATGCATTTTCCTCAGTGAAGTTTTCGCTTACATTTGGATCCACAGAATCAAGAGGAGGATCCAATGATATGTGACAATCTTGATCTGCCTGTGTTGCAGTCTCAAAAACATCACTTGTCACGTTGCAATTGGTAGCACCCTCTTCTAGTTGTTCTGATATGTTTTGATGCTGATAGTGGTGCCTTGCAGTGCCGAATGCATCATTTATTAGGTTTTGCATTTCATTTTCCATTTTCGATGAACTTGGGACCTCATTCTGCGGATTAACATCGGTGCTCAATCTTTTTGTAACGTTCGATTCTCCATGCCAAATCCAACACAAATATTGATCAGGGAATTGCTTCAGTATTAAATGTTCATAAACCTCATCTCTCTTCAACAATGTTCTAAATTTACATTTAGGACATGGACATTTTATTCTCCCTTCAACAGATCGATTAGAAATTGCAAAATCTAAAAACTCATTCAAACCCTTAACATACAGAGGTGTGTTCCTCGGTAATGTGATCCAACTTTTATCCATGTATATCACAATGTACCTACACAATAATAAGAAAAATTAAAACACATAGTTACTACAAAATAGATAAAGAGATTCATATATACGATAATATAAGATTACAGAAACATAATATAATAAAGATGATCCCCTGAGTTAGATATGAACCCTTAGTGTTTGGGATAGGGGAAGTTTCTTTGGTAAAGAGAAACAGTGTGCTAACAACGTGGTAGCTACTTTACCATGAAAACCAAAACACATTGTTAATTTGGAATAACCCCAACCTAAGTTCTCTATAGAGTCTTCATATAAAACTCTCATATCGAATAAATCTATTATAAATAATTTGAACTTTATATTTTCATTATTTATTTGTGGAATATTTAAATCTAATCCAATAGAATCTCATTTAAATGATGCTAAAAATATTTTGAGATATTTAAAATGAACTATTTTCCTTTATTTAATTTTTTCAAAACCCTCTAATTTTAATTAATATTTATATTTGGAAAATGAAATGAAATACAAATCTACAATAATATATCTATGGAATATAACCTATATGGTCTCCACATACATATCTGAGTCATCCGTTCAATTACCCTAGGTCAGCACCTTATCTTGGTCTTTCAATCAAGCAAAATTCTTCTCGAGTAACATAGTGAAATTGATTCCCAAACAGGTTGCGATTACAATACTCAGTAGGGAACCGCCAATACAGTCCAACACATATCCATTAATATATAGTTTATGTATATATGATAAAATCTTTAAAATTTCTGTAATACTAGTAATAACTTCTAGAATTAAGATAAAATAAACACTCATATAATGTATGGTCAAGGAATGTGATCAGTCTAGCTAAGACAAAACTAGAAATGAATAAATAAAATAAATAAAGTGAAACCACAATCAACCCCTGGCTTCATGATACTATTCAGTGAGCTACTGTGGAATTATAAATATATATTTATATTTATATGTGGGAAAATATATATATTCCGATAAATGTATATGTATACACATAAACATGTATATATATGATTTAGGTGAAAAATGTCATGAAACAATAGGTGCCTATTCTTGGGTCTGAAGTCATTATTATGTGGATGTCCTTAGAAAACGGTGTTCAGCTAGATGTCATACCAATCAAACCATTCATAATTAGTGAATCCTCAAGTCTATAATCCTTATTGACAAAACCATCTCCATTCAGTGCCATAAATATGTTTGAGCAAGCCATATCACTATAGGGGAATACATGTCTTAGAACTATATTCCCCTATACTCTCCCCCAATAACTATAATTTTGGATGATGTATATTAATGGAAAATCCTATTAAGAAAATATTGTCTTAGGTCTAAGACCTTGGCCATGATCCATAGCCTATCCTTATATTGGAACATAGATGAACACTAATGGGCTATCCCTATTGTGATATATAAAAGGAATTCTATCCAAACACAAGTACATACTAAGAATCTATTCATAATAACGATCAATATCCACATCATCAAGAAGTACATCTAGGATATATATTAATGTTTCATCCACCCAACACTAAAGAGTATCCTCAGAATCACTCAAGTAGAGCATAATTATCTGTTGAGTATATGTCACATCAATGGTGATGTTCACCATGTCCTCCAACTCAATCATGTAATTGATCAAGGAGAGGGTAATTGACCACTTCTCTTAGGAGAGAGTAATCAAACATTATTTCCAATCAATGATGTGGATTTCCATGTCCAACACTATGTCCATGTGACAGATCATGGATATCATAATAATCCCAATCACTCAAGAGAGCATAATCATCCATGAGCATCCAATCACATGGTATGTTATGCCAAATCGTCATAATCAATTATCTCAAGAGCCAGATTCGAAGATGTATGATTGGGTATCTCAATATTATAAAAATCAAATAAAATGTCTTAGATGCCAGACCCCAGAATGTACATATGGGATTCCAAAATATATGAGTAAAAGGGAAACTAAATCGGTTCTTATGAAGCACATTTGGGAAAATAAATCGGTTCTTATGAAGCACATTTGGGAAACTGAAAGTGTGTCTTATCAAGCCAGGTTCATATTCCGTAATCTAGGAAGTGATTCTTTTAATCATCAATACGTCTTTGGTAAAAGGTGAAAGCATAAACAAAATCATGACGGTGTGAGTGACTTATATCTTTATTTCCTAACATAATATAATATAGGGGTCTCATGTTTATCTTTTAAACCATGTGTTGATTGGTCAGGGTCTTGATAAGTGCCTTTTTAGAAGGAATTTCACCATTAGTATTAAAAGGGTTTTATTTTAAGGACTCAAAAATTTAATATACGACATATACATTTTAAATTCATAACTATTACAACATATATAGTATTTATATTATGAGTTTTGATTTATTTTTGTGTATGTATGATTCTAATGATTTAATTTATAAAATTATTATTAACTAAAAAAATTAATTTATTGACACCACAATAATTTGTAACTCTTTAAACAACCCATAAGTATTTTTGACTAACCCAAAAATGAAAGCCATGTTTTTTCATACATATCCAAATTCACAATATTCATATTGGACATGAATTCTTCATGAAAAGGTAAAATTTATATGACTTTTAAAAACTCCACATGAGTAATCCTAGTATAATAGACAACCAACCCATTCACTTTTGTATCCAAGGAATAAGCCTCCAAGAAATTTTGTGGTTCGGCCAAAAATCACTCTACATTTGGAGACTTTACTCAAGTGAGAATTCATTACGTGAAACCACTAACAACTAACATGAATAAACTACATCCAAAAACAATTTATAATCTCATAACTACAATTACAATCCAAGTTCAAGGTATATTTAAACTAACTTTTTTGAAATCATACTTATTATGATATAAAAGGCGCTATCATAAATGAAATTTATCATAAATATAGGAAGGCATAGTATTCATTTTTTATAATCATTTTACTAATCGTGAAAATAAATACGTAATTTAAAAAATTAAAATGAAATATATTTAGTTTCCAAAACATGAGACATGGTAAGACATCTAAACCCACCACTACATCCAACACTATGTCCAATACTTTTCATCTATAAAAATGGTACAATTACTAATCAACTAAATAAGGAAGTTGAGTATAATTGTTATATTCTTAACCCACATAGATGAGCCCCATACATCCTAATTCACCATAATTTTCATCACCGTCGGCTAATCATTAATTTTAAAAGATTATGAAACTGGAACAGTAAATACACATTGGTATGATTCATCTATAAGATCAATGAGATCAAAAATCACATGTTGAGGGAGGGAAATCTAGCACAACATTGATGTCACTTCAAGAAACAATAATAATAAAAACTAATATCAAAACAAGTAAAAAATTAGAAATCAAACCCTAGGGTTTGTATAGGTCGCTGGGGAAACCGGGTCGCCGGGGTCGTGGGGTCGCCGGGGTCGCGGGGGGTCGGGGTCGCCGAGGAAGCAGGGTCGCCGGGGTTGCGCGGTCGCCGGTGTCGCGGGGGGCGAGGTCGCAGGGAAAGCGGGGGGTCGGGGGAGCGCGGGTGAGAATGGAGTCTGGGTGGGGGAAGGGTCGGGGCTGGTTTAAAAAAAATTGTTTGGCGGCGGTTTGTTATAAACCGCCGCGAAACTTTTTTAAAAAAAGGTTTAGTAGTGGTTCCTAGAACCGCCGCTACAAAACTGCCGCTAAACGGCGGTTTTGTTGTAGTGATCCATGGTCGAAACACTGATGATTTTTTGAAACTATAAACCGGGTGTCCTAAAAACACCTCATGTAGACATAACTTATAATGTAATTAAACATGTCATTAAAATAGATAAAGTAAATGGTTTAGGAATATGGTATTAAAACTATAATGTTTTATTAATAAAAAATATTTTATATATGTTTTTTATATATATGATAAAATACATAATTAATACTAAATAATTAATTATATTTTATTTTAAAATAAACTTAGATCATTTATGGGGGTTATGATTCAAAAGATACCCAAGTGGTAAGAGTTTCATCTCAAAACATAATATTTTAAGGCACAAAGTCTTTTGTGCACCTAATTTATTTTAAATGTTGTATATACTACCTATTTAAATATTATATGATTAATCCTTCATAATTACTGATATTGTATGTAATAATACATTTTCTTCATTATTTTCACTTATGATTCAAATGTTACCATATCGATATTGGTTTATGTTTCAATCTCATTTTAATTGGGATTATTTTTTTCTTGAATTTGTGTTGTAGAAATTTTTTTGGATTATTATATAATGAAACATTTTAATTTTATTCTCCTATATTTATAGATAAAAATATCATTTAATTGTTCCATTATCCTCTTTTTAGTACTTATAATTATTGAGGAAATGTTTTTATGAAAATATTACTTTATTTATCTCTTTAGTAGAAATTCCTATATTTTCAATATCAATTATTTCAAAAACTATTTTCAAGAGTAGTTTTATAATTATAAAAATGAATTATTTAGGAAATTTCCTTCCAGGATTTAATTTTTTTTCAACACAATTTGAATGGAATCATCATGTTAGTTTCAAAATGATGTACATTTAAACCATTTACAACTATCTAAAAGAAATTTCATTTAAACTTATACATATTTTATAGAATTAAATGCCTCCATGAAAGCTCAAATATCATAATATTCATTTATAATATTTAATTTTTATTCTTAAAGAATCATTTTTAAATAATAATTTTGATATTTTTATATTTTGATAATGTTATTTCTATGTGAAAATCATTTTTTGAGGAATATTATTTGTGGCCTTTTAAATGAATTTTCATCAAAAATGATAAACTTTTATAATATATATTTATTTTAAATAATGTATGTATGTCTCTAAAATATATAACTATTTTATTCTCACTATCTTTTATGGGTAAAAGATGCCTTATGTTCATCTCTCATATTGCATAATTATGAAATTTATTTTAATTATGATATGATACAAGGTTATGGAACCCATTTTATTTTAATAAGTTATTCGTATGTTTATGACTTATGATTTATTTCCAATTTATGGAACACATAATCATGATAATTAATGATGGGTTTTCCCTCATAGTGGTCCAATACAATGGGTAATATTTTTATTCTCATTATAGATCTTGTATGGTATTAGGGAGTAAACCTAATCCATTATAGGGACTTTTCCCCCATGTATGATTTTATAGGAAGTAAAAATCCATTCATATTTATTTCATGTTTTATGTTTCTATAGAATTTATTATTATTCCATGATATTATGATCCTATGTTTTTTATGTTATTCTTCCAAGTGATTTCACTTGATCATTATATTTTATGATATCATAGAATAAATTTGATTCATATCTCATTGTCATGTTTTTTCCCTTACCAGGATTTTTAACTCAAACATTTTTTATGTATTCCTAAGGTTATACATTTGAGTTTTACGGGATTCGAAGGATTTAGGTGGTCTTTATAAAGAATATAATAAATAATTTTTATTTTTTCCTCACATTGAAGTGTAATGAACCTATTCTTAAAAGGAAAATAGGCCTCAAATTTTTTTGAATTTAATTAATAGAGGTTTATGTAAAAACCCATGATACAATATGTGTAAAATGATAATGTTTTTATAATCTTATCTTGGTCCATCAAACCTCCTCAGTTCTTCATGAACCTTGAAAATTAAAATTTATTTAAATAAATAACTAACAATGGATTATATATTCAATAAATAATTAAATATCATATTCCCTAAACTCATTAGAAAATATTCATTTAATATTAAACTCAAATATATATTCTTTTTAATAAATAGTGTTCAACTATTTGTGATAAAAACCTAAATAATTATTATTCCACGGAAAAGAGGGCCATATATATTATGATATTTAATTCAAATAGAATTTAACATCGAATTTTAAAACATTTGTTGTATAATGATCTAGGCATCATTATCTTGGAATTTAGTATAATTTTCTTAAATTTATAGATGACTTTCTAATAACATGTGTAGGAACCCATATTAAATGAATAATGTCACAATTAAAAAAAACCAACCACGAAATATTCATTTTGAAATATAATCCCTTTATCTTGATATCTCATCATATCGGTTTAATTTCAAGTGTTATGATCATATATTATTGATATATATTTTCCATGAGTCTCCCAATGTTAACTCACTAATAAAACTACCATGACCATGGAATTTATTAGGTAGTTCAATTCTAATCAAAAGACTTAATATATCTACTTCTATTAAATCAAATGAAATAATAAAATTATTAAATTATTCATTATTATTATTTTATCCATGATGCATCCTATATATCCTACCTCTCCATTAGCATATGAAATCTTGATTTAAATTAATATATCTATGTATGACACTAATGATATGTATTAACACTAATAATAATTATAATGATCATTACACATGTCTTTTGATAGGAATATCCAATGGAACATAAACCATGTAGAATTTATATATGTGTTTATATCCTAATAATATTCTCAGTTTGGGATCTTTGAGGGATAAAATAATGATAAGAAGACTAAATGTCTTATGATCCATGTACCTAATATAGCATGTATCATCTATATCTAGTAAAATTAATGAATCCATAAATAAAAAATGTTTATAAAAATATTACCTTATCACTTCAAGGTTCTAATCCCTGTAAGGAACATAAATAACCATTCATCCTAAAAAATACATTTATGGAAAGTGTCGTATTAAATGATACATAGATGAAAAATATTTAAGTGATGAAAAATTCATTAATATTTTGTACCATGAATATATATATATATATGTAATCTAGATAATAAATATGTAGTTATGGGAAAAAAGTCTAGTAAATTACCACTTTCACTCCATTTGTATATTATGGAGTTTTATTACAATAACACTTACATGATGTTAAGGCTTATAATAAGATAATTATTTAGACAAGGGTTCAAGCAGGTTATCCACTATGGAAAATTGGTATACTAAAATCTCAACCCTTTGAGAAAAAAAATAGAAGGTGACACATCTAAAGTATATTATTCATCATTTTATGTTACCTTATCTTTATAGATAGGTCCATTGTTGTAGTATTATCATAATATAATTTTATAGGTTTTTTACTTACAATCACCGCATCATAGACCATGTCATGATTGTGTATAAAATGTCTTTATTTATCATTGTCAGAAACCATGATATACTAAAAATATGTTGTTGAATCAATTAACACTGGATACATTATGGTCATATCTCCCACATAACCCATGTTTAATGGAATACATATAGTGATTGTGACTTCTTATAATTCTATATTTTTTGATACTATAATCATTACATATCCTGATTACATTTAGTAATCTAATTTTCATATCATTGATCAGGTTTTTATAATCCTACTTTGCTCACGATGTAGGGAACATCAATCCTAGGGCTTAATGTGGAATAAATGACAGAACCTATCTTATAAGATTATTTTATTCTAATTATCCACCCACTATTCTATTGTATCAGAGTACTTATTTTCATAAAAATACAGATACCATGTGGAACTAGAAAAAATACCCTCTATGATTTTTCCATAATTAATCATCTCAATATTTGGTCAATGTATATTCCTTGACTTATTAGTGGAATCCCCTTAGATCAATCTAGAATGATCATGGTCCCTATAATATATAATTTTTCTCCTAATTATTTCATGAAGAAAAACCATGTCAACAATTCCATAATTGATTTTATGAATGGAATGTCATTTCCAATAAGTAATATGGAATCTATATATACTTCTAAGAAAATGAGTGCAATCACTACTAAAAAAACGGGCAAGGTAAGTGTCACCTTTTATCAGTAGTAAGTAAAAAAGCACTGATAATGGAACCCTGTATTAGCGCTAAAATTTTAGCGCTGATAGAGGGATGCTTTATCAGCTCTTTTATAGTGCTGATATAGACATCCTTTATCTACACTAGAAAAGAACTGATAATGAATCCCTCTGTCAGTGATAAAATTTTAACACTGATACAGGGTACCCTTTATCTGCGCTAAAATTTTACCGCTCATAATGTAGTCTTTATTAGCACTTTTATAGCACTGATAAAACTATAGTAAAATATTTTATAAAATCGACTGCACAGTATCCTCTGTTTATCACGACCTCAATCCCTCATAGTATTGTACCCCTATGACAAATCCCATCATTCATCTCGTTTTCGGACCTCCGTTGCTGGACCTACTCCTTATCCTCCCACTCAAACCCCTTCTGTGGATCCTCCACTCCACTCGACCCTACTTCTCCTCCTATATGATTAAACCTAATTATCCTCCCCTCTTCTCAACCCTACTCCCCAAGAACCATACTCCTCCATTTGTCAATTATTGGCGTCTCCTCCCCTGCACCTCCCCCACGGGAAGTCGCGCCTTCCCCCTCTATGGAGAATTTCTTTTCTCTTCTTATTTATTCTCTTCTTGAACTTTCTTTTTTGGAATGATGTGACAATAATGTGGATTATGTTTTTGTGTTTTTTTATCTTTTTAATGGTTAATGGTCATACATAGCCCATTTAGATTACCCTCATGTGTTAAGTCATTTTTATTTGACTATTCTTCTCATTCTTATGAAATATTTGTTAAATCCTTAGTTGAAGTTCGGGATTTGAAATTTATCCTTCATTATTATGTGTAAATTATGGAATTATCATGTTATTTTGTTTCCATTGGATGGATATTCCTAATTATCATAAATACTATAATTAATTACACTAATTCAAATTAAAGTGAAGAGGGAGTTTTTCATGTGATTTATTAAGTTCCATAATATTTCATATATATTTATGGATTTTTTGGTGTTGTTTCTAAGTGATTTATTCTGGATGTTGTGAATGAAATTTCTTACTACTAATAATATGTTATAATCACCATTCATAATTTTTTAGTCACTTAAGGTAGGTATTGAATTGGTTGTATGGAAATCTGTAATTAAAGTGTTATATTTAAACTATAAATTCAACATTAATATGAAAGAATGTTTAAGGGGGAGTTTTTTAGTGTGAATTTCTTATATGTTTTTCCATTAGGGATAATATTTATAGGGTATTTATCACTATGATTATAAGGGTGATGGTTTATTGATGTGGTTGGGAGTATTCGGTGTGGTAATTAATACGGTAGTGATGGATGGATTATCGTATGGTTATGATAAAAATGATATGGCTATTTAGGAAGAAAATAAGTAGTTTTATGGATTTTAGAATGTGTTTAGTTTTATTTTATGTCAGGATAATTTAGTTGTTATTGGGTGGTGTTATAGTTTCATTTTGGCATGAAATATGGTCAGAATAAATGAAAATAGTAATTGGCGATGGGTTGGAAATGATAAATAATGGTTTGTTAAATGATTAATGATAATGATTGGAATAATTGTATTTAATAAATGGTTACAGATAGAATAAATGTTATTAATTATTAATGAATGGATTATAGTGGGTAGTGATTTAATGATTGGTTTTACATTAAAATGTTTAACAATTGAAATGCATATAGTAATAAAAATACAAGAAATTATAATGTTAAGTGAATTTAGAATTTTGTAATGTTGATATGGATTCTTATATGATTTTTTGGGGTTTATTTATGGAACAATAATGGAAGTTGTTATTAGAGGGTGGTAGTAACAAGGCAATGGTTGTTGTGGGTGTTTTCAGTGTTAGTTTGGTGTGAACCCTTAGGAATGATTTATGCGCTAATATATAATTATTATATTTTCTTATTATTTTTTACACACCACCACTTGAGTTGAGTAACCTAATTGAAATCCATATAGTTATATTGGTTCTGAGCGTTTTTCTTAATATATAGGTTACATAGGGAACACATATAGAACCACTCCCTCTCCCCCCCCCCTTCACACTTAGTATGAGGTGTAGTGGCTCACAGTGGGTGTATATATATGACCTATAATGATTTTAGGTTTTGTTGTATATATATTATTGTTGACATGATTATGTGTATTTTGGTTTGGATACATAGTAGGGGTTGTGTATTTTATGAGGAGATTATGATGTTTATGAACATCATGTTCATGATATCATATAGTGATGAGGATGTGATGTGTCTTTGTGATGTGGATATGGTTTTTTATGTGTTTTTGACATGTGTATGTGTGTATATATGGTTATGAGATTATATAGAAGGGGTTGAAGTATAATAAATATTCCATTAGAGTGTTAGAATGACCATATTAGTGGGGATGTGGATGTGGGGTAATTTATTAATATATATTATTTTGATATTATGTTATTATACTTGAATGTGATATTGGGTGAGTGATACTTGGTGAGGTTGGGTGATATATGACCATATTTTTTTGTGTATTAGTTCTGTTATTTATGAACTAAGGCATTAATATATTTCATACACATTTTCATGAGAGGTTTTGGGAATGATCATACTCAGTATACATGTATGATCACCCCTATTAATATAATTATTTTTATAAGTTTTTGAAGATGGATTTGGTGACCAAGATGGAAATTACAATCTTGAGGCTAGGAGTTACCACTAGAGACACTGGTGTAGGGTTTGTTTTTTGATATTTTATTTTAGATACCTTTTATATGTATGAAATTCACATGAATTATGGATTGGGTTTTATTTTATAATATATGGAGTTGATTGGTAGTTTATCTCTATTCTTGGGATTTATGAGGGAAACACCACCCATTTCTTTATTTCATACCCTTAATTATAGTCTCTAAACAATGTACTATTAGTGGTAGGATTCATGAATTATACTTATTTTCACTTCCATTTTAGGAGCGGTTCCTAGTGGGGGGTGAGTTCTGATAGTGTGGTATCAGAGCGTTAGTTCAAAGATAAGATGGAGTTTGGAATTAGACACTCATGAGGATTGAATGGGATTATAGGTCAATAACATGGGAGACCATATATGACAAAAGTGATTATCCCCCTTTTTATTTAAGGTAAGTAACTTGAGATTACCAAAAATATTAGGCATGATGATATTGCATGTAAGCCATAGACCTAGGAGTGGTAGATGTATCATTCTTGATTATTCTTGTTTTTTTAAGTCTTGTTTTGTGTATTTGAACCATAAAAAACTAATATTCTATATTAAAATAGGATGGAGGTGAATAATGATTGGATGGATGCTAAAATTTTGAAAACAAAGTATGAGAACATAGAGAAAGAGTTCATCATGTTTGCAATGGATCACGCAAAGGATCCCTCTCAATTCTTTTATCCATGTTTACATTGTTGTTATTCTAGAATAATTACACTAGGGGAGTTGGAAGAGCATTTGAAATGTCACAGAATAGATCAGAGTTATAAATGTTGGAATAAACATAGAGAAAAAGTGAATATAGATACTAACTGGGATAAAATAGCATTTTATGGATCATCATATATGAATACAAATATGGATAATGAAGAAGACAGTATGGAGGATGTGATTATAGATGTAAATGATGATGAATATCATATTGAGTAAATGAAAAGGACAATTGGATATGAACTCCATGATTGCACAAAATTGTTTGAGAAGTTAATGAGTTGTGTAGAGATGCCATTGTATGCTGGTTGCACTAAATATACAGCATTGTCAGTTGAACTGAAGATGTATAAATTGAAAGTAGGCAACGGATGGAGTGATGTCAGTTTTATGGAACTACTTTATATCTTGAATGACATGCTCCTGAAAGATAATGAGCTCCCAATCCATAAATATGAAGCTAAACGAATTCTACACTCGTTGGGTATGATTTCGAAAACAATACATGAACGCATGAAAGACTTTATATTTTTTTGCAAGGAGAAAAAATCACTTAAAGAATGTCCAAAGTGTGGTACCTATCAATACAATAATCATTAATCAAGTCATATTAATGTTTTATGGTACATTCCAATCATTCCAAGGTTTAGGCATCTATATGGAAGTGAAGAAACTGCAAGACAATTGTCGCAGCATGCAGATAAACGAAATAAAGATGGAAAATTATGTCATCCGGCCAACTCTCCTCCATGGATGAAAATTGATCACGAGTATCCTGAATTTGGAAGAGAATCGAGAAACATTCGTCTTGCGTTATCTATATATATAGAATGAATCCTTTTGGTTTTCAAAACAGAACTCACAGTACATGGCCTATCATGTTGGTAAATTATAACTTGCCACCCTGGTTATGCATGAAGAGGAAATTCATCATGTTATCTATGATTATATCAAGACCAAAACAATCAGGAAATGATATTGATGTTTATTTGGATCCTTTGATCGAGGATTCGAGGTTATTGTTGGATTATGGTGTTATGTTGTTTAATGCTTTTAAAAGTGAATAATTCCCATTGAGAGCGATGTTCTATGGGATGATAAATTATTTCCCTGCTTATGGAAATTTGTTAGGCTATAGCATTAAAGGAACTCAAGGGTGTCCCGTGGGTGATGAAGATACAGAATCAATTAGGTTGAAACAGTCAATGAAAAATGTGTTTCTAGGACATCGTAGATTTCTTCCTCGTCGGCATAAGTGCTGATCTTGGACGACATCATTCAATGGATGTTCAGAACAATGCACTGCACTGTCTCCAATAACAGGTGATCAGATGTTTGAGAAAGTGAAAGATGCGAACACTGTTTTTGGTAAACTATTTTTGAAAAACCATATGAAAATCTGTTGGAAAAAGAGATCAATTTTTTAAATTACCATACTAGAATTTTTTGTACATCAGACAATTTCTTGATGTGATCCATGTGGGAAAAAATTGTATGTGATAGTTTTATCGGAACATTGGTAAATGCCTCTGAAAAAATAAAGGATGGAATTAATGCAAGTTTGGACGTGGTTAACATGGGAATATGAGAAGAGTTGGCTCCCATGAAGGGTGGAAATCAAATGTTTCTTCCTCCAGCAGCTTATACTCTTTCTAGGGAGGAGAGATGTCAGTTTTGCAACTTCTTCAATGATGTAAAGGTTCCATAGGGGTATTCATCAAATATCAAGAGCATTATGTCAATGAATGATTTGAAGTTAAAAGGTTTGAAATCACATGACTGCCATGTTCAGATGGAATATTTAATTCCTATAGCTTTATGTTTCATTTTTCCCATTAATGTTTGTCATACATTAAACAAACTTTATTTCTTTTTCAAAGCTATATGTAGAAAAGATTTAGACATAGTGAAATTTCTATCTATAGAAAAATAAATTTTCATCATATTATGTGAATTAGAAATGTTCTTCCCGCCAACATTCTTTGATATGATTGTTAATTTGATGATTACCTTAGTGAACGGAAGATACAAGTGGATATCAATGAGGAGAAAATAGCGTGGATAGATAAACAAAACCGCATTGTGACCCGAGGATTCAATCAGAATAAAGTCAACTTAGAGGAATTCATTCATACAATGGAATGGTTGATCTCTCACTTTGAAGAGCTCATTATCAAGGATCTGGACACCCAGGTTAGTGCACTTCACTGAGAACTATATTGAATAGTTGAGTCATGTAATCTTAGTTTGGTGTTCAATGATTTTGTGAGCTCTTTTAACACGTAGTGGCTTTTGGATGTGAACCTTGGTTTCCATTTTCCCTTAAAATGGCTTTATTTTATAAAAAATTTAAATTTGGTGGTGGTGATGATTCCCTTAGTGAGAGAGATTCGACTTTGTTGTCCTGTGAACTATAGATGGATGTACCATGTTGAATGATATATGAAGATTTTGAATGGGTTTGTCAAAAATCGAAGTCGTCTCGAGGGTTGTATAGTGGAGCAATATATTGTTGAGGAAGCCATTGAATTTTGTACCGAATACCTATCTGATGTGGAAATCAATGGTTTCCTGAAATCTCATCACAAAGGATGCATTGAGGGTGAGAGAATTTCTAGAAGAGATGTTGTGACAATCAGTATTACAAATCAAGATAAGCCCCACCTTAATGTTTTGCATAATAGTTTTGAGGTTTCTCCATGCATTGAAACTGACAATGAAATTCATAGGTTGGTGAATAAAACAAGGGATGAAAAACGGATATCTAATACACATAATCACTAGTTTATAGGATAGTTTCAGGACTATATTTTTAAGGAGTTAGATGAAAATATGAATTCAATTTCAGAGTGAATTTGATGGCAAGATTTTGAACCAAGTGTGTATGTATTATCTTACAACAGTTATGTATTTTCTTACAATGGTTATTTAATTAATGGTTATACTTCCATGGGTCATTTGTGTACGAGTCAACCCCCCTTGGACACCAGCCCACCCCCCTAGACACCCCCATGGACAGACCCCCCCCCCCCAACCCCCACCCCACCTGGACACCCACCAACCCCCCTAGACGACACCCCCACCCCTCCTAGACACCACCCCACCACCTTGACCACCCCACCACCCATGACAGCCCCCCACCCCCACCTCCCATGGACACCCCCCACAACCCATTTGATGCCCCCACCCCCTGGACATCCACCCCCCCTAGACACCCCCCAACCACCCTGGATGCCCCCACCACCCTAGATGCCCCCACCCCTCCTAGACACCTCCCCACCACCTGGACACCTCCCCTACCCCATGGACACCCCCATCCCCCATGGAAAGTCACCTCCTCCCCCCTGGACACCACCATACCCACTTGGACAGCCCCACCGACCCTCTGGACTTTAACCCAACCCCCCTGGACACCACCACACCCCCAGTGTAACACCCCCAAATTATAAAGTGTTAAATGGCTAAATGTTATGACTAATGTCAACATGGAGCACCTTCATTTCTGGGAGTCTACCTGATTATAAATTCACAGTTAAGAATTCTTGACTTGGAGTAGTGATCGGGATGGGGGACCTTCTGGGATGTTTCCAAGGGTGTGTGTGAGTGGGGAAAAAGCACACTAGAAAGAACATGTGTTGGCATGTGGGGACTATTATTAGTCAGATGACCCATTCGGGCATGTGGGTGGGCCCTTGGGTGGGGACCACGTGTCTACGGGGAAAGTGGTGGTACATGGTAGGCCAGGTCTCGTTGGCAATGTTGAGGTGGGTTGGTTGTGCTGTCACTGGGACACAGATGTCACATTTGGTATCAAAGGAGGAACCCAGCCATAAGTGTGGTGCACTGCCTAGGTTAAGATATATGGCCCACAACGAGGATGTTATTCTCTAAAGGGGGATTCATTGTAAACCCCAAAATGATAAAGGGTTAAATGGCTTAATGATATGAATCATGTCAACAAGGTGCGCCTTCCTTTTTGGGATCCTACCTAATTAAAACTTCACAGTTAAACATGCTTGGCTTGGAGTTGTGATTAGGATGGGTGACCTTCTTGGATGTTTTTCCATGGTGTGTGAGTGAGGACAAAGCACACTGGAAAGGACATGTGTTGGCATGTGGGGATAGTAATTAGTCAAATGACTCATTCAGGCATGTGGGTCGGCCCCAGGGTGGGGACCATGTGTATGCATGGAAACAGGTGGTACCTGGTGGGCTAGTACCTAACGGCTATGTTAAGGCAGGGTGTCTGTGCTATCTCTAGGGCCTAGTTATTACACCCTGGACAAACCCACACCCACTAGAAATCCCCCCCAACACACTAGACACCAGCCCACCCCCACTAGACACCCTCATGGGCACCCCCTGTGGATGGACCCCTCAATCCCCTGGAAGGCCCCCACCCCCTGGACGACCCCCCCCCCCTCCTAGACACCACCGCACCACCTAGACACCTCCCCCACTCCACATTGACACCCCACCCCCATGGAAAGCCCCCACCACACCCCTGGACACCACCCCACCCCCTTGGACAGACCCCAACCTCCTAGACTGCCCCATCCTCTTAGATCGCCCCAACCCCCTGGACACCCATATCCACCCGGATGCCCCCATCCACCCGGACACCCCCAACCCCCCCTTGGACAGCCACCCCAAACCCTTGAACATCCCCGCCAACCCCCAGAATACCGAATTGAATTCTTTATGTATTTAGTTAACTTATGAATTATGTGTTGATGGTGTATGGGTATACTTGTTTTATGGGTATAATTGGTGTAATTTCCTTATAAATTATGTGTTAATTTTGTATCGGTATACTTGTTGAGATGCTAAATTTTTTTGCAGTTCTTGTTTGGGTATGCTGCTGCAGAATTTGGTGTGTTGCTGGAGAATTTTATGTCAGAGCAGAGAGGGCATTTATCAACGCTTTTTAGCACTGATAAAGGCCCCCTTTCATTAGTGGTGAAAAAGTACTGATAAAAAACACATTTATCGGCACTTTTTTAGAGCTGATAAATTATTCCTTTATTAGTGCCTTTTTAGCACTGATAAAGTCTCCCTTTATCAGTTCTTATTGAGCGTTGATAAAGCGGACCCCCCCCCAATCAGTGATAAGATTTACAAAACTTTTTTAGCACTGTTAAATTCCATTTTGAGCGCTTATTAAGTTCGTTTTTGTTGTAGTGAATCAAACAAAATATCTTATAGACCCAGGACCCACATTCATTATTTATGAAACAAAATATCTATATGGATTCATCAAAGTGAGTATTCCAGGACATATATGTTTTCTTTAATCCATAAATGGATTTAGGAAGCTTTCATAACTTATTGGTATCTTTTTGGGTCACAAACCCTTTTTCATTGTGTCATATAGAAATATTCTTAATGTTTTCTTCTAAGGAAATAAATTTTGACATCGATTTACTAAATCTCATAATAATGCTAAGATGTTATGGAATGTTTAATTTAGTTGGATTTTATTATTGAAACCATATAAATAGATTCATCAGAGTTTATTTATTGATATTTCTTAAATTCATTCACCATAATCTATGATTTATACATACCAGTATTACCTTAAATGAACAGGTTATTCATTTATATAAATTTATAATGAAATGAGTTTACACCCCTTTTAGGATCATCTAAATCCCAAACCATATTTGTATACATGGAATCTGTCAAATAATTCATGTATCACTACCACATTGTGGATATAGGTTTATAATTGTAATGAAATGATGGTTCACCATCCTCCATGACCATAAACCCATATCTGTGTAGTTATCTAACCTTTATGGTGCTCTTACACAATACTAGTGTTGTTATAACAACCTCCACAGTGGGGTCATGTGGATGATTCGTTCCTTGAAAACATTTATGTATTTAAATCAATAACTGTACCAAATTCAATATTTATACCACTATATATTTTAAATATTTTCTCTATATAATGAAATATATACTATAATTTTCCAATTACCTTCCTATGTGAGGGGTTTGATAGATAATATCTCTTTTATTTCTTTATTTTTCATATATTGAAAAACATCATACCCATAGGTGATATTTTTTTCCATAAGTATACATAAAAACCTAAAAAACAATATATTAGTATGTGATAATATGTATTTATTATCAATCATTAACTCATATGGAATTTTTTCCAAATTTAATTTTCACATATTTAGTATTTCTGTTGTAGCCTCTCATTGATATCCCCAAAAGTATAATGGATGATCTGAATTACTCGTATTTATATCACCATGCCAAAGATGGTGTAGTTCCCCCATTAACGGACATCATTTAACAATGGTGTATAATTATGATAGAGTTGAGATAGAATATCAAAATCCAAAATATATGCATTGATCTATTAATTAAGATATTCCAAACCTCAATCTGATTAAAGTTTCAATATATTTTCACCAAGATATTTTTTAACATAATTCTTGAACTCATTAAATTTATAAATGGATATATAATTATACCCCCTTAAATATACATATCCGTGTTCACTCATTTTAGTATTAAAAGTTATAAAGTATGAGTATGCACCTCTCGGATCAACTAGAAAATGCCTACACACATATTAATGTATCAATTCAAGAGTACCTATATCCCTTTCACCATTTCCGCTAAAATTAGGGCTCTTATTTTTATAATTTAAATATTCATGAAATATATAAAGTGTTATTAGTTAAAAATAATATATATCACATGTTAATAAAGTTGTTTCAGAATATTCTCATTTTTTAGACCAATTTAGTGATTCTATAACTGGGATTGATATAAGTCATGTGAAATTGATTTGCTAAAATTTTCGTACAATTTTTTATCATATTCTTGTATAGAAGTACTATTATTATGGTTTTACACCCCATGAAAGATTGAATATTTACAATGTTAGTATCTTTTATTCCCAAACATGAATAAAAATTTATCCATGTATAAAATTAACAAATATATAATTTGTTTGGATGAACTAGAAATTTAATAATAATTATTCAAGAGTAGAATCATTATTATTTTAATTTTTAGGTGGTTTTTTTCTATAGAAAAGTCTTTGAGTCCTCCTATATTTTCATATTGAAGATTCTATCCACCTCTAATAACCTTCCCAAATCATCACGGTATAATAATTTTCAAAACAAATTGATAAGAAAAGGATACCTATAATACCCCACTAGTAGATATGGGAATTTTGAACAAAATAATAATCATACCTAAACCTTCTATATGATTAGGAACAATTTTGTAACTCTTCATCATGTTTTCCTTTTTTCACCTTCATAAATTTAATCATCTCATTCCACTACCTACATATAGTTATTTACCTTCTTGGAAGGATGCTTCTCAAAATCCATAGGCATGGGTTGAATTATTTGACCCTTTTCCTTTCCATTCTACTCAATCACCATAAATACTATATGTTTTCAATCTGCATATATTTTTTTCATGGAAAAATAAACGGTGCATTTCATAGAGATACTTATGAATGTTATTCATATTATAATTCACAATAAAATGAGATAATATTTTGGGTAATTTGGAATGAACATGGTTGGTGGGGAACTCATTTAGTAGATTTAATAAAATATTTACAAACAATCAATATTGTAAATCATCTTAAATACATACATTCCATAAAAAAACATTCTACAGACCTACATGAGATAAGGGTCATGGAGATCTCATACCACTCTTATCTATATTTCGTGAAAAAAGATAACTACAGAGATACATCATATTATATGATTGCTCATCCTCATGAATCTTCTGTAGCTCACAACACATGGAATATATTATGAGGCACCAAATAAATAGTGAATCATCCAAATATTTCAACTAGATACAGAGTTATTTCTCCATAATATATTTAGAAGGTGAATTATTAATAAGTTACAATGGTTTAAAAATTATTCTCTGTATGTAGTATAATGCAGATGAATATGTTAAAATTCTATAATTTATCATTAGTGATGAGTTTATCATTCAATAAAATATATCATAGTGAAAATTTCATTAACATGTTATTTTCTATTTAATTTTTTTTGATCTTCTACTTTTAATATATTAAAAAATATATGATATGTAAAAAATTATTATCCTATTAGTCTCCAACTATTTCATTACGTCTTAATATTCCTCACCATTAGACTCAAAATATCCAATCACTTGGATATTCTAGTGGAAAGGTTCTATATATTCCTAATTAGAAACCTGATGAGGGGATTGACAAAATTTTCAAATATATTTAGGTAAATAGTTATTGAGAACTGAATTTACTCCAGCTCAATGATGTATTGAGTGGATTCCCCAATTATGACATACTATATTTAGTTTTCCACAAAACCTAACTATTATGTTCTCAAAGTCTCATGAATGAAATAAACAATTAATTTATAGAAGTAAATGTCAACAGAAAACATTTTCTAAGGCACTTAGAGAATTAAATATAAAGTGGTAGTGGTTGGAAATGTTATTTGAACTATGGTTTCATTTTAACAAAATTAATGGTAGGTTATAACATTATAATATTTTATTTGATTGATTTTTATATTTATAAATAAACTCTCTTTATTTTACCAATTTTATTACATGTTAATGTTATATATATTATATAATTAATTAACCGTGTCTTGATAAAATAAATTAAATGTTACTAATTTATTTTATCCCATCATACATGCATGTTAAATTATTTAGTTTTAGTGATTATGATAAAGCATAAAATAAACGTAAATAATTAACCAATCATTGGATTGTAATAAAATAAAGGTATGTTTTATGACAATTCTATTTCTAATGGTTGTTTTTTCTAGAGAATCATACACTATAAGTTGAAACTAAGTAAATAACTCCAAGAAATAATTTTGTATAGAGTTGTAGAACTTCACTTATTCACTTTTGTATATCCTTAGTTAATTTCACCACTACTTTAATAATTTACCACCACAACTCACCTAGGGAAATACTATATATTTATTTATTTATTTATTTACTCACATGCAAGTTAGGGGAACTAGGTTAATCGTTTTACATAAAATAATCATTTAATATGCAAGATCATAAATAATAAATAGGAGTTGATGATATATGGATCTTCATTTTAATGTAATTATAATTATAAAAATTAACCATGTATAATAAATAAATTAAAATAAATAACAAAATTGAATTGGTAGGTCAGGAACATGATCATCCACAAATGAAACAATTATATAATTAATTTTATCCATCGTTAATTTAAATATGTTATTTATTAATAGAAATTAAATGATTTAATAAATTAATAAACATATTAATTAAATTATTAATTTTTCATAATTTTACATCCAAAAAATCTTGTAGATTCCCATTTATCTATACTTTTAAATAAATTGAATAATTTTATTTTATCTATAATTAATTTATTACATGACATGTTCCCTTATGAAGTACTCGAGGTCTTGTATAAAACTTTTCAAGCACTATGAATACATGGTATATAGTTTACATGATGTTTCATGGTATTATATAATGTGTAGTTCTCTATGTCATTCCATATAGACAGTTTGGGAAGTATGAAACATGATATTCTTTAAAATGATCTATGTGTACCTCTTTTAATTATTATGTGAAGTAACCAACTTGTACGATTAACATATATAGAAAGTAGTTTGTAATTTAAAAAGGAAATTAATTAGGTATTTAATATTTTTAAGGAAAACGTAAGGGTGTTAACTTTAGTTATATGATCTGTAGGACGGTTTCATTCTATAAATATTTTTAATTCTATATACATAATTTACATTTTGTACAACCTAGCATGTCAGGTAATCCATGTAAATGGGTATTAGTTACATGGAAGGTATGAAATGTATCATGTCATGTATCACATTCTTTGTCGATTTGAAATACAGTCATGGAAACTCTTATTGAAATACATGTTGAATTTTTTATGTTACATGGTATGAAAACAATCTATATTTCTTTTAGTTACATCTTCCCTATTTTTCAGGGGTTTAAGAAACTAAATGATGTCTATTAAATATGTGATTCCCACTTTTATCGCACAACATAATGAGTCTCATACAGTCAAACCTTGTGTAGTTACATGGCCAGTACAATAGCTTCACTTTGGATAAACCCTATAACTTTATGAAATCAGGTTTAATAATAAATAAAATGTGATTAGTTTTCGTACCCTTATCCAATATAATGTGTCATGTTTAATATAAATGTGTCATAGTGTGGTTATTTATTATAATTGGTGTTTATATTTCAGATACATGATGTTATTTTCTATAATTCAAACAGAGTATATGGAAAATTATGATTTTATCAAGATGTGTATTTCATCTATTCTTGGAATGTTCATGGTAAAATGAATTGAAAGGGATTATTATATAAACATTTATATTAATGAATGAACTATAATGGATATTAAAAACTATCATCAACTCTGTAAATCATTCATTTTTAATAAATAAATATAATTCAAATGTGACCAATTTGATACCAGTTTAAGGTTTTAGGGAACTAGGGAAAATATTTATCCAAGCTCAAAAATGATTTTAAATATGACTCTTTAGATAAATATTTATAAATTTATAAATCATATCCTAAAATGATTCCATTCCATTACTATTAATATATAATTTATAGTTAATTTAGTAAGATATTAATTACATTTGCTTGTAATTATTTCATTATTATAAAATTGATTTAACACTCTTGTCATATGAATGTTTTATTACAGTTTTCAAGTCTAAAATTCCACTAGTGTTATTCAATCATTCCCACCAACCATTAAAAAACACCATTGAATCACCAAGTGTGTGTTTATATGATTCTTTCCTATCAAATCATTCACCGTCGATCAAAACAAGAATGCCATCAAGGTTTAAATGACTTTTATACTAATATTAGGGATATAATAGGGGTGATGATTAGATATATTTATTATTGAGTGTCTGTTGGATAATTTTTCCCTTTTTTGATAGAATTCTCTAGAGTGTATTTTTTATATACAAATATATCTTATAATAAAAATTAAATAAATAGTTTTATATTTCTATGTTATAGAATTAGCTTGTTAACCTAGGAAAATAAAAAATAGCTTAATCCTTATAAAACACCTCCTCTAGTAAAAATTATATTATTCTAAATATTATTTCCTTGATAAAAAACTTGTGGATAAATTTAATATTCTTTATTAGATAAATTAATGAATATTTATTTCAATGATATCAAATATACCATTACCACAAAAAACATAATGAATTACATCAATACAACTTGGTTTTGTTAAACCTTTAATAATGTATATTTATTTTAATTAATAAATTAAACTTCATTATTAAATAAATTAATAAATTATATTATTTTTACTGAACTCATGAATAGATACTAATTTTAAATTAAACTCAAACATAAATTCATTCAATTATGTGGTTAAAAAATATTTTTCTTCAATATAACCCAAAACAATATTCCTAAGAACATGAGAATAATATACATTCTAATATTTAATTATAATACAAGTTTACTATGGATTTAAACACACTTAGTATGTGACTCTTTATGCCTCTTACTTAAAATCATTAATCTCACTCACATAAATCCAATATTAGTATCTAGAAACATGTCTAGGAACCGATGATTAATGAATACAAATGTAATCATTACAATAAAATCCTAATAATGTTCATTATGTAATTCAATCCATCAGTTTTTCTATCTATTCAAGTAAGTTTCATCAATATTTTCATAAACACATTATATATATATATTCAATTTGGATTTCCTAAAATGAACAACTAATAAAACCATAATGATGATGTGAATAATTAAGTACATCCATTATAATCAAAGGGATTGAGATATCAACTTCCATTAGCTCGTATGGGAAAAATAATTTCATGATATTTCATTAATTTAGTATTACACATGATGCACCCTATATAGTGTACCTCACCATGGCCATATGTCATCATGTTATAAATTAATACATCTAAGTTCAAAACTAATGATAATAATTAAAAATAATATTTAGTCTAGGGACCAATACACATTCCCATGGATAAGAATATATAATGACACATAAAACAAAGGGAATTCCAACAGTAAGGTCTCATCATGATAGGAAACTACAATAAAATTTCAATAAGATAATTTCCCTAAAATAATTGACATAACTAATGTACATAGAAGAACAAAAAATCATGATAATAGAAATACATTAATATTAAAGATCATAAATTTATAGGCCAATGAATGTAAAAAATATTTGGATCATTGTAACCAACTCTAACACTCTTAAATATTTTTACATAAATTCATATATTTTTATTCCTTTTAAAAAAGTTTTTAGTTCATTCAGTTTCACACCTATAATTCTAATATTTCATGTTTCTTCTTCTTTTACCTTAATTTGTAGTTTGAATTTATTTTGAAAATATTGATATTTATTTCTCTATAGATATGATCATTATCTAATATAAGTGTTATATAGAGTGTTGGTATAAAAAATTATCATTATTGGAATCTGGTGAAGAGGATTGGGTAATATAATCAAGGATGTTCAGACAGTTTCTATGGGTTTCTATAGATTCATAAAGTTTATCACTAATATGTTCTATTTGATGATGGAGGGTCAGATGGTATTGATATTAGTGATTATTGTGGAATTATTTTGTTGGTCATTAAATTTTTTTTAGTTTTTCATCATTAATAAATGTCATGTTGTCTTGTGGGGTTCCAATAAGATGTAAAGAACAAGGTGTGATTGCTGATGTTGGTTTCTGCTATTTTTGTCCTACCTAATACCTTGAAAGAGTTTTTGAATTTTTTTCTTATTTTAATTTTATATATTTTAGAGATGCGTTTTTGGTTTATACATTCATTTGATATTTATTGCAGGGGATCCCATTCTATTGTTTAAGAAAAGGTTTTTATTAAAATAAAATAGGGTAAGTGAGTGAATGATAAGATTCCTTGATAAAATTAACAAATTCAATTTAATGACATATATATAAAGGTATTTATAAATAAACAATTTGTGATCCAATGAATTAATATAGGAAATTGACTATAATATTTATCCCCAAAGCCTACTGTCACTCATTTTACTTTATATCACATATTATTTTTATTATTTCTATTATAATTAAAAAATAGAAAATTTGATGAGGATTTTATTGGGCTGAGAAAAAAGTAAAACACGAATGAGATAATAATTGGTGTTTTCTTGGGAAATAGGGGGTATTCCATTAATAATTTCACATAGTTACAAAACAATTGTAATTCGATCCATTTTGTGGTCATTAATTTCTTCCTGAAATAGAAAAGATCAAAATCCTTCATATTCTCAAATATCTTTCTCAAAAATATAAAAAGGACTTATATTATAATAACATTTTAATTTTATCTTTTTTCTCCATTTTAATTTTGTGGGAATCATTCCATGCTTCATTAAAGTCTTTTGGAACAACTCGTCAAAATAGTCTATAAGTAAGTGTTACATCCGCACCAAACATTTCCCAAAATAATTAACTACTTCCAAATATGTTATCTAACATTATTTTATGATGTAAAATATCATGATGGGAATATATTTTTGGAAAACTGTGAAATTATAATATGATGTGGGATAAAAGAAAGAAAATAATTAAAATCACAAATTTTAAACCCTAGAATACTCATTTCTACATATCATCATGACATAAATAAAAATTAAGGAAATATATTAAAAATCATAAACATCAATCATTTTTTAATCCCACTTCCATCCATATTTGGTGTTAGCTCTATATTATCATGAATATGGATAGATTTTAATGTATGAACACAAAATATATTGTAAAATGAAAACAATGAATTTATAAGTGAAACTACCGTTATCTTCGTGAATCGTGAATCATGACCACCCTATTCATGATTTTTATTCTTATATATATATAACCTTTACCATATACCTTATAAATAATTCATCATCCAATTTTGAAAATGGTTCTTAGGTGATTCATCTATATTATAATGGAATCTTTGAGGACTCATATTTTCTTGGATAATATTTGTGAACCATGGGTTTCAGTCCCCATAATTTAAATCCCTCCATCCTCTAAATAATTCTACTAATCCAATACACAAAATACATTATTAATTTAATTAACCTTGAAAAATGGGAATAGGATTTTATTTTCCATCTACCATACGGTAATATCTTTATATTAACATATTTAGAATACTTTGGGATTCATTTTCTATCCATTTTTTGGAATAATCCACAATATTCTATTAGGAAACCGTGGTTATTTATTTGGAATTTTTGAAAATTGTTTTATGATGTTGAAATATTATTTTCACAGGTTAACTATACAACAGTTTTATTGAGATACTATTTTTCACTTTATATCATCTATAAAATCATCCATATTGATATTTACCAATAATAAGCTATGACCAATGATTTACATGTGCCCTTTCTACTCAAATAGACCTATCAAAAGATATATAATTTAATTATCCATTATTTTAAATTGGGTTTCATATCATTTCATATTTATAATAATAATTTTTATTCCATAATATGAATTAATAAATGTCAATATTCCCATATCACTGAAAAATATACACTAGATTGATATAGTTCATCACCCCCCATCACTTGTACACACACCCCCAAAAATTTTGTTCCATCATTACATATAAATAAATTAATATCCCAATGAGAAATCTAGTCATATATGTCATTATATTGATGTTACAGTATTTTACTACAAATTTCATTTTTATTTTTCAAGGTAATGGATCACAACTATCTATAATACATAAGTGTAGATATCTATAACTTGTTATATCATTGATAAATCTCTATTATTGATAGTGATAGTATTATTTTTATTCTAAATTAATTTTCCATATAATCTTAGTTACTACATGCAAGGGTGTTGTTCAAACAATTACTCCCCCTTATTATTGCGTAATAAATTCTTTCAATATCAAATTCCCCATTTATTTTGAACTGTTTCATGGCCATGTCAACTTATAAAATTCAAAATTATTGAATTTCATTAAGGGGTGAAGAAAATAATTGAGTATAAAACATAACAAACACAACCAAAACCAAATAAGAACCAGTAGTTAGGGGGTCGAGGGGTTCTGAAATAGAAAAAACCAAGGGTGTACACTCTAACCAAATTCACACACATACATGGAAGGGATCTCATGCTAGTAAAACTTAAATAACGATTCTCAATATTTCCCTATGAGTCTATAATATCAACCAATTGGTTACCTTCTATCCTTATGTGGAGTAAGAATTCATCATTGAGTATAACATTAATACACATTCAAATATGTTTAGTTATGGGCCATTGAATGTTATTATTTCATTGAATATAACTATAGATCACAAAGTAGTATATTTTAATGGTTTAATGTAAGATATTGTGAGGTGGTAGTACCTCTAACACATTATGTATTTCATTGTCTTTGGGCCTGATGGAATCTCTGCAAAAATAGAAGCTACTGAAGGATATGAAGATCGAACCTGTATGATCATGGATGATTCCTCCTCCCTAAATTAATCCTAAACCTCACGAACCATCATCATTGAGATTAATTCTACCCTTTTATGGCTTAAAATATACCATTATCATGTTATTATGACTAGAAGATGACAAAGGGTTTTTTATGCTCACAATGTACATTCTCAACATAATTTTTTCCTCCCACTAATTAACTATAAGACCCAGATCCACCCATATACCCATGGATTAGACAAGAATGTCCATTGGGGAACTAAAAATCATTTCGATCTATGCCTTGTTTCAAGCATCCCGGAAACACCAATAACTATCTTCCAATAACAAAGCCCTCATCTTACACTCCTAAAAAATTATTCCTACTCCATGAAACCCATTTTGATGAAAATACATGAAATCACTAAGTCACCTATCTAATTCAAGGATTTCTCGAAATACCCTCTATACTACAGTAGCCTAATAAATTTCAAATAATAGATACTTAGTTATTTCCTCTATGGAATTATGTCATCAACATCATTTCAAAGGTAAAATCATACCCCTATTTCTAATTGCATCGTCAATGGTGATCACATAGTTTTGGATCCTCTAGAACAAGAAATTTTATTAAATTGGGATGTACTTACAACAACAAAAATGTTCAATGTTATGGAATCCTCATTTTTGTTCTACAAAATTGTTAATTAATGCTTGGTCGAGAACACCCTTGTAGGGGAATTATTGAAGGCTAGTGGGTTTTCTCAGGGAAGATATCAATGTGGTTGAAATCCAAAAACTACTATACATTAAGAATTTCTTATATTATGTAATATTTCTATCCCTCCTGGGAAAAATAATTTTTTTGTTGTGGGGAAACGTGGGAAGCTAATGTGGAAAATAATGATGTTGTGAAACTAGAATCTGATCAGTCCATGTTTCATGAGGCACTGATAGTGATTATTAATGATCATAATGTTTCTTCAAAGAATATACCAAAACTCAAAAACCCTTACCCTTGGACTATAAAGTCTCATCCCATATATCCCCCACAATTAATTTAACCTAATGAAATAAACACCCTCCAAGTCCTCCCAATCTAGTATTTATTTAAGACTTTGAATTATTCTTTCCACACTATGAAAATTAATCCCCCCATAATCCACTGGTTTTTTCATTATCTTTAATAACTCCCAGTGAAACCTACCCTTTTTGTGAGAGTCTCAATGATATAATTCATATTCTTCACAATTTTCCGCAACAATTATTCTTCCATATTAAGGACTGACCACACATTCACAGGTATAAAGTCAATAACACATTTGGTAAGTATAATTCATCCTATAGGGGATAATAAAAATCTCTTCAGATTATTGATATGTATGGTGATTCTGTTGACTACTCCTTCATAGTGTGAGAATAATATTCTTCCCTATGAAATAGATGCTAACAAATAATCCAATGAAAAATACATTCTTTTGAAACCAAAAATATCTTATATACTGTTCCCCTACCTTTTTAAACATAACCTATAGGTATAATCAAGCATGATATTTAGACCGTAATAAATCTATTTCATCCATTAATGTTGAACATCATTTCATTGGAAATAATAAGAAGAGATATCCTGTTAATGTGGATACTATACATTAAGGGGTGAATATATCCATTTTTCATGTTATTATCCATGATTCTCCTAAGATAGACCTGAAATAGAATGATAAAACTAGGATAGACTGGGTCACCTTTACATAGGCCACATATCAATTTGAATAAGCCCCATATTTTACCCATCATTGATACTGAGATCCATAGTGAGATCAATAACCTATATAAAAGGTTTCTTGCTCAATGGGATAAACCCTTGTAGTCAATGACCTTGAGAATGAACCCTTATTATAATATATCATATTCTTATTCTCTATAAAATTTAATTACCACATTAAACCTGGTGGTATTTTTATTAAGTTCCAATATCTTCTCCTCGTAAAAGTCCTACTGCAGCCTATGGTGGCCTTCCTTTAATGAATATGTACTACTGTTCTGACACCCATTATTGTAGAAATAATTAAAATACCTTATTAATACCACTTTCCATGATCTTATATAAACAATTTCACATTCTAATGGTCCTAAAAAGATTCAATGATGGTGGGTATTTTACCTTATGGATAAGAATGTAAGTAGGTAAATAGACCACAAATGGTAGTTTAACCCCATAAAAATAATTCTATATTGAACTAATGAAATCACCTTTGTTGAGGTCCTAGGAGGAACATAAAAGGTGGCAGGAAAAGATGTTCTCTTGGGGAACTATTTTTTCTATGTGAGATGAAAGATTCCTACTTTTCATTCTAATTTTTGATCCTCTAGAGAAATTCATTAATAGAAGGGGAAACCACCCACAAGATTCACTCAATTAGGTAGGACTAGACTCTTGGAAACCTACCCGACATACACAGATTAACTTCAGCAAGAATAAAATGACCCTCATCCAAACCTCCGACCACCTCCAGATAATATAAAAAGGACTAGCCCTCCATAAGAATGTTTTTCGATATTTCCACATCTCTTTACTTTGGGAAACTCTTGAAAATATAATAGGTTTTTTCCTCCCTCATTTATCCATGTAACTCTAGAGTTTTCATGTTCTATTATTTCTTGTTCTAGTTGCAGCCCAAAATGCTGGCTCTTCACACTCATGAGGTTTCCAAATTGATCTTTCTTTTATGTTTTCATATTCAAATAAGAAAATAAATAATTATATTATATATTTATTAAATATATATATATATTAAAATTCATGGTAATATAGTCAATTAATTATATAAAAAATAAATAAAATATGCATAATTAATAGATAATATGGTTTAAAATTTAAAAAATGGTAGGTGAGATATACCACTCACATGAGGAGTTCATGTGATAATAATTTTTATATTATGATAAAACAAAAATCATAATGAAATGAATACAATTATTAAATAATTGGACCTAATTCTATGTAATTCACAATATCTACATAAACCAATATATTTTATTATTTGTGTGGTTAAACAAATTCATTAATAAATGCCCTATCAATATTATGATTCATCTAATCCATAAAAAACATATTTCTTAGTATACCATTTCAAAAATAACCCCTTTTTAAAAATGAAATCTTGATATTGAATCATAATCATAGGTGGAAATAAAAACTATTATAACAATGAAGAGGTAATTTTGTCTAACCTCATATATTTATAAACAATTTAATCTTACTGCTCCACATTTATAAAAAAATAACATCCCCCACCCCACCCCCACTTCAATAATATTGGTATGGTATCAATGATGTTATTAAACAATGTACATTAATTTATCATTATTTCCAACAAACTTTTTAAAATCTATTGATGACCATAATATTGCGGTTAGATTACTATTAATTGGTTTGTGAGAGACAAGAATTCATGGTTGAGGTATTTTACCTACTCAACCAATTGTAAAATCCAGAGATAATGTCAATGGGTGTTTCATTATACATAGTAAAGTATTCAAACATTAATCTCTAATTATTGCTCCCTTTGAAATAGCCTCTAATTGGGAGGCTTTATCAGCTAATCACTTTTATAAACCACCCAAATATTAATGTATTGGTTAGCAATGAAAATTCACAATATGGTAAATATATTTTCCATTATTAGATTCCTTAATCCTAAAATTTCTCTCTATTTATCTACAATCTATATCATGATAGGAAAATATTTGACAAAACATGAAAAGGATATCTTGGATTCATTAAAATTGTGTAGTATAAGAGTCGTATTTTAGATATAATTAATCTTATTACTTGTTATGATAATTTTCATTATGATTTAAACCCACTATTAAAGAGTTAATTTGAATGATATGGTCAAAAAAGGGAATAATTTCTCATCCTATATTTAACTAGAATTGTTCTAGGAAATTTCACAATACTATGAATAATATGGTGAAATCTAATTTTTTATTAAAACATTGGCATGGATTTTTATTAATGTTTTTACACACATTATTTATACATATTTACAATTTTTTTCTCCTTAAAAACATCCACTATGGTATAAATTTATCCCTTAACCATAAAACAATCTACTAGGTTTTTTATTAAAATCAAAATATGAGTGAAGAAACTCATTTTCTATATGTAATTCTACATTTTTTATAGAGAAGATTCTTCAGTTCATGGAAGTGATCCACTCACATTATATATATCATTTATTAAAATAAAATATAAATAATACATATTCGTAATGGGATATTTATCATATATTTAATGAGAGAAATGGTTCATTTCAATAATTAATATTCCAAGAAATACCACATGGAGTATCTGTCCATTTTACCTATTTGTTTGATGGATGTGATCTTAAAAAACAAATGAACATCACATTCTCTACATGAATCACATTCTAGATTTCTATCACTAACTAACACTTCAATCTAGGATTCATTTTATAATTTATATTTTAAATGAAATTCTAGGCTTCCTTTTTTATTATATATATAGTATACAAACTACTAAAAAAAGAAACAATGGTTATGAAAATCTAATGGTCCACTAGGGAAAATGAAACTAAACAATTTTTTGATTTCTTCACTAGGTCAAATTATCTTTATTAGATAAATATTATTTTGAATCATTAAAGGGCCGAAATAAAAATTATATATGATTTATTACTATTTTTGTTTCTCTTAGTAGGGGAAATCCCACCTAGAATAAACATTTCATCAAGTAGTAATTTCTCTATTCTGTAAATCCTACAATAATAATGAAAGAGACTACAGATTTCTATGAGTTACGAGTACATTCTTGATGTTATGGGAAGCATCAGTGTAGTAATGGAAATCGTGGAGATGTGGTAAAATGAATAGATGGTGATATGGAACCACAATTTCATGAGGGAAAACAAATCATTTTAAAATAAATAACATATAAATTAAGCCTAAATTCATAGCATCAAGTGATAAAATGTTTTAGTAACCTAACTACACCCAAATCCCACCTAGAATCCAAACACAAACAAAAATAATTAAAAAATTTCCCATATTTTAAAATGTCTTTATATCAAGGATATTAACATATTACCTATGATTCATTATAATAACCTCTCTCTAGATCAATAAATTTCAATTCATATCCTTTTAAGATGTTTAAGAAGGACATATGATAAACATTTTCCAAAATTATTTATATTAACCCAACTATTTCCATGAGTTGTATTCTTGTATAATATTAGAATAAACCTATATAAAATTAACAGTTACGTTTAAATACCACTCTCTATGAAGTCATACAAAAATAGGTGATAAAATTATTTTTATTTAGAATCATATATCCCATAGATTATAGAAACTTCATTAGCCTAGTAAAAATTGTACACATGTAAACTAGAATTATGATATTAATAATTAAAATTAATTATTTGGTTCATATATATGTGAAGAAGTTTTCTCTCTTTATTTAGTACTATTTACTTAGTCAATACAAGTGAAATAACTACCTTAAACTTCTTATCATGAAAAATATTTTATAATTTTTTTAGAGTAAGTCTCATCATTAAAACCACAATGAGTATTCAAGTTATATCCCCAGATTTATTTTTCCCAAGGATTAATAACTAAATATTATTAACTACCCGTTTGGAATATTATTTATATTTAATAAATCATTTTGTTTATGAAATACTCCCAGTCCCATTCAGTGATGTGTTGTGAATATTTAATTAAAATATTTGAGATATTCTCAGGGAAGATTTCATAGATAATTTATGTATTTATGGATCCTACACTAATGAGTTTTTGGAACACCAATGAATTTTATTCCACTATTTTAGAGGGAAATATCTCATATAATATTTTGGGAAAGACAATTTCGTGGTAGATACGGGGATAATAATTGACTATCTCATCTTAATAGGGGTATAAAACTGAAAAAAAATATCAAACTAAAAATGTTTTATTTTAAGAGGTTTAATCATGTTTAGTTCATGTAAATTTTTTACATTTAATTCATTAAATGGTTTATTAAGATCAAACTCCCCTTATTCTTTTTATTAAAAGAAGAGTCACTATTTTATTTTTACAATTAAATATAAGGTTGATTTTAATTTAGTACAAAGAAATTTCATATCCCCATCCTTGAACATCCCACCAAGGAGAAATCACCTTGATTAGATCATGTTTGATTATTTTAACAATTATTTTTTAGAAATTTTATCCCCAAGGAGAATGAGGGATCCTATTTCCATAATAATACATTACATATGTTAGATCATTTTCAATAAAATAATAATATCATTAAAAAAGAACTCCCTTCAATTTTTCATTGAATAAGTTTCATCCAATCGACTTGAGTCAGAGGAATATATATTTTTATTACTATATCACCCTTCAATTTTTATTTGCGAATAACAATACTAATCTCTACCTTATACAGTAGTTGTTAATTATATAATTGATTTAACAAAATATTTGAGATAAGAAATGAGTGAAAAATATTATTTCATACCATTTTAATATGATATATCCTAATTAATAGTACTATATTAACTAACACATCACTATTATAGAGTTTTCACATTACAGAAACCATTTTGATGTTGTCGATGTCATCCCATTATATATGTCCTCCTAGGCCAGATAATTTCCATATTCCTGAATGAGATCTAATTTTTAATCATTTTAATTTTAGGAACACTTGAGTATATGTGTGGATTAATGGTATTGGATTCAATTAGATTTACTTTAATACTAAGATATTATATGGAAACCCTCAAAAATATATACATAAATATTAAATCATGGTAGTGGAATTTTCATTACATAACAAAGTGATCCATACAAGAAACATTTTGGTACAATGCCTTTGGAATCATTTAGACATAAAAATATCAATGCATAAGTGGTCTAATTCATCTCTCACTATATTCTTAATAACTATAACCCTTACTATAAATATCATACATAATGCATTTCTTCATAATCTGGGGAGAGGAAACATAATAAAGGTTAACCTCATATTCATAGTAAGGGTAAAGAACGGACATATGTAAACCTAACATGAGCATAAGTGTGTTAGAACATATTATGAACATTTGAAAACAACTAAAAACAAATAAAATATCATAATATTGACCAAGGGACTAAATTTTGGTATTTTATAATACACTAATCACAAGGGAATCAAAGAACACGAGCCACAATAGAATAAAATTTTCATAAGTCTTAGAATTGTGAAAAATATATAAGCATCAAGAATCATGTCCATAGTAGTAAAGGACAATTTCAAAGGCTATAATAGTTGAATTTTATTACTCCCTGGAAAATCATAGTGGTTATGGATCACTATCAACATTAACATAGTGGAAAAAATTCCTTATTAAATTGTGTTCACACCTTATTCCAATCATATTTATCACATGATATATCAATAATTACCTAATGAATTTGTAAGAACCCTTGATTTTGTATAGATGTATCAATATTGATTTCAAATACTATTTTTAAATTACTCTAAGTACTTTTGGTTTGGGTGTTACCTTGAATAGGTATTGAGTGAAATTATAGAATATTGGAATAGGGAGTGGCTGGGAATGGTTGTGGAATGGTGTCCCCAAATCGTGTGCCCAGCGAAGAAAACTATGTGGAACCAAAAAGAGGGGATTTTCATATCCATTTCATGGTTTTTAAAAAAATGTCTTTTTTAGGAGTAACTATGAACTCCCCCAAAATCATGTTCTGGGTTTACATGGATGGTTTTGAAAACTCTACACCCATGCTAAGGAAACTATGGTTGGGTATTTAATTAACCCAAAAATTAGAATTAAAATATTGAACCCCCCACCCTTATTAACCCAAAATTCATACTTATCTCAAACATAATTGAATAATCACATTTTTTGAGGCTCTAAAATTAATTTATAGGGATCCTGACTATTGTTCTTCATGATTCAATGACTGGATTTTCGATCCACAACTTTCCTTTTAATAGATCCTAATCTCATGTGGTTTCCTTTCCATTTCTCATGTTTCTCTCATCCCTTGAAGGAATGTTTTCCTATGTTTCCAATGATCAACATCTAGGTTTGTTAGATCATTATTATATTGATCATGGATTTAAATTCCAGATCTAAATGGTGTTATTTATCGTGGGTTTTACCTATCCATTTAAGGTCAAGAATTTTCTATAAGGTGATCACTCTTCAATGAATTGTGGTAGGTGGTATATTATTCAAATATCGAAGTTTTTATATCAATTATTTTTATATAATTGTATAATTTCATTAAAATGTTCATAAATTTCGTTTCATTAATTAAATTATTTAATTAATGGCTATTGAAATTGAAAAAATTGATTATTGAATTAATTTTTGGGTTATGGAGGTTGTTGAAATGGATTAATTAGTTATATAATTAATAAATTAGACATTGAGATTTTGAAATTGATATGATTAATAAATTTATTATTTAATTCATCAGAACATTAGTTTATTAAATTGATTTAGATATCTGAATGTTGATGTAATTAATGAGATGTCCTGATTTTCGAATTTATTCAAATAATTAATTATTTAATTAATGATTATGTTATTTGGATTTTTAAAATAGCTAAATTAATTGTTGAATTGATTGATGTGAATTTTTGTGGTTGTTAAATTTATTGAAATGGATTAATTAAATATTAAAATTAATTAATAAATTTTTTTATTGGGGAATGGGATAAGAAGGTTAGTATTGATTTACCATGAGTGATGTGATATATGTGTTCTAGGAGTTTGATTGAAAAATTGGGTGTGAGACATGGATTAACATCCTAAATAACCATAGGGTTCGTATCTATGGTGTTCTCAGACCAAATGAATGCATGTGAACATTTTTATGGGATAAGTAATGATGCTCTCAATACCCATGAGGTGTGGTATCAGGATTGATTCTCCAAATACCTAACAGATGCTAGACATGATGTTCTACACCCATGAGATTGGAATTGTAATGTGGTTCCAATTGGATTTATTATGAATTTAAATGAAATTGTAATTAAATGCCATGTGTTAAAATAATATTTTAATTGTTTATGTCAAATGGTTTAGACTCTGGAATGGGTCGATGCGGGTATCAATAGTTCGGGAGTCCTTAGGAACCTAAGGATTATGTGGTTAGGTAAAGATTAATTGAATAAATGTAAACTATTTATTTTATTAATTTCATTAATTATTTATACAACATCATTCTCTATATTGATTTTCTATTCATTTAGACACTATTTGAGGTGTCGTAATGAGATTTACCCACACCCTACTCAGGCTTCCTCAATAGTACCCAGATAGATTTCATCATTGCAGGAATGGATAAGGGAAGGATCCATTTATTATATAGTTGAGTTGGGATGAAGAATGGATGAGAGAACCCGACATAGTTTGGGACTTTCTTGGGAGTTGTAAGTGTCTTTATTTATTTTGGTTTTTACATATTTATATTTTAATCATATTGACATGAAAAAATATACTGTTTATTTTTGGATTTTTTATTTCCTATTTTTATCATTGTGTGATAATGTATTATTATAGTTATTGGTTATATCATTTGGATATTCTCTATTTATTTCTATTTTTTTGATAATTTGAAAAAATTGGTATAATAGCACATGATTGACATTATCCCTTCAGTTCAAGTTGGAAGACATCGGTATATGGGGAAGTGAAGTTGATGTCATGTAGAGAACCCTCTCTAGGATCTAGCGTGTGGAACCTGGGTTGAGACATTACATAGTTTTATTAGAGGAAAGACTAGTTTTACATTTCATTTTTATTACTATTTTGGAAAGGTTGATATGAGTATAGGATGATTGGTTCCATGGTTAATAGCTCATACATGAGAGTAGCTACCCCATGATTTAGGTCAAAATCTAAGTACCAAAGTTGGTATTATTATTATTTTTGTTTTTTTTTGTAGTTGATGTTATTTACCTTGAGTGATGCACTTGTTGGGTTATGTGGTTATTATTTCTAAGCATTATTATATTTCACATGGGTCCCATAGTGGCATGATAGTTTTTTTTTCAGGAATCATTCAAGGAATTCAATATTACTTTGTAACGTAAATCATTTTAGGTAGGTATGGGAAAATAGGGTTTTGAGTATGTTGTTGAATTGAATTATTTTTCTTCTCTTTTGTTAATCATAATGAAATATGTGCCTAATCTGAACATGAAAAATATTAAAATCTATAATATGTGAATAAATGGTTGTCTAATAAGAAATAAATTTAATAATTATAATGATATTACACTAAGTTAACAATGAACTATATCTAGGATGGGTGAGGGTAGTGATGGTTCCTCATTTTTTACAATGTGGATTGCATTATGGTAAACGAATTGTTATGGATTATTGTGATTTTTCCAATTTCAAAAATTTTATTGTGTGGTATTATGTTTCTTGAGGAATCTCTTTGTAAATTTAGAGATATGCATCCTAGATGACGCATGATGAAAGGATGACAGAAGGACATGGCTAGTGATGTTCCTATAGTAGTGGAACATGGGGAACTGGTAATTCTAGGTGAGGAATCCATAGATAAGTTACAAGTGAACATTGTTTTTATGACATTTGTGGAAATATTCCTAGGGAGGATTCTGAAAAGCATGTCTAATCTGACATGGGAGTTATAATTTAAACACCCTCGAGATTTAACAAGAGATGGTGGACCTGAGGTAGTTGTGTTGTAGGCTGAGTCTATCTAGACCATACCTGACCTCTTGGAGACTCATGAAAATTAGAGAGTCAAATTATTTTCTTACATTTCACATGGTAAGGTGAAAATATGTTGTGACATCTAGAAAACAGATAAACATTTGGTGAATAAGTAGTGGGAGGAAATTCTAAATAACTTTTTATAGCACTTTTATCCTGAGATGATCAAGCATGAGGGAGCAGCTGAGTTTATGAAATTTACTCAAGGGATAATGTATGTGATGTACTATGATATATGCCTTACATATGTATATTTATATGTTTTACTATTTTTAGGAGATAATAATACTTTATAAAAATTGTTTTAGGATGGGAATAAATGTGAAATAATGTCACAAGTGAATATATTTTGACTGAAGAAGTTTTCAAAGATGGTGAAATTAGGCAGCCATTTATGAGGGGTACTTAAAGGAGTATTTTATTGGCCGACATGTGGCTACTTGTGGACAGCCATGAGGTATGCCTTTTGAAGGAATGAGTAATTGATTTAAAAGTTTTTACTAGAGCGGTGCAAAAAAATGTCCAGGGGGAAGGTTCAATTACATAAGACATTGCCCATGTTATTTTCCACTAGTTTGGCATCACAAGACACTTTTGTATACATTTTCCCTTATAACCAGTGGATAGATGATCTTACTCTAGGATGGGTTATCTACAAAGGTTTCTAAGGAACCCAAAATAGATTGGTAGTGCCAGAGCATCTAGTCAGAGACAGAATGTATTTGGGGGATCTTATACACCTCATCAGTCTAGCTATAGAATTTCTATTAGAAAAGGAGTTTGAGTCATTATCATGGAAATTTTTGGAAAGAAAACCCATATAAATAGAGTGGTTCATCTCAAGGGACTCAGACTATATCATAAAGAATAGGGGTATGACTGTTACATGTAATTCAGTCTATTCTTGTGGATAGTGAGGTCGGACCATCAATAGTATGAGGTATCATTCTTGTAGTTATATGATTTATAGTGACTTATTTGATACATGTTCCTATCATTCCCTTATTTAAACACAAATTATAAATTCATTAATCCTAGTAGTGCAGTTTTCGAACTGGGTAATGATTAGGGATACACCTTTGGGAGTACGGTCGACAAGAAATCTAATTGTGCATGGGTTGTTCTCTCATGGTTGGGGAGTATTTATTTCTTTGGTATTTATAAATTCTAATTATTTCATGCTTCGAACTAATTTTGGGAATGGATTAGTTAGTAGCATACTGAGCAGACATTGATTTTTACCATTTGGGATTATCTTTTATGTCTTTTTAGGGTCACAAATATATTCACTATGGGATTGGTAATATGCTAATTGGTTGTGTAGGGAATGTTTATCAGCAATAGGGGAGCACATCACCCAGGTTTCTAATCTGTTACTAGATTATGAGGGTGTGAAAAAGGTTGTATTTCCCCCATAGTGGCCTAGTATTATGGTGTCTTCCCTGAAGACTTCTCAGTGATTCCACCTAAGAGAAATGTGTAATTAACCGTTGAGATCCTTCTTGAGGATGAGGTAGTTCCTATTCTTCCTAATAAAATGGAATCAGAAGTGATTTAAGATCTCAATATATAGATGGAATATTTGATGGATAAGTTTTTTATCCATATGAGTACATATCCTTAGGGTTCTTTCATTTTTTTCAACGAATTTTGAGGGGACTTATCACTTATGTGTTGATTATTAGAAGTTGATCAGGTTGACTATGAATAATTGGTATCATCTTCTGTGTATTGACGATATATTTTACCATTCGAGGGGATATTTTGCATTCTCAGTGATTGACATGAGATCAAGTTATTATCTATTGAGAGTTTGACTATCTCTGACACCTCGGAAAACTTTCAGAAGTGGGTTTAGAAAATATGAGATCATTATAATACCATTTGTGTCGGTTAATACACCAGAAGTGTTTATTACCACGATTAATAGAATATTCCATTGGTTTTTGGATTATATTGTGGATGTGTTTCTAAATGTAATAATTATGAACTCCAAGAATCATGATGAGCATTCCCAACATCTAGAAATTTTCATGAGTACACTATGATTTCATAGGCTATAGGCCAAGATATCTATGAGTTAGTTTTGGCTATATCAAGTACACTTATTGGGTAACATCATATCAAATAATGTTGGGTTAGTGTACTAGAGAATTTCTAGGAATTTTTTTCATTGGATACTATCAAGAAAATGTTTGATATATAAATCTTTATAGGGTTACATGGATATTTTATAAGGTTTATCCTATATCTTTTCTGTTTTGTAGAACCAATTTCAGGCGTGACAAAAACGTTATTAAAGTCTGTATGGCTGAAATAATGTTAGAATTCCTTTCAGGTGTTCAAAAATCACTTGAAATAGGCTTGAATTTTGATCATATCCAATCATGGTGAGATGTATACAATTTTTTTAATGCTTATGGGATTGTTCTTGGAGAACTGTTGATGTAAGGGGATCGATTTTTGGTCTATGGGTCTCAGTGGTTGAGGCCACATGATCGAAATTACCAAATGTTGAACCTTGAGTTTGTTGTTTTGGTTTATGATATGAAATGCTGGAGGAAATATCATTTATGTGGGTTGTTTTTTGTCTATTATGATCACTAGAAAATAAAATATATCATTTCTTTATGATATTTAAATCCCTTGAAGTGAATATGTGTTGAGTATATGTAGTCATTTGACTTTGATCTTGTATATATTCATGGGAAGGTAAAACATGTTTCTAAATATTTAAGTAGGAAAACTCAGACACGAGATGTTTAAGAGTCTAGTTCTGAGTGGAAGATGGTGGATTTACTGGTTGAGTTTCATTTTGGGGTTCAGGAGATTCAGTAAAAAATGAACCTCGATATAGTTTCAGTGGATTCTACACTTTTGAGCAGGATTACAGACAGGTAGAATGAGGATCTGAAATTTTTCCCCTTGATGTAAATCCATGAAGGTGGGGAGTCACCTTCAGATTATATCATAGGTGATGATGAGATAATATATGTTCAGAATCATGTTGTTGTGTCTATGACAATATGGAAAGAGATTATGTGGGAATTTCATGCCTCAAGGCGGGTGGTGCATCTAGGTCTGACAAAAAATGTATCATGAACTATGAAAATTGTTCTAGTGGTGGGGTATAAAAAAGTATATTACAGGGTTTGTTACATAATTATACACCTATTAGTGGTTAATGTCTAAGAATAAATGTCCTTGTAATTTTGAACATCCAATTCCAATTTTGAAATGGATGTGGGATGAGGTTACCATAAATTTATTGGTAGGTCTCCCCAGGATTCCATCAAATAATGAAACTTTTTTGGAGGTTGTGGACCATTTGAATAATTTTTAACATTTCATTCTGGTATGGGATAATTTATCAGTGGTAAATTTGGGAGACTTGTACATTTAAGATATAGTTCAACTACGTGGGGTTCCACATACTATTTATTCTTAATTTGGAACATGTTTTACTTTTCTATTCAATAAGGGCTTGTATATGGATCATGGTTGAAACTTTCTAATGTGTGTGGGTTTCCAACCATAGAATTATTGTAGTCTGAGAATATGGTATAGGTTCTAGAAGATATGTTTTGGGCATGTTTCCTAGACTTTGGTGGTTCTTGGGAGAAGAAACTAGCGGTTGTGGATTCCCCATATAAAATGAGTTATATAGAAACTATAGAGATAGAACCATACAATTATTCTTATGGTAGACCATGAAGATCACCATTATGTTACATGGAGGTTGATGAGTCAAAGTTATTGGGATCGAGTCTCATGTAGAAGACGTCAGAGGAGGTTTAGCTAATTTGAAATCATATAACTAAGGATCGGAGTAAATAGAAGTCGTGTGTTGGTAGATGTAAATGAACTATAGATATTAGAAAGGGTTATCAGGTATTCCTTTTGGTGTCACCTATATTGGGTCACCACATGATAAAGAGATAGGGAAATTTAGAACCCAGAATTTTAGGACCATTTAAAGTTGTACATAGAATCGAGCTAGTGTTGTGTTGATTGGATATTCTATAGATCTGCATTTCTAATGTTGATTTTCTTCATATTTCACATGTTTGGAGGTATCATTGGGAACCTTATCATTTTATTGATGTGGTTTATGTTGATCTAGAGTATGGTGCATCATTTGAAAAGATCCTTATACTTGTGATGGATTTCAATGAGAAGGTACTGTGGGGGAAAGATAGTGCCATTAGTTTGTGTATTATAGAAACATGGGTGTGTGCAGGAGGAAACCTGGGAAAGGGAAGTGGATATGCGGGATCAATTCCTCGTTAATTTTGACTCAAAATCATAGAGATGCTTCAGAGTACATCCCAAGGATGAGCTATTATATGTTTGGGATATTGTAAGAACCCAACCTTTTCTGGAGGTATCTCAAACTTGTTTTAAGGTTCACATTATTCATTATTTTGATCACTTTTTTTGGGTGATACCTTGGTGAGTTTTGGGCGAAGTTAGAAAGAATGGGATGTAGGAGTGGTTGTGCATGGTTGATGCATGATTTTTACAAAATATGTGCCCAACCCTAAAAACTATGTGAACCCAAACAGTGGGGATTCATACGATTGATGTAGGGTCTGTCAAACTGTAAGCCCCTTTTTATATAACTGTAAACCCATTGAGAATATTCCATGTTTAAGTCAAATTGTTTGGGAAACCATGTTCCCCGGCCCATAAATCCATACAAGGGAATTTAATTAACTTAAAAAAATTAGATTTAAAATTCCCAAACCACCCATTTTAACAAAACTTCGACCACACCTAGTGAATAATTGATTCATCCCATTTTATAAGGCTCCCAGATGAATTCCTAGGGCTCCAAAACTCCATTATTCATGATTCAATATCTATATTGAATATATTCACATATCGCAGTAACAGATCCTAATCTCATGGGGTTTTCTTTCCTGCTCATTTGTTTCTCTCATCCCTTGGAGGGATGCCTTCCACTATTTTAATGGATTTAGATCTATGTATTCAAGATCCTTATTCTTTTGATCTTGGTTCAAGGTTTTCGATCTACATCGAGTTCTTTTTTGTGGGTTTGACCTATATTGCTAATTTACATTGGGTGATCAATCGTCAATGAATATAGGTGGGTGGTATACTATTAAAATACAAAATTCATGATTACAATAATATATATTTAATTATATAATTGAAATAGAATGTTTATATATTGAATTTATTTAATATAATTAATTAAGTTAAAGAATTAATTAATTAATGGATTTTGAAATTGAAAAAAATAATTGTTGAATTAATTATTGGGTTATTGAGGTTGTTGAAATGGATTTATTAATTAATGAATTAATTAATGAGATTCTCATATAGTGAAATTGATTTGACTAATTAATTGATTGATTAATTAATGATACATTTAGATTGCGAAATTTATTTGGTTAATTGATTTTTGATGTACTTAATGAGATGTCGATATTATGGAATTTATTGGAATAATTTATTATTTAATTAATTAATGGGATATTGAGATTGTAAAACTGGGTTAATTAATTATTGAATTAATTAATGGGAATTGTTGTGATCATTAAATTGATTGAAATGGATAAATTTATTGTTGAATTAACAAATATGTGTTTTTATTGAATAATTTGATAATAAGGCTAATGTTTATTAACCTTGAATGATGTGATATATGTGATATATTTGTTCGATTAAGAAATGGGTTGTGGGACACAAACTGAAGATCCAAATACAAATGGGGGTCCTAGAAATGGTGTTCTATCCCTAAATTCATGCATGTGTATATTTCTTTGGGATAAGTACTAATGCTACAAATACAGATGAGGTGTGGGAGATGGACTGCTATGTTAAATAACCACGGAGTGCTTGATATGATGTTCTAACATCATGATATTGGAATTGAACTATAATTAAAATTGGTTTTTATAATTAAAATGAAACGGATAAGGAAATCAAATGTTTTATAATTTATTTTAAATTTTCAAGGCTGAAATGGTTCAGACTATGACATCGGATGAAGTAGTATTCGATAGTTTGGGAGTCCTTTGGAACCCCAGGATTTATGTCATTAAATAGAGTAATTGAATAAGTTTAAATTATTAAATTTATTTATTTTATTTATTTTATATATTCCTTATAAAATGGGATATAATTTTTGAATGGATATTGATTCAGATTTCTTTGGTGGTGTCCTTTTGAGTTGTACTCAAACCCTACTCAGGCTCCCTAAAATACACCTGGATAGATTTAATTATTGTGGGACTGGTTGAGGGAATGAACATTTGGTATATTTTTGAGTTTGGATAGAGCATGGATCAGGGAACTAGAAGTAGTTTGGGATCCTATTGGTAGTTTTCATTTTATTCATTTTTTTTGTTTTTCATATTGACACATTACATATATTAGCAAGTAATATATAATATCTAGTTATTGATGTTGTATTTCCTATTTTGTTCATCATGGGAAACTAGTTTATTATTGTTATTGGTTATATCATTTAGTTAATGTTTATCAATTTAAACTATTTTTATACTTTGATAAATATTTTATAACCTCCCCATGATCTAAATTACACGCTCACTGTAATTTGGAAGCATCTAGTGTACAGGGAGACATGCTTAAGATTATATAATGAACTGGCTCAGGGGTTTGGAGTGTGGCACCTAGGATGGGAAATTATAACATTAGAGGGATTCCTAGGACCCACCCCTCACATAATGAAAAGATAGATACATATAATACAAGATCATAAATAATTCATCATAGCATAACCCTTGAAACAAGATTGGTTTGACAAATTATTCATTATATCAGAACCCATTAAAATAAATGGGTTTCCTAGAACATTTCATCATGACATGTCCATCGGAAAAGAAATGGGTTTTATAAATATAATTTATTCAAAATAATAAACCATATAGATAAATAATAAAAAATTTACCATTACATCATATCCCAAAAAATAGTAGGTATCATCAAAAGATTCCATCTTAGATCGAAAATTAGTTTGAATAAAAAACACATAGAATGTTTCTTGAGTAAAATATCTATTCTTTGAAAATAACCGTATTTAAATTAAAAATTCATCAAATATTGGTGAAATACTTATCATTGAAAATAATTTTGAATATTTATAATTTAATCTTCAATATTAATAATGTTCATGTTGAAAGGAAATTTTATTCATGTCATACATGTTAAAACAAATATTCCTTTCACAATTTTTGTAGAATCCAAAATAACCTTTATTGGATATAGATGTGAAGATTCATATTAATATAAATTTGAAAATTATAATAATGTTAAATTTAAATTTAATAAATCTGTTGGCTAATGTTAAATTGTTTTATAGAACATTTATATTAAATAAAAGGTGTTTTGGGACCAAAATGGATATAAATAGTCTTTTTTATTAAAAAAATTAATTGAAGTATGTTGAGATCATAATGATATAAAAAATTTGTTTTCATGAAACAACTACATCAAAATAAAATTCATTAGGTTCTTGAGAAATGTATTATAATCATTCAACATTGAAATAATAATCATAAAAAATCCTAATAAACAATGACATTGTAACATTAAACCTTTACCACTTTCGTATCTTTAGAATCATAGGCCCCATTAAAGAATAACATAAAGTGAAATTATAAAATTCTGGAAAATTATTGGACTAATGATATAATATGTCAATAAGTAATTATACACACCTTGTAGGTGAATATTAGTGTATAATGTAACTTATGTCCAAGGTAATGTATTTTGAGACAATAAACAGTTACCTTCATTCTTGAATTCCTTCATACATGTTTCATCATCCTATATAATAAATATAGGATTATGTTATATCTAGTATAGAAAAATTATTATATATATAATTCCATATATGAAATACTTATGACACTTTATTACACATTTATTAATAATTCCATGTTAAATTCATGTTTAGAGTACTTGGTTCATTGTTTTTCTTGAATGATTTGACATGGTATTTTTGGTCCCATTAATTCTATAACGGTTAAATAATATAAAAAAATAATAAAAATGATAAAAATATAATATATGTCTATTATATATGTATTTATAGTTACACATATATTTATTGGTTGAAAATGAAATATATTGTTTAAGGAGATGGTAGTTCGTGTGTACACATGAATGTTTTTTACATTTTATCGATTAATGAAAAAAAGGAAGAAAAATAATATATTAGTTCTACTATATAGTTTTTACATCATATTTATCACATTTATTTTATAAGAAGGAATTATAACATTAATGATGATGATCAGCAGCTGAACTTAAACAGAGCCATGAAGGGAAATTGTCCAGCCAGAGCTGGTTGGCATCGAAAGGGCCTGAGGTCGCCAGCTGATGGGACACATTGTTTCCTTCCCTTTTAGTAAAGTAGAAGCTGCAGCAAGAGAATCCTTGACGCATCGAGTAGATTCCCCTGATGATGAATCCGAAGGGTTGGAGTCCGGTGTCATTGTGGTTAATGGCATTGATAATAGAATGGCAGTCAGACTCAATGATTATTTCATCCCATCCATGTTCCACAGCGAACATCATACAGGTAAGGATGGAAGAGGCCTCAGAAACTACAGGTTCCCAGAAGGCATGATGTGATTCATATTTTGCTGCAATGATCTTCCCTAGATGATTACGAGCTAGGAGCCCGAGAGCAACAGGCCCATCCTTGGGGAGAGAAACATCCATGTTAAGCTTAAGACTCCCTTCTGTTGGGGTCCAATGAGGGGGACATTAGGGGGTAACCCCTGGCATAAATTGTCCTTTGCGGTCCTTCCAGCCCTCAATCCATGAAGTGGCTCGTTCGATCCAAAATTCGGGAGGTTGATGAACGTGGTGGAAAACCGAATCGTTACGCCGAACCCAAATGATCCAGGCCAGGGTGCAATAAGAGCTAGCATTAGACGATGAAAGAGTGTAACACCAGCACATCAGAAGATCAGGGAGGTCATAGGCAATGTCTAGTGAAGCATCTGAAGCTGGGCCCCATTTATTCCAAATTTCCTTGGCACCTGGGCAGTGAATGATGGCGTTCCAAGGAGTTTCAGGGATATTCGGGCAGAAAGGGTAGGACTCAACATTTTCATATGTCAGTAAACAAGGAGGCTCATGGTAAGGAGGGTTCCCGTGCACACCTTCCAAATAATCACATTCATTGACGAGGTGGTAGGTCACTATAGACATAAAAAACATTATTTTATCTCCAAAGAATGTTAATAAAGAAGACATATGTGATATAATAACTACAGAATAATAATAATATCATAAAATGATATTAAGTCCATCATTTTATCTATCTATTTAAGGCGTTGATGGAAAAATAATAACATCGGTACATGATATGGTGTTTCGCCGTACCCATGATTGATGATTTCAAATCCCATTGGATATAATATGAGATATATTTACTTAATTAAATTAACATAAAAACATATAATTATATGTCATATATATGTGTTATTATATCATCATAATTGAATAATATATTATGGAATTTTTAGAAGAAATAAAATAATTTTTCTCTGTTTACCATGATACCTCTTCTTCAGATAACCTCATTGGGTAAGCACCAACAGGCTTCTTAAGAGGGATTTTTTATCAATATAATTAATATTGGAAATATAGAGGGAAATAATGAATCTTTTTTCTTAGTTTTTTTCCAATAAAAATGGCCTTGATTTTTGTGAATAGGAGAGGAGTGTGGGTAGACTTTCATAAGTGGTGTGGAGGACACACATGGAATTTTTGAAATGAATAAATTGTAACCATGTTTTTTACATGTAAAAAGGCTTAATAATGAGAAATTATATAAAATATTTGGTCATAGGGTCAATTTATGTTGATAAAAGTAGTTTCTACCTGTTTTTAGGACATTTTCACACTTATCATTTTAATTTAACCCATGTTAAACTCATTTTAACCTTAACCGTGACAGTTAATTTTTATTAATTTTAAAATTAATTATGGTTAAAAATTAATTTTAACTATTTAAATAATATTAAATATTATTACTAAAAATTTGGTTGGAATTTTTCTAAATTATATTTATAAAATTGAAAAAAAGTTAATTGAAAATGAAACCATCATACTTGATAAAAAACATCTTTCCAAAGGGAAAATGTTAAAAAATTTAAAAATTATTTATATCAAAATTTAATTTATAATTAATTAAAAGGATATAAATTGATTTAATAAATATCTAATTTTAGTGATTTTATTTTTCAAATGATTTTTAAATGATTTGGATGTTTTTTAATTCATTAAAATAAATTCCAATTCGTAATAAAACCCTTTATTTTTTACAATTCATTAAAAAATTTATTTTCTCAGAAAATTATAAAAAAAATAACAATAATTTTATTTTGAAATAATTGTTTTAAAATTTAAGTTCGTTTTTTTAATTATTTTTTTTAAAAAATTGAAAAATAATTTTAATATGTGTGTGCAAATGGTGAAAAGACTTCATTTTAGACCAATAATGTTTTTTTGCATAAAATTTGACTTATTATTATAACAGGTCTAGAAAAAAGAATATATGATTGTTAAAAATTATATTGAATATATAATATTTAAATTTCATTGAAAATATTCCAAAAATGATTTAATTTATTGGGGAATATATATATATATATGTGCATAAAATAATACAAAAAAGAATTCCTTTATTTTTAAATGTTTCTACTTTTAATTTATAATTATTTTGTTGCCATAGAATTCATTCTATATACATATATACACCCAATATTTACTTAAATTAATTATTCATATTCATAACCTTAATTAAAATGGTTTGGTGATAATAATCATATTAAATGATAATATTTAAATAGTACGTCATATTTTGTTAAAACCTTATGTTGTGTCTATCACATGCTATCTATGACATTAAATTTAGTCGAAAAGAATAATTTCAAAAAATATTAGGGTGTTACATTGAATCCCCCATAAAATTAATTTTTCCTTAAACAATCATTACACTGCTGGAACCAACTGAGGATACATTTTCCTTATTAAATCCTCATGTTTTCACATAGCTTCATTAAGTTGGTTTTTCTAAATAAAAAAAACTCTGATTAGGTGAGTGCTATTATTTAATAAATATTTATATATTCAATCCATAATTTCTACTAGTTTTTCCTCATAATAAAAATCATTACGCAGTACTAAAAAATCTAATTTTCATTCATTTTATGGATCTAGTAATTAATTATTCAAGAGATATATATGGAACTTATCGTGGACTAGGGATAGGTAACTGGAAGTTGAAAACGAAAATCACTTGTCCCAATATAAATAAGATTTTAAAAGAAGACTATATATCTAGTTCTTAGTTTGTACGTCTTTCTTCCCCAAGAAAACTCATAGAAACACCTTTTCACTGACATCTAATTCGACATAATATTGATGACTACCGGCATAATTTTTCATTCATTTTGATGTTTACCATACATATTTCTGAATGTATATAACCTTCTCTTACATTTCATTAGATATCTCATTTCCATATAGATTTATGTATCCACCTCCATTTATGAATATTGTGGATATACAAGACTTTTCATATATAAATTCATAAGTATCCATATAAATATTTTAATTAAAGATGTTTTTTATGAAAACCCAACTATATGAAGGTGTTGATACCAACATCCTTTGAAATATAGAGAAGAGTATCCCCACATATCCTCTTGGGTTTGAATTATTCTCTCATACTGACCATCTGTCTGAGGAGATACATGGTGATGAGACTTAACTCTGTACCAATACCTTTTTTTATACTTTACTAGTAATTCAATTTAATATTAGATCCTTACCAAACACACTAGAATGTGGTAATCTATAAAACCTTAAGAATTTTTCAATTTATATATTGGAATACTAGCCCATAATGATTTTGTTCTATTGGTATTGTTGTGTTATAAAATTATAAGGAAATTGTCAATAACCCATATAGAATTGTTCCCTTTATATGTTTTGGGGAGTCTAATGAAAAAAATCCATGGTAATATTTTCCCATTTCAATTATTATATGGGAAATGGATGTAAGAACCCCTTATAATTCTGTATATCGACCTTATCTTATTGATATATGATGCAACGAGATAAATATTCTAAAATTTCTCTCTTCCTTCCTTCCCACCAGAAATACTCCTTCATGTCTATAAACATTTTTTTACATCCACGATAAATATAGTATAAAAAATATCATCCTCCTCTGAAAATCCATATAATATAGTATGGGTGGAATTCATACATGTTTATTGAACATTATCATTCCATCACAATAATTGTTACACACAAAAACATTTATCAACTTCATTTTCATCTCTTCGACTTCTTTCTATGCCCCTCTAATATTCACATGGATATTTCCTTAAACATTCATTTAATTAATATAATATGATTTCTTGTCCCATCAGTGTTTCTAGATATATCCTTTGAAAATAATGAAATATATGATCTTTTTTTCATCATTATTGATTTATAGCATGATCCTTTTGACTCAATGCTTTGGCCACCTTGGTCACATTCCTAGGGTGGTCATTTATTAATAATTTATAATCATTAATCATATATAAACATATTATATGGTTTATATTCAACTCATTTTATGTGAATATATAATTTAATCTTTTTTTATTAGTATATATATATCACACTTTTTACATAAATATAATTCCTCCATATCATTAAGGAAAAATTACCAAAGTTAACACCAAAACAAGGGTTAGGTACTTTTTTCCATAAACCATAAATTATCATGATCCATATTTTATAAACATTTTAGTTTACAAAATAATTAATCATAATCCCTTATTTGATTAATAATTATGAATTACAAATCCATCTTCACTATTGTGTAATGTAAGCATGGGTGGCCAAACTAATCTTCTCTTCCATTCCATTATATTTTTCTCACATTTATCAATCCAAAGGAACTTGTATCCCTTATTTGTTACCATGGAGAGTGGATTAGGTAGTCATAATACATTTTCCCAAAATAATCGATAATATCTATCCAAACAAATAAATCTTTGAATCTTGATCACTTTAGTTGCATTAGTCAAACTTTCAATATCCCTCATCCTTGATGAATCCGTCGATATACCATATCTTGAGATTATATGACCCAAAAATGAATCTTATTATATCCCATATTCACACATTGAAAATTTTCAATACATTTTTTCATAGGTTATTTTGTAAATTTATCAAGTGATAATAATTATCTTCCATTATATTTTAATAAATGATAATATGATCATTGAAGACTACTAAAAACTGCCCAAGGTAATCTCTGAAGACACTGATCATTAAACCCATGAAGAGATTATGGGGATTAATATGACCAAATGGAATCACTATATATTCATAGTGTCCATAACTTGTACTGAATAATTTCTTATGTGTATCCCCCTTCATGGCCATCAATTAATGATATCTATAATAATTTTTAATCATGTAAAAGTATTGTGATCTATGTAGTTGATCAAATATATCATCAATTTGGGGTACAAGATACTTGTTCTTAAATTTGATGGTGTTCATATTCTAATAGTCAATTCAGAGTCACATAGACCCATCATTATTTTTTAAAAATATAACTAATGCAGAACATGGAAAATGACTTTTCCAAATGTATCCCTTTTTACGGTTCTCTTGGAGATTCTTCTCCAATTCATACAAATCAATTAAGGTTATTCTATAGGGATTTATTGAAATAATTTTGGCACCCATTATAAGTTATATTGAGAAATAAACATCAAGATTCAAAAAAAGACTAGAAATCCCTTCTAGAATGAAATCAAAAAACTCATGCACAATAGTCTTATCATTGATGTGGTGTTTACCCCAACCATCATAAATAAATGACCCTTTTAATTAGAAATCAAAACCTATACAATGGATGTGATTTAAAAAATAAGTTCATATTTATTATCACACTGATATATGATCAAAGGTCAGTTCAGAATTTCAAACGTGACTTCCCTTTATCATCAACTAATATGGGATTTATGTAGATAAATACAATACATTCATAGGAAAACATCGAATTAAACCCAAGGAATACAAATTATATTTTTGGGAATCATATTACCATAAACATCAATCAATATGGAATCAAATACATGAGGTGAAATCAATGTACCTTTAGAGGGTATCACGTATAATTAAATATCTAATCATTTGGGATGAATTTTTATACCCTTATAAAATTATTTTGATGTGAAATAATTGGTAGATCTAGAGTCAAATAATACAGTGGTAGTTCTAGTGTGGATGGTAAGTGTACCTTTCAACACATCATTGTCATTCTCCTTTTCTAAAAATGTGATAACGTGATATTTCCAATTGTCCCTCAAATTATAAGGATTATGACATCAGTTGTCATCATTAACCTTCCAATATGGGAATTGTTAATCATAATTCCCATACTCCTTACTCATGAAACAATATTGTGTGTGTGGTGTATTCTATAGATATTTCTCTCTATTTACATCATTTTATAATTTCTTCAAATAGCATATAGAATCAATTTTTTGATAACCATCATTATCACACATGAAAATTTTATTATTACCAATAAGATAATTTCCTCACACATTGACTGTTAAGTAAATCACATATTATCTTCTCAATGTTTTTTAGAGTTTAATTTTAATTCCATCTTTCATTTCACAACAAAACCATGTTATTGATAGGTTACTTGAATCCCCATTTCTACATTGATAGAACAATGAATGATTTCATAATTTTCAAAAAAATACTTATATATAACTCATAATAGAGACATGGATTTATGCCACTAGAGAATTAATCGACCTTATGATTAGGTTATATGATAATGTGAGATGTGCTTCTCACACATCTTTTAATTTTTTCATCATCGATTAAACTAGATTCATCTTGATTTTTGTTTTCTCAAGGAATTAATTCACTATTTTAATGTAAATAATATAAGGAATATAATTACTAAAAAATAATTTATCAAGCTCATCTCATTCCATGGATTCAATTTCATCATTTTGACACATTTTCTTGAAATATTCTTCCCCTGATCTACTTTATTGTCCAAATTATTGATATCCCAAAACAAAATACATGTAGAAAACAATAGAGATGGAAAAACATATTGTTAATGGTATTTATCCATTATTGAAAAGCTAGTGAATTATTTGAAATAATAAAATAAGGTGTAAATTTATACCTGAATTACTCAACAGAATGTTGTTCCATCCATTTCATATTTGGATGCTCATCAATATTCATATTTTGAAAATGTTTTCTGATCAAATAAAAAATATATTTTATTACAACTCAAATAATATTTTGTTTCTCATGAGGAACACCATTTCATTTTCCATCACGCATATAATTAACTTTGTTACTTCGGGTTTTATATATTAACTAAAATAAAAAATCGTAGTGAAAGAAACAATAATAAAATAGAGGAACCAAAAAATAATGAAAAATCAATTGTAAGAAGTCCATATTGTGACACCTTATTTTCAATCTATGAATACTTTGGATTAATCTTGGTAATTAATTGGCATTATTCAAATACATAATTATATTTTATAAATATAATGTGAATTAACCAAAGAATATCTCTAAGAGTGTCATCACTGGTGTATAGTAATGTCTGGTTTAATATACCAGGTAATGCTCGAGTCAAGAATGAAGTTACTTTTTTAGAGATTTTACACCTAGGTAAATAGGTAGTAGAACCACGTATAGTTGAAGTATCCAAATAGGTATGTATTTATTGGAAAATCAAGATCTTTTAATTACCAAGAATTGTGATTTTCTATAACACTATGGATTATATTAAAGATCCTCAATAACAATTTCTCATCCTATTTTGAGGTTTAACTAAATCATTGATCTTATTACAATTGTAGTATCCCAAACCACTCATAAATAAATAATATATCGTTGTAGATGAATATTCATTACATAACATAATTATGAATGAAAAAATCATTTATGTATAGTACCTTTAGAAATATGGACATAAAAAATTCTAGTTCATAAGTCAGCTATGTCATCTCCCCCAAAGATCTTCATAACAATAACCCTTATTTAACATATTTCACACAATTATTTACTTCACATACATGGATAAAGGATACATAATAAAATATTAGCTCCGATGTACAATAAGGGTATGCAAGGGGTATATGTATACGTAACTTGATAATAAGGATATGAGAATATGAGCATAACATTTGTAAACAATAACATTCACATTAAATATTTTAATTTTAAGTCCTTACATAAATATTGGGAGCTCGTGAGACATAAATCATAATGCAAACAATGAGAATTATCCATTTGTGAATAAAATTGGCATAATACATGGAATTATTGAAAAAAAAACAAATCATTTATATATTATTCAAGGATTATTTCCAAAGATATAATAATGTAATGGGTTCACTATATTAAAAATAATATTTTTTAAGGTTTCATACCAAGTCTATTATAGTGGAAAAAGTCCCTTATAGGACTAGGGTTACTCCGAATTCCTGTCTTGTTTACCTCATGAGATATAAATCATTTCCCAGTGAAATGGAGGAAGATATAGATATCACCCATTAGATAATGAAAATCATACATTCATGTTTCACAAGAACATAAAACATTCATTAAATCAAAATCCATGAAAATAAATGGGTTTCATAGAACATTTCAACATAACAAACAAATAGAAAATAAATGATTTTCATAAACATATTATCGTCAAATACATAAACCATGAAAATAAAACATAGATATGGTATCATTGGATATTGTCTATATAAAATATTATGTATCATAAAATGATTTCATAATATATATATATATATATATATAATTGTTTTTAATGAAATATACATTGAATGTTTCTTGAGGAAAATATCCTTTCTTAGAAAATCACCTTTTTAACAATAAAAAATCATAAAATATAATGTAAATAATTTTATTATAAAATTAAATTGATAACATATAACGGAACATTAAAATTTTAATGTGGTCATGATAGTGGTAAATTACCTTTATTCCATACACACTAAAGCAACGGCTCTATTTATATTTTTGGAAAATGCCAAATGGTCTTTGTTTGAAAATGGCCTAAATATCCCTTTAAAACACTTTATAAAAAGTCCAAAACTATAAAAATATCTTTAATAAAACCCTTAGAAAATCTGAAAAAAAAAATTAAAAAAAAAATGTAAAACATAGATATGGAAAAAGGGATTTTGGCTAGTGATAAAAATATTGAGGATTTTTTCTTAAAAACATTATTTTAGAATCCTGAGTACATAATTAAAGAAAAATAAAATTAAAAGATTTATTTTAATGAAATAACTGTATAAAAAGAAAATTCATGAATTATTTTATAAATAGATCAAAAAAATTCGTCATTGAATGAATAATTAAAAACAATTATCATAAACAATGAGATTATAACATTAATCCTTTTCCACTATGGAATCTTTTGAATCATAGGGTCTATTAAATAATAACATAAACTGAAAACATTAATATCATTAAAATAATAATATTTATTATATAACTTATATAAGGGGAATTATATACACATAATAATAGAATATAGGTGTATAACATAACATATGTCCCAAAGAAGGAAATTTGAGAAACAATCTGGCTACTTTTCATCTTGATGTCCATTGTACTCATTCAAACCACCTATATACTAAAAATGACTTTATTACATATCTATTGTGTAGATATGAATATATATATATATATATCACATCATTAATGAATTACTTATGACCCTTTATTTCCCGTTTGTTAATAATTCCATGTTAAAATCATGTTTCGAGTAATAACTACTTTATTTTTCATGTATGTTTGGATTTTTTATTTTCAGTCCTCTTACATTGACCTTTGTTCCATAATTACCCGAATTTTTACCATGATATAAATATAATATTATTTTTTATATATTTTTTTATACTAATCCATAAATATTGGGATAGAAAATGAAATACATCATTCAAGGATATGATAGGCCGTATATAAAATGAACGATGTTTCCATTTTATCGATTGATGAAACATAAGGAAGTTAAATAATATTTAAATTTTATAGACTAATTTTTATTCCTTATTTATCAGATATTTTATTTATATTTATAATAATTACCTTTCATGAAAAAACATTAGTGAAAAATGAATCTCATCGATTTTCAAGTCGGTAGCTTTTTGTACACCGGAACGGCATTATCATTCCCCCCAATGAATGGAATGAAATAAATTATATGTGATATAATAATTAAATAAGTATTATAATATCATAACTATCATATATAGTTATTAAATAAATCATAATATCCATCTGTGTAAGTTAGTGATGGAAAATGAATGGAATTGGTCTATGAGGGAATAATTAACTGTATACACGAATGGAGATTTCATATCCCATTTTATGGAAAGAGGATATATATTTTGGAAATTTCATCAAAATAATAATGTTTAATTATATGGTATAAACTAGTGTTATTTTATTATCATAAATTTTGAGTATTTTAAGGAGGTGGAAGAAGAAATAACGGAAAGATGTCAGTTAAGAATGATACCAATTCTTCGAACAAACTCTTTAGGTAAGCACCAAAAGGAATCTTTGGGTAGATTTATGATAAAAAAACAAAAAATATATATTTCCCATTTAGGTAATTATTTAATATATTTTGGTAGTCATTGTAAAATACAATTGGCTTTTATAGGGTGAAGTTGATAGGAGAGGGTGGCCTTTTGTATGTGGGAGAGAGAACATGCATAGAATTTTGGGAAAGAAGAATGCACACCCACATTTTTCACTTGAAAAATGCACCAAAATGGGTCATTATCATAACTTAAATGTCATAAGGTAAACATATATCATGGAAATGGGTTTTGAACAAGTTTCTAGGTTATTTTACAACTTATATTTTATATTTAACCCTCAGGAAACTCGTTATAACCTTAAACGCGATAATTAGTTGTTATTGTTTTTAATTGTCATTATAGTAAAAACATATTTTTAAAAAATTAAACAATATTAATTATTATCATTCTAAAGTTGGAATTAATATCCCTAAATTCTACTGATAGAATTTTAAATATTTAATTTAAAATTAAACAAGTATTTGTGAGGAGAAAGTGGTTTTCCTAAGATAAAATGTTCAAATCTTTAAAAAAGATAAATCAAAATTCAATATGAAATTGAAAACAAATGACACAAATTATATTGATAAAATTATAATTTATCTAGTATTAATTTTCAAACAATTTCCAAAATAATGATAGTTTCTAATACTTTAAAAGAAATTAAAATTCTGAATAAAAAGAAGAATTTATCATTATTCATTGAAAATTATATCTTATTAGGAAATTATTAAAAAAAATAAACCTATGATAATTTAGACATGATTTTTTCAAAAATATTTAAATATATGAAATATTAATTCTAAAATTTCAAATAATTAATTTTAAAATAATTGTAAAAAATGTGACATAACTACTTTTAGAATAATATAGTTTTCAAGAATAAAAGTTGATTTATTATTTTATATTGTATAGAAATAGATAAAATTAATGTTAAAAACTGGATCAAATTTATAATATTTAAATTTAGTTAAAATAATTTACCAAAATGGAGTTTTTTAAAATTTATTAAGGTGAAACGTGGTTGTTTTCCTAAAAAATACTTTTTCAAAAAAATATTTCATTATTTACAAATGGTTCTTATTATCATTTATAATTTATTAGTCAAAAAATAATTCAATTTATAAACATGTATAAAAAATATATTTCCATAAATTATTTAATCCAATTTTTGTTCTCCATTCTAACGGTTAAGAGATAACTATTATATTTAATCATAATATTTTACTAGTATGTAATATTTCATTAAAACATGATGTTGCTTGTAGAAAAATCTATTAAAGAAATTAAATTTATTTGAAAAAAATATTTCATAGAATCTAGGGGTGATACATTATCGGTTAATTCTCTATTATTTTGAGTAAAAATAAAATATGATGAAGAAATTGATCCTGTTACTTATTTTTATTTCACACAATTTCTTATGGGGATTAATATTTGTGGACCCTTGATTAGTATGGTGGTTATTTCCATTATTGATGATAAAATTTAACTTTGAATTAAATATGTGAAGATATTTTTGTTATGTCATAGTTCTAAATCATTGAGCATGATTGTGATTATTTTTTATTCTAAATTTCTTAAATTTTGTAGACTATAAGTTCACCCAACAATAATGTGCAAGAATATTATCAATATTTATAATTGGAAAGGAAAATAGAAATTTTTATCTCATGTTGGGGATATCAGAAACTATACGGATAGAATACTATATTCTACTAGTGTCTTATTTATGGTGTAAGGACTAGCTGAGAATTCTACACTAGAGGGGACAATATGATAGGATTAAGGGGAACCTGTTTTGGTCAAAAATGATATGGGTTCCCTGAGGGACTAAATAGTATGTCCATATGATACTAAAATAACAATTAATCATGATTATAACATTTTTTAGTTTAATACTGTTAGATAAATATCTTTAAATGGGAAAGTATTTTTACCCTCTACTAATGTAACATGGTCATAAGAAATTATTGATGTTCACCTATTATATGAAAATATGATTGTATAGAATGGTGAATTTCTTAGGAACCCCGGTTTGGGGGATGTTTTAAAGGGATATTTTTCACATCTACATCATGTTGAGGGGGACATCAACTTGTTGGCTCTTGAAATCATGATAATAGTGGAAGAGAAATTTTATCCTATGATCAAATTTCGAATGTTATTATTAATGATAATTTATTTAAAACAATATGAAATGATGAATATAAAGAGCCTTGTAGTTTGGATGTGCATTAAAATGATATTCAAATCTAATACATTTATTGTTTTAAAGGTAAACAATAAAAACATAGAGATGAGTAGTATTACCACTCTAGTACCACCAATGAAGAAGATCAGGTTCTTGATGTCTGAGGTTCCTATCCTATATGAAATCAGTAAAACATAATTATAAATGGATTATTCCAATTTTAAAATAGATGTGGTTATAAGATATTAATCTATATTATATCTAATTTTATACAACAATAAGGATAGTTAAAATATGGAAAATGATCATTATGTTTACGTTGACAAATCTAAAAAATTTAATGATGGACTAAATATCAACTTTTTTATTATTTTATAAAATATTACTATTATATGATCACAACTAGTGATTAATTTGAGATAGAAACCATATTAAAAAATTATAAAGTCTAGAAAAAAAAAATATTAAAATATATATTATAAGGACCGTGTATGGGAATTGTTTTCAGTGAGGTATGTTTTGTACTAGAAACACTATGTTATTTTTTTATTTTTACTATAATTGTTGTTTATTTTCATATTTAAGATTATGGGTGGATATTAAATTGATATTTTTTATCCCCATATCTAACCGAGTGCATTAGATATGCTACATTATGGGTATATTTGAATAATTCTATTCATGTGATATTATATGATGTTCCTATAGAGTTTTATATCTATCCTTGCGGGTTTCCACCATATTCAACATATTTTTACATTGCTATGTGTCTCATACTGTGTAATAATAAATGGGGAAAATTTATTTCGAAATCTTGGCTAAATAATGTGTCAATCCTAGAGTTTTCATTCCTGGTGGATATTATTTATGTATCCTGTAACCAAGACATGGCATGGGTGATTAATGATTTATGTTGAATTTTATAACATAATTATATTTTATTCTTATGTTCTATATTGTAGGATTCTATTTGGATTTTGTAAATGTTTAAAATTACATTCATGGTAAATTTATTGGTAATGATAAGGATTATGATAATGATAATTGTTTTTGCAACTAATTATACATGTTTTATGCTAATGAAGTAGTTTTACTTGGATGTTTTCGGAGAATTTATTCTCTAGAAAAATATTGAGTCTCACTAGAAGTATTGGAGTGCATTATATTAATGTTTTATGATGAATTGAATGGGGATTTTTTTTGTATTTATCCATCTTAAGCCCTTTATCCTATCAATATTTGTTTTTTTTTATTTGTGTTTTTGTGTGTTTCCTTAATAAAATTTACATAGATCAAGTGTTTTGTGTTCTATACTATGGTCCATGTAATTTATAACTAGAATTATTGGAAATAATACCATAGTATTCTTTATTGGTGGTATATTTTATAAATGTAAAAAATCATAATTGGTTTAGTTCTCTCCAGTTTATCACATTCTATCAGGGAAATCATTTTTATAATCATAGAATGTAATCGATTCTATAAATTTGTGGGTCATAAATAATGGTTTTACTATATATTATATCTAAATTATGCGACATGATGACATTAAAATAATTAATATATTCCAAACATAGATAAAATGGAAAACCCTAACAAGAATTGTTGGAGTGTATGCACAGATGTTACACATTAGGTGTATCATACATTAATAAAAAAAATATCAAAATGTCACCTTTCATGATTATATTCATCTTTTCAATGGAAAATAATAAAATTGACAATGGAATAACTGGTACACAATAATAATATTATTGTTAAGGAGATGTTTAACTTAGGGGTGAATTTAACTTGTAAATGTTTTATTTTATTTTATTTCTTGTTATAAAATTTTTTAGATGGAAATTTCATTATTTTATAAAATAATTTTTTTTATATAATACATTTTTTTATCATTCATGGTCCATGATAGTTTTCTACTAAAAGTAAAATATTATTGGATTTATGATAATTATTATGTATAAATTTCTTAATCATCATTGGAAGGGATTTTTATTTGGATTATAAAGGATTATATGTGAGGGTCTGATCATGTAATTATTTATCGTACATAGCTTCACCATTACTATTTTTATTTCAAAAATAATTGGAGTTTATTATACCATTCTAAAAAAAATTATTTTTTTACATGTTGTATTGGTTATTGGAAAATATACATAAAAAAGTGAAAACGTAAAGTCTATGATTCTGTCATAGACAGAAGTAATTTCATGGTCTTTAGAAAATATTCAATTAAATATTCCAACTTTAAAAATTATTTTTCAAAAGTTTTCTTAGGTTATTAGTATTCAATTCCCTAAAAATTTGAAGGGATGAATCTATCCACATGATGCCCAATGGAGGGTCAAAATGTAAAGGAATTATTTGAATTATAGTTTGGAAAAAAATCACCATATGGGTTATAATAAGGGATAACATACACCAATTGTGAATATTATAGATTAATTTAAATTATAACCAAAATTAAAAAATTGTAAAATAAATATTATTTGAATAACACAAATAAAATGTAATTTTAAAATTATTTAAAATGACGATATATCACAATCAAAGACATATCACCATTAACAAAAGTCCCTTTACTTCTTTTAGAATTATCTTATAGTAATTTCAAATATAATAACTCCCATTATTAATTTTAAATTTAAATGTGAAAATAATATTATATTATAGTGCATTGGAAATTTATTTTTTTAATATTAATCTACTTCCCCATATATATAGATTTATAAATTCCAAAAACCTTCCTTGGTAGGAAAATGGTTGTGATATCAAGCATGAAATCTGATGTCATTGACTGGTTTTTTATTGAAAGAATATATAATTAAATTTAATCATTTTTTTATAAAAATATTACCAGTATCTAACTTTATCATTCTCAGTATTGTGTTTTTGGGGAACACATTCATATGAAGATTCATGTATCAATTATTTATTTCTACTTTTTTCTGAATCTTCATGATTGTGTGAATCATATCATTTGATTGAATCAACATCACCAAACCAACTTTATTAAAATTTATGGAATTGTTTAATTATTAAAAATATAAAATACTAGAAAACACAATGATTTGTTTATTTGTTTATTTTTTGTGTATAAAATATGAATTTTGATAAAATAAATTCATTTTCATGGTTTTCTATGAATCATAGTCTATTTCCAAAAAACACCCTAGGATGAAACCTAATAAAAACATAATAAAATCTACTTTTATATATAATAATTTATGCATAAAAAATATATCCCGTTATATTTATGAAATGAATATTTATTAATAATGGATTATCTCCTGGTTAGTGAAATTAAATCTTATAATCTAAATTTCAATTGTTATTATTGATTCTCTTGTATGTGTTTGATTCTAGAACAAAATACCCAAACTATCTATAATAATCTCTATTATACAATTTATTTTGTATAAATATTAACATCTAATGATTTTTTAATAGGGTAAATAGTATTCCATGTTTACTATAGAAATTATTATTAACAAAGAATGAAACATTAAAATATGATGATGAAACGATCAAAAATATATGAAAAATACAGAGTGGATGATTTTTTTACTCAATTAAAATTTCAATTTTCAATAAAATATTTGAAAATAAAAATATAAATTTTTTTTCCAATATATTTTAATAACTCATACAATATTACAACTAAAATATAAAAAAAGATAAAAAAACATATTATTTGAAAAATTAAAAATGGTGAAATAATGCAGAGAAACCATAAAATGAATAGACTAGGTTAATAATAATAAAATGTATTTTATTAAAAAAATTGTCCAAAATTTTTTCTAGTTTTGGATGAGGAATATAAACAATGTTTAATTTAGATCACTATAAAAAATTCACATTGTTATTTTTATTAAGTCATGGTCAAGTGACTATTTAACCATTTTCAAAATAATATAATATAGCTCATAAAGTAAAATTATGTTTTATTACATCTATTATAAGTGATAATGTTTTATAATTGTATAATAATTATATTTAGAAAAGTATATAATAAATTAACACATCGTTATAACTTTTCCTCACCAAGGACACTAAAAAAATTATTTGTAGAAATAAGAACCAAAACATTAAAAGGAATAATTCAAATCGTGACTACAAAAATATAATCATTTTAATTATATCCAGTTATAATAAAAAAAATACTACATGTTATTTAATTAATGAAGTTCCATTTTTTACATATCATTATATAAGAAAAATATAAATTGTGTAAAAATATGAATTAAAAGTTATAATACATTTGGGTATATGAGATAACTATGAATATGTTGATATTATTTAATAAATAAATCTCAATATCATAGAAAATTCAATGGAAGAATAAAAATAATTTATTTAAATAGATAAATACTTTAATCCATTTTATAGAAATGCAACAAAGTTAAGATTTAAAGAATATCAATAATAACGATTCCTAAGAAAAAAAGGATTTATAAGAATAATATTGATGAATTTGAAATTATTATTTAAAGTTAGGTTATGGTATATTAAGGGTATAGTAAGAAAGATAGTTTAACTTATTCAAAAACTTTTTACCAAATAAGTAAATCTAAAAAAATAATTATTTTCTTCACCTTTAATGCTGATATTATTTTTAAATTATATCACTTTAGTGTAAAAAGATATTTTTTTAATGTATATAATGTGGTATAATTTTTTCAAAAAATCTATTATATTTCAATAATATAACTTTTCAAAAAAATCCGTTTCAATATACTACTATATTGTCATAAAAAATACCCTATAATATGATATTAATGATCATTTATTTACATACAAATTCGTTTTGTTAAATGATAAAAATAAAAAATAATTTACAAAAAAATTCGAAACATAATACTAATAATTATAATATATGATGATGACTTGATTTTTTGTTAAACAAACATTGTTCAGTGTTGAGAGTTTTTAATGTTAATGAATAATTTTTTTGAAATTAAATGAGTAGCTAAGTTAAATTTATTTTCTAATTTATTAATTTCTCTTAGAAAATTTGTTATAAGTTTCATAATTAATGAAAATTTTCTTTTGATCTGGATAATTTGATTTTATTAAAACCATGATGAACAATAAAAAATAAAATTCAAGATTCTTCAATGTATATAAGGATAAATCAGGGAAACAAATGGATAAAAATTATAAATAGGGATGATTTTAATCCTACAGTACTTTTCCACTATGGGAGAATATATTATTTTTAGTACGTGTTTCTATAAAATATTTTATTTTAGAAAAAGTTAATATTATGTAAAATAAATTAAAATGTTTTGAAAAAATATATAAGGGATATGTAATGATGGAATTATTTTATCCCTCTTACATATCATTTGAGTTCATTTTTTATAATGACTCAAATTTTGGTGGTTGTTTATTAGATAAAAAAATAATTTGTGGGAAATGTAATTTATTTTGTAATTATATAATTTCACGACTTTTTAAAATGTAATATTTTAATTATTTTTCAGTAATAGATGTAGGATATGTGGATACAACGATACTCTTCTAATAATTTTATAGATAAAATGAATAAAATATCATTTTAGTATTATATTTGAAAATGTTTTTTTATGTGTTATATTGTTCCATGTACTAATATTTATTCGATAACTATGAAATATTTATGTGATAAACATTTACATTTATATGAGGAATCATTCTTTAAGAGTCCATCTATGTTGAGGAGATATTTGTTTAAATGTTTTCTTAACTAACCCCCAATTTGTATATTTCTCAATCAATTCATTATATTTCAATATATATCATTGAATAAAACTATATTTTGGAATAATGGAATGTAAATGGAAATTAATATACTTACACTTATAAGGGTTGTGATAGAAAATTCACATCTTGTTTATTCATTAGGTAATGGAATTAATGTTTTTTGATTTTATAAAAGGAATAGGATATTTCGTATCACTAGAAGTGAAAATGATATGAGGTTTTGACATTATATAAATATAAAATATTACTTATATTAAAATTTATATATAAAAAAATCATAAATTATGAAAAAAACAACATTAGAAGTGATATAATTCTCATAGATAATTTTACTCCCATTATTAAATGTTATGTAAATCCAAGAAATAATTATACAATTTCATCTAGTGGAGGCAGTCATTGTAGTTGATATTATAAATCCATTACTAAAAATACAATGATTCGTATATATTCAATTGAAATATCCACACAGCAATTTACACAACAAATATTTTGAATATATATTATGATATGTGATATTCCAAAACATCCATGTGACATAATTTAATATTATAAAATTAAATATTAAAATTGGATGAGGATCATGACCAATGAAATTTTAAATTAGTTTATTTTTATTAATTGTTAACTAATTCTATATAAAAGTAAAATAAACTAATCAATGATATCCTGATCCTTTTTAATTCAACCATCGAAAAAATTTGTGTATTCATGTTTTTATAAACAAGATCATTACAAACGTATTTTCAAAAACACTTTTTTAATAATGTGTAGAATAATTATTTCTACAATTTATAGAAATTATTTAAGGTTGGATGGGGTTTTAATTTGGAACCCGGTTATATACTTCTCCATCAAAAGAAATAATGAAATATTAAAGTTATATATATGAACCTATATAAATTATATTTAAAACATCACATTAACTAAGGGTAAAATCCATATCTTTGATGACTGAAATTTTGGTTGATAGATAGATTAAAAATATAATTTTATTTAAATGGGAGATTTATTCTCAACATATATGAAAATATATATTTAATTAAATAAAATAATGGTATTTTAAAATATAAATACACTTTTCATATTAATTTTTTATGATAAATTGTTTGAAAATCAAGTAAAAATCTAATTCAAAATTTTAAAGTTCAAAAGGATAAATATAATGACATGATTATATCAATTGAAAATGAAAAAATAATTGACTATCTCATTTATTTATGTTACTAAAAATATTAATAAAAAATATTGGGAATTTTTATATTTGATGTATAGGTTTTTATAATTGTCCATTAATTCAACCTAAGAATAATTTAGAATAAGAATATATTATATTTGAAACCATTTTCACATAGATAGATATTATAATGTATACAATTTATTTCAATCCAATTAACACGACATTAATAAAAAAACATAGTTCGTTTACAAATTCTAATGGTTATATTTCAATGGAATCTAAAAACGATTTATTTTATAATTCACCTTAATCATGATTAATTAAACATCAATTAATTAATATTTTCATTATGAATAAAATATTTATAAGGAACAAATGTAAATAATTAATGTTTTTATATGTATTTAAACTAGAACTCATCTTCTTCTATTCCCAAATAAATTTATGGTTTATAGTTTTAAAGAGCTAGATAATAACCCTTATATAACAAACCCATTTATTTCAATGTGGAAATTATATTCTATATCATTGTTTCCACAAAACAAAACATCGAAAAAGAAACATGTATTATTATCATGACAAATATCTATGACTTTCAACTTCTATTATTTATTATTTATACCCATACATAAACAATGTGTATAAAAATTTTAAAAACATGTGATGAGTGGGAAAATATCTATAAGGTACATAATAGAAACAAAAAATTAAATCATTGGTTAATGAAAAATTAAAAAAAATCCCTTTTTTTTAAATAGCCTTTAGGCTCATAAACACATTTTCATACTCAGGGAATGAACATTCATACCCAAATATTTTAATAAAATATTGCATAACAAGTATTTAAATTGAAATAAGACTCATAAATGATTTTTTAGTGCATAAAATAAAAATGATACTTTTTCAAAAAGTTTTATATTCCTCCCTAAAAAAGTATTATATACATTTTTTATCTTAAGATCATTAGTTTACCTTACCGGATCATAATATTACAATAAAAACCCAATGAAAACAAAAAAATGAATTTTTTTTTAAATTTTAATGTCATCTATAATAACCTAGGAACGGATAGAATAAATCACTTTCATGTTTCTAAATATTTATGAATTAGATAGTCATATTCACTAGACAATTATTAAATAATTTTTAAATCCAAAAGGAAATACTTTTTTTAAAAAAATTTCTTATAACGTTTTAATTAAAATTTTAATTTAACTTTTATAAAATATTAAATTTATATATTTAATTTCATTTTAGAAATCATCAGTTCAATATTGACATAGTTTTAATTCTTTTTATTTTTCATAAAATATATACTTTTTATTGAATAGTGAATTATACCTGTTTTTTTGGAACAACCTTATATGTTCATTAAAATAATTAATTTGAAAGACACATTTTCACATGAATTTTATTTTAGGTAATTTTATAATTAATTATATATATTTAATATTAGTAATGACATATTAGTATTCATTATGTTGGATTTTAGTATAACATTTTTTATGTTTTTAAGATGCATTTTTTTGAAAAATGTATTGAAGTGCGTAATGTTTCCCCTGTTTAATTAATTAAGATAACCCATATTGAGGAATGATATATTAAATATCAAATATATTTAAGATGTTTGGGGGTCATGATATATCTTATATTAAGGTTTTATACCCACTATAGTTCATGGAAAATGGGTGAGCCTGATAGAGATTATATAAAGGGTGATCGCCATTATAGCTCTCCAATAAATTGGGTAATGTACCTTTTTTAATAAGAATTAAGGAGGGTTTTACCATAGGGTTTATCCTAGGGATTTAACTGAGCACAAGTTTCTTATTAAATGGGATTAAAATGATTTATTAATATGATTCTATATGTTTCTATAAAATGTAATCATTTTATTTGTGTGGGTTTTAAATTATTTTATTGGACAAAAGGTGTTTGTTCATTTCATGTGGAAATGATTTATTTAATTCACCAAATGAACAACAAGATAATGGTAAAAATGTCACATGTTTTAATTTTTTTCATTACAATAATTAATTAATTCATTTTATGTCCCTTATTGAGGTTTTTCTGCTCATCCTATATTTTTTAACTATTGTTCCACAATGTTTAAGGATGGGTATAGGAAAAAAATAATTTAAGATGAATGTCTTGGTGATTTTTGATGAAAATTTATTTTGTATTTTAAAAAAAACTATATTATGTAAAAAATGGATACTAATTGGAATTTTCCACTTTTTAAAATATTTTTTTATGTATGAGTTTTGGTCAAATTCCCTAAAACCCAAAAAATAAAATATTTTTTTCTAGGAAATAATGTGAATTATTGTATAAATAAAAATGGATATGTACAGTTTTGGGGAGGTTCCTTATATTTGGTATCAAATTAAATAATTAGATAAAATTATAGGCTATGATAATGTACATTAATACCTTTTTGAAATTTTAATCTATTGTTATAATGTTTTTTAATTTTATGTTTACTGTGTTTCTTTACTTAAGCAGTGTCTGTTCAGAATAATTTTTCATAGACGAAATCGATAAGATATAGTAAAACAAAAATGATTGTAAAATATCCTCCCAAATATGTATCAAGAGATATATAGAATTGTAACTGAGTTGTTTATTGCAGTGATGGCTCAGTTGACATAAGCAATAAAGGGGGTGGTATACAAGCTATATGGAATCCTATTATTCCATAGAGTAATATGAGGATCATGTATAATTTCATGAGAAAAATTAATCCATCATTAAGTCATTCAAATGATCTAGTTCTATCTAGAGAATACATCAATGCATTGTAAAAGGTATTTGATGTCATGGGATGTCAATAACATCAAAGAGAAACTCTTATTGTTTATCATTTTCAATGTGAATCTAGTTTATTGTGGTAAATGGTTTCAAATATTAAGGAGAATGAAGATATTTATTACATGGAATAGATCAAATTTAAAAATCCTTTTCATGATACATATTTCCATAAGGTTTTTTGGCTTTGGATGGATAAATAATTATTGTAATTGAAGACAATGGATAAATATTAATTATCCTAAAATTAAGATATTTTTACATGACATGACATGTATATACCATATTTTTATGGGACATTGATTGTAATATTAATTTATATCACTCTATTTTAATACAAATTTTATTGAGATCTTTTGTCATGAGAGTATTTAATGTATATGATTTTTTTATTCTGAGAAAGTGGAGAAAATTTTTAAAGCCACTTATGTACCTTAAATTGATAATAATTAAATTTTTTTAGTGTGAAAGATGATAGATAATCATCCAAATAATAAGTATAGATTTAATCTCACATCATGAACTAGGTGTGGTAAATGAAATTTAATGTAATGTTTTATAGGATTTGGAAATGTTATAGGTGTGGTCAGTTTGGTTGCATGGATCGTGGTTATAATGAAAAGAAACCTGAATAATTAAATAATGAGGTTACAAATAGAAATAAAATTTTGATATGTTTTAGTTTAAATGAGTTGTTTCATTATACAACTATGTGTATATGTTATGTTACAATAGATTGAAATTGTTATGAACAAAAATAAAGATATGTGTCAGAATAGTTTTCTACTACTATAGTTGATGTTGGAAAATTGAATGAAGTAGTGACTAGTATGCTACTTGTTTATTCCAAATATACTAATTCCATGTTTGACTTGGATATTTACATACATATACTTCAATGAAATTTAGTTTTGAAATGGGAATATCACAACACAAAAAACAGATATATCAATTTTTTGAAACATCCCAATGGAAATATTAAATAATCCATGACTTATAGAAATCATTATGTTGTTATTTTTAGATGATTATCATCTATAAATATTATTGAAATACTTGTACTAGAGTTTTATATTATTTTGTATATGTATTGGCTTTGAATTTATCATTTTTTTATATATCAAAATTGAAATAATGTTTTATTTAATGATTGTATACCTTGGATAATATATTAATACATTGAGAAATTTATTCAAATAGAACTAAAATATGTGTAAAGTAGGTCATATAAAATGAATGAAACTATTCATATTATTTTTTTATTAATAGTTAATTATTTTATAGATATTTTCTTGATTATTTAATAGGTGGTATTCTTTGTCGGTGTGATTAATTCACAATTTATGCAGTTATTAATTGTAGGCCTATCTGAAAACACTATTATCAAATAGATCAAGTAGATATTTTATAATTGACAAATTAACTATTAGATTTTCTAGAAAAAAGTTTCATGTGATCACGAAATTCTCTATTGGGTTTTTCTTTTTAATATTTTTTATTAAAATATGCTTTCATGAGGATTTTCATTGATTATAAATATGTGAATAAAATCACTGTTAAGAACATTTATCCTTTTTCCTCATATTGTTTAATTTTTTATTAGCAACATTGAGAAAAGTATTTTTCCATTATTGGTCATAGACTATGGTACTACCAAATGAAATTGAAAGAGTAATATATTCTAAATAGTTAATTTCAATCTGGATATGTTAATTTGGAGTTCTTAGTTATGACCCTTTTATTTTCAATTGACATGATCTATTTGTGGACCATATGAATAGATTTTTCCTTGAGTTTTTGAGAAGTATTCCACTGTGTTTATTGAATATATTTTGGTATATTATAAAATGAATAAGTAACATTAAAGACACCTAGGTATTGTTTTTAAAACCTTTGATGCAATAAAATGATATTTATAATTTTTGAAGTATAAATTCTGGTGCAATAAATTTCATTCATTTGAAACATTGAATCTAAATATGGAATAACCACATACCCTACTAATTTTTTTTAAAATAATGGAAAATATCCACAAATATAATAAAAATTATTAGTTTTATTTGATTAGAAGTTTTCAGTATATTATTTATTAAAAACATTGGTCAGTTGTCTGTACCACTGAATAATTTTACAGAAAAATGGGTTAAATTCATTTAGACAAAATAATGTTATAACTATTTCAAAAAAATGTAGATAAAATTGGTGAATACTAATGTTTCATCCATGAAATCCATATATGGTGAAATTTACATCTAAAAAGAATCTTCATTGAATAGGATTCATTATTTTTTATGCAGAATGACAAGATAATTTCTTATACATAACATCAATTGAAACCTCATGTATTAAATTATCCTTCACATGATCTAGAACTATATACTATTGTTTTTTTATTAAAATTCTTTAGGAAACATTTATTAGGGGTAAAGATAGAAATATATACTGATCAAAAAAAATTAAAAATATATTCACTCAAAAAGTGATAAATATGAGGTAAAAAAAGGTAGTTGTAACTCATGAAGGGTTGTAAATTTTAGATTAATTATCATAATATAATGGAAAACAAAGTAGTTAATTTTTTTGAGTAATAATAAAAAACTCTACATTAATAATTTTATTATCAGAACATAAAATTTGAGATAAAGATATGAAAAAAATTTCCATGAAATTTTGTGTCTATAAAACCTGTATATTTTATTTTTGGTGTCAGTATAATCATATTTGTAAGAAATAAATAGTTTAGCTCAGAAAGCAGATCCGGTTTTAATGAAAAAAATATTGTGTGTTACTAACTATAATTTTTTTAAATATCATATTGTTAATCGAGGTTTTTTAATATTTTTAATGATATTGGTCATGCCTTTTTATTCACAGTGTACAAGAGAATTGTTCAATGTGGCTAATAGTTCCCCTTTTTATGTTTCTCTTGTAATCACTATGATAAACAGAGACCTTTTATATTATTACTGGTGTGATGGAATGAAAATAGATGTTGATGACTTTACCATGAATTTTTTGACTTGTTGATAGGTTAAAGAAGAGTGATAATTATATAACGGGATGTTTCATCCTTTTCAAAATCCATATATGAATTTGGAAAATATATCCATGGATTTCATAGTGGGATAACCAAGGATTTCACAAGGTAATAATGTGATTTGGTATATTGTTGATTGATTAACTAAGTATACTCATTCACATCCCAATAAAGTTATTATTTTATTATATTAGATTTCTTGATTTTATCTTGGGATATAGTAAGGTTACATAGAGTTTATCTTTCCATTGTATTATTCCATTATCCTAGGTTGACCTCTAATTTTTTAAAGGAATTTAGAAATCATTGGGTACTAAATGAAATTTCACTATATCTTTTCATCAAAAATTAAATTGAAATTATGAATGAATTAATTAAAACCTATGAGATATTATTTGACCTTGTTCAATGAAATATGTGGTAATTTGGAATCATTATATATCTTTGGTTTAGGACTCCCATAAAATAGTTTTAATTTTATTATAAAAATTTTACATTTTGAATAATTATATTGAAAGAATTTTTAAACACCATTTTATAGATTAATGTAGGAGAGAATAAGTTTATAGGACCAGAGTGGGTAGAGGAAATTTTGTAGAAAATGAAGTTGATTTAGCAATATTTTGGGACGTCTTAGAGCACTTAGAAAGGTTATATAGATAACTGGGGAGGAATATGTCTTTCATGGTTGGCGATCATGTCCTTGTAAAATTATCTCTATGGAAAAATTTTATTCATTAGGCAAAAGGGAATGTTATATCCAAGATTCATTGTGCTTCATGAAATCCCAGTGAAAGTTGGATCAGTTGCATACCAAGTGTATTTGCCTCCGACATTATCCCCATTACATAATTTATTTCATGTTTCAATGTTAAATAAATATGTTCTAAATTCATATCATGTTTTGATCCAAAAATTAGTTAAGTTGGAATATAAAATTACTTATACGAGTGATAATTTTTTTATTTTTGTACCGTAGAGAGAATATTTTTCATATATGTTCCTTCATCAAGTTAATTTTTTATGGAATTCCAAAATAATTTAATAAGTGTCATGGGAATTAATAAATTCTATGACTGAAATATATCCCATATTATTTAATAAGTGAATGAAATTATGATGAAACTTTTACCAGAATGTGATAAGAATGTAAGAAACCAGTTAATTATAGAAAAAATATTTTCAATTTTATTAATATTTAATAATTGGATAGTAATATTCATTATTAATATATTATGTAATATTTAAATCAAAAAGAAAATATCATAATTATACTCTATCCTAATAGGGATTTAATTAAAAATTTAATTTAAAAATTAAATGATTTAATTTAAAAAAAAAAATAGTTTTATTTTTGAATTCATCATATCAAAATTAAATTAGGGTGAAGTTTTCATATTTTTTATGGAATATTAATTTTTTAGTGAATAATGAAAAATAAAAAATTTATTAAATAGTCATTTCATTTCAATTTGTTATGTAATTTAAAAGTATAATTAATATTTATATATTATTTAACTTTATATAATGATTTTTTAGTTTTATTTAATATATTTTATTATATTTTATTAATATTCACAGTATATTTTAGTATACGATTTTTTTTTGGATTAAAAATCATTTTTCTGAAAAAAAAAATAACAGATTATAATTTTCTTCAAATTTAATTAATTAAAATAACCCATAAGAAAAATGTTTTTCATGAAATTTATAGATTATATTTTTTAAATTATTAATTTAAATTCATATAATTGTTATTACTATTCATTGAGTTAATACAAAATCATCGTATGCTTTAAAAATATGTATCTTGAAAAAACTACTTTTTCGTAATGTCTGTAGATTTAATTTTGATGTAAATTATTACACATATATGAATTGAATTTCATAAAATGGATTCAATATTTTAAATCAAAATAGTTAATATTATATAATAATTTCATCTTAGTTTGTGTTCATAATTAATATTTAAAATAGTAAAAACTGTTATGATAAATGTGAAAAGGGGTTTACAAGAATGGTAAACTAAAAGGATTAGGGTTAAAATAACCTTAAAAATTATTTAAATTCAATATATTGAAATAATTTGACATTATATCATATTATTCTTTATAATTGTCCATTTTAGAGTCTTTTTTAATTTTTATAATGTGGGTATAATAATTTAATTTCAAAAAATAAGTGTGTCCTCTCCCCCATATATAAAATGCCACCACCTCACTTCTCTGCTTAACACACTTTGATCGCATGTTACCCTACCAAATACCCTCTCCACTTCCCACAAAAACATCCTAGAGTCATTTTTGTGATCAAAAATCCATTCTAGAAGGATTTCGGTATAATCCCAATGACATGTTTTGAATAATATGTATTGTTCTTAACCAAGTATTTTTGTTGTGTTTATTCTTCCACCTCATAAAAATCATCTTCATCCATGATTATCAAAAATAACCATTATCTACCATATAATAAGATGTTAATATTTTAATTTAATAACCTAAATACATATCCTCTTCCATAAAATTGGAAACTAAACCAATATTTTCATGTATAGCGGTCTACCGCCATGCGAACCAAAGTAATTCATTTTCCATCATCACCACTCAATGTTTTTTATGAAGTTTTAATAAAAATCTATTTGTAATACTCATTATATATTTATAATTATATATATATTATAAAATTTTATTTCATTCATTTCCACTCACTAGAAAATGATAACATCATTTGTGCTAGCATGAGGACTATTGCCTCTACATAGCTATGTTATTCTTTTTTCATCTCCACATAAAAGTAATGATATATATAGTTGTATATAAATAAATAACACTATATTTATGATATTATGATAGTTTTTAATAGATAAAATATTACACACATTCTTCCATGTTGGTCTATAAAAAAATTATATGTTACCCACACGTATGTACAACCTAACGTCTCCAAGATTGTATCATAGATATTTTTTTCATAAACATCATTGATTATTTGTTTTAAAAGTATAATTTATAAATAAAAATAATTATTATGTTATCATTATTATTTTTGATAATCTTTTAAAATGGTATATTTGACCATAGTCAACCTACCATGCTCAATTCTGACGTATAACTCTAATACCATCAAAGCATCATAAGCGTACTTAAAAGATTAACTAATTTGGTAGAACATGGTAAAAGACAAAAAAAATTAAAAATTAAAATTAAAATGGTTTTTTATAAAGTATATAATTAACATAATTTTATTATTTACAATGATAAAGAATGTATAAGATGAGTTGGAATCAAGGTAAGTAACCAATTAATGTAAAACATTATTTTAATTATTTTAAAGATTTATATTATAAATATTTCTCTTCCATATCCGTGTTTTTATAAATATTTCTGGTAAATAATTAATTATTATTCAATATAGGATAATGTTCATTTTTACTATATTTTACTAGATTTAAAATGTATTTAAAAATTAAATATTTTTTATATTTGATGTCAGGGACCTTCATTAAAATAACCATATTTTAAAGACTCCTTTTAATTAATTTTCTCGCATGTATATTTTTTTTGGAAAATAATATATGTAATTATATAAAAAAAATAACTATAATAAAAATTTTATATCTCATTTAAGATTATTTCAATGGTTTTCAAGTGGAATCCTCTCGCAGAATGTTCAGAATTTATTTACAAAATATAGAAGAAATGTTCTACTTTAATGAATACAATGATAAAAACATTTCCAACCGCCATATCGATTGTTTCATGTTTGGATTTATTCGTTATAAAATAATTCTATAAAAGAAAAAAACTAAAAGATATTTGGCATTAAAGAATGTAAATTCAAGTCTAAAGACACTTTAATATGTTATTTTTATGGTTGTGACCCTATATCATCTTCCATTTCAATCTTGCAAATTGAATAACTAATTTTGTAGACATTCATACCCAATGCATTGGTGGGATATCACGCTGCCACCAATCCTTGGTTCTTAATGGAACCTCCCATCATTGGTTTATAACAGAACCACTCATCATCATAAAAATTTCCCATAACTATAAAATAATCCTAACTCATAAAGGATTTTTAATTTAAATCGTTGAACACTTAAAAATAATCTTTTTATCTATATGATAACATTTATGAAAATTCAAATATATATTACATTTTAAACCCTTTTTACAAAATAACTAAAACTGATAGAAGGGGTTCTTTTTATTATTGAAATCATTAATACTTATAAAGGATTTAAGTTTTAAAATAATGGTTAGGGTAGTGGAAAATTTCATTGTTTTTATATATGTTAAAATAGAACATTACATTTGTCCTTTTGTAATAACATCGAAACATTATTTATAAAAAACGTAAGAACATTACTTTTGAAAATATTTGTAATAAATTAAAAATAATCCTAAAATGTCATTTAAAATTCACTTATTTCAACATAAACACATCCATAAAATAATTTTAAATATATATAGATTGAAGAAAAATATTTTGAAGGTAAACATAAAAATTGGATCATTTTAAAATAAAGTCCTTTACATTGATTTCTACTCATCGCGTATATTGATTATATTCCAAAAAACACTTTTGTCAATTATTTACTTTTATAAGAACCATTTTAATGTTTATTATTCACTTTATTTTATTTATTACCATTTTTTATTTTATTTTTTAATTAATTAAATTCCCATCAAATGTTTTGATGATATTCAGCTCATATGCCCAAAATGACAATAGTATATTGAATATGAATAATGAGTCCATCATTACATCATACCCAAAATAATAATCATGAAATAATTTTCATTATCATACATAAATAATACATTTCAAATCAATAATGACATAATGTTATGCTAATTTAACTTCACTAAAATCATAGAGATGGTAGGTCATACATACACATGAGTAATGATTCTATTATTCAATAATAATTATAGAAATAAGATGTATATTATTTTTTATTTATATGATCATAATTATATAATTAATAAAAAATTATATGTTTAAATATATTTATGTATATATCATCTATGAGATTTGGTAGTGAAAAACGAATCACATCACTTCATAGCGGTGGCAGTCACCACATACACACGAACAACTTTATCATTTTTAATGGAATTTCAATGTAATAAACTAAATGATATAATATTTTTTAATAATGATTAGTATTTAATTAATATCATCTATTTAAACATTAAATCATTCAATATATCCTATAATAATAGGTTGTTTGGTAAAATGAATTACATCAGTTCATTTTGCGGTAGTTTACTGTACACATGAATGATGGTTTTGTATCACATTTGATTGAAGTGGATATTATCATAGGTAAATAAATTAATATTTACACCACTTCTATAGAAAACCATTTATGGTTTACACTAAAATAATTACATGGTTGGTTTTTGTATCAATGAGAAGACTATTGAAAATGGGGAGGGATTTAAGGAAGGTATTTTTTTGGTATTTTATAAAACAAAATACTTTTTATGATTTAAAAAATGTTAGGAGGTTCCCTTTTATAAGGGAGGGGAGGTTCCCCCTATGAATTTATTAAAATTTTAAGTTAATATAAATTATTTTTATCCTTAAAATGGATAAAAATTGATAAAATAGGAATATAAGATGAATTTGAGTTGAAATACTCTCATTAAAAAGAAAATTGGGTGACATTCGGTGATTAATTAATCAGTATCATTTTCTTTACACATTTTAAACCTTTTTGGATAATTACAATAGTATTAATGATTTTATATATTACATGTTAACTATTTAAATATAAGAGGAAAATGGGACCATAAATTTATCATTGATGATATTTTGTACCATATTAATTTTACTTTTACTGAAATATTATTTTTTGTTGTTTTCATTCATTTAATTAAATATTACTAATTATAAAATGAAATTAATGTTACTCTAGGAACTACTCATTTTATTTTACTTAAATAACAAAAACATGGAATTTTAATATAAATAATTTACACATATTTGATATATAGTTATTATATATATAATTTATGTAAAAAATATTTCAAATTATTTTACATTTATGACTTTTAGAATCATTTATTTTATTTTACAATTAAATAAATAATTACTATATCGACATTACAGGGGAATTTATAGTAATTATTTCTTAAATAAAAATTATAACTAAATTTACACGATAAATATAAAATATTTATATTTAAAATTAATAATTAGAACCAAGCAGACCCTCTTTGTATCCCTATTTCAAAAATTTAAAGATTATAAAACAAAGAGAGAGACATTTTTTAATATTCATTACATAAAATATAATATTGATCAAAATCCAGATCATATAGAAAAAACTTTATATATTAAAATTTATGAGGATTATGGATTAAATATACTCTTAATAATAAATTGATGATATTTTTAGGGTCACATTCTAATCCTTATCACATTATTTTTACCCGCAATTAACCCATTTTACCTTCACTATGGTAGACAATTTTCTCAGATTTTGATTCATAATGACTAAAAATAAATGAAAAACATGTTACAAATTTATAACAAATGATTAAAATTATTAATATATTTTTTAATATTTAAAATGTAGAATTTTAATAATTAAATGTAACATTATACATGAAAATATGATGAATTTGTTTTTAGGAAAATGGATTTTAAGTAAAAGAAAACATTTTCAAAATAAATTAATGTATAAAATTCATTCAAAAGAATATTAATGGATTTATTTGATCCATGGGTAACTAACTAAATTTTAAAACTATTCTATAGTACAATTTATCTTCACTAATAATTTAAAATAAAATAAAGCTTTCAATAGAAATCAATTTTTTCAATATTCATATAAAAATAGAACCTTTCAGAAATTTATAATAAATTAATTGTAGGATAATTTAAAGATTTTTAATTAAAAAATGTAATTAATTTTCTAAAACTAATATTATAATCATTATAAATTAAAATTTTAAACCACTAATATAATAATTGAGTTCAATAGAACAATTTACTTTTTTGTTTAAAAAATGATTACTATTTTTTATAAAGAATATAACTGTCTATCTCAAAAATACAAATAAATATGAAAATGATTTATTTATCATTAACTACATATACCAGAAAGTGCACATTTTCTTACAGTAGGTCTTTCTGGTATAGATTGTTACATTATTCCACACATTTGCAAATTGCATCCTCACTATTTTTTCATTACATAAATGACTGGGGATATTTTTCCCTCGTATCATTTTATATTACCATGTCTGCTTCTTCAAATGTTTATGGTTTCTACCAAACCATAAATATATGATTTAATTTATTTTTCAACACCTAATCTCTATGGTAAAAAAGTAATAACTATTTTTTCCTCATAATAAAGTTCATCTTCCAACATAACTATATCCGGAATCAAAATTTGAGATAAATCAAGAATATATTTTCTTAAGATTGAAACATAAGAAATATTATATACATGAGTTAAACTCTTATCTAAGGCAACTTGGTAGGAAAATATTCCAAATTTAACTTCGATTTCATATGGTCTAATGAACCATAGAAATATATTCCCCTTGTTATTAAAATTCATTAAACTTATTCATTGATATACTATAAAGAAAAACACAATCACCAACCTCAAAAGAAAGATTATTCCTATGATTATCCATAAAACATTTATACCTCCACTGAGCCATCCCAATATATTTATTAATCTTTATAACTATCTCAATTATTTTCTCTACCAAATATAACCTCATTAATTTCTTTTCTCCTATATTATAAAAAATATGGGAGTATGAAAATGTTTTCCTATAATGCATCATAGGGTGAATTCGATATACTCGAATGAAAAATATTTTTTTATGAAACTCATATAATAAAATATGATTATTCTAACATACATGGTAATCCATTAAACAAACATGAATCATGTCTTACATGTCCTAAATCATTTTTCGAGACTATCCATCATATCAATAAATAAAATATCTAAAAAAATATAATTCAGTACCCAATGAATTTTGAAGATCATTCCAAAAATTTGAATTAAACATTGGAACATAGTTGGATACAATAAAGGGATAAAATTCATGTAACAAGATTAAATCATTGAGGTATAATCGATAAATTTCATTAAAAGACATAATATCCAAAATACCATGTAAATGTATAAATTTAGTTATTCTATCAACAATAACATAAATCATATTTTTACCTTTAGAATTATTTTTTGAAATTGTTGAGGGTGAATCCATCTTTATTGAACATAAAAATAAACTAACATATTTTATCACTTGGAAAGAGGAAAACAACTACAAAATTTAAAAAATTCATTAAATAAAAAAATAACAAATAACACACTAGTCCAAAAAAACATCTATGAAGGTACCAGAAAATCACATCACCCCCCTTTCCAAACCGCACACTAGTGAGATATATAAAATTAGTGTGTCACCCCCTACTACAATAAGTTGCACCATGCTATTGGAAAAACGTGGCAGGCCACCTCTTTGACCAATATAGAAATGTGGAGGAGAACCGAATGAATGGTGACCGCACACCCTTATCTCTTTCAAGTCTCCCACCTAAAAAAGCCTAAAATGAACACTTTACAATGTCAACCTAATGCAACACAAAATAAGACTGAAAACACTAATAAACAGTCAAATTAAGGTAACTATATGTTCTTCAAAGTGACGAAATATGTATGAATGGTGGGTGTTATCACACCCATCTCAATTTTGAGGTTTCCCACCCTATAAAACATACAAAATAATGCACGGCATCCAAATTCAATGAGAAAAACATGTACCCCTAACGATAACGTCACCCTAAGCACATCCATAACCAAAGATACCAATGAAGAATGTGATGAAATTCTTGGGAAACACTCCTGAGCTTTAAAAAAACTAAATAACTGCCAATACACAAAAATCATAATATAGACAAATGACATCCAGAATCCTGTGAGTGCCATCATCTCTAACTGCTATAATCAAACTAGATCTATACAAAAAAATCTGTGAACGTCAGGCCAAGTCATACTAGAGTAACCTATGACTTACCAAACTATGTTTAGCCCCAATCCTCGAGTCTTACGAGTCCTCAAACTAGATACACCAAGCATCCACCCCATGAGATCACAAAAATGAATAAGCAATTGAAAATATTAGATCATGACATATACAGATCTGTTTCACAATGGAACGAAAACCCCCAACACTTTTTGGGAAAACCAAGAATCATATTTTATCGTATCCACTATTGTCATGATATTAGAGGATGAGAGACTTGAAGAAGGAATATAATTGAGAGAGGTTAATCTATATGATGATAGAATAATAATCCCAGAGGGAGGAGTTAAACTATATAATATGCAGCGAATCTCCATAAAACATAGAGGAGAGAAACTCCAAGAACCCATTAATTATTATAGAACCACTAATCAACATGGAAGTGAGAATATGAGCTCTTATTTCTACTCAAGCAGGAGAAAATGATGAAGCTTACCCTTTGGTAATTGTTATCCATCATTAACATACTGAATAGTTAAAAATAAGGTCAGGTGAGAAATATATCTTATCATTTCATCCTACCATCAATACTCCCGAACGTCACTATATATTATAGTGATACCATAATGAATGGAAAATACAGAATAATGAGTTTCGCAGAAAAATTGTCTCTTAAATTAATAATCAAATAGCACACACAATCTTCTTACAAATCTGATTAGACCTTCTTTATCAAAATTAAAATCATTAAAAATAACCATCAAAATGGATTTTACCATTTCTTGTAAAAAATTAACTTCTTTCTAAGAATTATTAATTATTTTTGACAAAGAAGATTGCACAAACACTTGAACATAATCCTAGAATGTTACTTTATGAATACTTTTTAGGCCATAATTAATCAAATCACTAACCAAAGGGATGTCTTCCAAATATAACATAGTTAATGAAACGTTAGTTTTTTAAATAAAATCATTTGACTCTTTTTTTATTTTCTCAGATTGAAATGAATCATGTATTCATAATCCATAATCAGTTCCAACCATCATCTATTCCCCATGTTAAACTCTTTTTATGAAAGCATATATTTCAAAATCTTGTGATCAGTATATATTTTACATTTACTCTATATAAATGTTTCAAAAAAAAATTAATTCAAAAACCAAAAAATATAATTATAAATCATATGTAGGATAATTTAACTGATGAGTTTTCATTTATCTTGATTAATATTCAATTACATGGTCAATCGGTATTATTATATAACCAAGACCCTACAAAGAGGCATCACTGTAGTTAAATAAATTCACCACTTCTAGAGGGAAAGGATAAAACTAGATCATTCAAAAATGTTATTTATTGTTCCTAAAAATATTCACCACATTCTTTTTTCTAGATAAATGTAACTTATTTTCTAATTGACATAGTCATTTGGAATGTGAACTGATAAAAAATTACCTCAAAATTCCAATAATAACCTGCAAATAAAATAAATCGTTGAATATTGTGGACATTTTTAACTCTTTTCCAATATTTAACATCATTAGTTTTTTCCAGGTCAACTATTATTCCATATTTAGTACAAATATGACCATGGAAAAAAATTATTCCAACCATAATTCTCACATACTAACTTTTCCATATAACTTATTTTCATTAAAGGTTTTTAGAATAAATCCTTAGGTTCCATTCATGATTCTCATGAATTTTAGAATATACCAATATATAATTAATAAAAACAACCAATGACATGTAAAAGTAGTCACAAAAACTCAATTCATAATATCCTTAAATATATCTAGTACAATAGATAACTGAGAGGTAATATATAAAAATTCATAATGTATTTATCTTCTCATAAATAAAATCATTAAGATATCTTCCGCCTATAACATCAATTGATAATTCGCTAACCTAAGATCAATATTCCAAAACAATTGGGATCCCTAGAGCTAGTCAAACAAATAAATTATATGAGGAAAATGATATATGATCATATTAATGATTTCTTTCTAAGCACTATAGTAAATATGAATACTCATGGATCCATTTTATTTTCGAATAATAAACTAGGGTGGACCCATTATAATGTTCTTGGATGGATGAATTATTTATCAAGAAATTATTTCAACTTATTTTAAATTACACTATATCAACATGAGCCATTTGATAAGGGTGTTTTGAAATAGTATTTTCATCCAGAACTGAGTCAATTTTAAACTCAACCTCTCGATCGTGAATATCACTGGGTAAATCATTACGAAATACATACATATGTTCATTCAAAACCGACACATCGCTAATATGAACTGTTTTTTTATAAACACCATGATCTAGGTAACTCTCACTTTCATCTCAAAACAATTTATGTTCTTCTTAATATGTTATTAAACTTATAAAAACATTGAATATACCTTCATTAGATTTTCAATTTATCATATCATAACAAACATAAAGACAAACCTTACTAAGAATATCATCAAACTCCACTATGGATACTCCAAATATATTTGTAATAAATATCATCTCACTAATAACAATAATAATATTCCAAAAAATACTGGTTTCATTAATATTTCAACCCATATTTTTCAACAATTATTTTATATTCCTTTAAATAGATGATATTTCCATTTTTCTTCCCATTTTTTTAGAAATGATGGAATGTGATGATCCATTTTCAAATAGGTTATTAACACATTTTTAATAAACAAGTTTTCTACCTATCAACACTGCATTTTATGGATTAACATCACCCATTGTTAAAGAATATTATTTTTACACCCGTTTTTTCTTTTTATCTTGTTGATTTTTACCCTATATAACTAGAATCATACACACATTTTCATATTTCCTCAACTCAAAAAATTTGAAACACCTCACCTTTAGATGGATATCAGTTTTCCAATTATTCTATTATTTTGGATTCACTTCATTGTAGTCATGGACCATTTGGAAAACATAAAACATAATAATCACTTCCTAGATTTCATATGAAATTCACCAGGGTGACTTTTTATAACACCTATCAATCTCAATAAACATTATTTTCTTATATTTAACCTTACATAATGGATTCATTCCCATTACATTCCACTTGGACCAAAATTTTGTCTTATTTTTGTAGAATACCTATAATTATAAAACCCTATTTATACCTTATTTTCACATAAAACATTTTTATCTTATCTTTTTAATTCACTAGAATCCAATAACTTTCAATATCGTGACTTAAATCCTCTGTAAAACTGAATAATTTTACTGTCCATATCCTAGATAAAATTTTGTGGGTACACTCAAATCATGTAATGTTTTCATATAATATAGCCACATAATATTTATCCTTTTATCTAAATTCCATGAATTGATTTCCACACTAATTCAAATAGCCTTCGGAAAGTATTTCTATGCAAAATTATTCAAAAATTCATCCCACTCTTAGGCATCACTCTCTTCTATTTCATTAATATTCATAACTAATGACCTCCACTGGTCAACTTTACCTTCAAAACATTAAATATTAATAGTAAAATTATGATAACATAAACAACCCATGTATTCTAATATCTTTTCCAAATAACTAATTCATAGCTCGTCTAACACTATGTTAGAAGATCCCCTTATTATTAGAGGATGTCAATCCAAAAACTAATCAACTATCACCATGTTCTTCTATAGTAAATCTAGATTATCTTTATAATGAATTCAACCACAATTTAAATAATGTTTTCATAGAATTATTACTATTAAAAATTTATTATCCCTAATTATAACACTCTAGGGCTACTGATTTTGATGAATATCATCCTCTTAGTGCCTTCCTACTATAGTTTCCATGTTTCCACTATGGAAAACATTTTTTTAAAATACCTAGCAGAGATGAAGAAAAAGGGTAATATTCAAATTTTATATCCTCATAACCATAAATCAAAATATATTAAATTTATTTTTGTTCATTATAATATCCTATAAAATTATCTAAACCTCTATCAAATACCAACTATAAGGAACCAGTCATAAATATTAAATATCTTTCTATGTTTATTCTAGAATTAAATTTCCATCATTCGCAAATATCATACGAATGGGAGATTTCTAACGAACCAATCTTGACGTACATGGACATTACATTTCTTTTTTGGAATACTTAATAAATTACAAAAATATATACCCAATGAACATATATATTTAGTGTATTTGGAAACATGGAACATAATATTCTATCTTGGTGAAAGATCCTAAAAATCTCCCATAAATATATTCCCCTTTTTTCCTCCCAAAAACATTTATTTATATCATGGGGAAAAGAAAACATAAAAATGGTGAGTTCAAATTCTCAATAATGGTAAATATTGACTACATAAAACAAACCATAAAGATAAGAATGTAAATACAAGTACATAAAGTTCAAATATCAAAATCATGAGTCATGGAATAAATCTCTATAGTATGAATGGCATAGATTCTAAAGGAACACTAACCATGATAATATAGTATTGTCATAAAACATGGAACTATGGAAAAAAAATAATCACAAAATATGATTTATATAGTATCCGTGTAATTTCTTCCTTGATCATCATAGTTGATAAAGTCCATTACTGAACTAGGTTTACTTGTTCTTCCATCCATGTATTACTGAAATAGATATACTTGTCATTATAGCTCTGTATTACTAAACCATATTTAATTTTCATTTCAGAAATATCTATCTTATGTGATATAAATCATTACCTAATTCATTGGAGGGATACATAGGTCCCACACATCTCATAATGAAATCGTCCATACATGTTCCACAAAAACATAAATAATTCATCATAGCATAACCCAAGAAATAAAATTGGTTTCCTAAACATTATTCCATCATAACATAATCATTATAAAATTACATTCCATAATTAACACAATAAATTCATATTAATAATAGTGATTTAAGTGTAACCCTATTTAAGATCAACATTATCATTTGAAAATAATTTTGATAAAACAATTGAACTTAATTCTTGAGTAAAATATCACTTCTTCAAAAAACATTTTTTTTCTCAAAATGACACAAATTTTTTTAAAAAAAATAATTTAGTTGAAAATAAAATTTAAAATTCTAGATAAGAAGATTCGTGGAAATAAGGCATCATGAAACTGTAAAAAAATCCATTCATACCATATAATTTAAAAAAACATTACCCACTTACTTTTTTCGGAAAATACAAAAGGTACCTCATATGGTAAACAAAAAAAATTTATAAAAGTAAAAATTGGAAAAATATGACTTTAAGAAAACATATAATAATAGTATAAATTTTATGGAAACATTTTTATAAATCACAAACATGTATGGTAAATATTTCCCCAGTAAATATTTATGTATAATCAATCTCGGGTAAAAATGAGATTGCAAAATTATCCATTACCTTAGAAATGATTTCTTTTGTATGTGTCCAAAACTCCTATAGAGTTGGTTTAAAGATATTATTAACTTCTAAGAGAACCATAATAATATCTATTATATAAAATATGATTAACTTATGAAAATATATTACCCGTATATTTATCAATTCCATGTTAAAGCAATGTTTTTGGAAATATTCATTTTATTTATCGTACGTGTTTTGACTTGTTATTCATGATCTTATAACTTAGATCATGAATTAATTAATACCAGAATTTAAAAAATCGATTTAAATATCCTAAATATTTATTAATGAAATATATATTATAGATAGATAAAATAAATGGAATGCATTATTCAGTGAGATGGTAGGTCACAGGTACGCATAAACACTATTTTTGTTTCCTTGTTGAATTTAATGGAAGAAAGTAAATGACAAATATATATATAAATAAATTAGAATTAATATGTCATATATTTCATGATGACTTATTATATATACTATATAATCATTCTTTAATGGTTGACATGGAGAATGGATCTCATTGCCCCGTTGATACGGTAAGACGTACGTACGCACCAGCGATGATATCGTTCACATAATGGTTAAATGGTATTCAATACGATGTTATATTAATTATAAATAATAAATATATTGTTTTATTAATTAATTATATCCATTAAAAGCATCATTATAATCATCTAAATTCTATATTGGTAAATAAAAAATTACACCACGGTGTGGATATAGTAAATCGGGCGTATGCATAGATGGTGATATTATTATTCATAAATTGGATAAAAGGAGGTATAAGGATGTATGATTATTATAATAAAATCCCGTCATATATATGATACTGTATTTATTACTTTATTAAGGGAACAACATACTAAGTGGATGTATAATAAGAAAATAATTTGGAAAGTGGTTATAAAACCGTAAACTATGTTTTGAGTATCTCCTTTTGATTTTCAAAAAAGGTCTCCCTAAGATAAATTTCATCCAAATGTGTGGCCTATATAAGGTATTTAGGGATTATGTGATATTATATTAGTAGAGTTTTTATGTTCCAAAGTATTTGAAATTTGTGAGTATGTGAGTATAGGTGGTGGCCTTTTATAAGAGGGAGGAGGGTCACTTTAGGAATGTCTTGAAGTATTAATTTATTATAAATTGAATTTCGGTTTATAATGGTCCAAAACTCATTCATTTAAAATATTTAAGATGAGAATGAGTCAAAATAACCTCATCAAATAAAATTTAGACTTGTTTTGAGTAAATTTTAAGCCATATCATTTTTGAGTTATCCTTATTTCATCTATCTAATTTTATTTGTGGTCATAATATTGTAAATATTAAATTGTTATAAATATTTACTTATGTGTTGTCAATTGTCCATAATTGGATTCTTAAGGACATTATCGACCATATAATTTTCACTTGGTAATTTTTGAATATTTTTGTGATTTTTAAATAATTTAATATTATGTTATTATTATAAAATATTAATAGTTACAATTTTGTCTCTTTTCATTTATTTGACTTTAAATAAAATCCAAACAGAAGATAAATTCAAAATAAAAATTTATTACACTACTAACATGTCATAGTAACCTATAAAATTCTTGTATAAACATTAATTACATCAAATTATATTTATTTTAATATTTTCAAAACCAATTATTTAGTATTTCTATCAATAAAATAATTTCTAAATCACTATTATGTCATATTTAATGATAATTATTTAATCTCAAAAAATTATAAGTAAATTCACTTAATATTGATAATTTAATTATATGTCTGGAGACTATTTATGTTCAATGTTTTGTCAAGTTTATCACTATATTAAAATTATTTAACTTATAAGAGATAAGTGAGTGACATGTTGTCACTTTCTTTCTTTCAATTATCATTACATCAGATTCATGGTAAAAATCAATAAAATGAATCAATTTTGGTCCATGGTTGATATTGGTCGATTTTAATTCATCCAATATAATTTTTTAGGTGTTAGGGTAATTTTATTATCTTTATCATATTTTTTGTTTCACTAATTTACCATATTAACCATTAATTATGTTAAATAAAAATTACCATAGTTACTATTCATAAAATCGAAAAAAATAAAACTAAAATATTAACATAATTTGGACCTAATAATTAAAAATATGGAATAAATTTTCAGAAAATCAAAACACAAAAGTTGTGTTAATTATTATAAAATTAATTCTTGTTGTCAAAACCAGAAAGTGTGTTTTTAAGAAATTAAAACTATCAAAAGATTGTCATGTGTTTTTGTCCAATTTTAATGTGAAATTAATTAAAGTTACCAAAATTGGATTAAATGAAAATAATAATAAAATAACACTTTAAAACTAACAAAAAATATAACCTAACTATATAAATAAAATAGATTATTTTACAGTTTTGAATTAAATTGTAGTATCTTTATCTATTCATTAAAATATAAATTTTCTTAGAAAAATGCCAAAAAAAATAAACCAAATTAAATTTTGATGTCTTGATTCCAAGTAAAACACTTTTATTGTCAAATAGTATATAAAAATATGATAAAAACAAGATTTATAATTTGTGTGCTATCAAATGGTTGTAAAAATGTGGTTTTTGAAAAATGCTTATTTTATCCAAAAAATGAATTTGTACATAAATAATCTTCTAAAAATTACATAATATGAATGTTAGTGTTATATAAAATTCAAAATTTGGTTAATAAAATTTTTAACTACTAGTTTATATCCGATAAAATTAAAATATTTTGATAATATTTCATTTTTTAGTGAAACTCGATATTGCGTATAACACAAACTATCAAGGAAGGTTGCTCTTGCGTGTAATGAAAGACAAGTAAATGCTTCATTTATTGCAGGCTTCCTTTGGTATTTCATATAAAATAAAATAAATATTGTTCGTTTATACATTGAACAAAATCTATACTCATGGTTTTGTGAAATGAATTCTATCAAAAGAACGTGAAATTGTATATAACACAAGCCATGTATAGTGTTGCATATACTCGAAGATAATACGATGATGCAAATAGTGCAAGATAATATTGGTGTATCATACAACATAATACATCATTGAAATTAAAAAGGAAACTATCTCATAAAATCTCGAGGTGTTACATATTACACCCCTCTAAATGAATTTTTCCCTCTAAATTCATAAAAGGCTTACTACTAGAAAGTTTCTTTCATGGAAACACACATCGTAAAATGGAAAAATAAAACTTTATTTTAGTATGTAATGTTAGAAACATAATGGTTACTCCGAGTAATACATCACTGGGTTTCCACATCGGAAAACATAGGTGGTAAGTGAAAACATGGATATTGAAGAAAAATGTTACACTAATTTTCTAATGGATAGTGATATAGAACAATGTTTGCAGAAAGTTAACAACTAGAAAGCCATATATTTGTGATGATTTATATAACCATCTGAATCCTTTAATAAGAAGGTACTAGGATAAGATGTTTGGGTTTCAAGATCCTTTCCCTAATGTTGAAAAAACTTTTATTATAATAAATACTAAGATGATTTTGCTACAATCTCACCATTTTCCATTCCTTAAACAATTTCTACTTTATATCTTATTTAAAGAAGTGAAGTTGTATTTTTCATTCATTATGTGTTAGCAGATCATGCGATAGAATGATATTTCATTCCATTTGTCTCAACAAAATTGATAGCACAAGTAATAAAATATGAATAAGTCCACCTGTAGTGACATAATATATTATTCTATAAAATATCAAATGAAATAAAACTTATATTATCCAAAAATGGATAACATTAGAATCCTTCAAAAAACAAAAAATATAAAACGTTAGAAATATGTGAAATAAATTGACATAACATTTATCTCCCATATCTCATGAGGTAGTTCTTTGTTGTCACATTCCAAACATGTGAATACCTTAATCAATTGTTCTCTAGAGACATTTTAATAACATGAATTATGTCAATATCAACTATTTCCACACACTTATAATACAAATAAATCTATATACTCAAACTGTGATATACATATGTCCTTGTGTGAGTCATGAGGTCATTAATACTATTGAAAATCTCTTTATCTCCTTATCCCTTCATTATGCACATATCTTGTGCTTTCTAAAAATATTTCAATTAGTTTTTTTATCGATAAAATATACATATGGAAAACCACAATGGACCAATACATAGATATTCCAATATTCCATAATACTATAAAAGGTAGTCAACAAGAACCTGAGCCTCAGCCCAGTTGGGGAGGACTCATTAAGTGCATCCAGGAGACCTGGGATCAAATCTAATTAGAGGCTAATTTCTGGTACTACAGCAGTACTATAGCAGGTACTGTAGTGGGACTGTGCAAAACTGTAGCAGGTACAGTAGCGGAAACTGTAGAAGGAACTGTTTGGAACTGTAGCAATTGGGAATATTCCCCCGTTTGGGCCTTCGGGCCACTAATTTGGTCCTCAAGTCCTTTAAGGCCCTTGGGCCACCCAGGCCTTCGAGTCTGTAAGGCCTTCAGGAAACCTCATGGCCTTTGGGAAATATTAAGTGTAGATGAAAACCAGACAACCTATAATGAAAAAGCATCAGATGGAGGAGGAGAAAATAGATTTCACCATAGCAGAAGCTAAATGGATTCCAATAATGAGAGTTTATGGAACCTACCATCGGGACATGCCTATGCATGCACAAGAAAGCCTAGTCAAACAGCCATGTGAAGCTAGATAGCTGATTTCACGATGAAGATGCTAGGGATGAGTAGCTCCAAGTAGTTATCCAGGGTTGTATGTAATGTTTGAAGCCTATGGGAAATGAATTCCTCTAAGGCCTATGGTCCATTTAATACTTACACCTACTGGACTTGTAAGGGTTCCACCAAACCCCTTGAAAGGTGGATTATCAAAATCAATAAAAAATTAAGGCCTTTGGGCCATTGGAGTAACAACACTATTTTGGAATCCCATTACATAATCAATTAATCCTTCCACTACATCATTTTCATACTCAAAATCACCAATAGTGATCGAAATGATTTTCCATTATATTTTTCTTCAATAGGTTATTGTCGTCGATCATCATAATTGATGCTTGGATTTGGGAATTGGTTAACATAATTCCCCATTTCCTTGCATTTATAGCAATGATGTGTTGGTGGTGCATTCTCTTTAGTCTTTTCTCAACTCACATCATTAGAACCATTTTTCCCTTTACATCATCACTCAACTACACAATGGACTTAATTTCCACTCATAAAACATTTTATAGTCCCATTAAGACAATCCCTACCATTATTCTTTCCACACATTGATCATAAGGAAAAAATCATCTTCTTTTCACAATTGTTTTTATATTTTCCCTTCAACTCGATCTTTCATTTCTTTTCCAAAACATGAGATTGATATGTAACTAAAACATCCATTTCTACCTTGATAAAACAATGAACAATTTCTTCATGTCTAATAAAGAATATTATATCTAATTCCCTTTGAATACATTATTTTAAGGCACTAATGAATCAATAAACATTAATTTCAGGTTGGATGATAAAGCTACAATAATACCATGCAAGTCTTGTAAACATTTCCTCATATGTACCAACTAATTCATCATCATTTTAAATAATCTTAGGGAACTCCTTTTCCATTGGTATTCAAATAATAAATGGTAAGTAATTATTGGAAAATATATTATTTAACTCTTCCCATTCCATGGATTCAATTCCATCTTGCTGCCATGTATTCTTGATTAGAGTCCACCACTGGTCAACTTTACCATCTAAACTATAAACTGCCAAAATGAATTTTTCATTTTTCAAACAGTGAAGGATGGAAAATATCTTTTCAATGGTACTGATCCATTTTTCAGTAACAAGTGGATCAAAAGACCCATTAAAAGATGGTGGATGTTTCCTCATGAAGGATTCAACAGAATGTTTTTCCCTTTTCTACTCATTTGGAAGTCTAGAATGATTCATCTCATGTGTAAGTATAGCAATAAGATTTTTCATTCCATATCCAATAACATTTTGTTGATCAGGAAGACAATCATTTCATTTCCTAGTGCATTGATCATTAACACAGTTCATTCGGCTTCTAGACATTTTCCCAAACCCAAAAATAATAGTTTGAGAGACAAAAATCATACTATAAAAACAACATAATTAGTGGGGATTACATTCAATCTGTAATATATTAGGTTTAATCCTAGTCTATTCATGATGGTTACCAAAATTTTAGGACTGTAACCTATAGTTAGGCTTACCCATATGGACATCCATAGATATACCTTATAAATATCACTAAGGATCTCCCAAAGTTTTGGCATCCTATTTTCATAAGTTTAACATGACATTCTCTATAAAACAAACCCTAACAACCCATGCTTGACATAAATGGCCATTACATTTCTTTTTTTGAATATGTAATATATTAAATAAATATATTCCCAAATACCATATTATTATAGTGTACTAGGAAAAATTAATCATAATATTGTTTCATTGAGAATTATCTTAAACATCTGCCATAAAGATATTTCATTTTTCTCCTACCAAAAGTTGATCTTTATATCCTGGGGAAAATAAAACATAAAAAGGTTGAGCTCAAAGTCACATTAAGGGTAAAAGTTGAGAACATAAAACAAATTTGAAACATAAGAATGTAAAACTATTAACATAAATTTTTAATATCAAAATAACGAGTCATGAAATAAATCTTGGTAGTACTTAAGGAATATAACATAAATGAACATTAACCATGATTAAATAACATTAGAATAAAACATGGAATATTGGAAAGCAAATAAGAACATAATATGATTTCCATTGTTTCCCAAGAATTTCTTCCAAGACCATCATAGTGGACAAAGTCCATTATTGAACTGGGTTTTCTTGTCATTCTATCCATGTATTATAGAACCAGATTTACTTGTCATTCCAGCCCTGTATTAATGAATTGGATTTACTTTTTGTTCCATTCATGTCTGTATCATGAGATATAAATCTTTACCCAATGAATTGGAGGGATATATTAGTCACACCCATCTCATAATTAAATCATTCTTACATATGCCACAAAAACATAAAACATTCATCATAGCATAACCCAAGAAATAAAATAGTTTTCTTAAACATCAATACAACATAACATAATCCATATAAAATATAATTCCATCATTAACACAACCAACTCATAGTAATAACAGAGATAGAAACATAACCATATTTAAGATTTTCATATTTGATGGAATCTTTTTTTGACAAAACACGTGAACTTAATTCTTGAGGAAGATATCCTTTCTTCTTCATAAAGGTTTTCTTTTCTCAAAATACCAATAAATTTTAAAAGAATAGAATTGAGTTGAAAATAAACATGAAATAGTGTACATGAATCATTATGTAAATAATAATTCATGAAATTGTAAAAAAATACATTCATGTCCTATAAGTTAAAAAAACATTCTCCATGTACTTTTGTTGGAAATGTCAAAAAGTACATTGTTTGGTAAAAAAAAAGATTCATAAAAGAAAAAAAGTGGTAAAAGTGACATTAAATATACATAGAATAATATTAAATATTTTATGAGAACATTTTTATAAAACATGGACATGGTTGATAAATATATACCTAGTAAATACTTACGTATAAACAATCTATGATAAAAATGAGATAGAAAAATTATCCCTTAATCTAGGTCAGATTTCTTTTATATGTGTTTTAAACTCCTATATATTTAGATTAAATATATTATTAACTTGTAAAATAATAGTGATAATATCTATGATATCATATACTATTCACTTATTACTTTATATTACCTATTTATTTATCAATTCCATGTTAAAGTACTGTTTTGGGTAGTAATCCTTTTATTTATCATACGTGTTTGGACTTTATATTATTGATATTATTATATATATTGTAATTTAATTACATAAATAATGAAAAAATATTATTTCTATATCATAAATACTTTTTGTTGAAATATATATAACAGATTGATAAATAAAATGGAATACATTGCTCATGGAGATGGTAGGTTGTACGTACGCATAAATATTGTTTTTGTTTCCTTATTAAATTGAATGGATGAAAGTAAATGACATATATATATACATAAATCTAGTAGAATTATTATTTCATATATTTAATGATTATTTATTCTATATACATTATAATCATTCATGAATGGTTAACATGGATAATGAATCACCTCGCGTCGTGGGTATGTTAAGTTGTACGTACGTAAGAGAGATGATATCATTCACTTAATGATTAAATGGTATGGAATTGGATGGTATATTAATTATAAATAATAATTATAATGTTTTATTTCTTAATTAAATACATTACAATAAACAGTATACCCATACAAATTATGTATTTTTTAACAAAAATTACACCACTGTATGAAGACGGTAAGCTGTACGTATGCATGCATGGTGATATTGTTATTCGTGGGATGGATAAATGGAGTTATAAGGTTGTAACAAAATTATAATAACATCTCATCAGGTATAAGATGATGTATTTATTACTTTATTATAGAAACAACGTAAGAAGAGGAAGTAGAAGAAGAAAATAATTTTTAAAGATATGATAAAATAATTACCTCTTTTTTGAGTATCTCCTTTCAATTTTCTCAAAAGGTCTCCCTAAGATGAATTTATTCCAAAAGTGTGTCATCTAGGAGGAAGGGAGTGGTTTTGGGATCTTATTTTAGTATAGTATGTATTATATCAAGCTCCTGAAATGTGTGAGCAATTGAGTATAGGTGGTGGTATTATACAAGAGAGAGGAGGGGCACTTTAAAAATGTATTTAAATATTAATTTATTTTAAATTGATTTTTGGTTTATAACGGTCCCAAACTCATTTATTTAGAGTATAAGATTACTATGAGTATAAATCATCTTAAAAAATTATACATATTTTTATATTATTTTAAACCTTATCATTTTGATTTATCCTTATTTAATCGATTTTATTTTATTTTTGGTAATACAATTCTAAATATTAAATGGTTATAAATATTTAATTTTGTGTTTTAATTTTTCTATAATTTTATTATTTGTGAAATTTTCTACCATATAATTTTCACTTTGTAATTTTAAAATTTGTTTATGATTTCTATATAATTTAATAATATATTATTTTTATAAAACATTAATTGTGTCAATTTTGGCACTATTAATTTATTCGACATTAAATAAAACACACACAAAAGATAAATTCAGAAAAAAAATTAATACACTACTCACATGATATAGTCACCTATAAAAATCTTGTATTAAATTAATTAGGTCATATGATATTTATTTTAATATATTCACAACCATTTATTTGATATTTCTATCAATAAAATAATTTCTACATCACTATTTTGTCATCATTAATGGTAATTATATACTATATAAAAATTATAAATAAATTCACATCATGTAGATAATTTTATTATATTTGAGGAGACTATTTATGTTCAATGTTTTTTCAGGTTTTCACTATATCAAAATTATTATACTTATAAGAGATAAAATAGTTACATGTTGTCACCTTCTTTTGTTTTAATTATAATTACATCACTTTCAAAGAAAAAAGTCCATTAAATGAATCAATTTAGACCCTTATGAGATATTGGTCGACTATAATTCATCCAATAATATTTTGGCGGGTGTTAGGGTAATTTTATTATCTTTATCATATTGTTTGTTACCCTAATTTAACCGATTTGTATATAATTATGCTAAATAAAAATTATCGTAGTTACTATTCATAATATCCAAAAAAATAAAAGTAAATTATTAAGATAATTTGGATAGAGGAATTATAAATATGGAATACATTATATAAAATTCAAAACATATATACTGCATTAATTAATTTAAAATTAATTCCCATTGTCAAAACAAGAAAGTGACTTTTTAAGAAGTAAAAACTCTCAAAATATTGACATGTGTTTATGTCCTATTTAAATGTGAAATTAATTACAATGACCAAAATTGTGTTAAAAGATTAAAATATAGTTCAATTATAATTTAAAACTAATTAAATATATAATCAATATATATAAATAAATTAGATGAAAATGTAGTTTTGAATTAAAATGCAGTACTTTTCACTATTCATTAAAATGTGAAATTTATCAGAAAAATACCAGAAATTAAACCAAATACTTTTTTGATGACCCACTTCTAAAGAATATGTTTATTTTTTCAAATATAATATATAAAAATGTTAAAAACAAGATGTAAAATTATTTCACTAGCAAAGGGCCGCAACCTGTATTTTTTGAAAAATACATCTTTGGTCCAAAAAATTGAAGTTCTTCTTATATCATGTTCTAGAAAATAAATAAGATGAATTTAAATGTTATATAAAATTAAAAATTTGGTTACTAATATGTATAAAAGCTAATTTATATCTTGTTAAATAATAACATTTTAATAATTTGTTGTTATTTACTGAAATTCGGTATTGCGTACCATGCAAGATTTCAAGGAAGGTCTCCCTTACGTGTAATGCTAGCCAAGCCAGTGTTTTGTTTAGTTAAATATTCCTTTTGTGTTTCGTGTCAAATAATACAATCATATTTCTTTTATCCAATGAAAAAAATCTATAATCAGTGTTTCATGGAATGAATTCTATCAAAATAACTTGAAATTTTGTATTACACTAGCCAAGTATAGTATTACGTATACTGTAACCTAATACAGTGTTGCGTATAGCGCTAGATAATATTGGTGTATCATACAATAGAATACATAAAAGAAATTAAAAAGAAACTATCTCATAAAATAATTGTGCGTTATAATTTTATAGTCATAGTTCATAATTTCTATATAATAAACCCATATAATAAATTGAGAACACATGTATTTAGTATCCATTATTTAAAAAATATTTCTAAATGGAACACAGTTTATTTTCTTGAAAAAACTCCATGAAATTCAATTTTAAATATCTTTTGTTCTTACCCAACCTTAAACCATGTTAAAAAATATTCCAAAAAACATGGGATGGGCATACAAATCCAAATTAAGGGACATAAATGGGAGAATAAATTAACCTGTTAGTTTATGAGTAAATTTAAGATTTTCCCATTTTTTAAAAATTATAATTGGGCTAAAAATTAACATTTTCATACAAAATTAATCACCTTTACTGCCTAATAATTTTGATAAAACGTTTTATAAGTAATACATAATGTATAATAATAATCATATATTTCTATTTTTAGTCATGAAAAACACGTTAATGTTTTAATAAAATATTAATTTCCACCATTTATAATATTCCTATAATTTCTTTTTCACATAATCTTATCATATTAACATTAAAAAAAATTTATATAAAAAACCATTAAAATACAAGATAAATCATTTATCTAACTTGATACATTATATATCATATCACTCTTCAAAATGGAATAACCAATACAATAGACTTCCATACCCAAAACATTAGAGTGATATCGTGGTCCAATCTATCCTTAGTTTATAATGGAATGACCCATCTTTAGTTTATAATGGAACTACCCATAATTTCTTTATAACAGAACCACCCATCATTATGAAAATTACCCAGATCCATAACATACTAATAGCACCTAAAACATTTAAATTCTTATCATTACACTCCTTACATTATTCGTTGTATCCATATGAAAACATTTACAGATATTGAAATATTCATTCCTTTTTAAAACACTTTTTGAAAATAAACAAAACATAGGTAATGATATATTTTCATTGAAGGAAATATGGAATATTAAAATGTAATTAAAATATAAAATATTGGTTATTGTGGGGAAAATATTCATTGTCATCCTATGTTTTAAAATAGAACCTTAATTTTATTTATTTTTCTGTAGAAATCCAAAAGTTATATACATTATACAGAAAAATTTATATTTTAGAATATTTTAAATGGAAGTAAAAAAAATAGACATAAATTTTTTTTATAATTCATTTATATCAATATAAATACATTCATTATTTAATTTTATATATAAGAGGATGGAATAAATAATATATGGAAGGGAAACATTAGGGGGTATTTTTAAAAGAATGACTCTTCCATTGAGTCTGACTCATCACATTAATTATTTACCATATGGGATAATAATATTATCTTAATTAATTGTTTGACTAAGAAAATTTCTTACTTTTATTATTCCCTTTATTTTATTTATTACCAAGTAATATTTAATTACTTAATCAACTATTTTCACATTGAATGTTTTGATGATATTCAGATCATTTGTCAAAAATATCTTCAGGAGGATGAATATGGTCAAAGAGGTCATCTTCAAATAAACCTCGGAATAATAATAATTAAATAATTATAATTTTTATACAAAAATTATACTTTTCAAACCAATCATGTAGTATGGTTATTAAAATAGAACTATATTACAATCAGAGAGATGTTAAGTCGTACATATGCATGAGTAATGTTTCAATTTCTCAATGATCATGATATAAAATAAGGTAATTATTATATTATATTTTAATAATTATAATTATTTCATAAATTATATATAATTTCATTAAATATACTTATATATATTATCTATGTGATGTGGTGATAAAAAATGAATTGTGTCGCTACGTCCTGGTTGTATTCCACAAGTACGCATGAATGATGATATCATATTTCAGTTAATGGAATGGTATGAAAATAAATGATATATTTTATTTTAATAAGAATAAATATTTCATGTATATCATATATATACATGAATTCTATCACCACAACCATCTATAATATAAGGTTATAGAAAATGAATTACATAGGTTCACGAGGCTGTCGTTCACTGTACACATGAATGATGGGTTTTTCCAATAAGATGAATGAATAGATGGATGTAGGACATGTAATAAACATAATAACATATCAGTATATATAATATAATTTTTTTATTATTTCATCCTGGTTTAGTAATATTTTAATGAGGTTTGAAAAGAAACAAAATGAAAATGTGTGGTTAAGAACTATATCACTTCCTCTGTCAACCAATTATGGTTCAAACTAAAGATTTTCAAGCTTGGATTTATGATCCAACAAATTCCTATAGTATTTGAGGAGGGATATAAGTAATTTTTTTGTTAGTGTGTGGAAGAAAAAAAATATATTTTTATGTGTAGATAAAATATAATAGGAGGTTCTCTTTTATAAGAGTTTGATGGGTCACTCTTTAAATTTATTTAAATATAAAATTAATGTAATTTTTTCATATTAAAAAGGATGAAAATTGATAATATTCATTGATAATGTAAAACCCCGACCCCAGTGACTCAGATTCGGTGCATTATTACATAACATTGGCATGATACAAGGAATCATGTCCCAAAAGACCGATCAGTTTAGTAGTATTGGAAGTACTATATACATTCATAAGTTTTACATTACATCATGAAATAAAAACATCAACAACATTCTATCCCCTTTTGAACACACTTATATCATTAGCCTATCCCTGCAGGTCAACCATAAAATACTTCTTCACATCCTGTGATAAATAAAACATAGAAAGTGGTGAGCTCACATGCTCAGTAAGGATAACAATATAGAATAAACATTCATAAATAAGCTTAAACATTTAAGGCAATGTATAAGACTAAAACAAAAGCATTTTTAACATAAAATTCAGCATAATACGGAAAATATAAAATGAAAAAATTCCATTTACTTATTAACATGGATATTCAACTAGTCTAATAGTCACATGAAATATAAATAGCTAATTACATAATGCCATACTTCATGACCACGTAATCAAGGCTTTGTGCCAGGACTAAAAATAAGATTTTGTCAAGGTCTTGTGCCAAGACACTAGTCTATCTCATTAGACCTACCTATTCATTGAGGAGCTATAGTTGGCTCCACTTTTCACTTACTATGTCCTGTAAATTTATCATATTAAAAGATTTAAACATAACATAAATATTTGTATTAAAACTAGCATACTAAATGTCAATACATTATCCATAAACCATGAATTGTGTAAAAACAACCAAAGTCAAACATATCACAATACCTTCAATAAAATATAGAAGATTGGTATCATAATAAATCAACTTTAAACATCTTTAAAATCCATCAAAGGATGTTGACATATATGAAATGAAAAATATTTGAAATAAATACTTTATTCAATTTTGAAATCATTTAATAGTCACATATTTATAAAAGAAAACATTTATTTTGAACATATTATTATAATATTGTATGGGAGGCTTCTACAATCATATAATGGCAGAAAAAAAAACCACACCCACCTTATAAGTAAAAAAACACGTTCTTACCTTAATTTTTTCGAAATGGTCATAAAGTACCATGTTTAGAAAATGACGGAAAGTTTCCTTTTAAACAATTTTATCAAAATTCAAACAAGGGTATAAATGAATTTGACCCATATTCTATTAAATAGTAAAAATGTTTTGAAATACAATATTATGATATATGGATGTGGGTGGTAATGAGGTCCCAGTGGATACTTATATGAAACAAATCTCGGATAATAAAGAGATTGTGAAATTAACCCTTACCTTGTACTTTTCCATGGTCGAGGGTATTCTAACATCCTGTATAATAGATAAATAATTTTTATTAAATTATAAAATAACTATATACATAAATATGATATCATATTTGATCCTATAATATTTCTTTTTTAATAATATTTTAGTAGTATCATCATTTTTTGTGTTAACTGATCTGTTTTCATTTATATGATCGGTTACATAAGCTATGTTTTTTAGGGATAGGATTTATTTTATTCAAATATAGAATTATATTAAGTTATTAAACATTATTTTTAATCAAAAAATGAAAATTACTTTTGAATGATTACGATGGGGAATGAATCTCATCACATTGGTAGAGACGGTAATATGTACGTACGCTTGAGTGACAATATCATTATATTGATGTTGAAATCATATGTAATTTGATGGTATGTCATATATACAGAATAATTAACATAATAAATTTATTATTTTCATCAGTTATACTCATTACTATACCCATCCAAATAATTAAGTGTTTAAATAAGATACTACACTACGACGTGGAGATGGTAAGTCGTACGTACGCGCGTATGGTGAATTTTTCATTCATATGATGGATAGAATAATGAATATGTCTATAAATTTTTTATAAAAACATCACAGTATATATAATATATTGGAGTTATTATTTTTTAATGGAAACAACAGAGAAAGAGGAAGTGGAAGAAGAAATGAACTTGAAAGAGGGTGGTGAAATTATTACCTCTTCTTTGAGTGTTTACTTTTCAGTTGATCAAAAGGGCTCCTTAGGTTGAAATTATGATCAAAGTAAGGAATCTAAGATTATTTTATGGTTGTTTGAAGGATATTTGGGTTTGGTCCAGCCAAATGGCTTTGGAGGTGTGAAATTAAGAGAAGGGGAAGTACCCTTTTATAAGAGAGGTGAGGGTCACTTTATCAAAACCTTGAAATATTATTTTATAATAAAATCATTTTCAGTTTATAATGGCCCAAAAATGTTTTATTTTGGAGGATAAGATGATTATGGGTTGAAAAAAGTTCAAATAATAGGTTTTAGATAGGTTTAGGTCACCATATTAACCTTGTATTTTATATTTAACTCTTAGTTAAATAGTTTGACGTTTACCATGTCTCTTTGTTTTTTTATATTATATGGTTAATAATAAAACTAGAACAAGCCAAAATAACGCCAATTAATTCATTATTAATATATATAACCTTATCTAAGTCATTTGTCCGATCCTTAGATTTTTAGGAATATTTTATCAATTAATAATGTAGTATTTGTTTTAAAAACTCAATTATATCAATTTTGACACTATTTAGTATTTGGTTTCTGTGAAAATCATAATAGAATGATTAATTATAAAAAAACTATTTTATCAACCCTAACTTGTCATATTAACATATAAAATTAGTTTAATTGATCAAAAGCCTCAAATTTCATTTACTTGGATATTTATAATATCAAATATATTAATATGTCATTAATAAGGTAATTATTGCATCATCATTGTGTCATAAATAAATTAAATTATTTAATGTATAAAAATTGTTAACAAAATACCATTATGTAGGAAATATTTTTATAATTCTAATTAATATTTAGAGTCAAATTTGTCTTTTGTATAATCCTATATTAAAAATTGTTTTGTTATTAAACTTTGAATTTAACACTTTTAACTCTTCTCTAAATAAAAAAATAATAAATTTCCTAATCTAATCCAAGTGGACCAAAAGGATCATATTTTATTCCTAAGGTTGTTTTTGGTCGAATTACACTTATACAATACAATTAGGACATGTCTTAGGGTAATTATAATATCACATTTTCCCTTAATTACCATATTTACTTTTAATCGTGGTAAATAAAAGATAAAAGTTACTATTCACCAAAAATTATTTTCATCGTATTGAACCACATTTTATTTAATAATGTCAACTGTGTCTATTAGATTTTTTAAATTCAACTCACAATAGCTGTAAAATTATGTTTTATTCAAATTTGTAAATTCTCCTAGAAGTTGTGTAAATGACGGTAAAAAGTTCAATAAAACATTATATATCAAAACATATTATCAAATGACCCCTAATGAATTACATTGAACATATATAGGTATTATGTATCTATTTTGACCTAAAATAAATTAAAATAAAAAAACTAATCATTTGAATAAAATGTGGGTTTAAAACAATGACGCATTGTTTTTTAGTATTCATTAAAAATTGAAAGTTCGCAGAAAAATACCAAAAATTCCCTCTAAGATAATTTTGATATTCTGAATCCAAAAATGAAGTCCATTTTGAAAATTAAAATTTATAAAATTTCAAAAAAGTGGGTATTTCTATTCATAATGGCTATTTTCAATGGTTGTGCTGTGTTAAAACTCCAAGTTGCGTATAGTGCAAGCTAATGCATTATTCAAAGGGAAATGTATCATGGAAGCTTAGGGTGTTACATTCTCCACTCCTTAAAATATTTTCATCCTCAAAATTTCTTGAATATTACTATGTAAATATATTTGGGTGGTTCTTCATCACTTGTTCATCAGGTTCCCATGTTGCCTCTTCCATCTTATGGTTTCTCCATAGAACATTCACAAGACGAGTCGTCTAGTTTCTCAGCACTTGTTCTCTGGTATCAAGAATCATGACAAGCTCTTCCCAATAAGATAGATTATGTTCTAGTTCAATTTCCTTATAGGTGAGTATATGCATTGGTTTAGGCATGTATTTTCTCAATAGTGATACATAAAACAAATCATGAATTTGGAGATACTTGGAGGAATTTTCAAATGATAAGCTACAACTCCAATTCGTACTAGAATTTTGAAAGGTCCTGTGTGTCTGGGACTCAATTTACCCTTCTTACGGAAATGTATAACACCCTTCAATGGAGATACCTTTAAGAAAACATGTTCTCCTACTTGAAATTCAAAATCCTTCCTTCGGTTATCGACATCGATCTTTTTCCTACTTCGGGATGGTTTGATGTGGATTTGGATAACCTTCACCTTTTCCATTTTTTCCTCATCAAGTTCTAGGTCTATGAGTTTTCTTTCACTAATATCATCCCAACAAGATCTTGTGCGACATCTCTTTTTGTATAACACTTCATATGGTGCTATCTGGATACTTGAATGGAAGCTATTATTATAGGAAAATTATACCGCAGGTAAATATTTATCCCACATACCTTGAAAGTCAAGTGACAAAGATCTCAAAATGTATTCTAAGATTTGAATAGTTCATTCTGATTGTCCATTGGTTTGAGGCTTGTAGGCAGTGCTCAAACAAAGTTCAGTATCCGGGTTCTTTTGATTACTCTTCCAAAATCCTGATGTAAAATGGGGATCACAATTAGAAACAATCTATAGGGGTACACCATGGAGTCTTACAACTTCATTAATATATAGTCTTTCCAGACTTTCAAGTGGTAAATCTTCTCTTATAGCAAGAAATAGTGTTGACTTTGTAATACAATCAGCAATGTCCTCTATTGCATCATTCCTTCTTGGAGTCTTAGGTATCCCCATGACAAAGTCCATCGTAATATTATCCCATTTCCACTCAGGTATGGGAAGAGGTTTCATGACTCCTCTAGGTTGTTGCCTTCCAGATTTTACTTGTTGACAAACCATAAATCTTAACACAAAATCAGCAATCTCCCTCTTTATTTTTTCCCACAAAAAATGTTCCTTCAAATGCCTATACATCATGGTGCTCCTGTGGTGTATAGAGAAATTTGAGCTATGACCATAATCCAAGCATTCCCTTTTTTTATTTGGTATGTTATAAATACAAATATATTCCCAAATTTCAAAATTCCATCTTCATATATGATGTCAAACAATCTCCCATCTTCACAGATTTAATTTTCTCTTGAAATTTCTCATCAAGAGTCTGAGAACTTTTTATCATTTCTAGTAAAGATGGTTTGGCAACCATTTGAAAATAATTTATGTTTCACCTTCCATGGTTATTCCCATATCCATATTTACTAGATCCATGTATATATGATCCTTTTCAACTCTCATCTTGTTCAAAAATCCATGATCCTTTTTTCTCAAATCATCTGCCACCTTATTTTCATTCCCTGGGAGGTATTGTATAGTGAAATCATAATATTTGAGTTGTTAAATCCATTGTACTTGCCTCATGTTGAGTTCTTTCTATGAGAAAATGTATTTCAAACTCTTATGATTAGAATAAATATCACATTTTTTCCCATAGAGATAGTGCATCCATATTTTCAGAGTAATGATTACAGCTGTTAACTTAAGATCATAATTCGGCTATTTTTTCTCATGAATATTTAGCTGTCATGATGCATAGTCAATAACTCTATCATTCTGCATAAGGACCCCACAAAGTCCTTTCTTTGAAAAATCACTATAAATAACAAACCCATCATTCCTTGATTGTAGATCAAGATATGATAATTGAATAATCTTCTCTTCGGTTCTTAAAAATATTCCTTACACTCTTTTTTCAAACAAATTTAACCCCTTTACGTGTGAGCTTGGTTAATGGGTTAGCCAACTGGGCAAAATTCTAGACGAAATATCAATAATAACCGGCTAAACCAATAGAACTACATACCTCAGTTATTCTTGTCGGTGCTAGGCGTTCTTTTATTTCCATGGTCATTGAAGGATTAACAGATATTCCATCCTTAGAGACAATATGGCCCTGAAAAAAATTCTCTTGAATCCATAATTCACTTTTGAAAAACATCCTATATAATTAAATTCTTCTACAGGTTTTTAGAATAGTGTGCTTGTGATTTTTAGGATCTTCATATATGTTTGACTATACCAGCATATCATCAATAAATACCACTGCAAAGTCATCAATATATTCCATGAAAACTATATTCATTAGATCCATGAAGACATAGGGTGCATAAGTCAATCCAAAAGGCATTACTATAAACTCGTAATGATCATACCTTATTGGAAAGGTTGTTGTCAGAATTTATCCTTTCTTCACACACAACTTAAGATATCCAGATCAGAGGTTAATCTTTGAAAAATATTGATCTCTATGAAGTTGGATGAATAAATCATCAGTGCGAGTTAGGAGATACTTGTTATTTATTTTTATAGAATTGATCTCTCTATAGTCGATGCACAACCTCATAGATCTGTCTTTTTTCATAACAAAAAGGATATGGTCTCCCCATAGAGGAAAACTAGGGTGAATAAATCCCTTATTAATAAATTACTATAGTTGTTTCTTTAGTTCCACTAATTCCACAATGTCCATTCTACAAGGGGTCTCTAATATGGGCCTTGAACCAGGAATTAAATCAATAGAAAAGTAAATTTCTCATTCTGGAGGATGTCTAGGTAAATCCTCTGGAAACACGTCAATATATTCTTGCACAATAGGTACATCCTCTGTTTAAACATTTTTTTCCTCACCTATAGTTATTTCATTCTCTTCATTTCCAATAATTTAATTTAGTAGAGCTACTGGGGGTGGATCTAGATAAGAATCAGGTGGTGACGTTTCTGCTCTAAAGATAATGTACTCCGTATCATCATCGAAAATTGTATCCACCTTCTTCTTACCATAAAATTTCACATCATTGTCAGAAATCCAATCCATTCTGAGGATTATATCAAAATAAATCATGTGTATGATGATTAGATCAGTAGATAAAGAACATTTATATGCCCTAATGGGAACTGATTCAGAAATATTTGTTGTGATGATACATCCCTTAGGTGTTTTTACTGAAAAATACATTGTTAAGTCAAATTGAAAAATATCTAATTTTCATAGAAAACTGGGATGATATGAAACACTGTGATGATCCCGAATCAAATAAAGCAATGGATAAACTTGAGGAAACCATTAAATTATCTGCAACCACGTCTTTTGAAGCTTCAACCTCAACAGTAGTGATCGCATAAGCTTGTCCTTGATCCCTTGGCCTTTTCTGAGGTATGTTCCCTTAGATCTTTGGACATTCCTTTTCATAATGCCCCTTTTCTCTAAAATTGTATCATTCAACATTTATAGACTCTTTCTTCCCCTTGCAATCACGAGCTTGGTGGCCTTTTACACCACACTTGTAACAGACTCTTATTCCCTTCAAGAAAGTACCAGTGTGTTTCTTCCCACATTTACCGCATAAAATATATTCACTTTTTCCCTACTTCCCCTTATTTCCATTTCTAGAGTGTTCATCAGATCTCGTTTTCTCATTCTTTACATTAAAGTCATAACAATTAGAGAATTCATTTTCTATCTTGATAGTGCATGAGACAATATCTTTGTACAATGAGAAGGATTTTGAGACTATGCTCGATGGAGAAATGGTTTTAACCCATAAAATAATCAATAAATATTACTCCTTGGGTTACATATATAATCTACTATATACCTTGCTAAATTTTTAATGTTAGCCTCATACTTTGTGACATTCTCATCCTCCTTTTTCGTAAAACTCAAAAATTAACTTTCCCTATCTGCTCGATGGTCACAAGGAAATTATTATTCAACGAAAAAATCTTTAAACTCCCAATATTCCATGTTAGATACTTATTCATATTCATTTTTGTTTTGGATTAATGACCACCATTGATCTACATCTCTCGTGAGGCGATAAACTACCATGACAACTTTTTCCCTTTCGCTACACCAAAAAGCATGAAATATTTTCCCTAAGGGATTTATCAATTGATCAGATATTAATGGATTTGTAAAACCATTGAATTTTGGTGGTTGTTGCCTCATGAAGTGGTCTAACATTGATCCTCCACATTGTGGATCAAGGTGATCCATACATGTAAGGATATTATTCATTACTTGAGTGAGTTGTCCCAGTATGGTGATAAGCTGATCAACACTAGTTGCATCACCAGCTCCACTATAATTATCTTGAGTAGGAGTTCAATCCCTAAATGGATTAACTGGGTTGATATGGTTTCCATTCCATCCACTATATGCCATTTCTAAACAATGGCATACACTATTTTAGTTTGTGAATCACAATACATATTTCCAAACTTGTAAAACAGCTAACATAAATTGAACAGGTTGTGGATATAATCCATAATCGTAAAAAACTTCTTTGGGGATTTATATAATCATAAACCCTTCATAATTGTTTGTAAATAAAATGATAATTATCCTAAGCATATCCCCCGAGATTTTCGTAACCAAGAGTGCAGCAAGGGCCATTGTCATGTACCAGTTCCCGTTCGTGTCTATCTCAAAGCATTGTTTTCGTGTTTTACCCCTAGGTACATCTGCGCCAGAGCTTCCTCTACCTACTCATATCTAGAAAGGGATGTATTTCTTGGAAAACTCACAAAATATCTACAGTACCAAAATTCTAGGATGTTCTTCTATACTAATCCTCCAAGTCTATCTTAGGGTAGCGTTCTCTAATTAGAGATTTTCTAAACATAGTTTCCAAGGATTTTACTAAACTTCCTCGGATACTAACTATAACACCCCGACCCCAGTTACCCAGAGTCGGTGCATTATTACATAACATTGGCATGATATATGGAATCATTTCCTGAAATACCGATCAATTTAGTACCCATGGAAGTACTAGATATATTCATAAGTTTTACATTACATCATGAAATAAATACATCAACAACATTGTTTCACCTTTTTAACACACTTATATCCTTATCCTATCCCTACAGGTCAACCATAAAATACTTCATCACACCTTGGAAAAAATAAGACCTATAAAGGGGTGATCTCAGATTAAAAGTAACGATAACAATATAGAAGAAACTTTAATAAATAAGCATAATCATTTTGGGAAATGTATAATACTAAAACAAAATCCTTTTAAACATAAACATCATCATAATATAGAAAATATAAAATCAAATAATTCCATTTTCTTATTCACATGGATATTCTACTAGTCAAATAATCACATGCAATATCAAATAGCCACTTTCATAATGATGGAATGCATAATGACATACTTCATAACCACATAGTTAAGGCCTTATGCCAAGACTACAAATAAGATTTTTTCAAGGCCTTGTGCCATGGCACTAGTTTGTCCATTGAGACCTAACGATGCATCGAGGAGGTATATCGGGCTCCACCCGTCACTTACTAAGTCTAATTCATTCCTCATATGAAAAGGTTTAAGCATAACATAAACATTCATATTAAAACTAGAATAAAAAATGTCATTACCTTATCTATAAACCGTGAATGGTGTAAAAATAACACATCGACAGCCAAACATATCACAAAACCTTCCATACAATATGGAATATTTGTATAATAATAAATCAACTTAAAACTAGTTTAAAATCCATAAAATGATGTTGACATAGATGAAATTAAAACTATTTTAAATAAATACCTCTTTCTATTTTGAAATCATTTAAAATTCACATTATTATAAAAGATAACATTTATTTTAAAAATATTATTATAAGCTTGTATGAGAATCCTCGATGATGATATAATGGCAGAAAATAGCCACACCTTCAATATAAGTTAAAAAAAGACATTCTATCCATAATTTTGTCGAAAAAGTCATAAATTACCTTGTTTGGAAAATGACAAAAATATTCATTCCAAACCATTTTATAAAATTTCAAACAAGATTATAAATGAAATTAACCCATATTCTAGTAAATAGTAAAAATGTTTTGAAATAGATTTTAAAGAAACATGGATATGGATGATAAAGAGGTCCTAGTAAATACTTACATAAAAACAAACTTCGGATAATAAAGATAATGTGAAATTAACCCTTACCTTGTAATTTTCCTTAGTAGAGGGTACGTTAACCTCCTGTATAACAGTTAAATCATTGTTATAAAATTACACTATAACTATATACAAAAATAAGATATCATATATGATCCTCTAATATTTCTTTGTTAATAGTATTTTAGTAGTATCATCGTTTCTAGTGTTAACTGATCTATTTTCCTTTATATACTCGGTTAAGTTAGCCATGTTTGTTATGGATAGGATGTATTTTATTCATATCCAGAGTGATATTATGTTCTTAAAAATTATTTTTAATCTTAAAATAAAAATTATTTTTGAATGATTACGATGGGTAATGAAACTCAACACGTCCATGGAGACGGTAATCCGTACGTACGCACGAGCGAAAATATCATTATATTGATGGTCAAATCGTATAAAATTGGAGGTTATATCAGATATAAAGTATCATTAACATGTTTTATTTATTATTCACATCAGTTATACTCATTATTATACCCATCCAAATAATGAAGTGTTTGAATAAGAAACTACACCACGACGTGGAGACGGTAAGTCGTATGTACGCACGTATGGTGACTTTTTCATTCATATGATGGATAGAAAAATGAATATGGTTGAAAAATTTTTATAATAAAATCACATTATATAGAATATACTAGATTTATTATTTTAGAATGGAAAAAACAAATATAGAGGAAGTGGAAGAAGAAAAGATCTAGAAAGATGGTGGTGAAATTATTACCTCTTCTTCGGGTGTTTTATCTTGATTTGATCAAAAGGGCTCTTAGGTTGGATTTATGATCAAATTAAAGACTCTAGGTAGATTTTAGGGAAGTTGGGAGGATATTTCGGCTGGGGTTGGCTGAGCCAAATGGCTTTGGAGGTGTGAAATTAAGATAAGGGGAATTACCTTTTATAAAAGAGGTGAGGGTCACTTTTGGAAAAATCTTGAAATATTATTTTATAATAAAATATTTTTCATTATATAATGGCTCCGAAAAGATTTATTTCGAGGAAAATTTGTGGATGGGTCGAAAACCTTTCAACCAATAGGTTTCACACTGGTTTATTTCTCCATATTAACCTTATCTTTTATATTTTAACTCCTAGTAAAATAGTTTAACATTTACCAGGTCTCTTGGTATTTTTTTTATTATATGGTTAATAAAATTACTATAACAAGACAAACAAACCCCAAGTGGTTCATTATTAATATAAAAACCCAATCTAAGTCCATTGGATAAACCTTTGATTTTTAGTAATATTAAATAAATTAATAATATAATATTCGTTTTAAAAACTCAATTATGTCAATTTTGAAAATATTTAGTATTTGGTTTTTGTGAAAATCATAATTGCATGATTAGTTAGAAAAAAATTATTTAATCAACCATAACATTTTATATTAACCTATAAAATTAGTTTAATTCATAAAATATCTCAAATTATATTTATTTGGATATTTATAATATCAAATATTTTAATATTTCATTAATAAGGTAATTATTGCATCATCATTGTGTCATAAATAAATTCAATTATTTAATTTCTAAAAATTATAAATAAAATACCATTATGTAGGAAATATTTTTATATTTATAATTAATATTTATATTCTAATTTATCTTATATATAACCCCATATTAAAAGTTTTAGTTATTAAACATTGAATTTAACACTTTTAACTCTTCATTAAAAAATTAATTATAAATGTCCTAATCTAATCCATGTGGACCAAAAGGAGGATATTTTATTCCTAAGGTTGTTTTTGGTCTAATTAAACTTATCCAATAGAATTAGGACATGTGTTAGGGTAATTATAATATCATTTTTACCCTTAATTACCCTATTTACTTTTAACCGTGGTAAATAAAAGTCAAGAGTTACTATTCAAAAAAAATTATTTTCATCTTATTGAACCACATTTTATTTACTAATGTCAACCCTGTCTCTTGGATTTTTGAAATTCAACTCACGGATGTGGTAAAATTATGTTTTATACAAATTTTTAAATGCTTCTAGAAGGTGGGTAAAAGATGGTAAAAAGTTCAATAAAATTTTATATATAAAAACTTATTTTAAAATGACTCCAATGAATTAAATTGAAAATATAGAGGTATTATGTATCTATTTTGACCGAAAATAAATGAAAATAAAATAACTAATTATTTAAATAAAAATTCGTTTTTAAACAATAACATAGTGTATTTCACAATTCATCAAAAATTAAATGTTCCCAGAAAAATACCAAAAATCACCCAAAGCTAATTTTGATATTATAAATCCAAAAATGGAGTCCATTTTGAAAATTAAAATTTATAAAATTTTAAAAAGTGGGTATTACTATTCATAATAGCTATTTTCATTGGTCATGGTGTGTTAAAACTCCATGTTCCGTACAATACCAGAAATTACATTATTCAAAGGGAAACGTACCATGGAAGCTTGGGGTATTATAGATAATATTAAGTTGTTTCTAAAAACTCTCATAAAATAAATAATATTAATGTTTATGTGATGTTTTAACCCTTATGTTTTTAGCCTCTTTTTAAACAGTTTTTTCAATTACCGCAGTACCAAAGATTTTACTCTTTAAGTGTTATGATTGTTATTATAAATAAAATATTAAATAATAAATATAAAATGGTCATTACATGAAACCATATCTAAATAAATTGTCCATAAATAATTTTTTTGTGTATTAAATCATTTAATAAAATATTATCTATTATAAAATAACAATAATTTAAATTTTGTATCAATTCTTTTAATTTCACTTTTAAAAGTGAAAGGAAACAGTGTATTTCAAATGTAATACATTATAAATTCTCTAATATGTTATTTTAATATTCAAAAATATAGTACTACAAAAATTAATTCAAAAATTATTTCTTTTAATATTTTCAATTTCATATATTATATTTTACTATTAGATGAATAAATACTTTATCTTCATTACGAGTTCATTTAATGTAATTATCTTATCACCAAAAAATATAAATAAATGAATAATAAATAAAAACTATTTATATTTAATATTAATAATTAAAACCAAAAATACCTTCTATTTATCCCCATGTTAAAAACATAAAATTTCTACAACAAATAATATAATATTTTTTACATTTTATTACATAATATATTTTAAAGCTAAAAATCATGTTCAAATGAAACAAAACGTCATATATTGAAATTTTGGACTATTAGGAATGAAATAAACACATCCAATAAAATTTATTCTTGTTTTTTTGGGACTTTCTAATCCTTATCGCATTATATTTACCCTTTACAAACATAGCTTACATTTACTATGGTAACAAGATTTACTATTATTATTATTCTATAATGACTGTAAATAAAAGAGAAATATTTACAAAATTAGGAAGAAATAATAACAAATATTGAATCTATTTTATATATTCAACATAAAAAGGTGACATTATTTAATTTAAAATTAAACTTGTAAACTGTGATGAAAAATAGTTTTTCAGAAGGAATATATTTTAGGTACACAATTAATTTTTATTCAAAATTCAAGTAAAAATTAAATCAAAAATAATATAATTTGATTATTGTAAATTAAAGGAAATAATTAAATTTAAAAAATAATCCAAAATATATTATTACTTTATAAATTCTTTAAAATAAAATGTAGTTTTCAAAAACATAAATAATTTTCACTATTCAATAGAAAATCGTACTTCATAGAAAATTCATAGAAATTAATCTTAGAATTACTTTCACATGCTAAATTCGAAAATTTAAATTATTTTAGAAGATAATTATATTATTTAAAAATTAAACTTTCAAATGAAACATTATAAGATAAGAACTTAATGGAACTATTTTAATTTTATTTAAAAATCACATTATGTTTTTTATAATGAATATAATTGTCTATATCTTGATTAATAGTAAATATGAAAATTATTTATTCTCCAATTCACTATCTTATTATAATATTAATTAGTGGCATTAATTTACCTTAATAAATAATTATTAATAGTTTCAATCAAACGGCATTCATTATACTAATAAGATAATATTATTTAAGTCATTAAACAGCATATAAATTTTATAAAAATAATTACCTAAAACTATAGAAAAAAACTATTACTATATCATTTAATATGATTTAAAATAATTATCTTATATAGTGTTATTATAATAAATTTATTCATTTATAATTCACATTTTATTATCATTTTATCAATTAATCATGCTTCTAAATAATCACAACATAATTTCTCCCAACAAGCTATTTATATCACACATATCTCATGGAGTCATATATCAATTCAATATATATTTAAATTGGGAATCTCGCATGTAATTATTTACTTATCACATTCCAAAATTCCAAATCATTTTTTCTATTTGTATTTCCTTTTTTACTTATATTTCCTTCAATTATGCTAGAATATCATAATTTATCATTCTTATCACAATTTTTCAAATTCCAGGTTATCACATTTATATAATTTTATTGATATCATGTAGATATATTATTTATTTTCACCATTATAATTTTATTATTTATTTTAAATGTGGTTTATAATACCACCACTACAACATTTTTCCTTAAACATGTCTTTTGAATCTGTTAGTAGAAAACATGCATCAAAAGACATAGACATTGATAACCAATTAAACAATGTGTTGGAGTTTTGATCATAACATTATATAAATCGAACCAAATTCAAAAATATTTTTTTTAGAATTAAAAAATCATTCAGATAAAATTTAAATAACTATACCAAGGGTTCGATCTAGTAATAATAGGATTAATGGTGGCCTATAATGAGTTTAAAATATGGTAAAATCATATTGGACCTTCCATTAAAAAATAGGATATATTATTAGATAAGGAAATCTACTTGACAAATTCCACTTTCATACGATATTTAACTTAAAGTCTAACATCTCTACAAAATTTGGTGTTCTGCATGGATGGATAATTAATTATTCCTTATATATAACATGGAGTAGGAAAATCTTGCATGATTAGATCAACTAGTATATTACCCCCTTATCTTCATTTGTGTAAACATGAATGTAATTTTTAATAAAATGACCCAATCTGTCTTTATAAATGTTTCATTGGAAAGAAGGGTATATGATACTTCTTTGGATTTCCATTTCATCATCATTTGGTTTCCTCCCATTCTATGAATTGTTAAACTCCTTGTGATCAAACGTGATGGAACATAATATCAAATATCAAGAATCAACTTATATATATTTAAATGAACAATTAAATTATAGGTCAATATATTGTTTTCTATAATCAATTATTCTAATTTGTTTTATTTGTTACTGGTATGATTCACTCTTATTCAGTGGATAATATTTAACGATTATCATTAAAAAAAACTTTTTCCATTTTATATATTTCATCATGTATGATATTTTTGTGGATCATATTTGTTGATAGATTCCACATGAACAAACCCATGAATCATTAAATATAACTCAAAGGATAATGATTAAATCATATAAATATTGGAAAAAATAAGTTTCTAGTGTGTTTTCTTGATTGGTTTATGATATGATGTTCAAATAAAGAACATGTTAATCAATGTAAACTAGTGAATCACATTATAAATCTATTTGAAATTTTATAGGTATACTTTTAAAACTAATATAACAATCTTGATTCAGATCATTAAAATAATCATTACGGAATTTTATATTTTCTTTATTGTGATGAAGAATTATCACTAATGAACTCCTCTGGTTTATCACAATGGTCATAATTATAAATTTCTTATATATTTTCTCCATTTTCTTATACTTAGTTGTTTGTTAAATCATGAAACCCTGACATTCTCTTATCCCATTACATTCAAATTATTTTAATATTCTTCTAAAATTAATTATTTAACAATTCTTTAGATGAATTCTTATGGCTCCTGCTATAATGTAGAAATCATTCCATATTTTACATCAAATTTTATTTGTAAAACACTACAATCAACGTTTTTCACCATTTTGGGTGAGTTAAGAATTTTTTTTATTTTTCCTTTTTCTCTTCCTATTCGTTATTTTTTCATCTTTTTTATTTTCTCTCTATTTCACCTTAATTAAATTCTTCTTTATCTGTTTCCTTCTCCTTCTCTAATTTTCATCACTTCTATTTTGTAAGATTTTTTTTCTCTCTATATTCTTCTCACTTATTCATAAAATTTATAAAAAAAATACGACAAAACTATTTTTATTTGAATGGACCAATTAGGAATAAAATACTACTTGATATAAACCCAAAATTATAAATCAAACTTCAATCAAAACATTGGTTTTTATAGGGATTTATTCAATCATAATCATAGAATAAATTATAGAATATCAATGTTTCTATGTCATTACCACCTCCCCTGAAAGGTACTAATCTAAGACTCTATGTGATAGAATAATGATAGTGATTCCAGAACACCACCTCTAATAAGATATGGGTTGGAGACAAGAAAAAATGACATAACATAAACACATAAAGGAGGAATTACCCTCTAAGAGAACATGATTAACAAGAGATAAGATTAACCCAAAAAAACTCATGCATAATATAAAAAAAACAAAACATGCATATAATGTCAGAGAAACTAAAAAATATATATAAGAAACTACAAGTACAAAATATAATTCCTCAGCAGTGACCTTGAATCCCAATCAACTGGTAAAAAATCTATTAGATTATAATGTCTATATTGATAACTTATTAGGTCTTATGGAACTAAAAACAATTTATATATTCATTGGGTGAGCATAAAAGGCATAATAAATAATATTATCCCTGAAGATACTCATAAAAAATAAATAAAGTATACTAAATCCCATTAAATAAACAAGTAATTCTAACTCATTACCTAAACATGTTTACTATGTTTTGAGCCCCACCATGTATCTCTCACCAATTATCACATACAAGTAATAAAATAATATCAATAATATATCATATAACGTATCCCACTACATATTATATGTTAGTTTTTTATGCCTGTAAAACATTTCATATACTATGTCATCTTTCATTAAAAGTAAGAATGCCTAAAAATTTAGGGATACTGTAACATGTCATGAACCAGGGGCATAAAATTGTCTCGTAATCACATCCACATCACCATGGGGTAACCATTTAGTTTATGAGATCCACCATAACCTATATATTATATATTATATATCAATCCATCATAGACCATGCACATAATTACTAAAATAATACTTAGGATACTGTATCCAAAGATACAGGTTTGATCACATTTTTTTTTCAAATATATCTCTCTATGAGTTTTTCATTAACTTTTCTTTTGAGTAAGTTTTTAATCCTCTTTAAACCAATCATGGGAAAAGAATATAAGATTCATGTGGATATCCTTTTTGGGGGGGGATGAATTAAATTTTACAGATGTATGTTTATTTGAATTTATGGAGTTCGTGTATAAATGGGTTAAATGACTCATGGGTTCTTAGTAAGTCGATATTATTTAAAAGTGGTCCAGGTTGACTATTTGAAAAATGGGTTGAAAACCCATCTGTTGAACATTTACAAGTTTTTTATGGGGATAAGACGTTGTGTTGTGTTTGGGTGTTTTAATAATATAATCTAAGATGATGGGTTTTTTAGAGTGTTCCATTAAAAAAATATATACACAATGTTTAACTATATTAAAATAAATCTAATTCCCTGACTAGTTATTTTAATGTATTTTGTGCATCTTAGTTTTCATTATATCTCATTGAAACCTTCTACTTTGACCCTAGGGACCCTTCCAAGTGATTTTAGAGTTCCAACCTTCCTATCAGGCATCCTGATAATGCCTTTGATACTAGGTTAGTAGTTTTAGTCCTGTTTTTCCCTTTTATTCCTTTTTTCTTCCACTATGGTAGTGATATACATTGACCTTGTGTATTTCCGGGTTTTATCATGATTAGTTTTGAACTAGGATTCTCTTGGAGGTCTTCTTCACCTTCTTCCTCACACATGTTTTTCATTTGAAGCATTATAGATTCGTAAGTTAAATTAAGGGGTTGAAATCATAACCATATGGTTTTATAGATGCTGAGTTTACATAATGTTATGATTGTTCCATTGTAGCATGATCCAAAAGTAGTTTTTAAATAATGAATGGTAGTATTCCTAGATGTCATTTGGTTTGAATTTGATCCTGACATGGCTTATAGCTACCTGTTCGGTGAGCAGACTGTGAATGTAATTGAATTAGATAATGGTTCAAACTATGTTTATCATGAAATGAGACCTTATATTATTTATTGACATAGAATAGCTATGTTATGGATTATTTCTTATTTAATTTTTTTAATAAAATGATATTTAATTAAATGTGGTAGATAAAAAATGGTAATTTTTATAATTAACTATTAATATTTATGATTTGATATTGTGATATACATGTTCTATTACAAGACATGTGTTCCATGCAGAAATGATTATATATCAGTCTTGGCCCTACCACATGCACACTTATATGTTTTAATGGTGATATTGAGTAGGATCATCCTTGTCCCATGTTTTAATGCTTATAGAGAGTGGGATCTACCCATTCCCATATTGTAATGCATATTGGGATTTGACCTATATACTATAATTATTATTGGGATTTAACCAGGATTGTTGTGACTATACCGTGTTTATATGGTGGTGGTTGGTAGGGTCCTGAGACAAGCTCTTATATATTTAATCATGGCACCGAAGTAGGACATTTTACGATGCTTATGTGGTTGTGGATGGCATTGTTTTATGAAATGCTCATAGATATTATACCAAGGATTCAAAAATGGTTGTTGTTGTATTTAATTAATTGTTGAATTAATTAATACACCTACTTATCACATTATTGCGTACACTTCTAACCATACTGGTTAATTTAGACATCGTAGAGTCTACTTACTAAGTTATAATCACACTATATTTGGTCTGTTGTTTGGTACCTGAAAAGATTACGTGGGTGTTGGTTTGGAAGAGGGAAAAGGCCCTTATTATTTACTTCCTTATTATAAGATGGAGTTCATTTTGAATATGAAACCGGTGTGGGGATCAGGATCATAGAAATTTGACTAATTACTTTAGTCATCTTTTCATTTTCTTGTTCTATGTCTAAAAAGAAATTTAAATATATTCAATCATGTAATTACATCATTTATTTATTATTTATTTGATTATTCAATTAGATATTATTATTGGTTTCATATATTTATATAATAAGATTTATTTCATTTATATTGTTTTTTTATACTACTATGAAACTTCATACATGTGGGTGTAATCTCCCCATAATATATTTCAATCCCATGAAACTTGTCAGCAGCCTATGGCATATGGGAAGGCATAAGTTAGGACTTGTTACCAACCCTTTTTAGCTACATGAGAGGGTGATGGATCAAGGGATGTTATAGAGTGGTATAAAAGGATAATGTTTCCTTTTCTTATACTTTACTATTTGGGAAATGTATAAAGGCCAGAAATTTTTTTTAAAACATGGTAATGAACAATTAAATTTATGTAGATAACCCTATGTGGGGAAAAATTCAAGTACCCATGGATATGATTTCTATTTGTGTTTTCTTCTTGTTACATATGTTGTAATTTCACCATAGGTGTTTCACATGTTTTGTGAGGTTATTGTTTTACGATGTTACTATTCCTTGAGATCTGTACCGATGGATATGTATGGAATGACATGAGAATACATGAAATATAATAGGAACATATGGATATATTGACATGAATTGTTTATGATAGGGGAATATCTATTTTTTCATATGATATATACTTTCCTATCAAATAATGATATAAAATTTTTATTTTAAAGGATAAATTAAATGAATTGATGTTTCATTCTAAAAAACATGTAATGATTTTTTTGAGATAACATGAGTCAATGATTATCTATTATTGTCACCTGTTTGGGTTAACCTTATTTCTATCCAATTCTCTAAGTTGTTAATTTTTCATTTATAGAAAATCCTTCCTCATTGTCATCTACATGAGTGTTAGGGGAGTGGAAATCAACATGCTCAGAACGTTTCTAAACAAGATCTTTTTTTTCATAAGTATCATATAGATGTACATATTTGTGACTACTTCATAAGGATTATTTGATCCATGGAATGGGATATTGTGTTTAACATTCCTTCTATGTCTTAGCTAAAAAGATAATTTCAATTATAGAACTCACCAATTTTTATTGGGGAATGAGGACTCTAGGAAGACATGTTATGAATAGAGTTAATTCATATGATCCTTGATCATATTGAGACACTCTTGGATTGTTGGGTGTTTCATGATGTATATGTTCATTATGGTCCATACAAGCATTATTGGGATATTCTCAAGGAAGAATAGTAACATGATGAGATATCTTAGAAGGATGTAAAAATGATGTTCTTGAGCCATTTATATCCCAATATGTGGAAGGATAAAAAATATCATGACATTATACATCTGACATAAGAGGTATTGTTAATTTTGATCTGTGTTATACATTTCAGTGACCTATAGTGAATTTTACCAGCATTGGTCGCTGATGAGATCTATAAGAAAATACATTTTAAGGATGGTCTTCTCAATGAGATCAGGTTTAGGTAAATGTTTTTCATGTGATAATCATTGAGTAATTGGTTAACTAGGCACTCGTCGTGGAAGTTAATCTAAGATAGTCCTCATGCATTGGACATGTTGTTACAGTAGAACAATCTAGGAAAACTTATTTGAGTGGTAGGAAGAACCTTTATCATAGTTATTTCAAAGGTATTTAGGGAATGATTAATCAAGGAAGTGGAAATCTATCTCAAGACCATATCCCATTCTAGTGCTATTATTGTGTAAATTTTACCCACATGTTCAATCAGTATCCTTACTCCATTATAAGGTGTCATATTTGTGGGAAAATGGGTCATATTCATAGGTTATGTGTGAACTTTCCATATAAAAACAAGTGGTATGGGATTAGGACTAGCATCAGAGATGGGAAGGGGCACATAAACCCCTCAGCAGGCTATTTTATAGAGTTCTACTTGCTATTCAAGATGAGGAAGGGGGATGTGGTACACCAGTGAATGACCAGAAATACTAGGAAATGGAAATATCTTCAGGTAGTCTTATTGGAGTCCAAGGAAAAGGGAAAAGTAAACAACACATTATATAGACTACACTATGTAAAGACCTAAACTTTTTATTAATATTTGTTTCCTAAATTTTTTGGGTTATTTTATTTTTATACTCAGTAAAACTATATTCATTAATTAATGAAGTGAGTATAAATAAATGCGGTTGTTGGGTTTCGACTGTTATATGACCATTGGTCAATATGGCCATTGGAAGATAAAATATTAATGTTACAATTTTTGTTTATAAATACAAGTGATCCTGGTTAATTAATACAGAAAGAAGATTTGATGGCCCCATCCAGTAGTCTCGGGCCGATCGAAGCCCATATGACAAAACTTGGGAAGGAGTTAGCACCACTGGGCTTTTCTCTGGACCAAACCCAAGCCGAACTTCATTGTGTGAAGCTGGAACAGAATCTCCTTTGCGAGAAGTTCAAGCTAATAGAAATCACCACTCATGAAATTTTGGCCAAGACGCCCCAAGATTCTATCACCTTAGCACACCTTACACTTAGGTCATATGTTGGTGTTGAAAGGTGCTATGTAATGAGTCCTTAGCTACTTTATTTAATCCATTGATATAATTAAAAATTGTGATTTCTTCTTATGGGGATGTTTATGAATTTTTAAATGTCCGGATAAATATAGGATTAATATTATTGATGTTTAGAAAAAAAAATATTTTAAAATATTTATGTAAACCTTAAATAATTAATAGTGTAATGATTTTCAAAAATGGCCTTCTATAGTTGTGTTCAGTAAGAAATTTAGATTCTAATAAGATCAACATAATTTTTAGTGAATAGTAAATTACAAATAGTGATTTTACGCTTATGATTAGTAATGTGACCAAATTTATTAAGTAACCTCAAATAATAAAGTATTGATATAATTTAGGCACCTTGATTAAGTAATGTGATTCAATAAAATAGGTAAATAACTATTTCAGAAATTAGTATTCAAGTATTAGTTTTTTTGGTGAATAGTGTTTTTTTATTAAAAACTAAATTAAAAATATTTAGAAAATTATTTTTATAAAATGGATTTCATTTTTTGAATTCGGGGCTTTGATATAAGGTTAAGGTGATTTTTGGGGATTTTTCTGAAAAAAATGAATTTTTGGTGAATAGTGAAAATACAGTTTTAAGTTTCGAGTGTTTAATGACATCATTAAGGATGTAATAATTATATAATAATTATGATCGACTTAGTAATAGTAATATATGGTATGAGGTATCCCATGTTTCCAATACCATGGGAAAATACCATGGGCAAGCCTATAGTTTTTTCAATACCACCGATGAGGTGTCCCTTGGCAATTAATGATTTGTTCCCTCACTTTACCTATAAATACCAAGACTTTCCCCCATCCATTTCATTATAAAATCATCTTAAATGAATTTCTGGTCTCTTTACCTCCCATTTAGTCCTCCCAAGGTTCCCTTAATCCTCCCAAGTTCCCGACCTTCAAGCATTCGAAGTTACTCTTCAAGGTATGGGATCCTTTCACCCTCTTCTTTTAAGTCATGACTTCCTTTATGTTGTGTCTTCTAATTTCCATCTCTTTATGTTGAGGGTATGTTCTTATATGTTATCACTTTTGTACGTATAATTTATAATTGTTTTGAGACCCTTTCCTCTCTCATAAATTTGTTTTCTGAATTTTTATGTGACGTTATTAGGCTGCCGAATTTCTCATAAAAGAAATCACGTCTTCTATTTCCTTTTATGTTTCCTTTTCTTTTGGTATTTCATTCAAATATCAATACCATGATCTTCTTCAATACCCATACTTTATTATGAATTATTTTTGAGTGGGTTACCCTTTTCCCCTCTCTTTTAAATGTTTTCCACAACCATGTTATAGAGATGTTATGCTACAGAAATTTCGTCTCAAAATTTCTATATATTTCTCTCAAGAAATTCTATTGTTTATTTATGAGAATACCTAGACATGTTTCGTTTCTATGTGTGTTCATAAATATATAAAAATGATATATTTTATACTATAATTTACATACATATAACCCTCACTCCCTTTCCATGGGTTATAAATAACATAATGATCTTATTTTTAAAAACGTTTAAAACATCACGATTATGATATGAAACCCATTTCTTTCATTCTCTATGGGTTATTTATGAAATTTTTTATTATTATATATTTGAATCACGTTAATGTAAATACATTTTAAGGGTGCACCCGGATAGCACTCTAATGCATTGGATAAATAATTAATCTCTAGAGTTTACAAGTTTTACGATACTTTGGTGAATAACCTTGGTAATTTTTATGACACCTTGGGGATGGACCTTGGTGATATATTCATGAATGTATAAATGAAATTTTTATGTATAATATTCAATTAATGATTCAAGTTCTTTTCATTATAATATTCATATTCTTTAATTTCTCTTGTCTTAATTTTTTATTCATGTTCGTATTGATATCACAAGTAAACTGATTCCCTTGTTTACCCTTACTAGGCCTTCTGCTCACCCTTTCCTTTGAATGTATTTCTCTAGATTATGAGATGCAGTATTTTTACATAGGATGAACTTATGATGAAGCCTTAAAAGTGGATTAGAAGAATTTTTTATGTCGTTTTTATATTTTATTGTTCTTGATTTCCAAGACAGAAAACTTTAAAGATTCTCTGTATGTAAAATGTAATGAAAAGTTTCTTTTAAAAATGTGGGATACCATATTTGGTATAAAAGGATAGTTTGGTTATTTATGGAAATTAGGATATGAAAACATTAGGAAGAATCCTTTAGAAAAGTTTAAATATAGGAAATCTTTCTGGTATTTTGGTGAGTATTGAGTAAGTGTTTTATCAAACGAATACATCCCTGTCTCGACACGAGTAGGTAGAGACGGCTCTGGCCCAGAGGTACCTAGGAGTGAAAACTCCGACAAGGAGTTTCGGGCCTGACCTAGGGTATCCTGGTACTTGAAAATGGGCCTTTCTTCACTCTTGGTTACGACACTCCCAGGGGATATGTTTGGTTAATCGCAATTTTTTTAATAATCATTATGATAGAATTATACCGAAATGTAACTGTTTAAGCCTGAAATTTTAAGACATAAAATTCTTTATAGTTAAATGTTTCGTAAATGAAATAAGTTTCTCGCTAAGGTTTTACTCTTTTAGAAAATGGCTAGAAATATGAGGAACAGTGCAAATGGTGACCGTAATGGACTATGCACCGACGGCCCTCCGATGGAAGCTGGAATGGAAACATTTATGCAAATGATGAAACAAATGACTCAAGTTATGGGAAACAACTTGAACAAGCTGAGATACCGATCTCACCGCGAAGGTAAAAACATTCTGTTGGGTCCTAAATGCGTCAAAAACCACCAAACATTAGTGGATTGACTGAACCATTGATTGTTGAGCAGTGGATCATCTCCATCAGGAAGATCTTTTCTGTGCTCCAATGTTCAGAGAAATAGAAGGTCACCCTAGTTGTTTATCGCTTAGGAGGAGAAGCTGATCAGTGGTGGGAACTGATAAAAACCATGAGGCTGAGAATAGAGGTCGAAGCTATGGAGTGGGAAGAGTTCAGAGGGATATTTTTTAGTAAGTATTTCCCTCGTTCCATGAGAACAAGGATGGAGAAGGTGTTTCTTGAACTAAATAAGAAGTAGAATGAATCTATCGGAAGCTATGAGTTAAACTTCAACTGACTTTCATGATATACCTCTAGCTTTTTCATGGATCCAAATGGTAAGGTTAATGGATTATTCAGTGGACTATGACCTCATCTGTGGAATAATCTAGCCAATTGAGACTATGAAAGAATTCAGGAGATCATGCGGAGTGTGATGAAAGTTGAGATGGAGGTTGGTGAGACACAATGGTCTTGTAAATCAAATGACATGAAGAGATCGATGGAGTCCAGCTTGGGGAGGACTTTTGATCAGGGAATAGGAGTCAAGAAAGTGAAATATCCCATGTGTAATAAATGTGGGAAGAAGAATTTGTGGAACTTCCTGATCGGGAGCAGGAAATTCTATAAGTGTGGAAGAGATGGACATATTGCGAGGAATTCTCATAGTGAGGTGAAACCTCAACATATAAACACAATTGATAAGGGGAAGATGGTGTAGGCCCTACCATATGTCTAGTTCTTTAAGTGTGGAAAACGTGGGAACTTTTCCAATCACTTTCCAAATCTGAGGGTAGTGGAGGGGAACCACCATCAGCCTCAGTAAAGGCCAGTGGATCAAGGTCTGATTTTTCTATCACAACAGCTGATGTTGATGTTCTGAATGATATGGTAGCAAGTACTCTTGTTGTTCTCTAAAATCTAGCAAGTAATTTTATTGATTCTGGTTCTACAGATTCCTTTATTTACTCCATGTTTGAAAAGAATTTACAATCAACCCATGATTTTCTAAAAGTAGAGTTATCAGTCAAGACTCTTGGTTGGATTATCCAAGAATCATAAGTGATTAAAAAATCTAGTATTTACTTTAGTGAGCATAATATTATCTCAAATATATTATTCATTCCCATGCTGGAATTCCAAATTATACTAGGGATGGACTGGCTCTCAAAGTATAATACTATGATCAAATGTAGAAGCAAGGAAATCTCAGTAGTCTTGAATGGAAAATCTACAGTTATTTTTTAAGGAGAGATATCTCAACCGGATCTTTGTCTAGAAGAATCTCCTATATATTTTTTATGGAATTGATCAGTGAAGAAGAAGAAGGAAGTTAGAGTTTGAGGATAGAAAATGTCCCCATCATCCATGAATATGTTGATGTATTTCCGAAGGAGTTTCCTGGAGATCCCCCAGAAATAGAAGTAGAGTTCTCCATTGAACTCGTAAAAGGATCTCATCTGATATCAAAGAACCCATATAGAATGGAAAATGTGGATATGGAGGAATTAAATAAAAAAATCCAAGATATTTTGTATAAGGGTTTTATCTGACCAAGTGTGTCTCCTTGAGGAGCACATGTTCTCTTTGTGAAGAAGAAGGATGTATCGATGTGGCTATGCATTGATTATAGATAACTGAACAGGGTCACAGTAAAGAACAAATACCCTCTTCCAAGAATAGATTACTTATTTGACCAACTTTGTGGGATAAATTCTTCTCTATGATTGATCTTTGATCTGGTTATCATCAATTGAGGGTGAAGAAAGAAGATATTCCAAAAACCACCATCTGATCAATATATGGGCATTACGAGTTTGTTTTTATGCCCTTCGGACTGAAAAATGCACCTTCAATTTTTATGGATTTGATGAATAGAGTATTTAAGGACTACCTTGATAACTTTGTGGTAGTTTTTATTGATGATATTCTCATATATTCCAAAAGTTGTGAGGAGCATGAGGATCATCTAAGGGATATTTTTCATAGAAGGAGAGGCTTTTTGGGAAGTTCATCAAATGTGAATTTTGGTTACAATAAGTTGCTTTCTTGGGGCACATTGTAACCAATGAAGGAATCATAGTTGACACTATAAAGTCAAAAGTTGTAGAGGTATGGCCTCAACCTACAACAATAACTGAGATTCAACGTTTCCTTGGATTAGCAGGATATTATAGGAGGTTTTTGAAAAACTTTTCATGACTTTAAAAACCATTAACCAAGTTAACTAGAAATGGGGTCAAGTTCATATGGACAATGGAGTGTGAGGAAAGTCTCTAAGAGCTGAAGAATATATTGGTTACTGCACCTGTGTTACCTCTTCCATCAAGTGTAGAAGGATTTATTATTTTTACTGACACGTCTATAAAATGTCTTGGGTGCATCCTTGTGAAAAATGACAAGGTCATTTCTTACGCATTTCGACAGTTGAAGACTCATGATCAGAATTATCCTATACATGATCTGGAGTTGGATGCGGTCATTTTTTCTTTGTAGATATGGAGGCACTATCTTTATGGGGAGAAATGTGATATATACCCAGACTATCAAAGTTTGAAGTATATTTTCACAAAAAAGGAATTGAACATGAGACAAAGGAGATGGTTGGAACTTCTTAAAGACTATGATTGTTCAATTCATTATCATCATGTAAGAGAAAAAAAATGTCATTGATGCATTAAGCAGGAAAGACCCAGTTGTCCTTTCCATGATGAGAATTCAAAGAGATCCTTTGATCAATGGCCTAGTAAAGCTGGACATGGGAATTATAAGGGAAGGGATATCATCAACCCTAACCCAAATGATTTCTCAACTATCATTACTAAAGAAGATCAAGAAAGCTCAGAAAGAATATCCTTTATTACAGAAGAAGTTTGAGGATATAAATTATGGGAAGTTTCATGAGTTAAATATTGATCAAGAAGGTGTATTGAAATTTTTTACAAGACTATGTGTTCCATCTATTCCATAAATAAAGAAGGAGCTGATGGATGATGCTCATAGACCTACTTTCTCTATACATCCTAGAAGCACAAAAATGTAAAGAGACCTTCAATATCATTATTGGTGGGATAATATGAAAAGGGAGATTGGATAATACACTTCAACGTGCCTAGTATTTCAGCAAGTGACGGAAGAGCGACAACTTCCTAAAGGGTTATTGCAACCACTACCCATACCAGCATGGAAGTGGGACAATATCACTATGGAATTCGTCACTGGTCTTCTGAGAACATCCAAAGGAAACCCAACTATATGGGTTATTGTGGACCATCTCACCAATATTTCCCATTTTATCTCCATTCGGGAAAATTTCTCTCTTGATAAAACTTCTAGGATTCACATGAAGGAAGTGGTAAGGATGCATGGAGTTCCACTTTCTATCATATCTGATCGTGATCCAAGGTTCACATCAAAATTCTGGAGAAGTCTTCAACATTCTTTGAGCACTTAATTGAATTTCATTATAGCCTATCACCCCCAAACTGATTGCCAAACTGAAAAGACTATTCAAACACTTGAGGACATGATGAGAACACTCTCAAGGGAATTTAAGGGTGGATGGGATCAACATCTCCCTTTAGTTGAGTTCTCTTACAACAACATCTTCCAATCGAGCATTCAAATGGCACCCTATGAAGCTTTATATTTGAAACGATGTAGAACTCCTACTTTTTGGGATGAAGCTGGTGAGGGAAAGCTTCTTGGGCCTAATCTTGTGCAAGAGATGACAGAAAAGTCATCACCATCCATCAACACATTAAGGCTACTCAAAGTCAGAAAAATATCTATGTCTACAACTATCGAAGAGACTTGGAGTTTGATATCAGTGTCAATGTATTTCTTCGAATTTCTCCTTGGAAGAGAATCACGAGGTTTGGGATGAAATGGATGCTCAACCCTAGGTACATTGGCCCCTATGAAATCCTTGATCATATGGGAGCAGTGGCCTATCGGCTTTCACTTCCTCCAAATCTAGCACAAGTTCATAATGTCTCCAACTTATCCCTCTTGAGGAAGTACATACCTAACCTGTCACATGTACTAAACCCACAGGTGGTACAACTAAAACATGACCTCTCTTATGAGGAGCAGCCGGTGGAGCTCATGGATCGTAGAGACAGGGTTCTACGCAATAATACTATCCACCTTGTTAAAGTGTTGTGGAGGAACCAAAAATATAAAGAATCCACACCTGAACCAGAGGAATCTATGAGGCAGAAGTACCCACACATTTTCTCTTCTGAGGGAACGAGTTAAAATTTTCAAGGATGAAATTTCTTAAGGGGGGAAAATGTAACGACCTGAACTTTTTATTAATATTTATTTCCTAAAGTTTGTGTGTTATTTTATTTTTATACTCAACAAAACTATATTCTTTAATTAATGAAGTGAGTATAATTAAATGAGACTGTTGGGTTTTGACTTTTATATGACCGTTGGTCAATATGACCATTGAAAGCTATACTCTTAACGTTACAATTTTTTTGGTTATAAATACAAGTGATCTTGGTTGATTAATACAGAAAGAAGATTTGATGGCCCCATCTAGTAGTCTCGGGATGATCAAATCCCATCTGATGGAACTTGGGAAGGAGGTAGCACCACTACACTTTTCTCTGGACCAAACCCAAGATGAACCTCATCGTGTGAAGCTAGAATGGAATCGCCTTCGTGAGAAGTTCAAGCTGATAGAAATCACCACTCGGTCAATATTGGTCGAGCCGCCCCAATATTCTATCACCTTAGCACACCTTACACTTAGGTCCCACACTGTTGTTATAAGGGGATATGTAACGAGACCTTATCTGCATTATGTAATCCTTTGATATAAATAAATATTGTGATTTCTTCTTATGGTGAATTTTGTGAATTTTTAAATGTCCTAATAAATATAGGATGTATATTATTGATGTTTAGAAAAAAAAAGTATATTTTAAAATATTTATGTAAACCTTAAGTAATCAATAATGTGTAAATATTTTCAAAAAATGGTCTTCTACAGTTGTGTTCAGAAAGAAATTTAGAGTCTAATAAGATCAACATAATTTTTGGTGAATAGTAAATTATGAATAGTTATTTTATGCTTATGATTAGTAATGTGACCAAATAGATTAAGTAACCTCACTTAAGAAAGTATTGATATAATTTAGGCACCTTGATTAAGTAATTTGATTCAATAAAATAGGTAAATAACTATTTCAGAAATTATTAGTCAAGTATTCGTTTTTTCAGGTGAATAGTGTTTTTTTAATTTAAAATTAAATTAAAAATATTTAGAAAATTATTTTTAAAAAATGGAGTTTTATTTTTAATTAAGATCACTGATATTAGGGTATGTTGATTTTTGGGGATTTTTCTGAAAAAAAAATGATTTTTTGATGAATAGTGAAAATACAGTTTTTAGTTTCTTGTATTTAATGACATCATTATGGTTATAATAATTATTTAATAATTCTATTCTAATTATGAATAGTAATATAAGGTATGATGTGTCCCAAGTGGACAATACCATGGGCCAATACCATGGGCAAGCCCATGGTTTTTCCAATACCACTGATGAGGTGTCCCTTGGCAATTAAGGATTTGTTCCCTCAATTCCCCTATATATACCAAGACTTTTTCTCATACATTTCATTCCAAAATACTCCTCAACGATGTTCTGGTCTCTTTACCTCCCAAGGAGTCCTCCCAAGGTTCACTCAAGCCTCCCGAGGTCCCGACCTTCAATCTTTCGAAGTAACTCTTCAAGGTATGGGATCCTTTCACCCACCTCTTTTAGGTCCTGACATCCTTTATGTTGTGTCTTCTAATTTAAATCTATTTATTTTTAGGGTATGTTCTTATATGTTCTCATTTATATCCATTTAATGTCAAATTTTTATGATCCCCTTTACACTCTCATCAATTTGTTTTCTGAATTTTTAATTGACATCGTTAGGCTGCCGAATTTCTCATAAAAGAAATCATGTATTCTCTTTTCTTTTATGCTTTTTTATTGTGGTATTTCATTAAAATATCTATACCATGACCTTATTCATTAACCATCCATTATTATGAATTATTTATGAGTGGGTTACCCTTATCCCCTCTATTTTCAAATTTTTCTAAAACCATGTTATATAGTCGTTATAAAACAGAAATTTCGTCTCAAAATTTCTATCTCTTTCTCACAAGAAATTCTATTGTTGATTTATGTGAATACCCAGACATGTTTCGTTTCAATGGGTGTTCATAAATATATAAAAATGATATATTTGTTTATGTAATTGACATACATATAACCATCACTCCCTTTCCAGGGGTTATAAATAAAATAATGATCTTACTTTTAAAAACTTTTAAAACGTCACAATTATGAGACGATACCCATTTATTTCATTTTATATGGGTTATTTATGAAATGTTTTATTATGATATATGTATCTCACATGAAATTAAAGACATATTAAGGGTGTTCTCTGATATCACTCCAATGCATTGGGTAATGAATTAATCTCTAGAGATGAAATGTTTTACGATACCTTGGTGAATAACCTTGATAATTTTTATGGCACCTTGGGGATGGACCTTGGTGATATGATCATGAAAGTCTAAATAAAATGTTGAAGCCACATATTCAAGTTATTATTGAACTTATTTACATTATTATATTCCTATTCTTTAATTGATATTGTCTTTATGTTTTATTCATGTTCATATTGTTATCACAAGTAAATGGATTCCCTTGTTTACCCTTACTAGGCCTTCTGCTCACCGTTTCCTTTTAATGTATGTCTCCAAGTTATGAGATGTAGTATTTTCAGTTAGGATATACTTATTATGAAGCCTTAAAAGTGTATTAGAATAATTTTTTTGTTTTTTTTCATGTTTTACAGTTCCTGATTTCCAAAACACTGGACTTTAAAGATCCTATGTATGTAAAATGTAATGAAATGGTTGTTTTTAAAAGGAGGGATGTCATAATCTAGATATCATAGATGGAAGACCATCTACTATCAGAGGTATTATTGTTGTATCATATAGCATAGATTTTTTATTTCTTGATATAGTTTCATTAAATTCATTTCAATCTACAATTTTTAAAAATGTTTTAAGCCTGTATATAGAAATCTTGGATAATTATTTGACCATAGAAACCCTATTGGGAGAGTATTTATAAAATATCAAATGTTGTAAGATATATTATATAAATATTGGTGATTACCATTTCATTTAGTAACCATTTCTATTGGAATTTATTTGAATCAACATTATTCTTGGTATGGATTAGTTCGTTCTATACCAATATTATTTCAATGGTTATAGGATGAGAGTTTATATTCTATCACTAGAAGAGGGATATTCATTCACAAAGCTTAGTGGGATATTTAGTCAGGTCATGTAGGGCTAAGTGTAAATTGGATTATCTCACAGCTCAGATATCTAGTCTTCCACTAAATGATGCCTGAATTTAGTGGGATTATTTTCCTCTAGTGGTAGACCATTTCCTTGTTTTATTTTGAAGTGTTATATTTTTTACCACCATAGTGAGATATCGAGTTCATGATGGAGTTGGTGCCAAGAGAAGAGAAAATTTCTATGCATCCTTATAGAATGGAACCAGAAGATATTTATAAGTTAAATGTTATATTGGATGATCTGGAATATAATGTCTTAATATGGTATTGTATATCTTTTTGGGGTTCTCTGATTCACTTTTCCAAGAATGATGACGGATATTTGCACTTATGGGTGGATTATCTGACGTTCAACCAAATGACATTCAAAAATTGGGTCATCTCCCATGAATTTATGATCATTTTGATCAGGTGAGAGGTGATAAGATCTTCTCCAATATTTATTTTTGATTAAGTGACAACTAGTTATGGTTGAGACCAAGATAAATTCATTGGAATTCTTTTTGGAGCATATATTTATTGTATCGATTTTTATTGATACTTTTTAGATTGACTAACACAATTACAGTATTCATGGTCTTAATTAATAGCATATTTCTTCTTTTTATGTACCACATTGTGGGGTGTTTTTTGAAGACATCTTAGTGTAAACCCATTAAGAAGGAAATCATTCCAAACATCTTGACATCATCCTAAGTACATTGATAGAGTATTTAATTTACCCCAAGATAACCAAATGTAGTTTTTGGATTAATAAAGTGCACTTATTGGGCCATGTCATCTAAGAGGGAAGAGTGTTGATGGACATAGATAATGTCTCGCCTGTGGTATCTTGGGTACATCCCCAAAATGACTTTGATATTTAAGTCATTCTAGGATTAGGATGTTATTATCGGAGAATTATCTAGGATTTCACCCATTTGGAATCACAAATGTTTGGGATAACCACGAAAGGGGTTATGTTTGTGTGGTATGATGCTTCTGAGAGATATTTTGAAGAGTTTAAAGGTAGTTTGGTATCATCGTGTATTCTCACTTTACCTATGCTAGATAAAGAAAATATAGTGTATTGTTATATCTCCGAAGATGAAATATGATCATTTCTAATGTAGTAGGATTGAGTGGTTTCTTATTTTTACAAGTAGCTGAGACTACATGAGAGGAATTTCCATTATCCTAATTTGGATAAAGAAATATTGGTATATTCCTTGATATGTTAGATAGAATATCTAATGGGTTAAATATTTTTCGTATAGATAGACCACAAGATCCTCAGTTACATCTTTTCTCGGTGATACCTCAACATTTAGAAGAGGTGTTGGGTTGAATATCTGTAGTATTTCGACATTGAACATTCTTATACTCCATTCAAGGGAATAATTATTTCTCACACCTTGATCTAAGAGACATGGACTGAGGATGTTTGAGATCCTAATGATGAGTTTAGATAATGGCCCTTTTTTATACATCCATCTTGATGATTAGGAATCACTAGGATGGGAATCTCTAACGTTGACATCTGTTATACATGTGCTTTTGGACTAGATTACGACATTGTGTTTTTTTGATCTTGAAGGCTCAGACCATAGGGTAAAATTGTAAGGTATGGAGCCACCGTCATGGTGGTCTCTCCATAGTGGAAATTACCTTATTTTCCATTATTTAGTATGGTTTCTTACGAGTAACATGAGGAGATGATGAGGAAGTTTCATGATTCTAGATGGGAGGTTCATCTTGGTCTAAAAAATATGTGTCAGGATCTTTATAAATATTATTGATAGTCTATAATTAAGGAAGATGTGAAAATATTTAGGGCTAGATACTTCGTGTTTTATCCGGTGAACGCCAAGCATTAGAGGCTAGCTAGTATTTTGCAGCCTTTTCCTTTCCATAGTGGAAAAGGGATGATGTGAAAAATGAATTTTGTGGCAAGATTACCCTGGAAATCATGTAAAAATGAAACAGAATTGGTTTTTGTGGATCGACTAACTAAGTTATCCCACTTCATAGATATCATGGAAACCATAATAGTGGATGATCTGTGTATTCTTTATGTGCACAAGGTGTTTCGGTTGCATGGTGTTTAGAGGAGTATCATTTCAAATAGAGATTTTTTTGTCACATCGCATCTTTGGAAGTTTCTTCAGAAGGCTCTAGTATCACTAGTTATTTTAAGAATATCCTAACATCCACAAACATATGGTTAAAATTAGTAGAGTATTTAGGTTTTTTAGGATATGTTACGAGCCTATATTTTGGATTTTGGTGGTTTATGGGAGAAACATATGGAACTTATGGAGTGAACATATAATAATAGCTTTTATTCATTGACCCAAATGGGTCATTTTCAGCCTTTTTTGGGATTTTCATTCCATTTTCTTCCTTATTGGCTATATGTAGGTGAGTCAGCAATTCTTTGGCCTAGTCTCATGAAGGATACATCTGAGAAAGTTTAGTTGATCAGACCATGGTTGTAAACCTTGTAGTGAAGGAATCAATCGTAAACTGACCATCTATGACAACCTCTAAATTTTTTTTTGGTCATCATTTATTCCTTTGGGTTTTTCGTAGGTTGGGAAAATGTCGTATCATGAAATAGGGAAAGTTAGTTCAATCTTTAGTTGGGTCATATGAGATAGTTTCATGGTTCTTTCCTGTGGCATACAATTTAGCCATTCCACATTTCTAAAGTTCTATGAACAACATGTCCCACATGTTGCATATTTGGTGATATCACTATGAAAATTTCCATATGATAGACATAGTATCCATTGATCTTTTTTTATGATACATATTTTTGAGGAGAATCTGATATGGTTAGTGGGTCATAGTGATAAATATCGTTGGGGTAAGACTATATCACTGGTTTGGGTGCAGTGGTAGCATGGTTGATTTTAGGAGGAGAACAATGATAGAGAGCCTCATATGCGAACACAGTGGCAAGACATTTTCATTTAGACCACACAGTGATGCTTGGATTATCTTGGGGGTGATCTTTTATATGGTGGGGTGGTTGTTAGATCCCTCCTTTTTCTATGTATGTCTCTCTATTAGTTTTTTTAACTATGATTTTGAGTATGTTTTTCATTGTCTTTAAACCAATCCTGGTAAAACTAGATTGGAACCATGTATATATACGTTGTTTGGAAAAATAAAATAATGTTCAGGGATGTATGTTTGTTTGAATTATTTAAGTATGGTTATAAATGGTAAAAGTGTTTCATGGGTTCTTGGAATGTTGATAAAATTTATAGAGGGTTCAAGTTTTTTAAATCGAAAATTGTTTTAAAACCTATATTTATAAAATTTACATGTCATGTGAAGGTATTAAAATTAATTTAATTTTTATGTGGTTTAATAAAATAATCGTATGTAATGGGTTTTTCACTATATCCAATTAAAAATATTTTTCACAACATGTAACTACATTACACAACATGTAATTCCCCAATATTTTATTATAAATTAGGTTGTGTGGATGAGTTTTATTTCTATATAATTTCAACCTTCTATTCTTGACACTAGGGAACCTTACATGTGGTTTTGGGATTTCTAAACATCCTTCCAGACGTCTGGAAAAATCCTTTGATCCTTAGTAAGTGGTTTTGGTCTAGTTTTCACCGTATCTTCCTCAGTTCTCCTACGATTGCATTAAAATAATTTGACTATGTGCATATTTTTGTTATGATATCGATTATTTTTTATATAGGATCCTATTATAGATCATCCACACTTTCTTCCATGTGGGTATTTGTGATTAGAAGTTTTGTTGGATCATCATTTAAAGGTAGGGATCTAATTCTTACCCTAATAGTTTTATAATATACAATGTTATGAAATATTATAACTTTTCCAACAATAGATGTATCCAAATCTGTAATATAATGAATGGTATTATTCCATGAAGTCATTTGGTTACATTTGGCTTTGGACAAAGATTATTTCTACCCATTGGGAGAGAGAACCATGTATATAATTGACATGGCTAATGGTATAAAGTGTGATTAGAATGACGTGAATCCTCAGGAGATTTCTTGATATATAATGGGTAAGTTGTGTCATATTGCTTATTTTTTGGTTTATTAATCAATTTTTTTATAATTTAATGTTGTATCTAAAATATAGATGATAATTCACATAATTAACCATTTTTAGTTAGGATGTGATATTATGATATCCATTCCACATGACAAGACATGTCTTCCATGTTAAATGATTATATATTATGATTTTCCCCAAAACATGAACACTTATATTCTATAAGGATGGTATTGAGAGGGCTCAATCGAGTTCCATATTGTAAATCTTATAGAAAGAGGGTCTTTCCCTCTCCCATGTGGTAATTTTTTTTGGGCTTCGACCCGAATGTTGTGATGCTTATAGGGATTTGACCCAGAATGTTGTGAAAATACCATGGTTATATGGTGGTGGTTGGCATGGTCCAAAGAAATTATCTAAGATAATTTAAAATGGTGTCGATTTAGGTTATTTTTCCTTTGTTATATTGTCGTTGAGTTTTGTCTTAGTGGTAAGCACCCCATAATCCTACATGAAAAATGGGGGTTCAAAACTCATTGGGCGCAGGTACTGTAGTGGTACTGTAGCAACGGCGACACTATTCATCGGCGGGTACTGTAGTGGAAGCAGGGCACTGTAGCAGCGGCGGTACTGTGCGGTACTGTAGCAGACGGGTTACTATTCACAGAATGTGAATTGGGCCAATAATTTGGGCCTACATGCTATGTAATGGGCTATAAGCCCACTGGGCCTTCGGGCTATGTAATGGGTTTCCCTCTACCCAGTTAAAAGAGGTCTTTCCTTGATTTAATAATAAAAATGAGGCTTCGGCCCCATCCTTTAAAAACAAATATTGTCGTGGTAGGCATGGTTGTAAAAAAATCTCATAGATATTCTATCACAAAGCCTAAGAAGTCTATTAAAGTATTTAATTAATTTTTGAATTAATCAATACACATTTTTATCTCTTTATTGCATACACTTATTATAATAATGAGTAGTTTAGAAAAAAATTGACTTAATAAGTTATAATCACACCCTAATCGGGCATCCATTTGGTACCCATACAGATTACATGGAGGTAGAATTGGACAAGGTCAAAGGATCATGTTGTTGATTTCTTTCTTGTTGGATCGGCTAGTGTTAGGAGGTAGAACTGATCTGCTATTTGGGACCAATGACCTGTGATTATTTACTTGTGTCTAATATCTTATTTATTTTACTTTATTTATCATGAAAAATACTAACATTTTTTCACATCATTACAATATTCCTTCATTATTTATTGGATTATTCAGTTTTCTCTTCTTATTGTTTTCTTTTATTTATATACTTTGAATTTATTCATTTATATAGTTTATTTTCTCTATATATGGAAACTTATATCATGGGGTACAGTCTCCCCACTATACATTTCACACCCCCACTACAATTTAGTATCCTCTGGAATATGGGGTGGTGTGATTGATGTCTCATAACATAACATTTTTTCCCATGTGAGAGATTTCTAGATCAGGGATGTTACAATACGTGTGTATGAAATAAACACAAGCCATCATTTCTTTCTACACACACATATGGTAACTATAACCACCATTCATACTAGAAACTAGTTCTACTAGGGAAATAGAATGAGGAAAAGGGGGATAGTTAGTTATCCCTTCATTTAGAACCAAGATATTGAAAAAAACACCCTCCTCGAGTACACTTTGTTTCATTCTCCATGCTGACAGGGGTGGGATAGATTAAAAAATCACATAATATAAAACATATGTTTATATATATCAGACCAAAATCGATTAATATTCTTATTTTTAGGGTCAAATATAGTTATATTATAATTGAAAACAATCTTACACATCAAAGGACAAGGTAACCTATATGAATAGAAACAATTCAAAAAGTATTTAATTTATTAAATTATTTTTATTATAATTCTAAAATTAGTAAACATTATCATTAACTCGTTCTTATTCCATGTGATAATAATCCATCAGATCCTATAGTTTCTCATGATTTTACATTATCATTATTTTAAACACCATACCCAAGTGTTATGACATTTAACATTATTTATAATTCCATAACTCCAAGTACTCTAGGACACATCCAAATATACCCCCAAGGGAGTAATAAACCAAGAATAACTAGATTATTCAAGATGTGTGGAAAAATTAATATAAAATAAAAAAATCATCAATATAACCATTAAAATAGATTCAGTAAGAAGAAAACATGATATCTTTCAATAAAACAATTATAATATCCCTAAACCCACACTCCCAGGTCTAGTACTAATAACAAAAACATTAAATTTATTGACTCTATATCGATGAATGTGAACAAATTTTCTCCATCAAAAACATTCAACATCATAGGGAAATATTAGTTCACATACATACCCATGGAAATTTTAGCTTTAAAGTTTTAGATAATTAAGACAAAGTCTTAAATAAATAATACCCATGAATCAAAGGATGTATTTTTTCCACTATACTCATATTTTATTATTGAAAGTTTATTCTTCAAAATTTCCTAAAAATTTCACCACATTATAAACCTTTATAAAAAATCATTTAATCATGATTCTTTACAACCTAGGGAAATTGAAACATAAGTAGGGTGATGTCAAATTCACTTTGAGAGTAATCATAAGAATTAATAATTGAATTTATTTAGTGTTTATAATAAGATAATTAGTGAATAATTACATAATCAACTATTATAAGAATAGAATAATAATATTATTTCCCATAAATACCAATACAGTCAATAATTAAACATAGAATAAAGGTTTATCAAATGAAATATTCATAAGAATCAATAGTCACAAACCTAGTTATTTTAATATTGATTAATGGAATAATTAAAACACATATAATGCAGAAACAAACTTATTACAATCAAGGAAAAACATCTTAATAACCAATTTTGAACCTGCGTCAGAAATAAAGGTAGTTTAGTTAAATCCATAGGAGGAGACAAGTGGTAAATCCCTCCTTCTTGTCTCTAAAAACAAGGAACATTTCCAAATACATTGGATCATTATATGTGTTCACACATCATATAATCTATATCTAGAAAACCCATCGCTATCTATATACACCCGTCCTATAATCTATGTCGGTCTCACCTGGTTCTATATAGGAAAAATGATCATATATGCTATATCGGGCTCACATGTGAGCTATAATGGGGCTCAAAACTTACAATAATCTATATCATAGTCATATATTAATTTTAAATAATTTCCAATTAATGTTCATGAAAAAAATGTAGATGCCTTCCCTTTTAAAACATCATAATAATCAATAATCATTCATAGCTCGATTAACCCCTATAAAAGAAACAAGTTCCCTTAAAATATCATAATCCTTCTAGATAATGAAAAAATATAGTATAAATTGCACATATTCCCAATGGATTGTATGTGGAATCAAGGTTGACTGTTAATGTTGAGTGGAAATATCACAATAGTTCATTAAAAACATTCTTAAAGAAAATAACCCTTTCGTTTTAAAAATCACTTTTCAGAACTAAAAATTCACAACATATTTTGAAAATCCACTTCGTTGAAAATAAACTTTGGAACATCATAAATTAATCTTTAGAACATTGATATTTCAAAAAATAGAAAAATTCCTTCCATGTTGATTATGTAAAAGAAAATATTCCTTTCATATTTTGAGAAGAAAGGTCAAAAAGTAATTTATTAGGAAAAAGACTAGAATATTCATTCTATTTTTTTTAAAACCAATTATGGGTTAAAAATAATTTAGCAACAATTTTAAAGAACATTTTTAAAAATTTATAAACATCATGGATTTGGATGAAAAATTACTTTTGATCAAGGAGAGAAATAAATTAAAATTTTCTTCAAAAACATTTTCCCGGACATATTAAGTATCAAAGATACACAAATAATTATATTACATGAAAATATATGGGTTAAATTGAGTATAATAAATTTAATGTATTATATTATATAATTATTAAATAAATTCCTTCATGTTAACTTCAATAATAAATAATCATGATTAAATAAAACTGTAACATAAAGTCTTTACCTATTTGGTTACAATTTAATCATAATCCCCCTAACAAAATATCATCAAATGAAACATTAAGTATCATGAATGTATGAAGATTCATTATATAATATATAAAAGTGGAACTAGATACACCTTATAAGAGGATATAGATGTATAGCATAACATATGTCCCAAATAATACAGTTTGAGACAAACAACTCTTACTGTGATCTTAATGTTCAAGTGACTATTAATCAATGAATCAATTATGGGTAGAAAAACTATATCCACATAAAAAAGTGTAAATACAACATAAGATAAAAAAGGTTCATTTTGAAAATAATCGTATAATATCACTAAAAATAAATAAGTAATATTAACTAATAAAAATAAATTTAGTTATTAAATTCATTACCACATAGAAATTTTCATGTAAAATACCATTGGATGAAATAATAAAAAATAAAACATAAAATAAAATTATACATGAATTATTAATTATATTAAATTTAGAATGTTAAGTATATACACCATATAAAATAAATTATATTCAGGATAATGAAATATTCCTCAATAAATTAAAATTGAGACGAAGTCTCATAACTCATGTCTTGTCATTCCATGTATGTCCATTTACTCATTTATAATAATCTTATTTCAACTATTTGATCTCTTAATATCATTTTCAAGGTTTAATAACTTACAATTAAATCATTAATTTTATTTCCTTTTAATTTCATATTTATCTACTTAATCAATTAAGACCATGTCAGGTGTTTTGAGGACATGTGTTTCACTATTTCAAAATAATTATCATGTGTTGAGCATGGTCAACATGGTCATAATTATGTCATATTCAGAATAATAATCATGAAATAATTAGAATTTTTATAAATAAATTATAATTTTAAAATAGTCCAGGAATAACAAAAATGAATAATTACATTACAATCATGGAGACAATAGGTCATACATATGTGTGAGAAATGTTTCCATTTTTTCCAAATTCATTATGGAAATAAGTTATGTATTTTAATATCAATCAATATTGATAATATATCATAAATATAAAATTATTAAATTATATAAATTTATATATATCATCCATGTGATGTGTTGGTGAAAAAATAATCACATCGATTCGTGGAGGAGGTAGTCCATAGTTACGCATGAACAATGTTATTTTTTTCAGTGAGTGGAATGGAAAGAATTAAAATGTAATATTATATTTTAAAAATGATAAATACGTCATAAATATAATAAATATTTTATATATTTTACATATATTCATTAAATTCATCCTTTTAATTTCCATGAAAAGTGTTATAGAAAATGAATAACATCACTCGTCATGGCAGTAATTCACCGTACACATGATCGAATATATCTGACGTCGCATGATTTTGAGGCCCGAAGTTCTCAGAATGGTCCAACGAAGTCTGGTTAAATGTTAAATAGCACGCATAAGCAGTTTTCCTAAAAAAGACTAATAACTTTTAAATGGTAACTTAGTGCATAAATCCACGGGTACCATTGCGTTCAGTATGGTGGGTTTACCCTTGGCATGACTTAGGATTAGTCGGCGTGGGCCTCTTGTGAGAAAACCCAAAATGGCATAACCGTAAATAAAATAATTAAATAAATTATTTTATTTTTCAAATGCTTATAACTCACAAACCGTATCTCATATTGAAAATCTGAGACCACCTATGAACTCATGAGGGAATGATTTATTTATGTAGACACTAACTTTGGTAGGTGCGGGCCACCAGTGAATGTTAGTTTTGTCCGTATATAAAATAATTAAGTGAGAATAATTTTTTTTTAAAATCTATTACTTTTAAATGGTAACTCTGATTGGAAATATTAGAGTATTATTGTGTTCGTTGGGGCATGTTTCACTTGGGCAGAGCCTATCCTTGACTAGCACAGGTTGAGGGTGACGTTAATAATTTTGTAATATTTTTTTTGGGTACGTTCAGTAAACGCGCGACCGGCATTTTGTAACATTTGAACCGGTACTCGGAATTGAAATCTGAGGACACTGTTGAACTTGTAGTGTCAATATTTACATAAGGAGACCTTCATCTCAACTGCAGTAGGTAGTGGGTGGAAGTTATTTTTTCATATTTTCATGGGAGAGTTAAAATAATAATAAAATAAAACAATCAACTTTTATTTTATTTATTTGAAACCACCCATTTGAATTCTAGTGGAGGGGACCACCTGAAAATGAACTCCACTATGAATGTGAGATTACTCATGAAATTCACCCAATTAATGAAGAGAATATTAATTGATTAATTAATTAAGTATGCTTAAAGTATAGGGGCTCCTCACCTCTCATGGGGGGTTGGGGGAATGTAGTTCACAACTCAATTTGGTGGAGAACTCTCGAAAGAAGATCTTTCCCCATCAAAGAATATCCTCCATCAAAGAACGACCTCCGAACGAGGAACGGGGAACCAATGTTTGAGAAGCGCCAATGCATCATCTTCCTCCTCACGCTTCCTCTAACGGACAGTTGAGGAAGGGGTTTATTTTGAATTATGATAAATATCTATTGGTTGATTCCTCATATTCTTGATTCATAACGATGATGGAAAAACAAAAATGTTCATCGATCTGCACATATACCATGTTCTTTTTATTTCGTTCTTTGTGCGCTCTTCATGTGTTCTTTACCACCTAATATTTATTGGTGATGGAAACACTGAGTTTTGTTGAGCGTGATATATGGACGTGAAGCCCTCGATGAAAGGATCGAAAATATGTGATCATTTAATTTTTTGTGATTGGAGCTAAGCTGCAAGGGCTCGCGGAAGGATGGTGCCAAATACTTATTGCCAATGGAAATGCAATATTCTATTTAGCGCGACATATAGACACAGAGCCGTCGACCCGAGGATCGTGAATATGTGATAATTTTATTTTTCATGTTTAGAACAATGATGAAGTGGGGCCACAGAAGGGGAAACGTGACGGTGCGATTCTGGTGAGTCTTCAGGGTGCGGCTCCCAAACGGTGCGGCGGCCAGGCAGACAGTGGGGTGCGGTTTTTCCGGTGTGCATATAGGGTGGTGTGAGTAGGATCATGTTAATTGTAGCGGAAGCATGATCGATGGCTACGAGTTGAGAGTTTACTTTTCTGATCATGTTCAGTAGGGCTTGAAGCTGTAAAGAAATCATGAAAGAGGTTAATTGAAGAGAGAATGTGTTGACAAAATATAAGTTAAAATTTTAAAGCAATTAAAGATAAAATATTTTGAATAAGGGGATGCGCACCAAATTAGAGAGCTGTGTCTTTGTGTGTGGAATGTGAGAATTGAAGTAAATGAATTGTAAATAATAATAATATAATAATGATATTATTATTTTTGGTTGTAAACCAATTTTTCCTCCATAAATTATCTGTGCGACCTCAGTTTCATTAACCATCAGCAGTAGTGTGACCCTGACTTCGAGATGGAAATTATGAGTCCAATATTGGATGTCTTGTTCGGGTTTTTGGATCGGGTACCCGAAACACTCAAATAATAATAATATATTATTATTATTAAATCTTCAACCCTCCATAACTCCTACGGGTGACGTCCAATTGACTTGCCGTATGTGGCGTTGTGATCCTGCCATAAAGATGGTCAATTTAAGTATAATGTTAAATATTAAATTCTGGTTCCTGCCACGGGTTCACAAAACACCCAATAATATTATTATTATTATTATTGTGGGATCGTGTATTTTACATATCTCCTTAATGCTATTTCGAAATGATTAATCATATATGGCACAAGAAACCTTGGATAGAGACGGTCCTTTTTGTATACCCCACTTGAGTGTTGGATAAAGTTGGGGTATTGCCGAGTTGGATCGAACATGAATCCAACAGGGCCCTTGGTACTAAAAGGCCAATAATATATAGACCGGACACCTGTTTGGCGCACCGTATATTGTGTTGAGATCCCTTTTACGTGGCGGTCCTTTGGGATACTTCTTTATGGGACTTCATGGTAGTTGGAGTATCAACCAGTGGCTTGAGGAGTGGAACCTTCCCGAGATTTGAAACATGGTGTGGGAACATTGTAGCTTGCTGTAGAGACGTACTAGGATCCTGTGTGGGACTGATGACATACAAAAGATGTACTAGGATTTTGCGTGGGTCTGACAATGTAAGGGAGATGTACTAGGATTCAGTTTGGGTCTGTTGATGTACTGGAGATATACTAGGATCATGTGTCAGTCTGATGACATAACAGAGATGTAATAGGATCTTGTGTGGTTCTGAAGACGTACTGGAGATGTACTAGGATCCTTTGTGGGTCTGACGACGTAGAGAAGAAGTACTAGGATCTTCTGTGGGTCTTTTGACATACCGGATCACCTAGTGATCTTGTGTGGGTCATCACCGATTGATCTTGTGTGGGTAAGCACCGAGCGATCCTGTTTCGGTTAGCACCAAGCGATCTTGTGTGGGTAAGCATTGAGAAATCCTTTGTGGGTCAATAATGAGTGATCATGCCTGGGTCAGTACCGAGCAATCATGTGTGGGTTAGCACCTAGTGATCCACTAAGGGTCAGCATCGAGCGATCCTATCTGGTTCAGTAGCAGAGCATCTTGAAAGAATAAGATGATCTAACTTTATGGCTAAAGATTTGTACTTTTTTACTTACATTATACCTGGTGTGATATAAGTCAGTACCATTTTGGTATTCATCTGTGTGGCATACCAATGTTGTACTTCCTTTTAAGGTATTCTTTCCTTTGTGAAATAGTTGAGCATTGGGCTTTTGAGTTGGACTCTGTGTTTCCTCATGATTGAGATGGGTATACTTTATAACATAGGTATATGTATGTGTATAAACCTATGTTGGGTTTTCATTTTATTTCATGATTTTTAGTTTATCCTTTTTTGATTTTTTGAGACCTTGAGGGTCTTGGGGTCCCTATTGAGTATCATTATACTCACCCATGTACGGGCTATGCCCGCACCTCGTTGTGTTTGGTGTAGATGAAGGACAGCGCTGACTGAGGACGAGAGTACCAGGACTGGAGGTAGATAGGAGGTAGACCTTAGACGATTCATACCATAGAGACGACCATTAAAGAGCTTTACCTACCCTTTAGGTAGTATCCTTGGAGGGTGATCACAAGATCTGTTCTAGTTTACTTGTACTTTCAGTTTCTTGTACTTTCTAGTTGTTCTTGTATTCTGGCTCCTTTTTCATACTATACTCACTCTGTTTACTATTCAGTTTACTTGAGTTTGGATCTTGTTGTGTGCTTTATTATGTGTGTTTATAGGTTATAAAGGAAATTCCTTCCCAATTTTAGGTAATATACCTTCAGTGATAGCCTCTATCCCCTAGCCTATAGAAGGCGGGCTTGGGATAGTCACAGCATGGGCCTCGGGGGATGGGTCATGACAAATTGGTATCAGAGGAGTTTATTCTACCGAATAACTAGGACTCTGATCTTTTTTGTGAAGTAATAGTTTTAAGTGTAATGAGGGTGGCTTTCAGTTTAGGGATTCTAGTGTTGGTGCAGTGGCCGACGTATCCATACACTAGGACCCTGAGTTCTAATATCCGACTCAGTACACGGAAGCACTGATTGTGTGAGTTTTTGTAGAGTTTCTTGTGATTTCCTTGAGTCATCTCACTAGGTATAACTAAATGATTGTGGCCCACCTGTTCCTTATCAGGATGAAGTTTCATAGACATCCATCTAGGATTCCCATGATTGTATACGATGATGGCTCACCGAGCGAGGAGGCTCTGGTGCAGGTCCCTCTTACTATGTTGGCACCTTTGGGTGGTGTACCCGCATCACCACCACCCGTTGGGTAGCAGATACCACCAGCCGCACTGGCGGATGGTGCACGCTGACTAAGCATGTAGCACAAGTTCTAGCAGCAGAGGCCTCTAATGTTTCTAGGTGAGAAAGCTTCCCATGGAGCTGAGGGCTTACTGGAGGTGGTTGCTACAGTTTTCCTCCTAGTTGAGACACCAGTAGAGCAGATGGTGATCTTATCTACTAGACTTTTTCAGTGAGTGACCATAAGGATGGTCTACGTAGTTATGAGACTTTGGTATGCGGACCATTACCCGAGATAGTAGCTACAGGTAGTGTGTCATCTATATCACTACCTGTTGGTCAGCAGTTACAACTGGCGGTACTGGTAGGGGACACATATAGGATTAGTGCCTTACGCGTGATTCAACATCAGATACCCCTTAGGTTCCATGGAAAGACCGACTCATAGGTGGTTGAGGGCTGGATTGAGGAGGTTCCTGAGAGTTCTCTAGAGCTTCTACAGCTCAGCAGGATGACATGTCAGTAGCTGATTATTCATCGAGGCATACCGATCATTCCTAGTACTCGATGAATACGATACTATCAGTGCTTCGGGGCTCGGACTTTCAAGAACAGTGTGTTTAAGGATGTATGATCCAACACTTTTCCTCTTTGAATTTTCTAATTATGTTGCGGTTCAATAGAATACCTTTTTGGTTGAATGTTCTTTGGCTGAGCAGATACTGCTAGTGAATGTTACTAGTTAGAAAATAGAAAACTATTACCAGTAATAGAGACTTGGGTGTGTAAAAATGTTTCAGGAAGAAGAAGTGTTAGGGACAGATGAATTTGAAGGGCTGCAGATGTGTAAGCAGAGCTAGGGGAGAAGCATTGGGTGGTGTACATTTCGACATGTTACAACCACCCCCCATTGTGGTCCCTCCCAGGCTCAGGGAGCTGGAGGACAGAGGAAGAGAGTAGCTGCATGTGGTCAATGAGTGTGGCCCGTGGACTCCAGGAATTATTAGATGTACGGTCTGTATCTACTACTAGATACGATATCAATAGACATAGGTACCAATAATTCCTTCTTTCCATGAATCTTGTCCAAGACTTATAGTTTTCGGTTAAATCGCTGACTTGAACCTCACATCTATATATACCTTTGGGAGGAGACTCGATAATCACACTTATGTCGATGGTGTGATCTGACTCTTGAGGTGAGAGTTTCAGTTGGAATCTCTTGGTGGTAGCATCAAGTCCTTACGACATTAGTTTGGGTATGGAATGGGCATCCATAGTTCATACACAGATTGATTTTATTAGGAAAAAATGTTGTGGTTTCTATAAAACGTTGGAATGAGGTTTTCCTTGGTCGGCGAAAAAAAACCCAGGAAGCACTGGATAAACTCCTGCATAGGAGGGTGTGGATGATCACTTGTGAGTTGGCCAACCTCACCCTCATGGCAGCAGAATTTTGGAGTTTTCAGTTCCCAAAAGGAGGGGCTTGAGTTCCTACAACACTATAACTATGAGATAGTCTATACTCCTGGGAAGGGGAACATGGTAGAAGACGCACTCAGCAGGAGGTTTGTCTTGTAGTAGTTTAGTAAGGTGACATATCAGCTATCCACTTGGAAGATATCCTTTATGGATCGAGATGGAGCGGTTTTTTTTACTCTCTTACAGTCACTCCCCCACTTCATCAGTGATTCAGGAAAGCGTTGCATGGGGACACTGACTGTGAGGCTCAACGTGCTCAGATATCCTCAGGGCAGCAACCTGGTGAATTTTCTGGAGGTGGGGAGCATATCATCCACTTCAGAGGACCTACCATGGTATTGGTAGCACTTAAAAAGGAGGTGTTGAGGGAGTTATATTTGTCCCCTCTAGCGGTACAACCTGGTGTGGTGAAGATGTACCAGGACTTTCAGCCTTAGTACTAGTGGATAGGGATAAAGAAAGCAGTGGAATATTTTGTATCATATTTCCTCACTTGTTAGAAAGTGAAAACTACTTAAATCTAGAGGAAGTCTTATGCCGAAAGGATATGGAGACATCTAGAGTTCGAGGATGGTGACCAAATCTTTCTACGGGTCTCACTTCGACGAGGTTTGCATAGATTTGGTCGGGGCAACAAGTTATCTCTGAGGTTCATTAGACCCTTCCATTTACTCATTAGAGTTATTGAGGTGGCTTACAGCCAAGCACTTTGCACTCAGTTGCACCGGGTGTATGACGTATTCCACATATCCCAACTGAGAAGATACGTGCATGACCAATCTCACATTATCGACCACGGCGAGACGGACATCGAGGATGGGGAGACATTTTCAGAGGTTCTAGTTGAGATTGAGGATCGACCGGAGGGAGTCCTTCATGGGTGATCGATACCTTTGGTGCATGTACATTGGCATCACATGAACCTTTAGGAGAGCACATGGGAGTGGGAGGCTCAGATTCCTTCTTAGTACCCTCTTTTGGTTGTTTTGCCATTGTTGTGGATTTCGTGGACGTAAATCCCTATAGTGGGGAGAATTTAATGTCCCAAAAATTCCGTATAATTATTTTTATTTATATATAATTATTTCGAGAATGAAAAGTCTGACGGCGCATGAATCTGGGGCTCGTAGTGCCCGGAATGGTCTATCGAGGTTTTGTTAATCTTCAAATAGTGTGCGTAAGAAGTTTTCATGAAAAAATGGAATAACACCTAAACATTAACTCAGATCAAAAATCTGAGGGAACTGTTGCATTCAGGATAGTGGTTTTATCTAATGTTTGACTTAAGTTTAGTCGGCAAGGGCCTCTTATGAGAAAACCCAAAAATGGCATAACCGTAAATAAAATAATTAATAAAAAATTATTTTTCAAATGCTTATAAATCACAAACGGTATCTCAGATTGAAAATCCAAGACCACTACTAAACTCATGGGGGCATGCTTTATTTAACCAGATACTAAATTTGGTAGGCTCAATCCACCAGTGAAAGTTAGTTATTGGCCATAAATAAAATAATTAAGTGACAATTATTTTACAATAAAATCCATAACTTTTAAACGGTAACTCGGATTAGAAATATGAGAGTACCATTCGGTTCATTAGGGCATGTTTCACTTGGCCAGAGCCTAACCTTGACTGGAATGGGTCGAGGGTGACTGTTAATAATTTTCCAAACCTTTTTTCGGGTATGTTTAATAAACGTGCGAGCGGTGTTTTATAACTTTTGAACCGGAACATAGGATTGAAATCTGACGACACCGTTGAACTCGCGGTGCCGATATTCACTTACAGAGACCTTCACCATGACCATAGTAGGTCGAGGGAGGATGTTAGTTTTTTCCTATTTTTTGGGAGAGTTAAAATAATAATAAAATAAAACAATCAACTTTTATTTTATTTATTTGAAACCTCCAATTTGAATTCTAGTGGAGGGGACCACCAGAACATGAACTCCTCCTTTAATGTGAGATAACTCTTGAAATTACCCCAATTAATGAATCCAACATTAATTGATTAATTAATTATGTATTCTTAAAGGAGAGGGGCTCCTCACCTCTCATGGGGGCATTGGGGGAATGTTGTTGGCAACTCAATTTGGAGTAGAACACTAAAAGGAAGAGGTTTCTCAAACAAAGAAGATCCTCCAATGAAGAACGATCTCAGAATGAGGAACGGGGAACCAACGTTTGAGAAGCATTGTTGCATCATCTTCCTCCTTATGCTACCTTCGATGAACGATTAAGGTAGGGGGTTTATTTTTATGTATGATAAATATCTATTGGTTGATTCCCCATATTCTTAATTCTTAACGATCATGGCCAAACAAACACGGACATCGATCCACACATTTACCATGATCTTTTTATTTCGTTCTCCGTGCGTTCTTCATGCATTCTTCAACACCTAATATTTATTGGAGCTAGAAACACGGAGTTTTGTTGAGCGCGATATATGGACGTGAATACCTTGATGCAGGTATCGCAAATATGCGGTCATTTAATTTTTTAGGCTTGGAGCGAAGCCACAATGGCTCATGGAAGGAGGCCGCCAAATATTTATCGGTACTAGAAACACAATATTCTATTGAGCGTGACATATGAACACAGATCCCTTGACCTGAGGATCACGAATATGTGATCATTTTTTTGAGTTTACAACCAAGAGGAAGTGGAGTCGTGGAAGGGACAACATGACGGTGAAATTTCGGCGAGTCTTCAGGGTGCGGCTCCCAAGCGGTACGGAGGCCAGGCGGATAGCAGGGTGCGGTTTTTCTAATGCGCATACGAGGTGGTGAGAGCAGGGTCATGTTCATTGTATCAGAAGCATTATCGATGGCTAGGAGTTGATAGTTTACATTGATGAGTATGTGCAGCAGGGCTTGAAGCTGGAAAGAAATCGTGAAAGAGGTTAATTGAAGAGATAATGCATTGAAAAAAGATAAGTTAAAAATTTAAATCAATTAAAGATGAAATCTATTGAATAAGGGGATGCACACCAAATTGGAGAGGTGTGGGTTTTTGTGTGGAATGTGATAATTGAAGTAAATTAATTGTAAATAATAATAATAATATAATATTATTAATATTATTTTTGGTTTTAAAACAATTTTTCTTCTGCAACTTAACCGTGCGACCTCAGTTTCATGAACCGTCAGCGGTAGTGTGACCCTGAATTCGAGACATAAATTATGAGTCCAATATTCGATGTCTTTTCGGGTTTTTTTATCGGGTACCCGAAACACTCAAATAATAATAATATATTATTATTATTAAATTTTCTACCCTCCATAACTCATGTGTGTGACGTCCAATTGACTTACGGTATTTGGCGATGTGATCATATCATTAAGATGGTCGATTTATGTAACACCTGAGAATTTTATGAGAAATATTTTATTTTTATAAATCATCAAAGGAATCTTTCACTACACACAACACTAGCTTGGTTTTCTTTACACGCAACCGCGGCCTTCCTCGATAGCTTGCGTCGTACGCAATACCGAGTTTCACTAAACAACGATATGCTATTATAATATTATTATGAACTAGATGTTATGAATAGTTTTAACTAAATTTTAAATTTGATAACAATATTATTCATCTTAAACATTTTCTAGAACATGGTATAAGAACAAAATAAATTTTTCGGGTAAAATATGTATTTTTCAAAAAATGTAGTTTTGCTGCCTTTTGATGGCGCACCCACTTTAAATCTAGTTGTTGACATGTTTATAAGTTCAATTTGACAAAATAAAATTCTTATTTTGAATCAGGATGTAAAAATTTACATTGGATAATGTTTTGATATTTTTCTGATAACTTTCATATTTTAATGAATAGTAAAAACATGCTATATTTTAATTAAAAACAACTTTTTTCATCGTAATAATTTATATGGTTAAATTATAATATTGAGTGGTTTTAAAGTATAAATAGAATATATTTTTACCATTTAATATAATTTATGTCATTATCATTGATTATACATTGATTTCGTAGGTTAAATCAATTCAATCTTTTGCAATGTTTTAAAGGAAAACTCGTTTTCTTTCGACAACGGGATTAATTTTAATTTAATTTCCGCAACTTTTGTGTATTGTATTTGGAAAAATTGATTCCATATTTGGAATCAGTGGTTCCAAATTATGTTAATAAGCAACTTTTTATTTTTTGGAATTATGAATAGTAACTACGGTAAATTTTATTTACCATAATTAAAGGTAAATCGGGTAATTAAGGGTAAATATAAGATTATAAAATTACCCTAACACCTGCCAAAATCCTATTGGATGACTAAAATTATACCCATATCACCTAAGGGTCGGATTAGATTCATTTAATGGACTTTTTTCCATGAAAATAATTTAATTATTATTAAAACCAAAGAATGTGACAACATGTCACTTTCTTAAATCTGATAAGTATAATAATTTTAATTTAGTGATCAACTTCATGAAACTTTGAACATGAATAGTCTCCATAAAGATAATACAATTATCTACATCATAGAAATTTATTTAAAATTTTTAGGGATTAAATAATTATCATTAATTATGACACAATAGTGATGTTGAAATTATTTTATTAATTAAAATATCAAATAAATGGTTTTAAAAATAATAAAATAAATATTATATGAACTATTTAATGTGCTCCAATAATTTTCTAAATACATATGAAATTTTATGGATCTATTAAAGCTTTTAGTTTGAACATATCTTCTGTATATATATTTTATTTAAATTCAAATAAATGAATACTGTCAAAATTGACACTATTGTTATTTTATAAAAATAACATATTATAAAATTGTTTAAAAATAACAAAAATATTTAAAATTTATAAATTAAAATTTATATGCTCTAAAATGTCATAAAGTGTCAAATTATGGAAAATTAACAACACATATGTAATTATTTATAATAATTTAAAATTTGGAATATTATTACCACAAATAAAATTAAATTGATAAATAAGGATAAATCAAGTTGATAATGTTTAAAATAAATTACTAACATGTCTAAATTTTATTGGTTGATGCGATTAAAACCCTATCTCATCTAATCATCAGATATGAGTCATTTTGGAAGTTTTTAAGTGGGATTGGGATTTAATATAAACTAATATTTCTTATATTTCCAAAGGTGCCCCTCTCCTCCCTTATAAAAGGGCACCTCCTCCCTCTCTTCCTCACAGCAATTTGTGCCTTCAAGCTCGGCCAACCCCTGCCCATTTCACTTCCCCACTTCCTTAGAAACCTACTAGAGGTACTGGTCTTATCAAAAGACCAACTCTAGTGCCTTAAGAGAAAGTTTAAAGGAGGCACTTCGAGAAAGAGGTAATACCTTCTACCATTTTCTTCAAGTTTCATTCTTCTTCTACTCCCTCTTATTTAGTTGTTTCATTATGAGGTAATAACATCTGTATACCTCATATACTGATATGTTATTATAAATATGAAACAACCCTATTTCACCTCTTATCCATCCTACGGAACACGAAATCACTGCGCGTGCGTACGTACGGAATACCGTCTCCACACCGTGGTGTAATCTGTTTTCCACCACCACCTTACTTGGATGGGTATAATGGTGTAAAGAATAACTATATATGATTATTGAAAAGTTATACTGATTCTGAAATAGTATACATACACTTCAATACAATTCCACGATCATGGGAACGATATCATTGCTCGTGCGTACGTACGGCCTACTGTCTCCACGATGTGATTCGACTCGTTCTATATGGTCTTCATTGAATAATGATTATATAAATAAATTTAATGAATTAATATGATATATATTACACTAATACCATTCTATAAATGATGTATCTGTATCCTATAAGGAGGAATAAGAATTTATTCGACAAAACACGCATAAGAACAAAAAGTAATAAACACCCGAATAACAAGTAGTAATGAAATATTACTAATAAAAAGCTAAGAATATTACCATATATGATATCATAACAATAAATATGATTCTGTAATAAGTCAATGAAATTATTTAAATCATTACACAGGAGGTTTGGACACATACAAAGCATATCGGACATAAGGTAAGGGAAAATATCACAATCTCATTTTTATCCGAGATTGTTTATACTTTGGTATTTACTGGGGTGTATTTTATCATCCACATCCGTGTTTCCTCAATATGTAATATTATTTCCATCCACCTACAATTTTTTAAATCCAATTTTACCCTTCGGTGAGTTTTTAGTAAAGGATATGAAAGGAATCTTTTGTCGTTTTTCGTACGAGGTACTTTTTGACTTTTCCGACAAAAGTACGAGAAGAATGTTTTTTTAACTTATACGGCATGAATGGATTTTTAAAACATTATTTCCAAGAGTATTCCTGTACAAGTTTTCAAGCTTATTTTTAATCAACTTCTTTTAGATTAAAATTGTATGACATGTTAAGAAAGGAAAAATGTTTTTGAAGTAGAAAGGATATTTTCCTCAAGAATGGAGTTCAAGTGTTTTATCAAAATTATTTTCCATCTAAGATAATATAGGGTTCTGTTTATATCCCTATTATTACATTGATATGATTATGTTGTGATGGATATATTTTTATGAATTCCTTTATCTTATATGATTTGTTTTATGATGTCATGATGTTTAAGATTCCCATTTTTATTACATGGGTTATGCTATGATGTATGGTTTATGATTTTGTAGCACACATTAGAATGGTATAATTATGAGATCGGTGGGACCTATATCTCCCTCCAATTCATTGGGTAAAGATTTTATATCTCATGAGATAGACATGGCTAAAATGGTAGGTTAAACCGGTTTAGTGAAACAGGACTGAAACGAGGAGTGAACTCGGTTCAGAAATGGACTTTGTCCACTAAGATAGTCTTGGAAATGAGTCTTGACTACTAAGAAATCATTTTCTATGATTATGTGTGTATGCCACAAAGCTTCATGTTTTAAGTTATGATTATTGGGATTACATTTCAGTACTATGATTTATCCCATGTTAGGAAATTATGATCTCTTTTGCAGGTTAAGATTTACAAAACTTATGTTCTTATGTATATGATGTGATTGATATTTCTTTTGTTTACCCTTACTGAGCATTTGAGCTCACCCTTTTGTATGTTTTATTTCCCCAAGTCAGGAAGAAGGTTATTAAGTAAGATATGTCAAAAGGGACTCTAGATATGATGAAATAAATGGGAGGCAAATTAGATGCTTTATGAACCAGTTGTTTATGTTTCCTAGTTTCTAAAGACTCTATACCTATACAGTCCTTTCCTAGTTTTTTTATATGTTGTAATAAGTGTGCTTCAATTTTTAAGAATTAACCATGTATGTAAAGTATGGGTCATTATAGTTGGTATCAGAGGAAAGGTATAGTCAACCTGTGGAAACTAGGATGTGAAAGCCTTAGTAAGATCCCTAAGGATAAGTATAAGCATAGAACAAAATCATAGTGTTTTAGAAATGGCCATGAATAACCTAGGATAAGACCTTAAGTGTGAAATTTTATTCTTGATTATGTGGTTTTCCTATTATAATTAGTGTTGCTCACACTATTCTTCTTGGTTTTAGTCAATGGCTGGAACCCGAAGGATCCGTGTTAATGCGGAATGTGACGGGCAATGCAATGATTGTCCCACTGAGCAACCAAATGTTATGGGAGCTGGAATGAAAAATCTTGTATTCATGCTCACACAACTTTCTCAAGATATGAATCATGCAAGACTTCCAAACGAGCCAAGGAAGGAGCGACATTCTGTTGAATCCTTCATGGGGAAGTGTCCACCTTCTTTCAGCGGGTATACTGATCCATTAGTTGCTGAAAAATGGATTAGTACTACTGAAAAGATATTTTCATTTCTTCAATGTTCTGAACATGATAAAGTCATCCTAGCAGTGTATCGTTTAGAAGGAGATGTTGATCAATGGTGGAATCTTATTAAGAATACGAGGAAAAGGGATGAAATTGAGTCCATGGAATGGGGCGAGTTCAAGAACTTATTTTTCAATAAGTACTTCCCTCGTATTCTCCGAACAAAGATGGATAAAGAGTTTATTAAACTGAAGAAAAAGGATGATGAATCTATTGGTACCTATGAAGAAAATTTTACAAGACTTGCAAGGTACGCTTCTGGTATTATTATCCAACCTGAGAGTAAGATCGATTGATTCTTTAGTGGCTTAAAACCAAGTCTTCTAAGGGAGTTAGCCATAAGGGACTTCCATAGCTATGAGGAAATCGTTCGATGTGCTCTCAAAGTCGAGATGGAGATTGGAGTAACCCATCAGTTATATGGGTTTGATAAGAAGAGGAAAATGGAATTCAAAGGAAAATCTAAAGAGCACACTGAAAAGAAGATGAGCTTTCCCTTATGCTCAAAATGTAGAAAGAAACATGGAGGGAGTTGTCTTAAAGGGACAAGTAAATGTTTCACATGTGGAAAGGAAGGTCATCGGGCATTTGAATGCCGCAATGATGGGAAGAAGATGTCTAATAATGCAAACAAAGGAAGGGATACACAGAATGAACCTACTACACTTCAATGTTTCAAGTGCAAGGAGATGGGGCATTATGCCAATCAATGCCCAAATCCAAGGGTTGAGGATGATGGTCGACATCAAAAAACTCTTAAGGCTAAAGAAAAAGGAAAGTCGCATGAAATTTCTATCAGCAATGTGGAGTATGATAACGATGTGGTGAAAGGTACACTTACCATCCACTCTAAAGTAGAAAATTTTTTATTTGATTCTAGATCCACCCACTCTTTTATTTCTGAAGAATTTTCTAAGGGTATCACCGTATTACCTCAACAATTAGATTTTGAGTTGGTTGTGACAACTCCTAATGGCACAACAGTCGCATCAAAAGTTTATAATTCTTCCCCGATTGAAGTTTGTGGGAAAGTGCTTCCAGCAAATCTTGGGATCCTTCATATAGTGGAATTTGATGTGATTCTTGGCATTTATTGGATTTCTTTATATGGAGCTCATATCAATTTCCAAAGAAGGGAAGTCACATTTCATATTCCAGATCAATATATGATCGTCTATCGATGCAAGGATGAACTTAACCTTCCAGTGGAAATTTCTTCCATCTTATGGGTCTTGATTCCACTAAATGAAGGTTATTTATCTAAAATGGTTGGTGAGAAACTCACGATTAAGAATATGCCCATTGTACGTGATTTTGATGATGTCTTTCCAGAGGAATTTTCGGGTCTTCCACCAAATCGTGAAGTTGAGTTTTCAATAGAACTCGTACCAGGTGCTTTCCCTATTTCAAAGACACCTTATAGAATGGCCCCAATTGAGTTGCAGGAATTGAAGAAGCAACTCCAAGAGAATCTTGATAAGGGATTCATACGCCCTAGTGCATCACCTTGGGGAGCACATGTTTTATTTGTTAAGAAGAAATATAGATCAATGAGACTCTACATTGATTATCGAGAACTTAACAAGATCACTATCAAGAAGAAATATCCTCTCCCATGCATTGATGACTTATTTGACCAACTATGCGGAGCTCAATAATTTTCCAAGATTGATCTTCGTTTAGGGTATCATCAATTAAGGGTCAAAATGGAGGATATACCAAAGATGGCTTTCCGTACAAGGTATGGACACTATGAATTTATAGTGATGCCATTTGGTCTTACTAATGCCCATGCTATCTTCATGGATCTGATGAATAGAGTCTTTAGAGACTATCTTGATCAATTTTTGGTAGTCTTTATAGATGATATTCTTGTCTATTCAAAGGGTAAGGAAGAACATGAAGATCACTTGAGAATTATATTGAAGACCCTAAGAAAGGAGAAGCTTTATGCCAAATTTACCAAGTGTGAATTTTGTCTTCAAAAGGTTGCATTATTGGGTCACATAATCTCAAAAGAGGGGATATCTGTGGATCCAGCAAAAACAGAGGTTATCGAAAGATGGTCGAGGCCAACAACAGTAATCGAGATCCGAGGTTTTCTTGGTTTGGCTGGATATTATCGACATTTTGTGAAAGATTTTTCACAATTATCTAATCCACTCACCAAGTTGACTCAGAAAGGAGATAAGATTGTTTGGACAGAGGAATGTGAAGAGAATTTCAAGGAGTTGAAAATAAGGTTATCCAGTGCACCTGTGCTCACACTTCCCTGTAGTGGAGAAAGGTTTGTGATCTACAGTGATGCATCCAAGAAGGTATTGGGGTGTTTTCTTATACAAAATGATATGGTGATAGCTTATGCCTCACGACATTTGAAAATCCATGAGCAAAATTACCCAACTCATGATTTGGAGTTAGCGGCGGTAATCTTTGTATTAAAGATTTGGAGGTATTATCTTTATGGAGAAAGGTGTGACATTTATACTGATCATAAAAGTTTAATGTATATTTTCACACAAAAAGAGCTGAATATGCGCCAAAGAAGATGGTTAGAGCTGATTAAGAATTACGAATGCTCAATTCATTACCACCCTGGGAAAGCAAACAAGGTGGCAGATGCATTAAGTCGACAAGACCATGCCAGTTTATCCATGATGAGGATCACAAAAGATCCAATATTTATGGATTTACAAAGGATGGATCTTGGAATTATAATGGAAAGGGGAAAATCGTATCTTTCTCAAATGAATGTTCAACCATCTATACATGTGAAGATTAAAGAGGCACAGAAAGAAGATTTAGAGTTACAAAAGAAGGTGAGAAATCTTCTTGAATTCAACCTTGATTGTGATGGGATAATAAATTTTAGGAATCAGGTTTGTGTTCCTCCCATCCCCGAATTAAAGAAGGAGTTGCTGGATGAGGCTCATAGTTCTTCATTATCTATTCATCCTGGAAGCACGAAGATGTATAGGGAACTGAAAGAGTACTTCTGGTGGGATGGCATGAAAAGAGATGTTGTTGAATATGTCTCTCGATGCTTGGTTTTTCAGCAAACTAAAGCTGAGAGACAGAAGTCTAAGGGGATGTTACAACCATTACCCATACCCGAATGGAAATGGGAAAACATCACTATGGACTTTGTCACAGGACTTCCTAAAACATCGAAAGGCAATAATGCTATCTGGGTCATAGTTAATCGTCTTACAAAGTCTGCACACTTCATTGCTATTAGAGAGGATTTCTCTCTGGATCAGCTTTCCAGGATATATGTAAAGGAAGTGGTAAGATTGCATGGAGTACCACTTTCTATTATATCTGATCGGGATCCGAGGTTTACCTCAAAGTTCTGGCGAAGTCTTCAGCATACTCTGGATACAGAGTTGAGTTTCAGCACTGCTTATCATCCTCAGGCAGACGGTTAGTCTGAGAGAACAATTCAAACTCTAGAAGATATGTTGAGTGCTTGCTCTATGGATTTCAAAGGTGGTTGGGATCAACACCTACCTTTTATGGAATTTTCTTATAATAATAACTTTCACTCCAGTATTCAGATGGCTCCTTATGAAGCTCTCTATGGAAAGAAATGTAGGACTCCAACTTGTTGGGATGAAGTTGGGGAAAGAAAGCTATTAGGGCCTGATCTTGTTGATGAGATGGCAGAAAAGGTCCGATCTATTCAAAAACACATCAGAGAAGCTTAGAGTCGACAGAAAAGTTATTCTAACAACCGAATAAAAGCCCTAGAGTTTTAAGTGGGTGATAAAGTGTTCTTACGAATATCTCCCTGGAAGAGGGTCATGAGATTTGGAAAGAAGGGGAAGTTGAGCCCTATATATATCGGTCATTTCGAAATACTGGATCGTGTTAGAAAGGTAGCTTACCGATTGGAGCTTCCACCGAATCTCTCTCAAGTTCATGATGTGTTCCATGTATCTCTCCTGAGAAAGTACATACCTGATCCTTCACATGTACTCAGCTCAGAAGTTGTACCGCTGGAGCAAGATCTTTCTTATGAAAAACAGCCGATAGAGATTCTGGATCGTAGTGAAAAAGTCCTACGAAACAAGACCACTCTCTTGGTGAAAGTTTTATGGAGAAACCACCAATTAGAAGAAGCTACATGGGAGCTTGAGGATATGATGAGGGAGAGGTATCCTCATCTGTTTGTTACAAAGTGACGAATTTCGAGGGCGAAATTCATTTTAAGGGGGGTAGAATGTAACACCCAAGAATTTTATCAGAAATAATTTGTGTTTATAAATCATCAAAGGAATCTTTCACTACACACAATACTAGCTTGGTTTTCTTTACATGCAACCGCGGCCTTCCTCGATAGCTTGCGTCGTACGCAATACCGAGTTTCACTAAACAACGATATGCTATTATAATATTATTATGAACTAGCCATTATGAATAGTATTAACTAAATTTTGAATTTTATAACATTATTATTCATCTTAAACATTTTCTAGAACATGGTATAAGAACAAAATAAATTTTTCAGGTAAAATATTTACTTTTTAAAAAATGCAGTTTTGCCGCCTTTTGATGACGCACCCACTTAAAATCTTGTTGTTGACATGTTTATAAGTTCAATTTGACAAAATAAAATTCTTCTTTTTAATCAGGATATAAAAATTTGCATTGGATAAAGTTTTGATATTTTTCTGATGACTTTCATATTTTAATGAATAGTAAAAACACGCTATATTTTAATTAAAAACAAATTTTTTCATCGTAATAATTTATATGGTTAAATTATAATATTGAGTGGTTTTAAAGTATAAATAGAATATATTTTTACCATTTAATATAATTTATGTCATTATCATTGATTATACATTGAATTTTTAGGTTAAATCAATTCAATCTTTTGCAATGTTTTAAAGGAAAACCTGTTTTCTTTCGACAACGGGATTAATTTTAATTTAATATCTGAAACTTTTGTTTATTGAATTTGGAAAAATAGATTCCATATTTGGAATCAGTGGGTCCAAATTATGTTAATAAGCTACTTTTTATTTTTTGTAATTATGAATAGTAACTACGGTAAATTTTATTTACCATAGTTAAAGGTAAATCGGGTAATTAAGGGTAAATATAAGATTATAAAATTACCCTAACACCTGCCAAAATCCTATTGGATGACTAAAAGTAGACCCATATCACCTAAGTATCGGATTAGATTCATTTAATGGACTTTTTTCCATGAAAATAATTTAATTATTATTAAAACCAAAGAATGTGACAACATGTCACTTTCTTAAATATTATAAGTATAATAATTTTACTTTAGTGATAAACTTCATGAATCTTCGAACATGAAGAGTCTACAGAAATATAATACAATTATCTACATCATAGGAATTTATTTAGAATTTTTAGGGATTAAATAATTATCATTGATTATGACACAATAGTGATGTAGAAATTATTTTATTAATTAAAATATCAAATAAATGGTTTTAAAAATAATAAAATAAATATTATATGAAGTATTTAATGTGATCCACTAATTTTATAGATACATATGACATTTTATGGATCTATTAATTCTTTTAGTTCGAACATATATTCTGTATATATATTTTATTTAAATTCAAATAAATGAATAGTGTCAAAATTAACACAATTGTTATTTTATAAAAATAAAATATTATAAAATTGTTTAAAAATAACAAAAATATTTAAAATTTATAAATTAAAATTTATATGGTCGAAAATGTCATAAAGTTTCAAATTATGTAAAATTCACAACACATATGTAATTATTTATAATAATTTAAAATTTAGAATATTATTACCACAAATAAAATTAAATTGATAAATAAGGATAAATCAAGTTGATAATGTTTAAAATAAATTACTAACATGTCTAAATTTTATTGGTTTATGAGATTACAACCCTATCTCATCTAATCTTTTGATATGAGTCATTTTGGAAGTTTTTAAGTGGGGTTGGGATTTAATATAAACTAATATTTCTTATATTTCCAAAGGTGCCCCTCTCCTCCCTTATAAAAGGGCACATCATCCCTCTCTTCCTCACACAAATTTGAGACTTCAAGCTCGGCCAACCCCTGACCATTTCACTTCCCCACTTTCTTAAAAACCTACTAGAGGTACTGGTCTTATCAAAAGACCAACTCTAGTGCCTTAAGAGAAATTTTAAAGGAGGCACTTCGAGAAAGAGGTAATACCTTCTACCGTTTTCTTCAAGTTTCATTCTTCTTATCCTCCCTATTCTTTAGTTGTCTCATTATGAGGTAATAACATAAGTATCCCTCATATACTTATATGTTATTATAAATATGAAACAACCCTATTTCACCTCTTATCCATCCTACGGAAAACGAAATCACCGCACGTGCGTACGTACGGAATACCGTCTCCACGTCGTGGTGTAATCTGTTTTCCACCACCACCTTACTTGGATGGGTATAATGGTGTAAAGAATAAATATATATGATTATTGAAAAGTGATATTGATTCTGAAATAGTATACATACGCTTCAATACAATTCCATGATCATGGGAACGATATCATCGCTCGTGCGTACGTACGGCCTACCGTCTCCACGATGTGATGCGACTCGTTCTATATGATCTTCATTAAATAATGATTATATAAATGAATTGAATGAATGAATATGATATATATTACACTAATAACATTCTGTAAATGATTTATCTATATCCTCTAAATAGGAATAAGAATTTATTTGACAAAACATGCATAAGAACCAAAAGTAATAAACACCCGAATAAAAAGTAGTAATGAAATATTACTAATAAAAAGCTAAGAATATGACCATATATGATATCATAACAATAAATATGATTCTGTAATAATTCAATTACATTATTTAAATCATTATACAGGAGGTTCAGACACGTACAAAGCATATCGGGCATAAGGTAAGGGAAAATATCACAATCTCATTTCTATCTGAGACTGTTTATACTTTGGTATTTACTGGGGGTATTTTATCATCTACATCCATGTTTCCTCAATATTTAATATTATTTCCATCCACCTACAATTTTTTAAATCCAATTTTACCCTTCGGTGAGTTTTTAGTAAAGGATATGAAAGGAATCTTTTGTCGTTTTTCGTACAAGGTACTTTTTGACTTTTCCGACAAAAGTACGAGAAGAATGTTTTTTTAACTTATACGGCATGAATGGATTTTTAAAACATTATTTCCAAGAATATTATTTTAAAAGTTTTCAAGCTTATTTTTAATTAACTTCTTTTAGATTAAAATTGTATGACATGTTAAGAAGGGAAAAATGTTTTTGATGTAGAAAGGATATTTTCCTCAAGAATGGAGTTCAAGTGTTTTATCAAAATTATTTTCCATCTAATATAATATAGGGTTCTGTTTATATCCATATTGTTACATTGATATGATTATGTTGTGATGGATATATTTTTATGAATTCCTTTATCTTATATGAATTTTTTTATGATGTCATGATGTTTAAGATTCCCATTTTTATTACATGGGTTATGCTATGATGTATGGTTTATAATTTTGTGGCACACATAAGAATGGTATCATTATGAGATGGGTGGGACCTATATCTCCATCCAATGAATTGGGTAAATATTTTATATCTCATGAGATAGACATTGCTGGAATGGTAGGTTAAACCGATTCAGTGAAACAGGACTGGAACAAGGAGTGAACTCGGTTCAGAAATGGACTTTGTCCACTAAGATAGTCTTGGCAATGAGTCTTGACTACTAAGAAATGATTTTCTATGATTATGTGTGTATGCCAAAAAGTTTCATGTTTTAAGTTATGATTATTGGGATTACATTTCACTACTATGATTTATCCCATGTTATGAAATTATGATCTCTTTTGCAGGTTAAGATTTCCAAAAGTTGTGTTCTTATGTGTATGATGTGTTTGATATTTCTTTTGTTTACCCTTACTGAGCATTTGAGATCACCCTTTTGTATGTTTTATTTCCCAAGGTCAGGAAGAAGGTTATTAAGTAGGATATTCCAAAAGGGACTCTAGATATGATGAAATAAATGGGAGGCATAGTAGATTCTTTATGAACCAGTTGTTTATGTTTCCCAGTTTATAAAGACTCTATACCTATATGGGCCTTTCCTGGTTTTGTTATTTGTTGTAATAAGTGTGCTTCAATTTTGAAGTATTAACCATGTATGTAAAGTATGGGTCGTTATAATTTAAGTCTAATGCTGAATATTAAATTCTGGTTCATGGATCGGGTTCAGAAAACACCAAATAATATCATTATTATTATTACTATGGGATCTTGTATTAAACATATCCCCCTCATATAGTGTTGAAATGATGAACCATATGCGGCACCGGAAACCTTAGTTCGAGACAGTCATTTTGGTATACCCCACTTGAGTTTATGATAAGGTTGGGGTATGGCTAGGTTAGATCAAAAACGAATCCAACCAAACCCTTGGGACTAAATGGCCAATAACATACAGACCGGACGTCCGTTGGATGCACCTTCTATTGCGTTGAGACCGCTTTTACATGTCAATCCATTGGGATACTTTTTCATGGGACTTCATGGATCTTGGAGTATCGATCACTGGGGTGAGGTGAGGACCCTTCCTGAGACAATCAAGCTTAGTGTGGGAACCCTATAGCTGGCTGTGGAGATGTACTAGGATCCTATGTGGGTCTGACAACGTACTGAAGATGTACTATGATCATACGTGGATCTGACGATGTAATGGAGACGTACTAGGATCCTGTGTGGTTCTAACGATGTATGAGAGATGTACAAGGATCCTGTGTGGGTCTGACGATGTACCAGAGATGTACTAGGATCCTGTGTGGGTCTGGTGACTTACTGGAGATGTACTAGGATCCTTTATGGGTCTGACAATGTACTGGAGATGTACTAGGATCCTATGTGGGTCTGACGACGTACTGGAGCACCTAGAGATCATGTGTAGTTTAGCACTGATGGGTCCTGTGTGGGTCAGCACCAAGAAATCCTGTGTGGGTCAGCACCGAGAGATCCTCTGTGGGACAGCACTGAGTGATCTTGTGTAGGTCAGCACCTAGCAATCCTTTGTGGGTCAGCATAGAGCGATCATGTGTGGGTCGGCAGCAGATCTTCTTGACAGAATAAGATGATCTAACTTTACAACTAATCATTTTTATTTTTGTACTTATGTTATACCTTGTGTGAGCTGATTCAATAACATTTTGGTATTCTTCTGTGTGGAATACTTGGGTGGTACTTACCTTCGTCGTATTTCTTCCTTTGTGAAACAGTTGAGCTTTGGGCTTTTGAGTTGGACTTTGTGTTTCCTCATTATTGATATGGGTATACTTGATAACTTAGTTATATATATGGTAATATACCTATGTTGGGTTATCAGTTGATTTCATGATTTTTAGTTTATCCATTTTGGGTTTTGTGTGACCTTGAGGGTCTCGGGGTCTCTACTGAGTATCGTTATACTCACTCCTGCACGGGCGGTGCCAGCACCTCAGTGTGTTTGTTGCAGACAGTGGACAACGCAAACTGTGGACGAGAGTACCAGGACTGGAGGAATCTCGGAAGTGGACCTTAGACATGGTGTACCATATAGAAGACCGTTCGAGAGTTGTACCTAACCTTTAGGTAAGATCCTTGGTGGGTGATCACAATAGCTATTCTAATTTACTTGTACTTTCAGTTTCTTGTACTTTCTAGTTGGACTTGTATTTTAGCCCCTTTTTTTACTGTACTCACTCGGTTTACTATTCAGTTTACTTGAGTTCATATCTTGTTGTTTGCTTGGTTGCCTGTGTTTATAGGTTATAAAGGCAATTCCTTCCCTGTTTTAGGGAACACTCCATCGGTGATAGTCGTCAGCCCCTAGCCTATGGAAGGCGGGCTTAGGGTAGTCATGGCATGGGCCCTGGGGGACGGGTGGTGACATTACTTCTGAAATTAAATTGATAAAATATAATTATAATTTAGATGATATTTTTATTATATCATATTAATTTAATAAAAATCAAAGTATGTGGAAGAGGAAATCAAATAAATATTCTCGGCTAAGCATGATACCTCTTCATCAAACCACCTCCTTATGTTAGCACCAAAATATTTCATTGGATGCTTTTTTGATAAAAACATGTGATCTGAGATAGGGGGTGGAATAAAGGAAGGTATTTTTTTAATTTATTGTCTAAACTAATGGGATTTGATGGATTTAATAGAAGAGTATAGTGGCTAGCCTTTTGTAAGAGAGATGTTTGAAGCACTTCTATTTTTAAAAAAATAGGTGTAAAAACATTTTTAACATTACAAAAGGATAAAAAATTTACCATTATGGAGACATAGATAGTTTATGTTATAAATATGTACATAAAATAGATTTCAAATAAGTTTTAATTCATTATAACCCTTATCTTTTTGGTTTAACCCATAGAAAATCAGTTTTAACCTTATCTATATAAAAATATTTTAACTATTTTCACAATTCATTATGACTAAAAATTATGTTTACCATATCAGATAATAAATATTATCATTATTAAAAATATTTAAACCATTATAAAAAATTAAATTATCTTATTTTTCTTAATATAATTTGATATACAACACACAGATGTGATAAAAAGTGCTTATTCATAAAATGTGTTTTTCAAGTAAAGTATGATTTTATATTTATTATATGAATAGTAATAAAAATTATGTGAATTTAAATTAATATTTAGTAATATATATATATATTTATTTATTTATTTATTTATTTATTTTTAATCATTCCTTATTAATGGTTTTTTAAATTAATTAAAATGGAGAAACATTATGAACTTTGAAACAATTTTCCGAAATTACTCTTTTCTAAACCAAAAATAAAATTACATGAAAAAACAAGATTAAGAAATTCCAAATATAATTAAGTGTATTAAATAAAACTAATTATTTATTATGTTAAATATAATTATTCTTGAAACACAAGGATATTTTTAAATTACTTAAAATATTATATTGAAGTGAAATTTTTACAAAAACCTGTGTTTTTATTAATAAAAAAATTAATATTTTCCAAAACAAATCCCAATATTTTACACTAAGATAATTTTTTATATGATTATTTTAAAAAATTAATTTTATTGAAGAAATTTTTGAAAATTTCTAAAAAGTATTTATAATATTTTCTTAAAAAAATTACAAAATAACATTTTTATGAAAACATGTTTTTAATGTATAAAATGACAGTACTATAAATTGATTGATTATTTACTAATAATTTATCAACATGTTTATATTTATTATGATATATATATATATATATCATAATGTAGTTAATACAATTCATACCCACTAATTTAATGGAGATTTAATGACTTATATTTAAAAAATGTTATTTCATGGTTGGTTTAAGCTCAATGTTCTATCTTATATTATATAGATCATAGATTCATTTTTAAAAATATTATAGTGCTTCATTATCCCACCCACCATCAATAATAAATTTTTTCCACTGAATTTTATCTTTATCATTATTATTAATGGTTTTATAATTGAAAATACCATTCTTTAAGTCTCACATCATAAAAAGTGTTATCAAAACATCCACTTGACAAAAGAGAGAAAGAGGTATGTATGAAGTCCACTAGAAGTATCCATAAATAGGCATCAAAGTAGTAGAATATTGAAGAAAATTATAATTCCTAATTAATGAGGGAGTGTGAAAGAGGTCATTGTTCTGACAAAATTGAATGATCATGAGAAATTTAACAACCACAAAACCATTAACAAAAGTGGTTCAAAAATGACCATCATCGCATTAGAAATGAATAAAATTTGAATACAATTTCAATTTTCAAGATCCTTTTTCCAATAGTTAAAGTATTTTTACCATATTGATTATTATTATAAAGATAATATACTTACTTGACAAGTATAATGTTATCATATAATCAATTTCTACCACAATATCATATTTTTCTCCAAATAATGAGTGTTTAAGATGTGTTTTTCAGCATGAAGCATTAAAATAAAATACTAACATATCATAAAAATCAGTAAAAGGATAAAAATATATTCACCCTTTCATTAGACATTACCCAAAACCAAAATGGTAAGAACATGGTAAGAGAATTCTCTAAAATATCATTAATCTCCAAAATTCAACAGTAATACCCTATGTTCAAACTAAACCATTCAATAAATAAATCCCCTTAAAATTATTTATAATATTCCTATCTTCAACTGAAACCCAAACATTAGAAGATTTTGGAAACATATTCATTCAAGGTTGATTTAACATTTATATCCAAAAAACATCAATGAAATTAAATGATTTTTTCTAAAAATATATTTACCTTTATCATATAATATTCTAAAAAATGTATTAACAAACAATTACATTGATTTCACATATATGATAAATCCTAAAGGTCATCATTACCATTCAACATATGTCTAAAAAAGTTGTATTTTTTCTAAAATAATACATCATTTTGATCCAATGTGTCATATATACTGTAACCCAATAAAAAATCACCTAAATTAATATTAATTATCATAGACTTATGTCACATAAAACCACAAAAGGGTTTCTAATAATTTTAACATATGATTAACCTTAAACTAGTAAACCCATAATGGAATCCATAAATCTTAAGATGACATCACATGAAAACAAACTAATCTCTAAATTTATCTAAAACCTCCACTAATACCCACTATAACAGCCCCAAACACATAATCCTAGAGTTGATGCTAAAGGAATAAAATTTTCATTTCTAGCATTGATACAAGTGAAGGTGACCCTATTTTTTCAATCAAAAATGACATCAAAAAAGCAATTATGGATCATTTTTATACCTAATACCTTTGATGTTAAATTTTTTAGAGAATTAGAAGAAAAACATTTAGCTAAGCAATACCCATGAATTAAATGGAGTATGTTTTTCAACTATATCTAATTTTCATATTCCATGTTATGCCATCAACAACTCATGAAAATTTTTTCACATTAAAATACATTCAAGACAAAAATATTTTAATCATAATTCTTCATATATTGGGGAAATGAAGATAGATTAAGGATGTGATCAAATTTTCATTATGGGTAAACATAATAATTAACAATTGAATGTAATTATTGATAATAAGTAGGTAATAATTGAATTATGACATAAAAAATCATTAGAATAACATTAGAATATTCATACCCATCAATACCTAGATAGTAAATAATAAACATGGAATAAATTTTAAAAAATTAAATAGTTTTAATAATAAATAATCATCGTCCTTATGATTTCAATCATGATCAATGGAATCATTATAACCCATAGAAATCATAAATAAAACCTACTGTTATCATTGAAAATTATTTTCAAAACCCATTTTAAACCTATGTTAGAAATAAATGGATCCTTGTTAAATCCAAATGAGAAACCCTTTGATAACTCCCTATTTTCTGTTAGGATGGTATGTCTGAGTAAGATATACTATATAATACCAAACGTAGGATTGAATACTTACAATGAGATACAAATACAATAGGGGGTGAATTGTATTCTTTAAATAATTCCCTTAGGAAATTTTGGATAACCAAAATTCACAACACCTCTAAGTTCTAAAGACTTGCTTGATTCCGGAAAAGTGATTCTGGAAATGAAACTTAAGAAATGTTTACACCAGCTAAGATTCTACCTTAAAGTGTATAGAATCTTACTAAAACAAAGTTCAAGTAAGGAAATATAAGAAAGTTATTCTTTCCTTAAAAATAAAAAATGCAGGGGAAATAAAAGTAGTAAAAACAAAAAGTAACAAACAATAACTCTTTTAACCCAAAGAGAAGGGTATCCAATAACCCTGGATAAGTGGTCCCTTGGTTTATACTTTAAATAAAGTCTGTCTTAATCACACTAGGATAAGCCCTCGATACGAAGATCAGATTCTATCTTGTTATCCCCGCAAGCCCTCAACTATCAGGTAGTCGGCACCTCTATCTTCCCCAGCAAGGAATCCCTCAACATCAAGGTGTTGGAACCTCTGCCCTCCTATCCCCAGAAGCATTCGATTTTACACAGCAACAATAGGGGTCGCACGAAGAAAATTCGTACAAGGAAATGTTTTAACAATCTATTCAAACTTTCTACATGAAGCTTGATATTTGATAAGAGCCTATATCTCTTTCTAGAATTCACTTAAACTACTTGTAATCCCTATTCAAAGATGTTGTAATGTGTTGTTTCTTCTTTTCAAATGAGCTACTATTAATAGGTGAAGCTCCAACGGTCGGCTCCCTCCTCCAATGGTCATATTTCTCCTTGAATTTCAGAGGGACCTGTACACGAGTCACTCAACCAACGGTTAGTTGATAACTGAAGGCACGACATCATTTTATATTAGAACAAGTGTAAGCATAACTAAAACTGAAGTTCAAAATGTAAGCAAATAAAAGTTTGGAGTCTAATAGAATTCGAAGTCTATAAGAAAGAGATATTCGGATTCTGTTTTGTATGAATTAGGAACATGAATTCTATAGAATTCCGAGTATGAATTACAAGGAAATTAGGAATATAGATTCACAAGAATTCAGAACAAGAACTTACATTGTTTGGAGTTGAACACGTAGAGGTTTGGAGTCGAACTCGTAGAAGTTCGGAGTCAAACTAGTAGAAGTTCGGAGTCAAACTAGTAGAAGTTGGAAGTCGAACTCATAGAAGTTTAGAGTCGAACTCATTGAAGTTTGGTGTTGAACTAGTAGAAGTTCGGAGTCAAACTCATAGAAGTTAGTAGTCGAACTCATATAAGTTTGGAGTCTAACTCGTAGAAGTTCAGAGTCGAACTCTAAGAAGTTCGGAGTCGAACTAGTAGACGTTCGGAGTCGAACTAGTAGAAGTTCGGAGTCGAACTCATAGAAGTTTGGAGTCCAGAATTCAGAGTTTTAGACAAAATGCTTCATATCTACGTATTATACGATTCTGAGGTTTTTAGTTACAATTCGAATTTTACACTTAAAAAATGTTTGAACAATGAAAACAATGTAAGGATATATTTCCTTTAGGAAGTAAATTTTCCTTAAGGGAGTAAAATAGGGGTAAAAACATATTTTCTTAAGGATAAGGTGTTTGTGATTTTCAAAACAATAAGGAGTGGAAAATTCATAAGGAATACTTTATTAACTCAACAATCTCCCCCTTTTTGGAAAGAACAAACTTCTTTATGAAAAATAATGTAAGAACTTGGAATAAATTTCTAGACATGAAATTAAATCTTATCTCCCTCTATTTATGGATAATAGTGAATATGACAAACTCCCCCTTAGCCTTTTAAACTCTAAGGATCGTATTCTAGATTTCCGAAATGAGTGATTTCATTTGAATGTAGAATTCGTAATGAGAACTCCCCCTTTCTTAAGGATAGTTCTTCTTAACTTATAAATTTATCTTCTTCCTTTTAGATTTTTCCTTCTCACCCTTTGAGTAGTTCTTTTTCCTTCTCCCCCTTTGTGATTTTCAAAAATAATTTTAGGGAATGTGAAAACAATAATGTACCTGAAACATTAGTAAAGACATACAAACAACACAAGAAACCACAATTCTATTATAATTGGATGAATTTTTACAAGGAAAATCACATGCAACAAAAGATAGTATTGAGTCTATTTTGTTTCTTTTTCCTTGGGAAAGAGCTTCTTCACAATTGTCTTCAGCTTTTTGAGCTCTTTATGATCCAACTCAGCTTGCTTTTTTAGGGCTGTGATTCTATCTTCTTGAGCCTTCAGGGCTTCTGCCTGATCCTTCAGCAACTCCTCTTTCTTCACTATCTTCTCTTCCATCTCGGTCCGGAGATCTCTTTCTGATTTCAAACCTTGAGCAACATAATTCAGCTTTCCATTTAGATCTTTGACATCTTGAATCTAATTATTTTTCTCTAGGTTCAGCTTTTTTGAAAACTGTCTGAAATATTTTTGATTTTGTCATCTTTAGTTCCAAAAGCCTCCTTAACATCTAGTTGGAACTGATCAAGCTCTTCCATATCTTCAACAATTTTCTTAGACCGAAGAGTTATTTTGTTGCACAACTTTCTGTGCACATCATAGTTGATAAGAAAATTTTTATGCTCTACTTCAATCTTCACACATTTATCTATTACTAGGGATAAGGATTCTGACATCTAATTCAGGCAGTGTTGAAGCATCTTGCATCTGGAGTCTATTGTAGGAAATATCAGAATGGTGTCCACCAATTTCATCAGGGACTCAACCACAAAATCTTGTCCCAATGGAGATGACTCCGAATCTGAAAATTTTCTAGGAGATTGTTCTTCTTCTATTTCCACCAACATCCTTTTATACGAGCCTCCAACTTTCTTCCTCCTAATGATATCTTTTGTTGGGGTGTCAATAGCTACTTTCATACCCTTACTAATTCTCATAATGGCCTCTTCTTTTAGAGATTCATGCTCACTGTCAGATAATTGCACAATCTTGTCTTCATTATCCTTTTCTTTCTCAGCCCCAGCCTCAATATCTTCTAGAAGAATAATTTCATGATGATGACTTTCTTCTTTAGATGGCTTGTTCACTTCCTCTTCACCCTTCTCTTCATCTACGGGTGTAGCCAATTTCGAGGATCCGGCTTGAGAAGTCCGAAGTGATAACTTCTAGGAATCACATTACTTTTCTTGATATTCTTCGACATGCCTAATTATGTCATCATAACCTACACTTATCTCATCTTGTTGAACTTCCTCCACAAATTTCTGAACTTTCTTCCTTACTTCTTTCTCAACTTCCCTTTCTTCACCAACCTTCTCTTGAGATTTTTTTAGAGTCATGAAGTTCTTCCTAGGAGTCTCTGGTAAACCATCAACCAAGAAATACTACGGAAGGGGGATATTCTTGGAGGATATTTCTGTGGCTTTCATGAGAGATTGAATAATCACTACCTCTGACATCTTCTTCTTCAACTTATTTTCCTTGGCTTTCTTTTCTAACTCTTCAACAGCTTTCTCTTTCATGGCCTTATCCTTAGTAGGGTCCAAGCCAAACTATGGCTCCCCTTCTTTCCTCTTTTCCTTATCTTCCCTCAATTTTTCAAAAACCTTATTCGGATAAGCTTGTTGTTTCTTGGGTTTAAGAAGTTCAGATTTGACTTTCTTAGACTTAGGAGTTTTACCTTCAGCCTCAACTTCTTTCAAATTCCTTTTCTTGCCAGCCTTTTTGGATTGTTTAGATTTCTATACATTTTCTGGAATAGCTTCTACCTCATCCTCTGGAAGATCATAAAACTCACCTGTCTATTTTGAAAAACCGACTTTCATCCTCTTTAAAGAGTCATCACTAATCAGCATCACCTTTCAATTCTCGGGCTTTGAGCTGTAAGGAATTTTTAAGGATTCTAGGAACCGAACTCTCAGCTTAGAAAGAAATACCGGATACATAATGATCTGAGCTCTAATATTTCCATTTTTGATATTCACAATTGTGATAAGGATGTGCTTCATGAAGTTCACCTTCCTTAGATTTACCAAAAAATCTAAGATGTACATATCACTCTTCTTAAGGGTATCCTTATCACCCCTTCTTTGAACAATAATACCTTTTACCCATAATTGTAGAATCTGTTTGTTGGTAGATAGATGGGAAATATTTTCTGTTTTTTCATCTTTGAGCCCAAGGAATTCCATAGCCTTCACCTTGTTGAAACTTCCATGAACATCTGGTAGCTTGTGTGAACAAAATTTGGCTTCACCTTCATATGATAAGCCCACCAAGCTTGTAGACTTGGTGTAAGAAAGTTTATAGTTTTTTTCATAGGCTTTGAAAGAAAACCTCTCACCTTCAACTTCCTTAAAGAAGCACACTGACTCGTATAATTATATAAGAATATTTGGATAAACTACATCTTGATCTTCCGTCTTTGAAATAGCTATACTTTCCCATCCATTGAGCTTTATGTTCTTGTAAATGATAGAATCATACTTATTTTAAAAATTTGGATGCACCAACCTTTCCCTGTATATTAGACACTTAGAAATCATCTTAATAGACATTTCTTGGGCTTCTGTAGACATTCAGACTAGAGAACTTTTAGAGATTCATAACAAGCTTTTGTTGAGAGGCAGAGCTTTGAAACACAAGAGCTTGATAACCGATGTGGGACAACCGTTGGGGGTCCTTTATATAGGCGATGGAAGTGACATTTCAACTTCAAAAACCACTCTAACAGTTGTAAAACTCTCTGATCGAATCTGACGGTAGAAAAAATGCCTGCAAGGAAATCTTGAATCTGATATTTGGAGTTATTAATAAAAATCGGTTTTAAGGAAAAAAAAATCCAAAAAATTAAAATTCAAGAGAAAATACCAACAAGTAAAAATGGCTACGAAAACTTAAGTAAGGAAGTCATACATTTCAGATTTTCTAGGAAGTTTATTTGTAATAAAAAATATTCTTCTTGAAGAAAATTTGACTATGAAAAAAACTGAGTGTGAATAACTTACTACGAAAAACTTTAAAAAAACATTGAGTACCAGAACTCGATTACGAAAAATTATGAGTACGAAAATTCCCATTACGAAAGTTTTCATTACGAAAATTATCATTACAAAAACTTCCATTTGAAAAATTTCCATTATGAATATCCTCATTACAAGAATTTCCATTACAAAAATTGTCATTACAAAAAAAAATCTATTACGAAAATTTCATTACGAAAATTTCCAGTATGAAAAACATCATTACAAAAATTTTCTAATACGAAAACTTCATTATGAAAATTTCCAATACGAAAATTTCATTATGAAAATTTCCAATAAGAAAAATTCATTATGAAAATTTCCAATACAAAAACTTCATTACAAAAATTTTTTAAGGCTCATTACGAACAATTTTGAAAGGCTTATTACGAAAAAAATTTAAAGGATTATTACGAAAAATTTTGAAAGGCTTAAAAACGAATGTACTCCCCCTATAAAAATGAGTTTATTAATGTAGGGAGAATGGTTGAAAAAAAAAAGTTAATGAAAGAAGATTACCTCACAGTTATCATTCTTAACTTCGGTTTAATTTATTTAAATCTATCGAAAGGTAACGATTTTGTGAAAATATCAGCAAGTTGATCTTGCGTTCCGATAAACTGGAGAATAATATCTCCTTTTTGTGTGTGATCCCTATGAAATTGATGCCTAATATATATGTGCTTTGAATGAGAGTGATGTACCGGATTTTTACTGAGGGGAATGGCACTTGTGTTATCCCACAAAATTTGAGTATTAGTAAAACTCAATCCATAGTCTGTGAGTGTGTGTTGCATCCACAACACTTGAGCACAACAACTTCCAGATGCTGCATTATCAGCTTCAGCAATGGAGAGTGCTACTGAGTGTTGCTTCTTGCAAGACCAAGAAACTAATGAATCTACAAAGAAATGACAAGTTCTGTATGTACACTTTATATCTATTCTACATCCACCAATGTCAGTATCTGGAAAACTTTTTAAGATAAAATAATTTCTAGAAGAATAGAATAGTCCTCGATCCAAGGTTCCCTTTAAGTAGAGAAAAATTCTTTTCACTTCCTTTAAATGAGATTCCTTAGGATTACATTGATATCTTTCACATAAGCATACTGAAAACATCAAGTCGGGTCGACTAGCTATCAAGTAAAGTAGACTTCCTATCATACCTCTATAAGATGTTTGATCTACTGGTTTCCCAGCTTCATCAAGATCAAGTGTGTTTTATGTACCAATAGGAGTACTTATAATCTTAGTGTTGTCATACCCATAATTTTTAAGAATATATTTAATATAATTATGTTTGGATATTTAGATTCCTTCTAGTTTTTGAGAAAGTTAAAAACCAAGGGAAAATGTTAACTCACCCATCATACTCATTTCAAACTCAGATTTCATTAGATCCGTAAAGGAATCAGTTAAGGATTGCTGAGTTGAACCATATATAATTTCATCAACATAAATTTTAATAATCAAAACATTTTCTTGTCTTTCTTTATAAAAAGGGTTGGATCTACATTTCCCTAAACATAGTTATTTTGAAGCAAAAATCCAATAAGTCTATCATACCAAGCTTGTGGGGCTTGTTTAAGCCCATACAAAGCTTTGGTAAGTCTAGAAACATGATCAGGATGTTTTTTGTCTTCAATGTCAGGAGGTTGTTCAACAAAAAATTCCTCTTGAACATAACCATTAAGGAAGGCACATTTCACATCCATTTGAAAAGGTTTGAAATTGAAGAATTCTGCAAAGGCAAGTAAAATGTGAATAGATTCAAGTCTAGCGACTAGAGCATAGGTTTTTTCATATTCTATTACTTCTTGTTGATTATAACCTTTAGAAACCAGTCTAGATTTATTCCTAACAATGATTCCATTTTTATCAAACTTATTTTTGAAGACCCATTTTACTCCAATTACAGAAGTTTCCTTAGGTCTTTCAACCAAGGTCCAGACTCTATTCCTTTCGAATTCATTTAGTTCATCTTACATGGCTTTAATCCAATCATCATCACATAAAGCTTCATCGGTGCTTTTTGGTTCCAATTGTGAAAGAAATGCTAGATGTTCTACTTCATTTCTTAAGGAACTTCTATTCCTTAAAGGTTGTTTCACATCAATAATGATACTATCACTAGGATGATTCTTAAAAAATGACTGATTTGGGTTTTGAAGAATCTGTTCATCGGCATAGGGTAGGAAATATTCTGGGGTAAATGTTTCAGAACCATCTTCTTGATCATTTTCCTTATCAAAAGGATTTTCTATCATTGGTTGATAATTAATTTTTAAAAATAAATCCGAAAATGTAGGTTGGGGTTGTTTGAAAACAAAGGGATTGGTTTCATCAAATTTTACATGTACTGTTTCTTCAACAGTACAAGTGTTTTTGTTAAAAACTCTATATGACTTAGAAGTTGTGGGGTAGCCTAAGAAAATTCCTTTATCCAATTTTGGTGTAATTTTTATAAGTTATCTTTAGTATTCATAATGAATACTTTACAGCCAAAAACCTTAAAGTAGGAAAGTATAAGTTTTCTACCATTCCATTACTCATAAAAAGTTTTATTAAGAAACGGTCTAATCAAAACACGATTTATAGTATAACAAGAAGTACTTACAGCTACAACCCAAAAATGTTTGGCTACAGAATACACATTCAACATGGTTCTAGTTATTTCTTGAAGAATTATATTTCTTCTTTCAACAACTCAATTCTGTTTAGGTGTTCTTGGTATTGAAAAGTTGTGAGTAATACCTTTTCTACTACAAAACTTTTCAAAAACAGAATTTGAAAATTCTCCTCCATGATCACTAAGAATAGTTTTCAATGGAAGGTTTTTCACATTTTTGACTTCGGCTCTAAAACATTTAAAATAATAAAAAGCTTCATACTTCTTTTCTAGAAAATAGACCCATGTAAATCTATTGTAATCGTCAACCAAAACAAATACATAATATTTTCCACCATTGCTTCCAGTTTTTGTAGGACCAAAAAGATCTGTATGTACTAGCTATAATGCATCAGTTGTTGAGACTTCACCGATTGATTTAAAAATCTATATATGTTTCTTACCATATTGACAAGGGCCACAAACTTTAGAAGAATCAAATCTAAGATCTGGTAGATCCTTAACTAAACCTTTCTTAGAAAGTTTTCATATGTTCCTAAGGTTACATTGTCCTAATATTCTATTCCATAACCAAGAATGATCTTCCATTGCACTAAGGAAAGGTATATCATGGCTCCTAAGGACTTCTAAGTTTAGTGTGTAAACATTCTCTTGCATATTGGCAGAAAGAATAAATTCTTCCTTGGAATTGTGTACTAAGAATTTATCATTCCTAAAATTCACAAGGTAACCTTCATCACATAAATGACTTATGATAATGAGGTTGTGCTTAAGACCCATAACAAACAAAAAATTTGAAATCAATTTTTTTCCAAGAAGAAAAATGTTACCAATACCAATAATTTCTTCCTGAGAATTATCTCTGAAAGTTACTTTTCCTCCCTTTGTGTTGATAATCTTTTCAAAAAAGCTTTTGTTACCAGTCATATGTCGGTAACATCCACTATCCATGTACCAAGTATTTCTGTTGGTATTATCCCTATTTTCCTAAAAATAAGAAAAAGTTAGGTTTTCGGAATCCATACTTTCTTGTATTTGGAAATTTCAGAAAGAGAAAATTTGGGTACCCACATCTTCTTAGAAAAATAAGCCTTATGAAATCCAAAATATTTGGTTTTGTTTAAGGAACAATTCTTTTCCCAGTGACCACCACACTGACATTTAGTAGAGAATGGGGCACTTTGAGGAACAAAGTAGTTTTTACTAAAAATAGGTTTAGAACTCGTGTAACCAAATCTAGAAGTATTCCTTCAAGGTCGGATTTGTGAATACATTTTATCAAAATTTTCCTTACCTATGGTAAAGTTTGAAAAACACTTCCCCACGGAAAATATTTCAGATTTGAGCTTGATAACTAAGTTCTTGTCTTCAAAAACATTTGATTTGGAACTGGAGCTAGGCTCGAAAATATCATTCCTAGAAATTACGTTTTCTAAATATTTGGAAAGTTTATTCTTCTCAGAACTTAGTTTCTCAGGATTTTTTGAAATACTTTTGAAATCAGCATTTTTCTTATCAAGATATTTTGAAAGATATGATATTTCCTTAGAAAGAATAGTATTTCTATAATTTTACTTATCATTCTTTTTCATGAGTTTTGAAATCTCATTTTTAAGAAATTTGGAAAACCTAGAAACTTCTTCATAGGTAAGTAAAGTATTATCTTCATCAAAAGAGGATTCTTCATCGGAAGAGTTATAATATTTACTATCATTTGAATTCCAAGAAACATTTGTCAATGATTCTGCATTATGTACCTTAGCCATAAAGCAATGATTTTTAATTGGTAGCGTGGATATAAGATGAAGATTCTTATGTCTAGAAGATTCATAATCCGAAGATTAATCTTAAGAGTCACTACCACTTGAAATCCAGGTGTCATTAGCTTTCAACACGTTCTTATCATTAGCTTTGTAAAACTTCTTTCTGTTCCTTTCAGAATGCCTCTCTTTTCTTTTTGGGAAAAGGAGAATCTGGTCTTATGTGTCCATCTCTCTTGAATTCATAGCGTGTGACCTCTGAATCCTTCTTATCTTTCCTTTCCATCTTCTTATGCATGGATTGAAAATTACTTTGTTCAGCTATCTTGTTCATCCTTCGAGCAAGATTAGCTAACTCATTTTTTGAGACTTCACTCTCACTAGATTCAGTTTGGATAATAATCTTCTTAGATTTGGATCTAGTAACTCTTTCAGGAGTCGTAGATTTCATATAATTTGAATTTGTAGTAAAATCAACACTGTCATTCCCATTCTTCTTCTTTATGTTGTTAGAATCTCTCTTCAATCTAGTCAAATGTTGAAGAAGAGTTCCAAACAGTTCATCAAGATAAATTTGAGTAACCATTATTTTTTCATCAATAGTAGTTCTCTTTGATTCCAACTCATTTGGAATAATATCAATGATATTTTCAACAAAGGATTCATCATCTAGACCTTTCTCTCCCATAGATTATAATCTATTCAAAATAGCCATGAATCTCTATTTCACCTTATGAATTTGATCTCCATAAGGAAAATTAAAACCATGATACTCAGCTCTGAGCATGGCTCTTCTAGTCTCAATCACTTTAGATGTACCAAAATGTGTAACATTGAGTTTCTTACATATACAGTTAGCTATTTCACAAGAAGAAATTTGGCTATATATGTTCCTATTCATTGAATAGAGCAAAGTATTGCGTACCTTATAGTTGAGTTGGTATTCATGCTTTTCTTTAATAGTAAAAGCACTTACTTCCTTGTCTGGAATTTTATATCCTCCAGTAAACATGAAAAATTTATCTTCCCCAGTATTGATAATGAATTTATTCATTCGATCTCTCCAATACTCATAGTCATTACCTTAAAAAATTGGTGGTCCAGTAGGATTTAGGTTGTCGATAGAACCAATATTTAAGCCTGCAATCCTTAAGAAAAACATTGGCATAAAAACTTGTTAGAAGTAAAAGTCTATAAACAAGATAAAATATAATAAGCAAGAAATATATTGTATCTCTAAGAAAAATGTGAATCCGAACTATGATTAAAAAAAATTCCAGAAAGTATGAATCCGGAAATATGAATCTGAATGTAAAATTCTGAATGTTATATAAAAAACTTCTGAATCTAATCGTGAGATTAATTCAGATTGAACAAATGCTTTGATATTAATTATTAGGATGGTATATCTAAGTATGATATACTCTATAATACCAAACTTAGGATCGAATAAGTACAATGAGATAAAAATACAAGAGGGGGGTTGAATTGTATTCTTTCAAAAATTCCCTTAGGAAATTTTGGATAACCAAAATTCACAACACCTCTAAGTTCTAAAGACTTGCTTGATTCCAAAAAATTGATTCCAGAAATGAAACTTAACAAAAGTTTACACCAGATAAGACTTTAACTTAAAGTGTATAGAATCTAACTAAAATAGAGTACAAGTAAGGAAGTATAAGAAAGTTATAATTTCCTTAACAATAAAAAATGCATCGGAAAAACAAAGTAGTAAAAACTACAAGTAACAAACAATAACTCTTTTAACCCAAAAAGAAGGGTATCCAATAACCCTGGATAAGAGGTCCCTTGATTTATAATTTCAAGAAAGTCTATCATACCCACACCAGGATAATACCTCCATATGGAGATAGGTTTTTGTCTTGCTATCCCTGCAAGCCCTCAACTATCAGGTAGTCGGCACCTCTATCTTCCCCAGCAAGGAAGACCTTAACTAAAAGGTGTTGGAACCTCTGTCTTCTTATCCCCGGAATCCCTCAATTGTGCACAGCAACAATCAGAGTTTCACGAAGCAAATATGTACAAGGAAAAGTTTGAACAAGCTGTTCAAACTTTCAGCATGAATCTTGAGAGTTTATAAGAGCCTCTCTCTCTAGATATCACTTCAATAGCATGTAAGCACCAGTCAAAGATGTTGTAAAGTGTTGTTTCTTATTTTAAAATGAGATCCTATTTATAGGTGAAGCTCCAACGGTCGGCTCCCTCCTCCAATGGTCATATTTCTCCTTGAATTTCAGAGGGACCCGTACACGTGTCACTTAACCAATTGTTAGTTGATAACTGAATCCATGACATCATTTTATATTAGAACAAGTGTAAGAAAAAGTAAAACTGAATTTCGGAATGTAACAAATAAAAGTTCAGAGTCTAATAGAATTTTGAGTCTATAAGAAAGAGATATTTGGATCTATTTTGTAGGAATTTGGAACCTGAATTCTATAGAATTCCGAAGACTGAATTTCATGGAAATTCTGAGTCTAGACTCACAATAATTCATAACATGAACCTAAAGAGTTCGTAGTTTAACTTGTAGTGGTTCGTAGTCGAACACGTATAATTTCGGATTCGAACTTGTAGAAGTTCGTAGTCGAACTCGTAGAAGTTCAGAGTCGAACTCATAGAAGTTTGGAGTCGAACTCATAGAAGTTTGTAGTTGAACTATTATATGATCGGAGTTGAACTAGTATAAGTTTAGAGTCGAACTCATAGAAGTTCGGAGTTTAACTCGTAGAATTTTAGAGTCGAACTCATATATGTTTGGAGTCGAACCAGTTGAAGTTCAGAGTCGAACTAGTAGACGTTCGGAGTCGAACTCCTAAAACTTCAGAGTCCAGAATTTGGATTTTTAGACAGAATGCTTCTTGTCTAATTTTTATACGATTCCGAGGTTTTTAGTTACAATATGAATTTTACAGTTAAAACAATGTTTGAAAAATGAGAACAATGTAAGGAAATATTTCCTTTGGGAAGGAAATTTTCCTTACGGAGGTAAAACAGGGGTAAAAATATATTTGCATAAGGATAAGGTGTTTGTGATTTTCAAAACAAGAAGGAATTGAAAAGTCATAAGGAAAACCTTATTTACCCAACATTTTCTTCCTCTAAACACAAGGAACATTACACAATTCATTGGAGTGTTATTTGGGTGTACCCATTATAAAATGTATGGAATTATCACTCGGTGTTGTTTAAGTGCACCCATCATATAAGCTATATTGGGATCACTCAATGCTATCTAGGATCTCCAATTATATAATTTATATCAATCTCACCCATGAGGTAAAATTTGGATAAACCCTTCATATAATCTATATATATATAACATGTTCATCATCTATAATATCCAAGTACCATTAATGAATAATTAATTAATAAGGATTCACTTTTCAATTATAATAATAATAAAGGTTCTTTCATAGCATGATTAACTTGTGATCTCATAATGCAACCAACGTATGAAGAATTATGGTATAAATACCACAAATTCAAGGTAGAGTTTATGTAACTTAAAGGGTTATTTTCATTGATGAATGCAGATACCATTAAAAGGTAATTGAATATATTCTTGAGGTAAATACTTTTTGAATTTAAAAATATCATTTAAAAAAATTAATAAAAACTTTTTAAAATATTTTTTTATTGAAAATTAACTTTTAATCATTAAAAAATATTTAAAATATCGAGTTTCTATGATGGTGGAAAATTTTGTTCATGCAGAGTATGTTAAAACCAAGATTCCATTCATATTTTTCTATGAAAAGTCAATAACTTCATTTTTTGGAAAACAAATAAGGTATTACTATTAAAACGTTTTGTGAAAATCCAATAATGGGTAAAAAATAATTTAAAATAATATTAAAAAAAATTTGGAAACATTTACCAAAAACATGAATTTGGATGAAAATTTATTTTCAACTTGAGAGGAAAATAATGTCATGTTTTCTTAAAAATATTATCTAAATCATTTTATGAAAAAAAAATAGTGGAAAATAGTACGATTAAATAAATATTTCATGAATAAATAAGGTAAAATAAAATAAAATTGATTCATAAAAAATGATAAAATAATTTCCTTCCCTGGAAATTTCTCCATATTCAATCCTCATTAAAATAGAGATTATCTCATAAAGCCTTTGACAGCTCGGTAACTTTTAAATTGTATGCCCCATGAGAGAATAACATAATATGAAACATTGGATATCATGAACATAATTATATTCATGATATATCATATCAAATTGGTATTATATGCACCACATAATAGAAGATAGGATTATAACATAACCTATAATCAAAGAAGACAATTTGAGATGAGGAACCCTTATAGTGTTCATAAAGTTGAATTTAGAGTTAATAAATAATTTTATTATTAATATAAAATTTAAATTCAAATAAAACATGTGTAAATAAAACATAAGATAATTAAAATTCATTACACACATAATCATAGAATACCAAAGAGTTTAAATAAGTAATATAACCCAATGAAAATAAATGGATGGATTAATTTCTTTACCACATGGTAATTTTCAGGCCAAACCTCGTTGGATGAAATAAATAAAAAAAACATAAAATACCATGACTATTTAAGGATTTATGATATTACAAGTAAAATTATAATTATATAAATCATGTAAAATAAATTAAATTTAATGAATTATAATATGACTTAATAATGGAAAATTTAGACGAAGTCCCTTACCTAAAGTCCATACTTTTGAGTATTTACATTAAATCATATATAATAAAATTATATTAATTAATTAATATCTTATGAACCATTATTAGTTTTGAAAACATTAAATTAAATCATTTTTAATACATATTTAAATACATAATCAGTGAATTGTGCGTCATGTATTTTTTGGAAGTTCAGTTCATTGTTTCAAAATGCCTTTAAGGTGTTGACATGGTCAAAGTTGTCATTATTCCAGCAAATTTGAGACAATAATAATGAAATAATTATCATTATTATAAATCAATTATTAATTTTAAATCATATATGAGTATTATTTATGAAAAAAATTCAATGTTATAATCCTGTAGATGAAACGTTATACGTACGCATGAACACTATTTCCATTTGCAACGATTATTATAGAAATAAGGTAAGTATTTTATTTTCTATCCATAATGATCATAATATAATAAATATCATATTATTTCATTTTAAAAATACTTATATATATCATTAATTTCATATGGTAATGAAAAAATAATCACATCACTTTGTGGAGGCGGTAGCCACACGTATGTATGAATGACATTATCATTTTTCAGTGAGTGGAATGGTAGGAAATAAAAAACTATATTCTCTTTTCAAAATAATACACATGTCATTAATATCGTAATTATTTCTAATATAACTCATATATTCGTTAAATTTATGTTTTTGACCATTCGTTATAACACCCAAATGGTTTATTGTATATATATTCTTAAATAAATTCAGTTATCCGATGGCTTGAGTTTCTTGCAACACCATTATTAAATGAACTGTGATATATATTTTTATATTGATATATTCATTGGTATATTAATTTGACCATTAGGAATATTAATTTGGAAATTTGAATTATAACCTCACCTATGAATGTTTAAATAAAATTTTCGTTGCTCGTAAATCAAAATATGATAAATTTATGACATGAAATAAGTAAATAAGTTATTTAAAAATGATAAATTAAGTGATGGTATTTTTGTCAAACAAAAATGTTTATTTACAATATTATAAATAATATAATTATTTAAAAAAACTTTTTTTCATAAAATAATATCATAAATTAATATTTTTCTTTATTATAGATGTAATATTATTTTACGAGACCATAATTAATTTTTCAAAGTGTATCAAAATTTATATTTTTTGAATAAAAGATTATTTTAATTAAAAAAAATTATTATATTTATAAAATTATTTTCCTAAAATAGATTCCATTTTTTAAATGTATACATCTAAAAATGTTTATAGTGATTTTGTGTGATTTTTTTGAAATAGTTGAATTTTTTTGGGAATGGTGAAATATGGTAATTTATGATATTTATCATTTTAAGAAAAATACAAGAATATTTGAGTCATGGATGAAAAAATAAACCATTAATTGGAATTAACATTCACTATTTACTATAATTATTACAAATAATAAACTCAATTGACAGTTTTGATCTAAATTGATAAAAAAAATGAATAAAATAATCAAAAACACCCCTCTCCTCCCACTATAAATGTTACCCCTCAATTATCCTTATCCTCACACATTATAAGACTTTTAGATTTTATAAATTCAATAAAATTACTTTAAAAAGCATCTTCCCCATGTCCAAGTAATACTGGTCTTACCAAAATAAAAAAAACCATCTTTCTAAAGGAGGTTCCCAAATATATGATATTCGAAAGGTAAAATCGTCCTTCTTTGCCTTTTAATTTCTTTTAATTTAATATAATCTCTTAAAACCCCCTATAAAAAAGTGTCATGATAACTCAAGTATTATATATATAATTTCATTTTATTATATTAATTAAATATACATAATAAATTCTCTACTTTTTTCCTTTTATTATAAAAATGAAAACATTGTTCGTGGGGTGTTGATTCGCCGCCTTCGTGGATGACGAGTTTTTTTATTTCATTAATTCCTTCAAGGCTGGTCATAAAACCATTTTAATGGTTAAAAAATATTAATTTTTATTTTAAAACTTATATAATGTTTAAAAACTAGTATATAAACATAATATTAAATAAACGATTCTAGTTTGGGATGGTCTTAAAACCTGCCAAAATAAACAAGTCATTTTTCATTAATATTTTATATAATGAATCATCCTAATACAATATTACCAAATTATATATAAAGAAAATTTAAAATACTATAAGTATATCAATATATTTTTACTCAATTTTTGGAGATTTTCTTCCATTTTTATAGAACACTTACAATTATAAACATGGGAAACAACCGAAATACCATTAAATGAATTCTCCCAGAACAACAATATTAAATATATTAATTCATTTGAATGGACATACATGAACTTAATAAAATTATAATTTTCAAATATATGTTCATTAAGTTCTTTATTAATTAATTAATGAATATAATGTTATTATCCAGGAAATTAAATATAATTATAGAACGGTTTTTGAAATAAGGTAAGAGACTTTTCCTCATTTTCCATTTCATTGAGAATTACTTGTTATTGTATACCAAATAATTTTTTTGTGTTGTATATACAACCCATTTAAGATAATTTTACAATTGAAATTATATTACATTAATCATATATATCTATTATATCATGTATATGAATATTGTCTTAGTCATATACCATTTTTACATATACTGTTTGTTTTTAAAGTTATTTTAACTTGGGAAATGTTGATAAATCCATATCCTCTACTCATAATAGATATTTCGATAAGGAATATTTTTCATGAATTAAATTTATGTTGGAGTAATTATTTGTATTTTTATTGATGGGTTGTCCTATATTATATAGACCCTCGATGCATTGATAGGTATCATTAGAAAAAAAGTTTTTTGAAAACCCTTGGTGTTTGTTTGCGAGTAAAATCAGATAGTTTTATAACAACATACATAAACCATCTTGTGAAATATCTTGATGGTAATGGTTTATGTTCAACATACATTAAGTCCAACAATTAATCATTTCCTTCATTAAGTTTTTTTTTATTATATGTGATATGTTCACTATGAAAAAAATATATGGATGAATTTACATTCTATGTTTATTGATTAAATGGAATGTGTTTATCAAATATTTACCTTTCCATTTTGATTATTCCTTATTGATTATGATAAATTAATTGTTGATTAATTTTTCTACATTATGTAACCCTTATTGATCATTTGATATAACCTTTTATTTTTTACCCTACCCTAGAATTTGAAGATGAAGTCTTTGAATAAGTGTTGTGGAATTATTTTATTTCCCTCTATTATGTTCAATATTTAATTACCAATATAATAAGAGAACCATATATTTATCTAGTTATTCAAGGATACTTAAATGATCGATACATGGTGATTATATATCTTATATATATATTTTATTTTATTAAAATAAATATAGAATCTAGGCTATTGGGGTCGGGGATAGTATATTCATTTAAAGAATTAGTAAAAAATGAATCACATCACTTTGTGAGGTGGTAACTCGTTGTACAAACAAGTAACGTAACTGTATCCCCCACATAAAGGAATGTAATAAGGTATCTATGATATGATAATTACATAGGTATAATAATGATACAAATATCAGATATATAATTTAAATTTTTCATTATAACAATCCATGAGAGGAGATGAATAAAAATGAATTACATCGATTCCCGAGGTGGTAGTCCACCGTACACACGAATGATGGTTTCATTTTACCGTTTTATAGAAGAAGATATAGATGTAGGTTATACCATTAATATAATAATATCTCAGTATACGGTAAATATATATGTTATCATATCAGATTAATTTAAGATGAATTGAAGGATGTGGAAGAAGAAATAAAATAAAAACACACGATTAAGGACGATACATATTCTTTGGACATTCTTCATAGGTTAGTACTAAAATAATTCTTAATATTTATTTATGATCAATAAAGGGACCCTATTTTCTAGGTATCTAATCTAGAGAGGTATTTGTTAGTTTCTTGGATAATCTAATGAGATTTTAATGTGTTATGAGGAGATGAGGGGTGTCCTTTTATAAGAGAGGTGAATGGAATGTTATTAAATTTTTAATGGATAAAATGTCTACCCATATTTTTCACATACTAAAAGGATCCAATATTAGCCATTATAATTCTGTAAATATTATAAGATATAAATATAGTTATATAATATATTTTAGACATGTTTTAGGTCATTTAAACTCTTATCATTTTAGTTTAACCCCATGGTAAATTTGTTCTACCCTTAACCACTATAAAAAATATTATTATTGTTTGCACTATTCCTTATGATAAAATATTATGCTAACAATATTAAAAAATATTAAATTATTTTGATTAAAAATATGGAATACATTTTTCTAGTTTCAATTCACATAATTGGAAAATATTAATTTCAAATAAAACCCATAAATGTGATGAAAAAGTTGTTTTACATGAAATTATTTTTTCAAGAGAAATATAATGTTATATTTAGTCTATGATTATTAATAATTATTTAATGAATATAAATTAATATTTATTGACATATATTTCTAAAATTTCATTTAAATCATTTTTAATTAAGGTTTTTTATTTTAAATGGTGAAGCGTTATTCTCTTTAAAACCGTTTTCAGAAAAATCATATCTTTAATCCCAAAGTAAACATATAATAAAATAAAATATAAAGATAATTGAAATTTAATTTAGTGCATTAAATTTTTATAATGAATAATTATATAACATAAAATTATATTCAAAAAATAATTTTACTTTTACTTTACTTACTTTTTTGAAAATAAATGACATTTTTTATAAAATATATATTTTTAACTATTCACTAAAAAATCAATATTTTCTGAAAAAAACCAATAATTTCACCCTATGTTAATTTTTATATTATGTTTCAAAAATTAGTTTCATTTTATTAAATAAATTTTATAATAGTGTGAAAAAATATATAATATCTTCTTAAAAAATAATTAGACACCTTAATAAAGAAAACCTATTTTAAGGAATAAAATAACTTTACTAAAAATTAATTATGTTATTTTAATAATATATCTATAAATTTATGTTTTGTATAAAATTTATATATATATATATATTTCTTAAATTAATTAAATTTATTCCTACCCACTAATTTATTTTCTTGGTTTTTAGATTCATATTTAAAATAATATTATTTAATTGTTCATTTAAGCTCAGTGTTGCATGGATTACATGAAATTGATAGAATATAACTTATTTAAACTATTTTGGTTTTACACTCTACTCCTTTTATAAATTTTTTCCATTTAATTTTATATTTTTCTCAGTAATTAAAAAGTTGGACAATTGAAACTACCTTTGTTGAAGTATCACATCAAAAAAAGGTTAATAAAACATCGTCTTGATAAGAGGTAAAGGGATGTACATAGGTCATATGGAATTAAAAATTAAAAAATTTCCATGTATGAGAACATTGGTAGGAAGTTTTGATATAGATAGAAAAGAAAATAATAATTCCACGTTAATTATGGAGAGTGTCAGAGATCATTATGAACAAGAAAGTGAATGATCATGTGAAAGTTAATAACCACATAACCATAAAATAAAGAGGTTTGAAAAAAACCATCATCTAATAATAAATGAAGTAATTGGGATAAAATCTTAATTTTCAATATCCTTTTCAGAGAGTTAAAAAATTTCTTTCCATTTAGAATGACAAAATAAGGATAATATATATAGGTTTGAAGTATAATTTCATCCTTTAACTAATTTATATCCCAATATTTTATTTTTCTTCAAATGATGTGTATTCAAGATGAATTTATCATGATTTAAGAACCAAAATAAACTTCTAATGTGTCACACAATTAAAAAAAGTAAAAAAGTTATTCCTTGTATTTTTTTACATTAAAAAAACAAAAATGGTTGGAACAATGTATAATAATTACCAAAATTAATAAACCATTATATAATTAATCTAAAAAAAAATTTAGTAATACCCAAATATTAAAATCAATCATTACATAAATTAATCACCTTAAAATTCATCATAATATTAAAAATAATGATTGAATCCCAATGATTAAGCAGGTTTGATGACATATTCCTTCAACGATGATTTAACATTAATCTCCAAATTACACTAATAATATATTAAGTCTCACATTGAAAATTTATGTGCCTTATTTTCCAACGAGCATGTACCCAAGTGGTACAGGCTCATTCTTGGAAACCAAAAGACTCGGGTTCAAATACGGGCAGGGATGAATTTTCGGGTACTATAGTAGGGGGTACTGTAGCAGGGCACTGTAGTGGGGCCCTGTAGCAGACACTATAGCAGTGGAGGGACTGTAGCAGCGGTAGCATTGTAGCGACAGAGGAACTGTTGCAAACATTGTAGTGGTGGCGGGTACTATAGCAGGCACTGTAGTTGCATGGTGTACTGTAGCAGTACTGTTCATAGAGGGTCCTTTGGGCCAAAAAATGGGCTTTCAAACCTTGTATTCAGGCCACATGGCCTTGGGCCTTCGGGCTATGTATTGGGTCTCCCTCTACCCTCTAAAGAGTTCTTTTCTTTAATAATAAATTGAGGCTTCGGCCCCATCCTTTTAAAAAAAATGTATGTGCCTTATTCATATAATGTTCCCCAAAATGTAATAACCCATAATTACCTCAAAATCAATTATATGAAAAAACCATAAAGGTAACCAATACAATTAAAATTATTTACAAAAATAATTAGTTGTATTATTCCACAAATAATAAATTATGTTGAACCTAACGGTTACATACTCCTTAACCTAATAAAACATCTCCCATAATGACTCTAATCATATTATACTTCCAACACATAAATCCTAAAAATGGTGTCTAAGACATTGAAAAAATTATTGACCATAAACATTAAAACCCATGATGGAATTTGTATCTCTTATGATAACCTCATATGGATGAATAAAAATCTCTAAAGTTATCTAAACCATGGTCTAATACTAACTATAATATCCCTAAACCCGCACAACAGGATTCAGGGAAAAAACATATACAATGCATTCCTAGATTTGATGTCGATGAAGGAGAACCAATTTTTTCTTCAAAAACAAACTACATAAAAAGAAAATATTAGATCAATTTAATAATAAAGTATTATTTAGGTTTAGAGTTTTAGAGATTTAGAAAAAACTATGACCTAAACAACACCCATGATTTCAAGGGAGTATTATTTCTTTTATACCTATCTTTTAATATTACCTATTAAGTCTTGAACATATCTGACAAATTCATCACATTAGAAACGTTTCTAGTCACAAATAATTTAATAATCAATATTTAGAACCTTATGAAATAGAAACATATAAATGATAAGAAAAAATTATCAGTAAGTTTAAACATAAAAATTAACAACTGAACAACATTATGAGTATATGAAGACAACATGTCTGTGATTAAATAATCAAAGCACAAGAGCATAAAAAATAATATTCATCCATATAAATAAATTATTCATCAATAATGAAACATAGAATAAATATTTATCAATGGAAAGGGTCATAATAATCAATAATAATGATCCATTTTATTTAATTCTTGAACAATGGAATCCTTAAAACCCATTAAAAGTATAAATAAAACTTAAATCTTTCTTAGAACATCATCTTCATAACCCATTTTAAACCCATGATAGAAATAATTGGATCCTAATAAAATCTAATGGATAAAAAAATTATTAAATACTTCCTTATTTATTTTAAATATAAGGAAAATTAACCTAATCATTGGATTTCTATCTATGTAATGCCCTGAAAATCTAAAGTATGGACACTTTATTCAATAGTTTATATGACACACAACACCAAGCGTGTAAAGGAATATAATATCCCTATAATTTTTTATATTTATAATATTTAAATTAAATTAAATATATTTAATATATTTCCATGAATTTGAGACTAATTTATCTTACATCGCATGCAACAACAATTTTTTTCAAAATCTTACATTATATAAAAGAGTGAGTTTTACCGAACAAAAATATATTACAAAAATATTATTATAATATAACATAAAATATATGTTATATTAGTGGTTATGAATAATATAAACTAAATTTCAAAAATATATAATTTACACATATATAGAATAAATTAATTTTTTAAAAATAAATTAGAAATGAATATAAGAAATAATTGAATATAAAGATAATATTTTTATTAAAATACTATTTATATGTCCATAAAGTTGTTTTCTCCTAAAAATTTAAATTGATTAAAATTAGGTAGTTATATTAATTTAATATATATATATATTATATTTTATATCTTTTGTTTTTTTATTTATCCTATATATTTGATAGGCATAAGATAAGAAGATACCCAATTTTATATCTAAAAACCTATATTTTTATAAAGGCACTTTTACAACCTTTTAATAGTGAACTGATTTTAAATCATTTTTTGGATATATAATAAATATAATATGTAAAAATAAACTTAATATTTGAAATAAGAACATAAATATTATCTTACATTAAATTTTTGGTATTTTTCTATGAAGATTCATTTTTTGATGAATAGTAAAAATAATGAATTTTAATTCAACACTGCCTTTTTGAAAAATTTATTTATGAGGTTAAACAATATTTTTAATTGTTTTTAATGTTTAATTTTATAAATAAAAAAATATTCTAAAATTTTTCATCTTAATCAATTTCACTTTGAAATTGGTTTTAAAAACATAACAAGATTTTGAACATTTTTACTTTAAAAACAATCTTTATTATCTCATCTATGAGATTAAATTTAAATTATTTTATGCCACTTATATGATTTTAATTTGGAAATATTGATTACATATTTTTTATATTCATAATTTATAATTTCTAATAAGTTAAACTTGGTTTCTTACTCAAAAAATTAGTGAATCTAATTAAAATTAATTACAGTGATTATGGTAAAATTAAGATTAATAAGGGACTAAACCCTAAACTTAAGGGCCACAATAACCTAAAACATGTCAAGAAAAATGGTTGAAAATTTTATACAATATGCCCTCTTAGTTATAATTTTATATGTTATTGGGATTATATTTAATGAAATTTCTCTGTATGATGTGTAAGTGGGGAAAAAGACAAAAAAGGAACCTTCCCTACTTTTAACATATATAAAACCTTGAGATATGGAAAAAATAACATATTTTATGTTATTATAATCATTTATAATGATAACTGTTTTTTTATAATAATAATTTATCATTAATTTTTTATATGAATTGGTTACTTATAATTCTTAAGACACCCCAATATAGTCATTATTTAGTTAATAATTATCGAAAATAAATAATACTAAAAATATTAAAAATGTTATAAATTGATTGAATTATTGTATTTAATTGTTTTCTAGATGAATATATCATTTTAAACATATTTAAACTTAATATATTCTTATTCTAAAAAATTATGCATTTATATTAATATAAAACTAATAAATCGAAAATTGACATTAATGTAATTTTATAAAAAATGATATTTCATTAAGTGATTTAAAATTAAAAAAATAAAATATTATTCCAAGTTATTTTTATATTTCAATAAATATAAAATATTGTCTATTAATGTAGTAATTTACCTCTTATAATTAACTTATTGACCCATAGATAGTAAAACCAGAATTAGAACTGTCGGGATTAAAGTAATGTTCCTGTGTATTTCATGCACTTGTTTTAAAATTAATTACAAACACATATGGTATTTTTATATTATAAATTATATATCATATTTAGAATATAGTGGGTCTATATTTTTTAATGAATATCAATTTAATTTATCCTTAATGGTAAAATTACAAAGGATATAAAACTAGATACATGAAAAAACCAAAATCATAAAACTGGGGAATCATAGAAGTTAAGGAAAGAAATTATTAAAATGCACTTATTTTGGTGTTTTGGAAGTTTTTATCAACCATTATTCCCCTTAAATACATTATTTTTACATTTTTTATGAAAATTATGTATGTTATACCTCCTAATAATGTATTCCTATTAGTATTTATAGGAGTTCCACTCCTCCCCCACTATGAAAGGCCTCCTCTCCACCCACTTCCTCACACCTATAAATTCATTTTTTTTCTTGACCAATATCTTACAAAAAAACACCTAAAATCTCTCTACTCATCCTATAAGCCTAAAATTCACTATAAATCCATCCATGAAATCCCTTTGGTGAAAACCAAATGGAGTTTCCCAAAGAAGAGGTAATGTATTTCCTCTAGCTATTTAGTTTTGTTTCCATTATCCAATACCTCAAATCACCATATTACATACTTACATGAGAAAAACAAAATACTTGGAATTATTATCTATTTTTATTTCAAGGGTTCGACCTAAACATAACACATTCATCTAATGGGTAACAAATATACAATTTATGTGTATGGTGAACTATTTCCTCACGAAATGTTGATTGTTCGTTTTCTTTAACCACCTATAATTATTGGGAATTAGGATTTACACACTGTTTATATATCATATATATGATATTTAATATTTCTTTATGCTTTTCTAATTTTTATATATATCATACCTTTATGTTTTCCATTTTTTGTAAATATGATAACATCGTTTCTGGAAGTGTGTGGACTACCTCCTCCTAAAAGCGATGTGATTCATTCACATGATACATGGAATGTATAATGGGTCCTTTCAATTAAATATACATGACATAAACAGAATATATATGATATTCATAACATAATTACCATTCTATAAATATAATATATCATTTTCTTTGTTACCCTTTATACACACTAAAAAGTGATAACATCGGTCGTGGATGTGTGGACTATCGCCTCCTCTACACGATGTGATTCCTTTTAAATCACCATAATTCTATATTTAATGATATATTATTAAATAATATAGTATTTATGACATAATTATCATTATGTAAATGTTAATTTTACTTACCTTCTTTCCATAATGATCATTGAAAAATTGGAATGTTACTCGTGCATATGTACGCTCTATTGTCTCCATGATTGTAACATTGGTTCATTTTTCAAAAAACTATTCAATTATTGGTTTTAAAATTATAATTTATGTTTAAATATAATAATAATTTAGTCACTAATATTCTTTATTTTTTCCACTCTTTGGTACTTAATATTTTTTAGAAAATGTTTTTAAGAAAACCCAACATCATTTCTCTCTTTAGTCGGATAACATGTTTTCTTCTAAAACCCATATTCTATAAAAATGTTGTCAAAAAAATTAACCTTTCTGAAATGATTTATTGAAAAAAATTACCATTTTTGTCTTTTACCAATTATTTTAAAGGAATCTTCTTTTCTATTTCCAAATAAAGCATTTTTATAACCTTTTTACTCTGAGAAATGAATGTTTTTAACCTCATACGTTATGTAATGATTTAACTATCATAATTTTAATATTCCATTGCATGTTTAAAGGGTTTATTTTAAAAAAAGTATTTTTCAGACAAAATTTTTTCAAAAAAATCAAAAAAAGTATATTTTCCTCAATAATTCTATTAAAATATATTTTTATAATATTTCTATCCATCAATTAAAATAACTCTCTATTTTTACTCCACTTGTTATATGTTGTGTTGATAAAATCCTTAATATTCCTCTAGATAGTGTATGATTTATTTGGCCAAATATAGTATTCACTTTAACTTCCTTGATTCCTTTTATTCCCCATTAAATAATCAATTTCCTATGATCATTTTTCATTGAATTTCCCCAAAATATAGATATCATTTTTCATAGATATATTTATCTCTTGAACCATATTCCATATTTCAAATGGTTTTTACTTTGAATGTTATTTTATTTTTTTGGGAAATATTGAAAAAATTTCCTCTCTTATTCAATACAAATATTTTATAAGGAATATTGTTTATTCAATATGAGGAATGCTTGGGATATGAAATACATGGGTTGGGGACTATTTAAGGTATGCCTTACGGGTTTGTGAATTGGTAGTGAAATCCCCTCGATGAATTAAAAGTATAATTACATGAAATTAGTTATCAAAAATTCCTTCGTGTTAGTTTATATGAATAATAAAAGGGTTTCTAGCCATAGTTTTAGATTATCCAGTGGATAGATCTAGATAGAAGATGTTTTTATGTGCCTTAGATGACATTTCCAATAATTAATCATTTCCATTATTTTGATTTAGTTATTATTAATCCATAATATTTTCTATTGAAATATATATGGATGCATTTCATTCTAATTTCACTAATTAAATGGATTGTTTTTTAGATTCTTACCTCCCTATATTTATTTTTCTATATCTAGTTATTTTAATTTCAGGTGTATCTAGTTATTTATTTTCCATATTTCTATGTACTTCCTTCCAATTTTTTGGTTATGTGGAATGTTTTTTAGTCATTTAACATTCCATAATTATTATTCTCATTTATTCATTATTTATTTTTTTATACATTGACCATAATAAGAATTTAATATCACCCTTATTTTGAACGTTCACAAGGAATCCAAGAATTATACTAAGAAAGTTATAAAAGGATATGCTAGATGGAATAATGGTACCCTAGAAATAAAAAAATATGGTGTAATTATTGATTTAATTTTTAATACAATAATCATGTATGAATATATTTTAACAAGGTGACTAAACTCTTCAGTCATTCAGGATTTTATTCCTTGTAATAAAGCTAATGTATTAAAATAATGCATCTGCTCTTGGATTCTAGGGTAAGGTCATTATAGTTGTTAACAAAGGAGTTTAGTATCAACCTTGGAAAATAGATTTAGGAAATCATATATTAGAGAACATATCCCTAAGGTAGAATTTGAGGATATTTATAGATGAACACCCTATAATTTTAGTAATGTAGAGATTATGTGCTTTTTCCGAGAAATACATCTATACCTATATATTATATGTTGGTGTGATGTTAGCATAGATATACCTTGGAGTAACAACTCTGACAAGTTGTGTTGTGCCTGACTCAGCGTAACCTGGCACATGGCAATGGGCCTTACAATTCACCTGGTCTGACACTCCTAGTGGATAAACATAGGATAATTCATATTTTATTTACAAACCATTAAAAATGATTTGAATAGATAATGATAATGAATTAAATATGTTAAACCTGATGTTTCCTAAGATTGAAAAAATAATAATATTTAGATATCATAAAAATAATTAGATGTTTTTCAGTATGAGTATTGATTCTCACACAATGGTTTTTGGATTTAGGAAATTATTTCTTCTAAAGGATAAAATATAGACCAAGACCTAAGTAAAAATAAAAGGATGGAGTATCTATGAATTAGTATTGTATTTAAAACATTTTTTAAAAATGAATTTATTAATTGACATTATTTCAAGGATTTCTGTTGTATTAAATTTGTAAGTTATATTAATATGAATTTAATAAAGGACAACCCTCATGTTTGGTGATAACCAATCATGTCCGAAATGGTCATAGCTCTTAAATTGATTACTGAAAGATGATAAGGGGTTCATGCACACCATTGACCTACACAAATATGATGAATAAATATTAATGATAAATCAGTTGTGTTACTTTTAGGTTTGGAAGTTAATTTATTAACCATATTTGCCTTGGAAAATAGTTAGAGAAAAATGTAAGGACATTGCACTCATATAAGGTACCAAATAGAAACCTCTTTTTCCTCATAAACCCTATGAGGTGTCTATATATCCATAAATAGAGAAAAACAATTCCACATAGTGAAAAAAGGCACAAAACCACACAACCGTCTACCGATGGGGAATATACCTCCAAAATAGGGGAAAAACTGTAACATCCACATTTTTTAAACCCTATTTAGTTTGTACTTTATATGTCTCATTATTTGTCTACATTTTTAAATATATATTACCATTAAACATTTTTTTATGTTTATTTAATGGTAGTTTGGTTTTAAGACATAAATAAGGGAAAATCCTTAATTATAGAAGTTATATAAGGTTAAAAACCTATGTGTAAAGGTATGATCAATATGTTATGTGCAGTGTAAAGGTAGGGTTGTGGTGTGTATGAGAACAATGAACTACATAAGTGTAATTTCATAAATTCACTTGTAATATAAGAGTAATTGTTGTGTTTTATAAAGGATATTGTGATTTTATAAGTTTTATTTGAAGGTAATCTAAGACTCTTTAATGGTACTATAAGTTTTGTATTGTAGAATACTAAATTGCGTAAATGTAATGGGTGTTTTTTATTGATACAGGGGGTTTTACATAGTCATGTAAATGTATTTATTGTCTTACATAAGGGTACCAAATAATTAAAGGGTTTGAAAATAATGGTAAGACATAATTTTCATATTCAATACAATGTTCTCTTTATAAGAGTACATGTGAATTCATAATACCAATGTTCGGGTAAGAAGGCACAGTATAAAGATAGGATTGTATGTACGAAAGGGGTATGTATGGCTTATATAAGGGTGTGTGGGAATCCTAAAAGGATTGATAAGGTTAATTACATACCTATGTATGGGTTATGAACCATGAAATGGTATCATGTGTAATGGTTAGACCTTGTTACTCTTACTTATTATCCTTTTTGGATGAAAGTCAATTAAAAAGCCCTTTTTGTAATTCTTCTTCCCCATAATGAGATCTTGTTCAGTTTAAATGGTTTTAAAAGACTAAAATACTATAATTTAGATTTATTTTATCATTTATACCTTAAATCATATTTTTTATGTGGATTTTAATGATCTTGGTTTAATATTTTAAAAATAAAAAAAATTGTGTTTTAATTTTTGGTTTTCATTATAGAAAAACCATTATGTTTTTTCTATCTTAAAAATACCTAAACCTTTAAACCATTAGTTTTTGAGATATTAATTAGTATTTATAATAAAAATACATTCATTAAATAATGGTGATACTTTCATTAAACAAACATGAATTAATCATATGATTTCAAGCTGCACCAGAACATTTACACTTACTTATTATTAGGCGAAACATTTTGAAAGGATTACTCCTTATCAGTTTTTGTTTCACTTTAAATTTTTAAATAATATTTTATTAAGATTTAATGAAAAATTATAAGAACTATTTAAATTATTATGACCTTAAACCATGAAAAACAATAATCTGGATTATAATTTTTATCTCTATTTTTTCTTAAGGGGGGTTTATCATCATAAGGGGACATATGTATATTCCATATAGAATAATATATAAATTTGAATCTTTATATTCCATATATATATTAATGATAACATAAATAATTAATTTTTATATCCATGAAATTATTATAAAATGAAAAATAATAATTATCATTCCTTTCATGGATTATTCTATAGAGAGAATGTTATCACCTATGGAATTTTAATTATTCATTAAATGGTTATTATATGCATTCGATTAATTTTAAAATTTAGAAATTATTGAGGGGATATAAATTTATTATCACATGTGAAATTTTATTTCTTTTAGGATGTAAAATTATTTGAATCGTTTCTTGATTGCATAGCGATTCACTATTCAAATCCACACTTACCTCGCTATTTTAAACTAGTTTTGTAAAGAATATTCCAAAAAAAATTATAATTTTCACTTTATGTTTGAATCAATGAATTAATGTTTATAACTACTCAATAGGGAAATTTTACATGTTTTCATGTTTACATTATAGGAGGAGGTGATTTTGAGATCTCGTGATGGAATTCATACAAAATGGGCCATAACTCGGGCCTCAGAGCTCCAATTGTTCTGATTCCATCTCCATTGGACATCTTCCTCGAAGGTTCACCTCTCCATCTAATTTCATGATAATTGAACATATTTTGTTTTGTCAACCAGCCTGATAAATTGGGATTAAAAATTCTGTCATGAATAATGACCTAGTCCCTTAGGCACTAACCTCTTTTGTGGAAAGTGTGATGTTTTTCTCCATAAAATCACTCCTCACCCTCAATATATCAGGTTTCATGACCAAGGGTGAAGGTTAGTCGAATTAGAGATCTCTCTTAACCCATTTTATTACTCTTCTCCTTCATGTACTTTTAAACCAATTAGTGATCAATTTGGGGAGTGCCCTTTGTTGTAATCCTGTGCTCCACACTTGTAATCTTCGTAAGGTAATTAATATTTTGGTTTGTTGTAAATGTTTCTTCATTCTTACCTTATAAAATTTTGTTTTTCCTAGAATTATAAAATTCAATTCAAAGGATCAAGAATCCACTTTCTTCCATGCATAACCTGGATCTTGTGATGATTTGAGTGAGGTTACCTCTTTTCTCACCCCTCCCTTTCATGAGTGTTCAAATGGATTGCGTCGGTTGATAAAATCAAGGATATTGAACATATGAATATGAATGTTCTTGTCTAGTGGAATATTTTTATCAATGAAACATATCTGGTCATCTCATCACGTTGTTGATTTGATGTGTTGATTGAGTTCCTTTTTTACATCGATTCATTTTGTTGACTTTGAGCGGTTGTCGATAATCAATATCATTGATTGATAAAATACTAGGTGGTAAATTAGTAATAACTCACATACAATTATTGGTTTCAGTTTGTATAAAATCAAAGAATCAATCATCCTTCCCTTTCCCTTGAGAGCGATGACATATTGATCATCAAGGCACACTTATTCGGGTTGATCACGATTTATCCAACCGGTTTCTCTAAGTTGTAATATACTTTTGATTTTTTTGATTTAATCATCAATCCCAAGTATTGTAAAACCTCATTTCTATTTTTTACTTTCATAATCAGAACCACATTTTGGAATTAATGATCTAAGGCTCCATTGAAATATGAACTAGGGTTGTTTCTATACTACAGAAATTCTAGTTAAAAATAAACATATAATTTGACATGCTCGACAACGCTATAATTTCTAGGAATCCTCGGTGATATTTGGATCCAACTAACATGTAAAAATGATTTGGTTGAGGATTACTTAATAAACCAAGATATTGATTTTCGAGACCTTGAGGTAGGTGGTCCTTTGTACTCAACCCTAGGGTAATTATGCATATTTTTGGGCATAAGATATGAAATTATTATTTTGTGGGAATTAACTGTAAATTAATATCATGTTATGAATAAGTGATAATCCTTAATTAATTATTGAAACTTAAGTATTAATTAATTAATGTAACCATCTCTAATGTAATTGGAAAAAGTGACAAGGTCCTTAATAGAGAATTTTCATTGGCTTATTTTTAGTCACCAATGGTAATTTATTGATCACTAAAGAGTTATTTGAACTAAATGTACACATTGGGGTGTGTTTTTGTGCTACATGAGACCAAAATCCAATAATACCACTTTTAGTTTTTGTTCATATGTTAAACTGATGTGAATTGTGATGATATTCCATGAAATTTTAATATGAGAAACATTATTTCCTTGATGTGGTACCTATTTTGGAGTAGCTTTTTGACCATGTTATATTATTATAGCATGTGGGTGTGTGTCTGACAATGAGACTCGTTTATTATTTTTTTTTCTATGAGTGTGTTTTTGTAGCCTATAATACCATTTTAGATTAATGATAAAAACAATTGTCTTCCTTCTACTCATTCCTCATGAAGTCATGTCATGATATGATTTTCATTTTTGATCAACCCTGAAAATACTATTGAAAATTGTTTTCGTGCAAATTTACCCAAGTATTTAGGGTTAAGTGGTCGCTTGTAGTTTAGCTTGGGTTGTCGAATCCTCTGAGACCTAAACTGGAACCTATAGACATTTACATTATATTGATTGTTTTGGGATATTAAGTGTAAAACTTAGGTTAATTTTATATGGGTTTAAATGAAAACTAATAGATCTATGTGAATTCAATTTATGAGAAATGTTTGATCCTATGTTATTACATGGGATGGATTGGATGAAATTCTTTTTTTACAATTTCAATTTCACTAACTAGAGCAGGATTCATTCAATGAATTCGAACTAACCTCATCAATTACTAGTTAAACACCTTCAAAAACACATTCTAATCACCTATACACTTTTAGGATCATTTTCATGAGCACTTCAAGGTAAATTATCTTATTATCACATAATATTGGGGCTATATAATTGAATAAGGAAGGGGAAGAGAGAAAATCATTGAACAAAAAAACTAAAATTAAAGAGATTAATAAAAATTTATAGAATGATAAATAACACCCAATATATAACCTTTATACTCCCTTGGATCAACCCATAAAAGTTTTATCCCTCCTTTTATGACAATTTCTCAATGGAAGTGGTAAGTAGGCTCATAAGGGCAGAATTGAAAAGTTAAAACAATAAAATATTTATCACCCCACCATTGTGTGAATAATTTCACAAGATTTGGTGTGAATAAGTTCACATCATTAGGAAAAGATATCAATGATATGTGATGAATAGTATAAAAAGAGTATAAGAAGAATTTTTATTAAAAACTAAGGTCATTTGATCAACTTACATGATAATGAAGAACGTTACAAAGGCAAATCAGCATAATAACATTACAATGAAAAAAATATCCAAAATATGAGAAACTCCTTCAACACCAATTCCTTAAATAGGTATTTTTTAAGCCTTGGTTAGATACCCCAAAACGTTAAGTCACGTCAATTAATGGTGGTGGGCCTAGGTGGGTGGAAAGTTAATGGAGAGTAGACTTTTCCACCCTTGACAAAAAAATCAAATCTGACTTTCATGCCTTTGACAGGTGTGTCCAACTGAGCATCTAGATTAAAATATTTTGGTTTTCCATAGAAGAAAAAAAGGAATATATGGATTTCCCCTAACTATCTATAAAATTTCAGCCCAAATGGATATATGTTTTGAGAGATATGTGAAAATGGTAGGCTATTTTTCTGGGCTGTAGAATCTGGACCATAATTTTATCTCTAACATGGGCTGTATAGAACACCCTTTAACACTCTGAATTAGCTCTTTTCACTGTTGGATTAAATGTTACCATTGATGTATTTTATCTTCAGTTCAATTTTTAGAATTATTGGGATTGGATATTGGCCTCTGTAGTCTTTTTATTGGGTTGTTGTCCAGTTTAATTTTCCTAGAATGTGGTGGCAGGAAATCCCCCTTTGGTCATCTTCCAATGTGAATTTACAGGTGATCCAACAGAATGAATTGTTACTTATAGAATGGGAGACCTAAAAATTAAAAATGAAAATAAAATAATGACCATTTTTTGTTTTATGAGGTGTTCAAATATGTACCAAGTAATAGTGCACTTTAATAAAGAATTACAATCATAATGTGGAATAATGTTCAAATTGTAAAATGCACTAAAAACTGTGAATATGTATCATGAAAAAAAATTAATATTATAATACAAACAATTAATATTAGACTCTTTTAGTGGCTAATCAATAATACTATTTGATGTATTTCCTCTATATCTGGAATAGGTAGACCATCGTTGTATGGTTGTCCCTTGAGAAGAAGTATAGATAGATTGTGAATTCAATGAATAATGAAATGGGTACTAGGTAGAATCATAATAGCCTAGTGGCCTATTTGTAGCTCCATGAATTGAGTATTATGAGAAATTTTTTGACCTGATACTCTGTTGATTCTAAGTAACATGACATTTTGATTCCTTGAAAATTCTGAGAGATGTGTCACTGAGTTTTGGGTCTAGTCATCTTTGTGGCCTAACACAAGACTTGATGGAATATGGATTCTAAGTACAAGTTCTAAATTATTTATTTTCTACTTCAATAGAATTAAATATATAATTATATCAAGTTATATGATTTCATCCTTGTGGTTATACATTTATTATTTACAACAACTATTATGGTTGTCCTTTGGTCATGGATTTGAAGAATGTAAGGTTGGGTTTTTTGGCAACATGTTAAGAGCACGACCGCTCGAAATGTGATTGTTTTTTATTTTTATTCCTTGTTGATATTATTCTATGTTAAAGAGTTATATATTACCTATTTAATTTTTTTTAAGATTCTATCATGCATATATATTGTGTATTATTGGTTGGGTATTTTACACTGTTGGTGGTGGTGAATTGAGTTATAATCATAGCTTTATAAAGCGGCCATGGTAAATAAGTATTCAAGTATCCCGTATTTAGTGTGGGTATAGGTTGGGATGACAACTAGGTAAATAATATAGTATCATGGATCTCTATGATTCTATAAATCATAAAGAGAAGTGTCTTGGAGGGGGAGAATACCCTCTAATACATTGTTCATTTCTAGTTTTTAAATTTTATCTTCTAGATGGGAAATTAGTGTGTTGTACTCATGTTTGACTTTGTTCTTTATATATGAATTCATAATGTTTTTATGCTAATGTAATTTGTTACTATTATTTTATACAGTTTTGATGTTGTTTTGTTTATTTTTATTTTACACTCTGGTTGATGGTATAGTCTCCACATAGTTCCACTCAACACCCTCATAGCTAGTCTGCATATGATGTTATAAAAGGAGTCTTCCTGAGGTCCTGTGGCATTATGTTATGGACATAGTGATTTGGTTTGGGATGTTATATTGGTATTAGTGGTGATACCTAGCCAAAAGTGAACTTTCACTACCTGGGGTGAATTATAGTGCCCATAATGAGGATGTTATACTCCAATGTGCCGATAATGTAACATCTTATAAATATAATGGGATAAAATGATAAATTTTACTCTCTATATCAACAAGGTACCCATTTCTTTTTTGAAGCCTACCTGATTAGAAATCCATAGTTAAATAGGTCTTTTTGTGGAGTAGTGATCAAGATGGGTGACCACCTCAGAGTTTACCCTTGGTGTGTGTAAGTGAGGATAAAGAACACTAGAAAGAACATGTATTATCATGTGCTTATATTCCTTAGTCTAATTTTCTATTCAAGCATGTGAGTGGGCCCCATGTTGGAGACCATTTTTTTATGGGGAAACTGGTGGTTCCAAGCATTTCAAGACAGATGGCCATGTTAAGGTGAGTTGTTTGTATAGTCAGTGGGGAATAGTTGTTACATTATGTGTAGTAGAACATCCTAGGTAAAAATTTAAGGTACACAATGGGGTGTCTTTTCTCTAAAGTGGGGTTATTTAGAATCCCATAAATATACATGGTTTAAAGGATATAACTTACTAACCATGTCAATAGGGAACCCCATTCTCTTCAGGATCCAACCATATTAGAACTACACAGATAAAGTGGTTTGTCCTAGAGTAGTGATCAGGATGGATGACCTATTTTGATGTTTACCAAGGTCTATGATATTGAGAAACAATAACACTAGAATGAATTTTTGTTGTCTTTTAGGGACATTCATTAGTCTATTGATCCATTCCGTCTTGTGGGTGGGCCTCTAATAGGGGACCACATGTCTGTGTGGAAACTAGTGGTGTATGGTGAGCCAATACAGAACAAACTTGTTAAGGTTGGGTTAATATAATATTATTAGGGCCCATTGTTTACAAAATGTTATCAGAATACACGAGTCTCATTTTTCCAATTTTGGGGAGTTTGTGGAAATGTGACATATGAATGTGTCAGATATTTTAATGAAACTCAAACTGGTGCATCGTGAGTACCATTTTCAAGGGTAGTCCATGTTACTAGGGAATGGTATTAATTTTCATGGATTCTGATATTATGGTTTAATAGGATTTCACATCATGTGTCAAACATGGTTTTTTTGTATGTGATTTTATATTTATTATACTTCTATACATATCTATTGGAGTAATTACATGCCCCATCTTTGGTATGTAGGTTTCACATGAAATAAATGCTTCTTTTTTTTATTATACTGATGACAAAGGATTCATATACTAGTATTATAAACTTATATTATGGTTAGAAATATCAGTTATTGCTGACATTCCTTCATCTAGAATAAAATGCATGTGATATTATGATAGCAAGTAATGTGTGACAATGTTATATCTCAACTGGTTAATTATAATTATGATAATAATGATGATGATGGTCATGAAGATATTTATGTTGAGATTGGCAAGGATGCAGTCTCCCTCTATAAATGGGTGGTGTAGTGTTCCTTTTTTTATCATTGTTGGGTGTTAAATTCATTATTAATAACCTTCTGTGAGTAGCCTTTTAATCATCCTCCCTCAATCAATTTATGGTGTATTGTACCTTATAAGATGTTTTTGGTAATTATATTCCTTAATAAGAACCTTGTTTTGGTTTTTTAAATATCGTGTGTCCTTGATGAAACTCTAGTTATTGGGAAGTTGATTCCTCGAACTATATAGAAGTAACTTGAGTGAGTATATTACTTGTGAAGAAATAATCTAGGATAATTCAAAGGGGAATTTTCTATTGACAAAAATGGTTTGTGAAATTCAGTAGACCTATAATGGTACAGATGAATGTATTGAAATTTTTCATCAAACTTGGGTATATAGGGAACTTTTAGTGATAGTAATCTTTATACAAGGCCCAATTCCTGGTCATTTGGATTCTTATTGCATTGAGGGAAGGATCCTCTATTTCATAGACTGTTAGTTCAGAATGAAACTATTCTTGGATTTCGAGTGAAGATAGGTATAAATTAATGTGTGTCTATCATGGATTTCATGGATCAAGGGTAATCACGTTATTAGGAGTGGTGAGTGATTTTGTTATTCTTTACTGGGAAGCCATGTTGTGCTTGCATGCATGTGTTGGCTACACAAGATGTCTATTGAATCATTTGATGAAATATGGTGACTTGACCATTAAGGATATTCCTGGTAACATGGATAAACACATAAGGTTGGTTGATGGTTGTCCACTAATTAATGTTGATCAGGGATAACTATGATATTAGAAACTAGCACACTTTGTGTTAAACTCCCAATGTTTGGTATCCTAGTTCTTAATGTTTACGGAGTTGTATCTATGCTTTTATAGGACATTGAAAATGGAATATGATAACGTAGTGTGTTAAACATAAGTATTCATTTATGATATGTTAGGATAAAATGTATAATGTTGTGTAAGGGTTAAAGGATCATGTGGGTCCTGATTCATAACCTAGGACTATGTTGTTATAGAATGATTTTCACTTTGAGAATGGATTATTGGATCTTTCTTGTAAATTTGGTATCAATGGGTAGTCACATTTATTCATTGAATTCAGTGAAGGTCTAGTTATGGATAGGTAGACAAATATAATTATTATTAGGTGAAAAAAGGATACACCTTTTGTGGGGAACATTGACCTTGTAATATTTGAAATGACCTCTGTTGTGGAAGGGTCTTGATCAATGTATGACTAGCCATTGGAAGACCATGGGACTCTAGACATCGATGTGTTATGGACCTAAGGGTTTATATTTTCATATTGATATTATGATGATTGATTAAAATATAAAACAATATGGAAATCGGTGGTAGGATTTTGAATCAAGATAAAAAAATTGATGCAATATGATAAGGTGTTTTATATTTGGTTATTGTATGTATGGTAGTCAGCATTCTATGTACTGAAGGTGGATACTAAACCAACCAGAAAAAAACTCATATTATTTTTATTCATACATTGACTAGGCTATTAATCCATTCAATTGTTTTCTCTTCTACTTAAGGTATCATGTTTGGTGGTTCATGGAGATATATTTGTTTAGGATGGTTACCTGAGAAGGAATAGTGTTGGATATGTTACGATTGGTGTTTCTATAAAAAACTAATTATGGTGGGTTAGAACTGCTTCAAGATCAAAATATTGGGTAGGAATAAGGTGTGGATCATGGATGTTGAAGAAAAATCTCAAGGATGATAATTCTTGTGTGGGTTATAATTATAACATCCTTGTTTTAAAAACTCCCCTTTTTCATAATTTATAATTATTATTTTGTTAAAATATTTTTTCTAATAAAAAAGGAATTTACTCTTGTTTTTTAGGGTGTCTTAATGGTCGAGGGGTTTTTAACACCATGTGTAAGGGTAAATCCTTAAATATAATAGTTATATAGTTTAAAAAATATAATATATTATGGTATTGGAATATGTTATGCACTAAATAAATGTAGAGGTACAGTACATAAAGGTACAATACACTATGTAAAGATCATCCCAGACCTTCCATTTTTATATAAGGGTAAGGGTTACGTATGTAAAGGTAATATTGATTTTATAATGGTTACATTAAGATACTCTGACACTTCATAAGGGTTATAAAAGTTTTTAAGGTTAAATCCTATTCAACATAAATGTAATGAGAGTTGTTTTAGGGAACCATTACATTTCCACATAAGGGTAATTTGTAGCTTGTGAAAGGGTATTGAATTATGTGATTGTCTTTTCATTATGTAAATCCATGATTTTAAATATTTGTGTATGGTTTTTTGTGAAATGTTTAAAGAACATTACCAATACCCATGTAAGGATAAGGAGTTATATAATAAAGGTAACATATTATTCACATAAGGGTAAGTGTGGCTTGTGTAAGGATATGCAATATTTCTCAAACATTATGTAAAGGTAAGTACATGCCATCACAAGGGTATGGGTTGTGTAGTGTTAGGGTGTGTAATGGTAAAACAAATTTACACTTACTCATGGACCTTTTTGAGGATACATTTAATTAAAAATTACTTTCTGTGAATTTTCAAACCTGATCAATTAAGTTGTTGATTTATGTGGTTGATTTAAACACTCCGTATTAAAAACATGCTACCATATTACATTTATGAATAATGGGATTTACACATACATTGTTAAAAGCATGACACCACATTAAATTTACATTTATATAATGGTGGAGGTTTCTACCACAATTTAATTAATTTCTTGTTATCATTACTATAAACCAGTACACATTTTCCCTATTAAAGACACTAGGGTAACATCTTGCCTCTCAACCATTGGCTTGGGATGTGATAGTGTGTGGTACTAGCCTTAGGAGATGTCCCCAAGACACCAATGGATGAAAATAAATTCCAAAGGCCTACAAAAAGTTGTAGGATGATTTTCCATTTATAAATAAAAATAAAAACTAAAAATTCAATATCCCAAAAAAACTATATATGATTCATGAGTATGAAATAAAACTCAATAAAAAACCCAATCTAATCAACATTTTGATGTACATGAAAAAACCAAAAAATGACATCCAATTAAAACAAAAGGAAAAAAGCCAAAGACACCAAAACATTAAACATAATACTACTAAATTAATCCAAGTTCCAACATGACAATACAAACACAAGGTATCAAAATACATCACTGATGAACTGAGATCATTTTTTTACCTACGTCCCAATATATGGTATATGAAAACACACAATAATTCACATGTATGGGGTGGGTATCAAATTTGTAGGATTTATCCAATGACTTTCCAACTCATGTTACTAAGAAAAAACATCATTCCATATTTACATAAAATAGTTAAAAACAATTAAAAATAGTTTTTATCAATGAAAAAATAGTTTGTCCATGGTAATAAATTAAAACAACACCTTTAAGATATTTCTCTTCTCATTTGAAATACCCAATGTTTCAATATACCCACACATCCACACATGCATTCCCCCTTGATAATTCTTTGATCCTAAGTGGCCTCTCTTCTATCCACCAATTCATCACAAGGTGATAAAACCAATGTTCAATTACACAATGCGAATGAATCACGAAGTCATATTTCAAAAAGGACCCACAAAATGCAACATGAAATCCGGCCAACATGTATGAAAAAAAAACCCATTCCAAACCATTTAACATAAAACCTTTAATTTTATTAAATAAATAAACAAAAATTTACCTTGTGTCAAATAAAACACATAATTTAAAAAAAACATTCCAAAATTATCATTAAAGAGGATTTTCCACAAAATCATTCAATTCACAAAATTCTCCAAAACCATCGACAAGGAGGTTCCAAACTAGATACACAGAAGTATTTAATAATAATTTCAAAAAAAATTCAAGATAATCCTTCAGGTTTAAATCAAGTGGAACTGAGAGATAAGTAAACCACCTCACAAATATTGGAAAAAATGAAGATTGACACAATGATTCAAAAGATCTAATCATGAAATACCATTCCATCATTAGATCTAGCCATAAAAATTAAAAATTTACATTAAGGAACATGGATATATACAAAGTGGATTATTTCTATGTTTCCAAAAAGATATAGAGAATAGACTTTTGAATAATGGACATAATGGGCACTTTACAAGGAATCATTTCCCCATGAACATGCTGATTCACCTATATATCACTCCCAGATTGAGTGGAATTATATATAATGCCTTAGGAGCCAAACGAATTTATTTTATTGGATAATTATAGGAAAAAAAGGCTTAATGGATTTAATTAGGATCATATCCACTAATTTTATAGGGCCAATTGAATGACACGCTATTAGGACCCACAGTTTGGAAAACCATGCACCAAATATGCAGTTGCTATAATCACAAGTTGACACCTCACATGTCAAGGTCACACTATTAGAAATAATTCTCACCAAACATTCATGATAAATTTTCTTATGCCACCCCTCAAGTGGTAGGATCTCATGGAAGGACAAACTACGATCCAACAATTCATTTCCCCACTTTTTCCATGTGAATGGTTTCTCCTAAGCTTCCACGCAGTTTTCCCAAAACATTCTCAAAATATGAACCATCCTAGAGCCTATTGTTTTCCTTTACATGGTTTCATATACGTGTTCCAAGGTTTCAACTAACTATGTGAAAACTTTTTACCCCAGAAAATCCTCCACATAATTCCAAAACTCCACCCAACCACTTGAAAATGAACAAAATCAATTTATATAAATTAAATACATAATTAATGTGTATTGTACCAGAAATAGGGGGTGGTAAATTCTCTCAAACATTGGTCTTTCCATCCCTAGAAATTAGAAATAATAGTTGTCCTGTAAGAGTTCCATCCATTGTTACAACGTTTCTATTTCATGCTTCAATTCTTCTTCCTCAATCCAACCACGGTACCTTAAAACCAATACTAGATTGATTATTTTCCCACTAGATAAAATATCATACCTATTAATAACTTGTGTCGGCACATAAACCAACATATCATCTAGATCTTGGTCCATGTGACTCTATAAAATCACATAGTCATGGTCAGGTTGATACTTCTTCAATTTAGAGACATAAAACATGTTTTTTACTAAACTGAACCATTTTAGAAAGTCCAACTAATATTCCACCTCACCAAATCGTTCAAGTATATTCAAGGGGCCTATGTGTCGTGGATATAAAATTACATTCTTACCAAAAAGGAAATTCATGAACATTTTATATATTCTCAATAACAAATGATCATCCACCTCAAATGATAATAGTCATCGATGATGATCGACATAATATTTTTGATGACTCTGATCCATCTCCATTCTCTTTCTGATCAATTATTTATTCCTTATTTTCTATTGTACACGGATTAGTCCAACTAGGGATATATCACATATTTCCACCCAATAAATGGGATAATAATAAGGAAAACCATGCAATGATTCAAAAGGATCCATATGTATTGAGACCCAATAACTATTATTGTTTTATAACTCTACTAAGGAAATGTGTTCCTCTCATGAGATAGAAAAATCCATTAAACAAGCCCTATGAATTTTCCCCAATATTTGGATAGTTCATTCCGATTTTCCATCAATTTGAGGATGATAAGTCGTACTCATAGTCAATTATTTCACAATGGCGTGTTGTCTGGATTTCCAAAAATGAGATGCAAACCATGGGTCTCTATCTAATATAATTGAGATAGTAATTCCATGCATCTTCCTAACTTCTTCAATATAGATTTTGGAAAATCCCTCCACTGTATGGGATTTACAAATAGTGATAAAATGAGCTGACATGGAGATCCAAAACTATATTTTGAATATAAAATAATTTGTCCTAACCATTCTTGGTAAAAATATCACAAAATCTGTGTATATCTTCTCTAATTTCTAAACGGGAATTAGTAAAGATGATAACACACCTATTAGTCACTCATGTTCCACCATGACCTATTGAAAAGTGGGGAATATAGAAACATACTCTTCCACTACCATTTTAATTCCAACCCAAAAAACTATAATTTCAATGATCTATAAATTTTTTGAATTCTAGGACGAATAACCTATTTAGAATTGAGGTTGGAACTAGTAAGATATTCCTATCAAACCAAAGTTACCATGTTCTGATCTATAAACCTAAAATCCAAAATCTCATTTAGTGTTAATCACTTAAAATCTCCCCACATTTAAGCTTTGACCTCATAGGATCACATTCAGAATTGGATATCTACACCTTTAAAACATTCTCAAAAAAATTAGGAATAAACAAAATTGGTAAGAAAATTGCAACATCACACTGGTCGATACAATCCATGTTTGTATATTATATAAACTACATCAAATGCAATTGATCTAAATCTTATTTAACCAACTGATTATTCAAATTCCATTTAATACATCCACCACTAAATTTCCTTTATATTTTTTATAAAACAAGTCGAAATTTAACATTAATATTTATTTCATCCATATTCATTTCCATGGATTCAAATATATTTTTGAAAAAAATTGAATCAAGGACTTATGGTCTGTAAAAACTGTGAATTTATAACCAAAATTATAATGACACCCAGATTTGAAATCATGAAATATCATTGCTAATTATAAATTAGGTGTTGGTTAATTATTATCAAGAAACTATAAATTTATTTATCCATAAGTAATGACATGGTATCCCTGTAATATAATATATCCTAACCCAAATCATGGTTCATCACAATAGACAACATAGCCATGTTGGGATTCTGGAAATGTAAGGATAGATGTTAATGTAAGTCAAACCTTAAACTCTTTAATGTATTTATATTATTCCTCATTACATTGGAATGGAAAAAATTTCCTCATCAAATCAATAATTTATGATTCTATAAATGAAAAATTATATACAAAATATTAGTAGTATCCCACAAATCCATGGAAAGTGTGTATCTCAAAGACATTATTCAATTCGTAGCCAGAAATAAAATATTTTGTCTTTTTTAGATATATAAAAATTACGTTTTAAAAAATTTAAAGTCCATGTAAAAATTCTTATTTTATCTATAAAATGCGCTTTGATAACTTTGAATAAAAACAATTCTCCCACAATACCCCCAATAATATATCCAATTTTTTAACATTATCCACATTTTTCAAGAATATACCATTATTTGGTCCAAAAACACCGCCAAAAAGGAATATAGTAACCTTTTAAATATCTAATTCATCAATTTCATAAAAAGGATACTTTATTCATAAGACCAAAATTCATAATAGTAAACTCATAATGGCCAAATATGCTTCTAAGATAAATATTTAGAATATTTTCCTTCTGAACCTATAGTTGGTGACATCAAAATTGTATGTCAATCTTAAAGCACCACTAGGTTCCCTTAACTAATCGAATATATCATCAATCCATGAAATAGAATATATATTACTTATCATAACATGGTTAAGAATAAAATAATCAACACAAATACTAAGAGTTCCATCTTTCTTATTTATAGAAATAACTAGTGCTTCCCACAGAGATGTCCCCAATCAGATGAAACCCTTAGTTTCAAACTCTTCCAAATGTTATTTTAATTGCATCAATTATTTTTGTTCAATCAGAAAAGAAGGAAGGGATATAATATTGGTCGTTGGTATGAGATAAATCCTAAAATCCACACATATTTTTTGTAAAAAAATGAATAAATTTTCTGTAAAAATGAAAAGGGATTGTTCAGATACGATTGGAAAATATATATTACTAATCTCAACAACTGATAAAAAGTCAACTATTGTCAACTGGTAACATATAGTTCCAACCACCAGTACCTAGTTTCATTCTTACCATTTATCCACAACCTAATATCCTTTAAAGATTTGTCAAACACCATTAGAATTTTTGAAACTCACCTATCAAGAATAAGAAATTTTATGGGACTCAATGTTCTATAACCAATAAATTCCTAGAATAAATTCATATAAATCCATATTTGTCCCGTAAAAAGACTATACCAACTAATACTCATTCATTATTATCAAAAATGCTTCATATTTCAGGGATCTACACTCTAGTTTCTGAAAAGGTGTTTGGATTTTCATCAGATAAGGTATCATAACAACAGATAATCTCATCAGATCAAATACATGATAAGAAATAAATGAACGGGATGAACATGTATCAAACAATCATTTTATAATGATATAATTCAAAATAATCATTCATCTCGCCATATAAGATCCAAATTTATCATACATGATCACATTTTTGAATCCATAAAATTACTTACTCACTACACCTGTCTATTTACAACCATATTAAGATTTCATAGGTTGAGGAGTCATGGAATTCATAGAATCGCATTGAATAACTTAGTTCCTCCAAAAAGAGCTATTAGTATCCACTCATCCCATAAAAGAATATGATAAAGGAGAATTATGATATGTTTCTCTAGCACCTGACCTTGGAGAACTATCACAATATAGCTAAATATGTACCATCATGTAGTAATTTTGACATTCACTAGGTGGAGTCATATAATATGGCTTCATATTGTCAAAATAACCTCATTAAAAATATCATCTTAATTTTATTGAGGAACGAAATTTACTGAACCCATAGTATAATTCTAATTCATCCCACCACCCAAGAGGTAGGTGCCCCTCTTCCTCTGGTTCCCAAAATTGAATTTCCCACATGTTCCCATAGAAGTAAACATAATTCATCCCACTATATTTCCCAAGATATACCACTCTTCCATTTTCTTTTTATTGATCACATTTGTATAATTCGTTATAAAAAGAACATAATTTTTTGAGTGAATTTCTAGTTTCAACCCCAACTCAAAAATTTATTTCATCAAAAATTATATTACAGGAACTTATTTTACAATGTGGACTAAAATCATAAATTTTGATGCAAACTCTATTACTTATTGATTATCCTGCTTCAAAATGAATAACTAGATAGTTCTATAAATTCTGAATGTGTGGGGATATAATTTTTATTGAAATATTCTTCAAAATCCTCTCATAAAATTAATTGATCCAATTTATCATGAACTTCTAGATCCACCAATTGGAATGAAATTCCCAAAGAAAATACATTCCAGAATTCACTTTTAGGATTGTTTTTTTCATAAGGAAATCAAATATTTGATTCATCCTATTCATCAACAATTCTTTTTTTTTGGCTTCAAATCCCCCCAAAATAGGTGTGGAGTCTGCTTTTGGAACTAAACCAAATGAACCATTTTTTTGGTTTATCCTTCTTGTTCCCACTATCCATGGAGTGAAAATCATGTAAAATTCCCTAGACCAACTGTTTTCTCAAATGTGGCATAATTGTAACCCCATTTTCAACAGCATCTTCCAGCCAGTTTCCAAAGTGCCTACCTTATGTCAATTTCTATGAGAAAAAACATAACTCCATTTAGTCTCAACCTCTAGATACTTAAATACTTTCTGTTTATTTATTCTCATTTAAAAAATATCAACAATCATGTTTATCCATAATAAACCATTATAACCATTTTCCAAATTTCACTATTAATCCTTCTAAAAATATCACCACATAAAAATATTCCATCATTTTGAAAAATCATTACTTCTTACCATTTCCATAAATTTTTACCAAATAATAAACCATATAGTCCTATTGGGAATTTAAACTATCAAATCATATCTCGAAACTCTCATCATCTAAACACATTATAATGAGGTGACAATTCACCTTGAAGTGTCTAAACACGCTCATGTACCCAAACTCTATGGTAACCTAAAGTCCAATATAAATAGGTTAGGTAAACCTTTTTATACACAACATTTCAACTTTAGAAAATAATATCTAACTGCTACAATCCCAAAAGATATGCAAACATATAAAGACTGGTTCAATTTTTAACTCTAGGGCTGAACAAAAATTATATCAAAGGATTGAAAAAACGGATACCATTAGTCTCAAAAATATATTTGGATCAACCATGTTTGATAAAAATTTTAATATCTTGATCCTCACCCATTGGATTTAGAAGAGGTATTGTGTGTTACAAGCCTTACATGGCATCCCCAAGACACCAAAGGCTATAAATAAATTTCAAGGTCCTCATAAATATTTGGGGTATAATTTTACCTTTTTAGATAAACATCCAAACCATAAATAAAATATCCAAAAAAACAACAAAAGTATGCATGAGTATAAAATAAAACAAATGAAAAACCAGAAAAAAAATAATCACCTTATTAGAGTACAAGAAGAAACCAAAAGAAAAAACTACATGGAAACCCAAATACAATGAAAACCAAACACAACAAATACATCAACCCAGCAACTCCAAGGCTACTCCAAGATCTAACTCGATAATACATGACAAAGGTATTACGATGCATCATTAAATAACCGAGATACATTGACTTTACCTATATCCTGATAGATAATATCTATAGACACAAAAAGATTCCAAAGTAAAGGGATAGTCGAAACATATTTATATTTCACCAATGAATTCCCAAATCACCCACTAGGACAAAACTTGTTATAAAATTTATGTAAAATATTTCAAAAAAATATAAAATAGTTTATTTTAATGAAAATATTTTTTCTTGGGAAATAAATTAAACAAAACATTAAGAAATTTCTCATCTAATTTTTGATACCCATTCAATGTTTCCACATACCCACACATCCATACAAGAATTCCTAGTTGATAGTTCCATACTCATGAACAATCTCTAGTATATCTAAAAATTCATCACAAGATAATAAATCTCATATTCCATTACACCTTTGGAATCGATAACTAAGTCAAATTTCAATGAGGCCCCATAAAATACAACATAAAGACACATGAACATGTATTCCAAAACCCATTACATACAATTTAATATAAAAAATTCTTTCTTCAAAATAGTTCAATAACAATTTCCTATTTTTCAAGTCAAAACATTATTTGAAAATTTCCATTTTAAAATTATCATCAAAAAGGATTTTCCATAAAAACATTCCAATTTACACAATTTTCTTAAATAATCACTAAAGAGGTTTCCAAACAGAATCCCCTGATAACTTCACAATGATTTTAAACAAAAAAAATATTTCATGCTAAGACGTTATATTCTAATACAGTGAAATTTTGAGAGAAGTCACTTACCTCACAAACGATGGAGAAAATGAACAAACACACAATGATCCCATAGATGTGATCATGAACCAAATTTCCTTCCCTATATCCATAAAAATAACAACAGAATTCCAATCATGTGATAGGGATCTATCTATATAAAATTAGATCTGTTATTCTATGAAAGATAATTATAATTGATCAAATAAGAGTGGATAAGAACAAGAACATTATAAAGAATTTGGGCCTCTAATGCACTTTCATTCACCTATAGATCACTTATAGACTAAAGGGAATTTTCTTTAATGCAGTGAGGGAATATTTAATTTGAGTTATAGGATAATTATGGTAAAACATGTCTTAAAGGTTAAAATTATAATTATATATATTAATTATAGAGATCCAACTATATTATATAGGGTTGGGACTCACAGTTTTGAAAAATTTGCACCAATTGTATGGTTTCTACTATCTCAATTCAACACCTCACATTGATTCCAAAAACAATTATGTAGGTATTCCTATACACACCTTGGGTTGTAGCTACTTGAGACTTAGAAAATATAATGTTGTGTTTGATGTTTGATCATATGTGTATTTATTATGAATGTTGATAACAATTAATGTGCAATTTATATGTTCACTCTTATTTCTTAGTTGGGATACCTTTTTAGCATATATTCTTGACTGTGTTTCATTTTTACAGTGTATAGGTGTGTGTATATCCATAAGAACCTTTTATGATTCTTGTTTCTATTTTCTTCTTTTATATCCAATATTAACACATTTTATTTATGATCATATATTTAGGTTTTTACTACTATTTCCTTACCCGGGCATGATATCTTATGCCAATATTTTATGATCTACCATTCTTTGTATGTTGTTTATACCTTTAGAGGTATTTCCATAGTATTTGGAACTGTTTGAACATCATTGTATGGTTTTCCGTTGAGGCTAAGTATGCATGTCTCTTGGTGCTGATGATGAAGTATTAGAGTATAGGGTATAAGCACAACAACATGGTGGCCTAGTTTTACCTTGTTTCCATGAGGATTATAAGAACGTTATTGTACGTGGTGACTTATATATTCATAGTGAAATTATCTCTTGGATTCCTTTAGGATTCTAAGAGACATGTCGCCAATCACCATGGAAAATTGTCTATGTGTCTTGACATGAGACTCGATGTCCTATGGTTTCTGAGTACATGTTCACCGGTAATCCTTATAGTTTAACATAGCCTCGATGCCTTGAGGATAATGAGCTACATGATAATTTCCTTATGTAAATTAAATTACTCATTATATCTTAAATTATGGTTAAACTCTCAACATGGATACGAAGTATGTATGGTTGAGGTTTACATAATCTTTGTAGACTCATGAACTCTTAGAATAATATAGTTATTGCTTGTGTGTCCTTTGTGATATTATGTTATGTTCTAATGTTATATATTTTCTATTCAATTTTATGTAATATTATCCTAGGCATGTATATTGTGTATAACGGTTTGGGTAATAGACGACAATTGTGGTGTCTTACTGAGTAGTACTCACACCCTAGTTGGGCAGCCATGGCACTTAGGTAATCAAGAATCCCTCACATATTGTAGGTACCGGTTGGGATGAGGCATGGGTTGATCATCTAGTGGGATATTTCCCGATTATTCTATAGATAGGTATGAGATGTGGCTTTTATTTTTAGAATATCATCACATATTTTTTCCTTTTCTTATATATTTATATATCTGTGTGTGTGTGTGTGTGTGATAGGCCTAGTGGGTGATCAATAACTTATACTCGGGTTTGAGTCTATTGTTTCAACATACATTCATTGAGTTGGTATATTATTGGTTTCCACATACCTTTATTATATATTGTTTGCATTTTTTATATATTACTATTATATACTCTGATTGAGAGTGTAGTATCTCAATGTTTCCACTTGATACCCTTGAAACTACTCAAAAGATTTAGGTATAAGGGGAGGCCGCCAAAGGTCATGTTGTATTTTTGGCTCTGACATAGTAATTAAAGTTTGGATTTATAAAATTCAACAAACCTATAATCAATTAAGATCAATCCATCTCATAAGAAACAAAATAATCAATGTCAAAAAAACATTATTATAAAAAAAATAGAATAACAAACATCTCAGTATATAAAGTATTTATTTATAACTCATATTCCAATGTGCTCTCAATCAATCTACCTTGTATCCACATGACATAAACCTAGGGAATAACATTCTCACATAATATCTTCTACTAGAATTCCTAGATTTAAATAGGATACTACTCTATGGTCATATCATCATAAACATAAATCTCATCCCAATAGATAATGTGAGAATCATAATGAAGTTAGAGGTGAAGTTATGGTAGATGAAATAAATTGTGAATATGGATCATTTATTTAGGAGGTGATATCAAATATTTTATGGATATAACATAAGAAAACATCCAAAAGGACCAAAACCTAGGTATTAATATTAGTCCCATGTCAAAACATTCACTGATAATGATTAGGAGTCACCATCAGGAACATAACTTTTGTAATGCCTAACCCTACTGGTCACCTCCTCTAGTTGAAATAAGAATTTTGTTGATCATGCATTACGTGCATCCTCTCAGGAATAACCCAACCCATATTTATGTAGGGACCTAACCTTCATCAATTTATAAATTTAATCACTAGTAGAGAACTAATATTTTTTCATTTCATGGATAATTTCAGGTTTATAAATTTAGATTATTAGGTCACCTCCCATACAAAAATAAATATTACCTCATAAATTGGTAACATATACATATTATTTATTTCTTACAAAAAAGAAAACTTTTATAATGTACAATTTTTTTCTGATATGTCAACATGATTTTCATCTTAACCTCATCTTTCACCAAAATCATCCATAAAACCTTATAAAAAATATTTAAGACATGGTATGAGAACAAAAATATTTTTAATGGACTTCAAAAAAAGAAAATTATTAGTTTATGAAAACATATAACAAAATTTAAAATTTTAAAAATAATATTTTGGTGAAAAATAAAAAATTTATTACTCATGAAATAAAATATTCTATAGAAATATTATCATAAACATATAATAATAAATCATTAAGTAAACAAAAAATGAATTGGAAATGTGACATCAATATAAAACATTTCATAAGTATAAGCCCAGGCTAACTTCAAAGAAAACATCACACACTGAAAAAAAAAGTCCAAAAATTGATTAGTTTTACTCCCTAATCCCATATATGATTTTCAATTATACATAAAAATTTCCTAATTAGTTGGATGGATATAAAAGATCCAGCCATCCTTGGTTTATAAAGGAACAACCCATTCTTGGATTATAACAAAACCACTCATCATTGGTTTATAATTTAACCACCCATACTAGGTTTGTAATGGAACCACCAGTCTTGGTTTAAAAAGAAACGTCAAATCACCATAAAATATTCCCAAGAACCATAAAAAATTATAATAAATTTAATATTTCATCATGAAAACAATTATTTCACCTATAAGAAAACATTTTTGGATCTTGATATATCCTTTTTCTTTAAAACCCAATTATTAAAACTTAAATTCCCAGAAAAAAGGGAAATTTCATTTTTAATTCATGAAAACATGGAATCATATAAGGGAATAAAATTATAATATAATTTTTTTATTGTTCTAAAATCCATTTATTTCTTATGCATTAAAAAATAACTTTAATTTTTTTTCTGTTTGTAAATAAATTCCAAACATTTTGTATAAAATATGTAAAAATATTCCTTCTAAAAACATTTGAATGATACTAAAAAAGGGAAATAAAATATCATTCATACTTATGTTATGAATAGTTAAATACATCCATAAAATAATTATTAGAATATATATATGGAATAAAAATATTTAGAAAAAATATATTTTAAACATTTAAAACGCTTTTTTAAAGTAAAACGTCCTTTACATTGAGTCCTTCTCTTCACATACATTCCTTGTCTTCCTTAATAATAAAATTATATTAATTATGTAATTTCTTATTAAATTTTTTCTAGTTTATTATTCCCTTTATTTTAGTTATAACCTTTTTGTATACAATTCTATAATTAGTTATGTTCCCATCAGATGTTCTGACAATATTGAGCTCAAATGTCAAAATTGACTTCAATAAGTTGAGTATGGTAAATAAGGTAATAATTTAAACATATACAATATAATAATAATTATATAATTATCATTTCAATATATTATTTATAAATTTAAAATAAACCAAGAAATATAGTAATTAAAAATGGACTATGTCATAATCATGGAGACATTAGGTCGAATGGACGCATGAGTAATGCTTCAATTTTTCAATGATCATGGTAGAAAGAAGGTAAGTGATATTTTAGATTTCAATAATGTACATTAATATAATATTATATTTTCAAATAAAATTATATATATAATTTAAATTATTTGGTCATAAAAAATGAACCACATCACTTTATTGTGGTTGTTGTCCACATGTATGCAAAAACAGCATTACCATTTTTCAAGGAAAGGAATGGTAAGAAAATAGATGATATATTATAATTAAATGATGATATATATTTCATGAATATAATATATATATGTTTATATACATTAAATCCATATTTATATAGATATTTATGAGGAAGTCATGGAAACCCAATTACATCAGTTCATAAGGTAGTAGTCCACTATAAACCCATTAGATAGTTTTTCCCACTTTGTGGTAGAAGAATTTTTATATAAGTTATTACACTAACATAATAATATCTCATTATGTGGGATATAGATATGTTATTGTATAATGATGCTTGAAAAATATTGGAAGGGAACTCGAAGAAGAAATAAAACAAAAACATATAGTTAAAAGTTATACCACTTCTTCGAACAATCTTCTTTACATTACAGCTTAAGATTTATAAGTATGGTATTGTACTTAATAAAACAACACTATATTAAGTTATGGGATTTAAATAAGGTATTTCGGTATGTCTTGGAAAAAAATTAATGGATTTTTATGTGTGAATTAATGATGAGAGGATGTTCCCTTTTTAGAGAGGGGAGGGGCACTCATGGAATTACTTAAAGTATTAAATTAATATAAATTAATTTTTATGGAAAATTGATAAAAAATGATCAAATTTAAATATAATATGATTATGGGTCAAAATAATTTAATCTAATAAAATTTTATTATGTTTATACTTTTTTTTACCCTTAACAGTTTATAAACCCCAGTTATGTTTTTTAACAAGCATGGTGATAAAAATGTTTTTACAATTTAGGGTTCAATATTGTTGATATAAAAACTAAAATTTGTATATATATGGACCACTGATGATGATTTTAAAACATATTCCAATAACCAGGTTAAATATATGATTTTTATAAATTTTAAATCATTTAATAAAATATTAGATATTATAAAATTACATTAATGTATTTTTTCGAACAAAAAATGTAATTTGACGTTAAAAATATATATAAATAGTGTAATAAGAATATAATAAATTCAAAAAACACTAAAATGTTGTACTTTTATAATTATTTACGGAAAAAAATAATTAATTGAATTTATATATATATTAACATTTTTAAAATCTTTTATTTTATTATTCTACTAATTGAATAAATATTATGTCGGTGTTGTGTAACAATTAAGGTAAATCTTTTAATAACTAAAACATAGAAATGAATTATAATAAAAATAATAATAATTTATATTTAAAACTCCATTTTAGAACAAAACATTGCATATTTTTATTCCTATGTCAATATTTTGATTTAATAAGAGTAAAAGAATGAAATTTTTTACTTTTCATTACAAAAAAAATAATATAATGAAGAAAATAAAACAAATATGGCACAATAATTCCATATTTTTGAAAACTGGAAGGGCGTCGAGGATATTCCCCGATAAAATAGGATAAATTAATGTTTTGGGAACATTTTTTATTCCTTTTCATAATATATTTAACTGTAATTTCCTGATTTACCCTTAGTGTGGTGACAGTTATTTACTATGTGTTTTATTCATAATGTAGAGAAATAAATGGGACCTATTTAAAAAACATCCTTATTCAAAATATTGAATCAATTTTTTATTATTAAATTTATTGAATATTTGGAAATTAATTTAATATTAAAACTCAAAACACAATGAAAAATATTTTATTTGGAAAAATTTCTTTTTAAGTATAAAATTGTCTGGAATAAAAATTAAAGTATAAATTTTTTCCACATAATATAATTAGAAAAAAAAAATAATAACAAATTATGTTTTTAAATTAATCTAATATAAAATTTTACATTTTAAGTAATTTTAAATAAAATATGGTTTTCAATAAAAATTGGAATTTTTCAATAAAAACAAAAAATAAAACTTTTCCTAAAAATTTCACAATTTCAACATAAACTAATTTTTATATACTGATAGAAAAAATTATATAATATTTATCAAATAAAACATTTAAAAGTTCTAGAAAATAATTATAACAATTTCTCAACAAAATAAATAAAAACAATTTTTTAAGAAGATATATTTTTGAAGAATAAAATGAATTTAATAAAAAAAATTGTTATTTTTTACTAATAATTATTCAATACATATATATTATATAGATAATTTATATATATATATATATATTAAATTATTTAATATTATCCCTACTCACAAAAATAATGGCTATATTATAATGGTAAAAATTTAATAATATTATTAAATGGTTTGTTTATACATAGTGTTTATATTGTATTCACTATCAAAAATAGTTTTATTTTTTAAAACCATGGGTTACTACATTATCCTCCATTTAATAAATTTCAGCCGAACAATTTTGGACTTGATCTCAGTAATCAAGGGTTTAAAATATAAAAATACATTTTTTGACAACCTAAATCATAAAAATTGATAATAAAAATTCCACCTTAAAAGTTTTAAATTAAAATCTAAAGGTCATCTAAAATAAAACCCAATAAGGTATCGAAATAAGTGAACCTTTTTGGGAATTGGGAATATGGGCATGGAGAAAAAAAATTATTATCTAACTAATTATCATGAGTGACATAGACCATTGATCATAGTAAATTTAATGATCATGAGAAAGGTAATTACCACAAATATGTAAACTAAACAGGTTTGAAAAGACCATAGATTTTCCTTAAATTATGTTAATTAGATAACATTTTTGTTTTAAGACTGTTTTCCTAAAGTTGACGAATTAATCTACAATCTATACAGAGAACAAAATGAAATATTTACACCTAAAAAGTATAATTTCTTCTTAAATGAATTTCTACCAACTTCTCATCTTTTCCTCCAAATTATTAGTATTCAAGATGAATTTTTTATATATTATTAACTAAAATAAACATCTAAATGTTTATATAATTCCAAAATGGATAACAAATTATTAATACTATCTTTACACATTAACCAAAACCAAAATCATTAGCACAATGTAAGATAATTACCAAAATAAATAAACCCCCATATAATGAACTATAACATTAATCTCCAAAGACTCATCAAAAAAATCCAATGTTTAGAATAGATCATATGATAAATAAATAACCATAAATGTTTTAATTATATTCCCATCCATATTTGAAACAAAAAAACAAGAAGGATTGTCATAAATATTCATCTAAAATTAATTTAAAATTTACCTCCAAACATTAGTCACTCATAAATACATATACCCAAAAATGTATATTCCCTTATATTATATTCTCAAAAATATTTTAATCATTTTTTAAATAAGTTTAATCACCATAAACCCATAATAAAATCATTTATTCTATAAAAATATATTTCAATAATTTTAATAATTTTTTGTTTACATTAATAATATAAGGGCCCAAAAATACTAAACTTCTTTCAAAACAAAATTAATCACAAAATCACATTTCAATCCCATGGTTATCTATAAGGAAACATATATATTCCCATAATGTTATGAACATCCTTAAATATAACCTTAATATATTCTTCATTATAGAATGTTTTATCCTGCAAGGTTATCTCATACATTTAATGTAATATCACCAAAAATGTAACTACATTCTTATAATATAATACTTTATGTTAACCCTAAGGTTTATTATGCCTCAACCTAATAAAACATCTCCCAAAAATATCATTATTAACCTTAAAATATCATCATATAACACCTCAAAAGGGGCGTCAAAACCATTGAACTTATGATCAACCCCAAAATTTTAAACCCATGATGGTATAAATAGTTCTTTCCTTAACCCCATAAGAATATATATATGATTCAAAAAATAAACACAATCCATATGTGTTTCATGAATCATACAACCAAAATATCATTGATAAAAACACATCCACAGCGTCATTATAGAATCCCAATACATAAATACATTAATCCTTCCTCATAAATGAGTGGTATAATATTGGTCATTCCTTGGTCTAGAAGTTGACCTTTAGATGTGGTCATTGACTCTGATAATTCATAGGTTCAACCCATTTAAAACAATAAACTATAAATGGATCTCTTGGATAAAATTTATTTATCTCTATAGGTTCAACACATTTAAAACATTTTATGATTCCTTTGATAAATTTTAATGGGTATATCTTCCCAAATTTATTTCATTAATGAAATTGAACCTTCTTTCCTCCATGGTCTCAATAACTTGGTCCATTATAATACACCATCCTTTTCATCTTTGGAGAGTATAATATTTGGTTAATGTGTAGGTTCTTAATCATAGATCATGATAACTAATTATGCATAATCACAATATCTTTCACTTTGATCATCATCCCATTTGGTTTCTCAAGTACGTAATATTTTTTACTAAATTAATCATTAACATCATTCCTCTAGGTTCCATCAATTGACTAAAACTAAAAAACACCATATGAGGAATAATAATCATAATCATAAAAATAATTTCTATTATTTAAAAATCATGAAACCTTATTTTCAATATATGAAAACTTAATCATAACCTAGGTAATACATGATCAAAATATATTAAATTCCTTAATGGTGGTTTGTAAATAAAAAATTAAATGACCAAAAAATATCCTCTGAGTGTGTTAAACACGGTGTGCAGTTTCGGAACACTAACAATGAACCATAATGATAGATGATATATACTCAACCAACTCGTTTAATAGTTTTTAACCAAAGATTAATGTATTCAAAATCCACAACCATATGTTGTAATCGGGTTGGGATTTATTTATATGAAAACCACATAATCTCTTCCTTAACAAAATGTTGGGACGTTATCCTTATGAATTTCACTAACTGTCTCTAATAAAAATCTCCAATGTAATCTAATATTTTCCACCAATATATACTATAAGTATATAAAATATATTATTTTTTTAATGGTATCTCTAGAATATAAGTCAAATTATTTCATTTTAGATATCTTTTTAGTTTTATAAGTTTCTTAAATTAGGTCATCACCCTTTTATAAATAAATAGTACCCCACAATGTTTACACTTACACTAAGTATCTATTTTTCACACAAAATAAACAATTACGACATAAAAAAATTTATTTTCATGAAATTTCTTCCAATTTTCATTTTTACAACCTCTATGTCCATACACATCTTTAAAACCGTATAAAAGTATTTAAAAAGTGAGAAGATCACAAAATTTTTAGTATGCGACATAAAAAGTTTGAAGGAAACCTATTAGTTCCAAAATACATAAAAAATCATATTTCAAAAAAAATACATTAGGATCAAAATAAATAAAATTACTTATGAAATTACAATTTCTTCCCAAATATTTTCAGAAAACATTTCGTGAGAAATATTTCTGGAAAAGTAAAACTCATAAAGGAAATGTGGAAGAAACAGAAAAATTGATATAATCATAAGTCAAGGATTATTTTCCAGACAAAATCACATAGTGGGAAGAGTACCATAACGTATTTGGTTTAATCCCTAATCCCATACATAATTTATAATGATATATAATAATTACACAATTTATTTGAGGTCTATAACTTACCCACCCTTTCATGATCTATATTGAAACAACACATCTTTGGATTATAATGGAACCAGTCATCCTTGGTCTATAAAAACCAATTTTTCTTATTATATAATAAAACTAGACCAATTTGGTTTATAAAAAAACTATCCATCACCATAAATAATTACATTATTCGTGAAAACATATTTTTCACCCATAAGAGAACATTTTCGGATCTTGATATATCCATTTTTAATTAAAACCTCATTTTCAAAAGTAAAATTCACAAAACAAATGCATGGATGGTTTTTCACTGAATTAAACATTAAAAAATTTAAATTAATACAAAAATACATTATTTTTTGTGGTGGAGGTAAAATCATTTGATGTCATATAAGTTAAAATAGAATATTCCTTTCATCGTTAAAAAATAAAGTCAAAATTTTCTATATAAAATACATAAAAACATTCCTTTTAAAAAGATTTTTTTGTAAGTGACATAAAATATCCTTTATAATTTTTTTACCATATAAATATATTCATAAAATAATTTTAATAATATGGACATGTAAGAAGAATATTTAGAAAATAAATCGTTAAAAAATTTAAATTGATGTTCTTAAAGTAAATTGTCCATTACCTCGAGTCCAACTATTAACTTAAGTTCAATATATTATTGAATAATAAAAATATGATAATTATATTATTAATAATGAACTATTTAATTTTTTATTATTCCCTTTATTTTATTCATTACAATTTTTATATACTATTACTAGATCAAGTAAGTTCACATTGGATTTTTTGGTGATATTCGGCACATAAGTCCAAAATGTCTTCGGTAGGCCAACTTTTGTCAATGAGGTCATCATTTAATCATCTCAGAAATAACACTAATTATATAATTATATTTTTATACCAAAATTATACATTTAAATTCACCAATTAAAATGGTGACAAATAATGTACTACATTCTGATCATAGAGATGGTAGGTCGTATGTACACATGAGTTACGCTTCCATTTTTAGACAGCTATAATGTAAATAAGGTAATTTCTGTATTATAATTATATAACGATTGTTAGAAAATTATATATATTTAAATAAACTTGTATATATCATTCATATGATGTGGTTGTGAAAATATAATCAGACTGCTTCGTGGAGGTGGTAGTCGACATGTATGAATGAACGACGTGACCATTTTTCAATGAATAGAGGCATAAGAATGTAATGATATCATATAATTACCTAATTATAAATATTACATGAATATCATTTGAATACATATAAAAATTAAAACAATTATTATATCTAGTTGTGAGATTTGATTATGGAAAATTAATTACATTGTTTGGCGAGGGAGTAGTCCTTCGTACACACGATCGATGATTTCATTTAACACTTGATGGAAGAAGGAGAGGAATATATATTTTTTCATAAAAAAAATTACATATAATTATGCATTAGATAATAATGTTACTATATAATTATGGTATATGAATAATTTAAGGATTCATAATAATAAATAATTCAAACACATTTGGTTAAATGTTATTCCTTTTCTTTAGAAAATCTCATTTTCTTTACACCTTCATCCCTTAGTGGTTGGTATTCTACCTAAAACCCCTATATAACAAGTTTAAGGATTAAATGAAGGTATTTTTGTAGGTATTTTATAATCTAAAAATGGTTTTTGGAGTTAAGAAAAAGTAATTTTAGTTTCCCTTTTATAAGAGAGAGGAGGGGAACTCTTGGAATAACATATAGTATTAAATTAATATATATTAAGTTTCGGGGAAAAATGGTCCCAAAATGATATATTTTTAATATATGAATTTGATGGGTCTGAATAATACAATCCAATTAAATTTTCATTATATTAGACTATTTTTTTACCAATATATTTTTTTTAACCCCTATTAACCTTTTTGACAATTACGGTGACAAAAGTGTTTTTACACATTATGGTAGAATGTATTTACAATAAAAGAAAAATTGGTCAATAAGTTTACCATATGTTATATAATTAAACATATATCAATCACTTGGATTAAAATAGTATTTTATTTATTTATTTTAAATCATTTAATAAGAAAATTATTATAAAATAACATTAATGTCATTTTTTGAACTACTCATTTAATTTGACTTTGAAAACTACATGACAACGATTGAATTAAAATAATGTAATTTAAAAAACATTATCTAAAAATTATTGGAAAATAAAAAATCATTCATATTATAATAATTCTAAATTTTTTAAATAATATTTATTTTATTTTTCTATTAATAAAATAAATACACTATTCATGTTCCTTAAAAATTTAAAGTAATTATTTAATCACTAAAAATTTGAAATATATTAACATGATAAAAAATAATTTACATTAAAAATAAAAATTTTACAATTGAAAATATCTTCTATTTTTTCTATTTATAAAATTTAGAGATCTTAATATAAAGAGAATGAATTTTTTTACATTTCATTTCATAAAACATTATAAAGGTAAAATCAACTAAATATTGAACCATGTTCTATATTTCAGAACATTTGGTGGAAATGGGAAAAATAAACTCACCCAATAGGATAAAGGTCTATGTTATGGTCATTTTTTAGTCCCTGCTATGTTATTTTTAACCTTAATTACCTGATTAACACATACCGTAGTAACAATTATTTACTATAGTTGATATTCATAATTACCAAAAATAAGATAAATATGTTTACGAGTTTTGTAAATCCTAATTCCAAAAATGGAATTCAATTTTAAATATTAAATTTATAAAAGTGGCATAAAATAATTAAATATTAAAATGAAAAATGCAACAAAAAATGTTTTCTTATAAATTTTTTTTTATTCCAAAACAAAATTTATACAAAATTAATGTATAAAATTACTTTCCAAGACTATAATTGGATTTTTTTTATAAAAATGTACCAATTATATTTTAAAACAAATCCAAATAGAAATTTACATTTTAAATACATTAAAAATAATTATACTTTTTGAAAAAAAAAATCAATATATTTCACTATTAATTGAAAAATCACACTTTTCCAAAAATTATTATAATTTCATCATAAGATAATTTTGATATGATGATTTAAAAAATTATATAATTTTTATTAAATAAGAAATATAAAGGTTTTAATAGTTAATTGTTATGTATTCTCACAAGAATCAATAAATACCATTTTTAAATAAAATATATTTTCAAAGGATAAAATTACATTAACAAAAATTGACTGATTATTTAATAAAAATTTATCAAAAAATTTATATTTAGCAGGACCTTTAATTTAATTTCATAAATTATTTAATCCAATTCTTTCATTTTGATTTAATTTTTGGGTTGTTGTGGTCATATTTAAATAATAATATTTCATGGTTTTTTTAGACTCGATGTTTCCTGTCATATATACATTTAAACATACTTTTATTTTTTTTAATATTGAGTTGTTACACACTATCATGCTTTTCAACAGTTACAACATGAAAATTGTTGACTCTCCAACCACATACCAGCACAAAAAAATGGAATCATCGAACATATAAATCATCAAATGGTGTCATATCAACAGTGTAGTATAAACTATAATTATTATAAAACTCATGTAAATGCTTCTACATCATCCATGAACTTCCAAATTCTTGGAAAATCATTAAAAAGGTCCTCAAGAGTATAGAAATTCTATTCTATCTATCCTTTAATCTATGGATAAAAATTAGTGTTAACGAACAAATGACTACTAAAGAAATATTGGAGACCTCTCTACACCCTAGAGGTTGAATGAGGATCATGATCAGAGATTATTAAACTCATGATTAAATAAACCATCACCACATACTCTAGATATCTGCCTAGAAATTCCTCCTCGGATATAATCTTTTTGATTGATATGAGTTGGGATGATTAATTCAAACTATTAAATATCACCCATATAGTATGATAGCCCCCTGACCTCAAGGTTTATCATTGAATATGTCCAAAAAAAATTCCTCCCGATTATGTTTAGGAACATCTAGTGGATATAAATACCCATTGGGAACACAATTTTTATCCTTAACCTTCTTGTAAACCAAACATTGAGACACAAACTCTACAACTAAACACTTTAAACAAAGTCACAAAAAATTACTTCTCAATACTTGATACTTCATTTCCATTCCTGGATGTATATAAAAGTTTGCTCTATATAACTCATGTAGAACCACCTTGAATATCACAAAAGGATTGAAAAGACTCCATTGAAAAAAAAAATTATCATCCCTAGACCAACCTTCAGGGGAATCACTAATGAAAATTGAGTCTCTCTATACCACCACCTTGGAACCCATGATTATTATTACTCCATTGGATGAATTAAAGATGGACTTATTATAATCTGAAAATGGAATAATCATTCACTAACCTCTCACATATCAAGATATATCATGTAGAGATATTCCATCACCCCCTAAGAGTCTAAAAACATATGCATGGCATCACTGGGTGACTTCCTACTTAGAAAATCAGCTACAACATTACCCTATCCTGTTGTATATGAAATCTAAAATTTAAAGTCAAGTATTAATTAAATCAAATTTAATTTTCATGAGTTCAATTCATTATGGGAGAAGATATACCTCAGGCTCTTATGATTAGTGAAAACCACAATGTTTTCATCGATGAGGTATTCCTTCCACAACATTAAGAAAAAATCAACAAATTCCAACATGAGGTCATGGGAAGCAAAGTTATGTTCATGGGGGAATGACTACCGATACTTATAGAAAAAATATATCATATTTTTCATCAAGATACTTCCATGGAAAATAAATTAAGTTTCATTAATAACCCAAACCTAAACTCGAACTTCTAAAAAATGAAGAACAAGAACATTGACCATCATCTATTTTAGTTTCTCAAAAGATACCAGAAACTAGTCACTCTATAGGAACACCTAATCCTATCTACTAAAGGAAATTTGAGGAGTTTCAATATATGAGAATTTTGGTATTAACATCATATAGTATCCTATAATACCATGTATAGTCTACATGTTCGCAACAAACTTAGCGATTCCCAATAAATGACTACATTGATCTTTCAAAGTTCTAAATCTACACCATGGTAGTACATGACAATCCCCATGAAAGGAACATCATGAGAATATAACTAATACATTTATAGCATCTATAACAGCTATTGATGATGAAGAACCCCTAAAATGACATGCACATTCTCTACACGCTCCTCCTCAAACACAGAGTACACAATGATTTCGTTAATAAAAACCAATGTGAACAGAACTAGTATCACTTTGTACATTAAATTAATCAAACCATAAATAAATCTACATAATTTTTAACCCCATATGACATCATAATGAACTCATAATTACCATAATGAAATCATAATTCATTATTTAGGACTTCCACATTATTTACCCACATATGATGATATCCAAATCGTAGATCGATATTTGATAACCAACTAACTCCCTTTAGATGATAGACTAAATATTAAATCAATGGAATAGGACAGTAGTTCTTTACTATCACCTTTTTCATGTGGAAATAATCAATATACAAGTATAGATAGTCATCTCCTTTATTTATGAATAAAACCGGTCCACCCAAAGGTGATACGCAATTCCAAACAAAACCTCCCCAAAAACTATCACTAATATACGACCAAATCTCTCACAAATAACAAGGTGACATCATATATGATTACATAATGTTCATAGAATCTCTCATCTTTATCATTTATCTGATTTTTATCTCTCATAGATGGGTTATCACGATAACCTATTTAAGAAAGACATGAGGGTACTCTTCCTTTACCCTAGGAAATATCCTTGTTTGAACCTTAAATGTTCTTAGAATCAACTCATAAATCAAGGAATATATTGAAGGAACATTCATATTTCCCATATAATGGTATCAATCACTAAAAAATGTGGAAGAATCTCTATTAGTATCATATAACACAATCTTTCCCCTAATGAAATTTAAGATATCATACATGGATTATAGCCACTTCATGTCAGGGATGATGTCATATGGATGTATCTGAAAACATAGGATGTATCCTATAGAGTGGTGTTTCCCTAGAAAATGTTCACAATCTCTATATAATTTTTCACGATATGATGAACCTATAACTTTTGTACTCAACATAAAGGGCACTAGAAGACTCTCTACCACAAGTAATAAAGCACATACTTGGGTAAGTGATATGAAGGATTGTGATGCTCCTGACTCAAAAAAGAATATTACACCAAGGTTGAAATAAATCAAAGGGATCCTCGAATGATGGTTAACTCCCAAAAAACTATATTTACAGAATGAATCTAACCACAACCATCTACATGGATTCTATGACCATAATGATGACCACCTACATAGTCTCACTCTTCTATCTAAGGATAAGGAGTATCAATGATATATCATCTACCTAACCTATATCCCCAATGATGATTAAGGGATGAAGCACCCAAAAACATATACCTTGTACGAAACTACTATAATTGTAGAACCTATAGTGGAACATCTACAAGTCATTTCATCCTTATAAAGTTTGGGATCACTAACTATTGATGGTTGAGGACTCAACATGAATAACAAGTGCATGATCCCTGGAAAGGGGCCTATGATAAACCACGAATGGATAAATTAGATAAATCGGGTAGGGAAAAATCCTCATCTCTTTAAAAACACTTTTTCTAGGAAAATTTAATCCTCATATAGTATCTCTACTACATGGAAAATCTCGATGACCCTCTCTTATGATGATTCATACAAGTAAAACATCCTCTCAAAAATGTATACTCTCATTAATACCAATTAATATGTCAATTGTATACATGGGGAAACATATAATTTGATATCTAGCCACCAAAAAAATACTCAAAATACCTCACCCTAGACTCTTAATTTGGAAACCAGTCTAAAGTATGTTAGAGAAGAAACCTAAAATGGATAATGAACACTAGAACCAAAAGGATTCCATATTTAAGGGTAAGTAGATCATGGTGACTATATGTTTTCACATTTGGAGAAAGAAACTCTTCTCAGAACATATCTTGAAACATATCAAAATATATATCCATCCCCTCATGATCCTAGATTAAAACAACCAACATTGTCCCGCTTCCCTACAAAACATCATCATAATTAATGAAACACATATCTCCCTCTATGTAAGAATCAGAATGAAGTTTATCATCTAACACTATAACCAGTTCCCTATCACTGAGCCTAGAATGGATCAATCAAACTTTTATAGACTCGAGCATGAAAACTCTTGGAGTTTCATCCTCCAAGTTTTTTCATCATCAACCTCAACTTTCGGAAGATCTTCTACCATGTACTAAAAAGTATATTCAATGGAAATTAAATTATTTAATTAATATAGAGAAATAAAATAAAAAGAAATAAGAGGTTAGGATGAAAAAAGTTGAAATATTTAACATTTTATATTAATTAATTAATTTAGGGTCATCTTAATCCCATGGTCTTCCCACTTGAAACATAGAGATAATGAATAATGATGAACGAACATTTCTTTTATGTCTAACATAAAACTAGTATCACATCACTAAGTAGGCTTAATATATGTAACGAACTCACATCAGATCACATGGGTCCCCAAATTCTTGTCTCCAATTTAGTCTCCCTTTGTGAAGTCGCATAATAAACTCAACTGACATTGTTTTCCTACCAACCCATGTAGTAATTACCTTTACCTACCTTTAGCCTCTATATTTACACTTAACCAAAATCATTGATACTACTCTATCATGACCCCCCCCCCAATGTACCCCTCCTCTGCTAAAAATGAAAAACAATAAGATAATTATTCCTAAAACATGTTTCAAATAGTCCATTAGTTGTCAATAAGAACACATGGTATAACATACACACATATAGGAGGCATTTCCCACTAAGAGAACATGAATAATAAGAGGTAATATAATTATAACAAAAAACACATTCTTAATATAAAATCAAATATAAAAAACATACAAGTAATTTTATATATACTGAATAAACTATATAGGAAAATATAAGTACAAAAAACAAATCCTTAATATAATCCTTGAAGCCCAAACAAATCATGAACAAATTCGCAAGCTAGTAATGTATTGTGTGATTACCAACTAGATATTAAGGACCTGAAAACAATTATATATATATATATATGTGGGGTGATCATAATAGGTATACTCAGTAGGACCCTACCATGTGTCATTGGTAGAATATATATTGTAACTGTTCTAAATAATAGTGAATAGGTTATGTGAATCTAACTTATCAACTTAACAAATACACTAATCTCCCACCCTTACCTGTACTCTATCACTATGTATCACTAACAAGTAATCATATAATATCTATTATATATCAAAAAATGTTCCTTTCCACTGATTCACATCCTTTTTTCCACTCATCCGCAATTCTACACATCCCAGTCCATCTCTTTAAAAAAGTAATTTAACACATAAAAACATGGGATACTATAAAATATCATATAACCTAAACATCACATCATCTCATCATATCATCCACATCTCTTTATAGTAAATAAGTAGTTTGGGGAGCCACCATAGGTCAAATATTTAGTATTATACATTCATCCATCACAAAAAATACATTCCATACCTATAATAATTCTTAGGATACTAAGGTAAAGATACATGTGATTGAAATAAGAACATGCCATTACATACCTCTATTAACATATATGGGAAAGATACCCAACATGCACACCAAAATATAATAATATTAGGAGAAGAGTGTGAGGAAATATTTTTTAGTAATATATCCATTACTTAGTAACCTGGATATAGGCGATAAACCCCTCATAGAGTCCATTGGGTGTCATTTTCCCTGCCATTATGTGTAGGGAATCCTATGAAGTCACATAAAATACAGGATGCATATATCTCACACCACAAAAATAGTATCTACCTAGTCTAAACCTCAACTTTAGTTATCATCTCTCAGACTACCAACTGTTAATTCTATGGAATAGGTAAAATAGATAAATATAAACATGTTAAAAGTGAATTATTTGATTAATTCATTTATTAACATTTAAACATTATATAAATTTATCATCAACTAATCCCATTCCCTCCAGGTGTAATAAATATAATCTCATGTTTTATCAAGATTTAATATTAGAATGTTGTTAAACCACTAACTCAAAAAGGGTTATACCATTTGATATTTATTATTATTATATAATTTAGGGAATTCTAGGCCTCTTCCTTAGATTCCTCAAAGAGATGAATCAACCATTCATCACTATTTTCTTAATGCAATGAGGAAATGGAATCCGGAACAAGAAACATGTCCATTCGAAATTTAAAGAAAATTTATTATTAATAAAGAATCCGTTATTTCATCACAATAATAATGGTTAATCCTAGAATCTACTAATTCCAATAGTCATGATTCAATCCCTAACACCACCATGAATTATACCATCTCTTGCTCCAAACACTTTCACAAAATAGGACCTCCCTGACCATTTCTCATCATCCATCATCCATATTGGCCTTATATGAATTTGTATTCCAAGGATCCCCATCCAAGGAAAACACACGAGGAAAAAAGGAAACAAAAAAATTTAAAATTTAATCTATGCCGTAAAAACCAAGGAATTTATCCTTTATACAAAATCAAGTCCACTCGTACTGAAGAATTTTTTTCAATAAAACAACTAATTCATTATTTTCATGAATTAATAAATTCATTTATTACATTCCACAAATATGTGTAACATAATTAATAATCTATCAATATATATATATATCATTTATACATGATTTATGAATAACTTCTAGATTAATCTATCTATATGGATGTATGATTTCATTTTAAACAAGCATCAAGCACACAATATTTTCATAAAATTATAAGGAATAACATATTCAAGTTAAATATGCCTCTATATTATTTATCTAACATAAATTTTCAAAATAGAAATCATTTAACATGTCTCATTATTATCAAGGAAACATCAATTTCTAAAATTAAATTATTTATCCAATTTACCTTAATAAAAACATTCTAAAATATATCCTAAAAACAAGTTAACCATAGAATAAATTAAAAATAATTTACTATCTACCAAAAAAAGAGAAAAAACATTAACATGGTTTAAATATATGTGGTTGATGAAAACCAAAACCAACTCATTATTAATTCTATTTGAAACTTAATTAAGATTAATACCAACATTAACCAAAGAGATAATGTATGGTAATGTTTTGAATACACTTAAAATAGGAGAAGCAATGCATCCTCTAAATGGAATTAAATGTTCCCAAAATATTCTACACTAAAATTGGGGGGGAAAAGATAATTCCACTGCCTATATATTCCTAATATAAGAGTTTAAACAAAATTACAACTTTGTTTGAGAAAGAGTTAAAACAAATGAAAAAATATCGCCTACCTCGAATGTGACTCACTACATCATAAATTTAGGCTTGAACTAAACTATTAACACACCCAAAAAAATGAATAAGGTGGTTACCATCAATTAATAAATAACATCAAGGATCAAAAATAAGATGATGGATTATCTTAGTTTGATTAAATAAAGTATATTAATGAATTAAATATCTTCATTTAACAGATAAGGATTTGATACCATCAGTATTTCTAAATCTCAGGTCTAATATTAATTCACCATTAATGGGAATAGAATTTAATTCAGTTAAAAATAGATATATTTCAAAAAAAAATCATTTTATAAAAAAAAGGATTTAAATATCCCCTTTAAAAAAATTAATTTCCCTTATTTAATCCTTTAAAAAAATATTTTCATCAAAAAATTCATATCTACGACATTCTTTGCATAACTGGAAATTTTGAAAAACATGATTATGGGACCAACCTATTACCATGAGACCGATATACTACAATGATACTAACATGATACCATGAGATAAACTTAATATCTTAAGGCCAACCTACTTAAATGAGACAAACCTACTTCCATGATCCCACGTCATACCATGATCCAATATCCCACTATGGGACCAACCAACTATTGTGAGACCGACCTACTTCTTTTAGAACAACTTGTTAATATGAAACTAACTTGTTAAGGTGATATCAACCATATACCATAATACCAAATTTCTTCTGTGATCCCACCTACTACAGTGATCCCACCAAGTATCATGATCTAACATTCTATCATGATACAAACCCGCTACCATTAAACCAACTTACTATAATTATACCAAGACCAAACATGAGAATTTTAGTGAAAATAAGACCGTATACATTATCTTCACACCTCCAGGCCTATGAAATACATAGATAAAAAATTTTAAGAACTGGTCATTACAATATCAAACCAACAAATGGGTAAATTGAATAAAAAATTTGAAAATATGGATTTTAATGACTAAAACATAAAATAATTTACTATATTTAATGTGAAGTACCAACCTACAAACATCTAGTAATACAAAAAAGTAGCTATCACTAACCAAATATTTGGACTCTTCCACCACCATCCAAAATTACATGGTCTTATTAGTGAGAACCCATATAAACTCTTCAATAATTTTCACAATGTGTGATCCCCAATAAAACCCCATTATGTATCCAAAGACCAAAAAATCTGTAGAGCTTCAACCTTACCCATTATTTTGTAGAAAAATCACAATTATACTATGTAAATCCATATCCATTGATTTTATAGACATTAAATAACTCGTTATGGAGTTTTTTTCCCCTTCCTTACATATTGTATTCATTAACATATATTTTTGCGGTTTTAATTAACCACATTCATTGACCCTTTATGATTAATACGAAGGATATAAAGTATTTTTCTCTTATCTCCATCACCAAAAAAATTATATACTAACATTTATTTTGAAAATTATATTATGTACCATTCTACATGTATCGTGTAGTTGTAGATTTTACATCTGGTAGTGCTCTATTCAACAAAAATCCTCCTGTTGTTTTTGACTTAATATCCAACAAGGATCAAAATGCAAAATAATTGGGACATGAGAAATAGCACCCAATCAAGCAGTATATGATGTAAATATTTCGTACCTAAAACAAAATTATGATAATATAATTTATGAGTTCATACATTTTAAATGAAATTATCTAATTCTCAAGGTAATTCACAATCACTGTATGTTTCATTGAATTTTGGAATTTATACTAATAACACCAATTTCTCTATTTAGTGCAACCATATTTTGAATTAATTTAGGTCATGTGTAATGCTATATCCACACTATAAGTTTTTATTAAGTATAGGATTTCAATAAATAATGTTATATGATTAATAATAGGAAAATATAGAAATTAAAACCATGGTACTAGAGAAAAAGAAAGGAAACTCAAAATCTTCCATCCTAAATAGGTATCCCCACTATAAAGGAATGAATCCTCATCCCCCACCACCTCCAAAAATAAATTATATCAAACTTCCAAATTAGAACCAATACATAAGGGTATAGTTAAAAAATGGCATCAGAAAATATTCTTCTCGAAAAGAAGCATATTCAATAATCCATTAATTGTTAACCCATGTAGGAAAACTAGAAAATTCCATCAATGAGATAAGAAGCAATGTATTAGACAACTACCATCCCAAAAAAATTTCAATTACAAAGATAATGGAAATTATTATTCCACTATACATTTTAATGGTAGATAACTATATCCTCAAAATGATTCTATGTTATAGGGAAGATCACCTCTATAAAAATACCTCTCTATCAACTAGAAATTTATTCATATTAAGGAGAAAAAGATAAAAAAAATTATCCATGAGGACCCCCATAATCTATCATTTACTATTCCATTTCCAAAGTTAGTCACTCGCTATAAGAAATTATTTAATAATTAAATTCATATAGATATCATAGTTTATTTTCAAAATAGTAAATTTTGATTCAACTCTTGCATACAGTAAAAACAATTCCTTATAATTCTACATTTCTAAAGGATTATTTCACCTAATAGTGGTTACTATAGAGGAATGATGGATTCCACCTTGTAATAAATGGTTTATAAATGATATAACTATTAATTTTAATGAAATTAAATGGTTTATTAATTTTTATAATTCATTGAAAAATTAGGGTGACATTTATTTATAATATAATTTTTAATATAGGTTCATTTATTATTGGAAATAATTAATCTATATAATATTATTTATAAGTTAAATATATTTCTCATATAAGACTAATGTTGTAACTTTTGAAATATATAACATCATACCCAACTATTGTGATCAAGGATTGCATTGTGTGAGTAAAGAATCACATCTTCCCTGTATATTTTTATTCTCTTTACATAGAAGAAACCCAAACTAATATATATTTCCACGACCCTTCCCAAATATTCTCGTGTTGTCACTCCCTAGACCCTCCTCCAATGGGACAGGGGATAGCGACTAGCACCGACTAGGAATATCACTAACATGGGAGGCCTTAACCTAAGTATCTATACACACAAACACATATTTGACCCTATAAAATGATGAAATGTAAAAACTACTAAACAACCATGAATAAAAAAATATAAATCCCAAAACCATAATACAATGGGAAGAAATTAATAGTAAACACATCCAAATACAATCTCACCAAAAAGAGTCTGAAAACACATCTAGTATTTAATGTAAATCAAAGACTATTGTCAATATACTACAGGAACACACCTCAGTCTGTTCAATCTCACTATGAATTTTCTAGTTCTAGTCTACCTAGGACTCTATCAAAAGGTCAATCATCTTCTACAATAAATGACATGTTCAGGAAAATCCTATATTGGGATGAGTATAAAAATACTCAACATGACACCCCAAAAACAAAAAGCATACAACAATGTAAATATAGTCATATCTACAAAGGTATATGTCTACATCACATATAACAATAATATACATATATACTCAAAAAAGAAAAAATGTCAAATGGTAAGTCACAACAATAATTATAGCCTAATATTCCACTTAAAATGTTCCACAAAGCACTCTTTAGGGATAACACACACCTCGGTCTAATAACACTGATGAGATATGTCTGAGAGGTAGTGCTCATCAGGTATTGCCATAGGACGTACACTATAAAGGACTGAATGGATACAATAAAAAGGTGAAAATAACTTCTAATCCAATGGGGTATACCAATAACTCAATCTGGATTAATTTTCAAAGTATATTATTGGAACACACGTAGTGTTGGTCACAATGATACCATGAACTCCACCTTAGGAAGAAACAAGATTATAGGATCTCACTTTGGGCCTCACAGAAGGATTCCAACAACTCTATCCAAGAAGTTCCACTGAACATATCAATGTCAAATGCTTGGGAGGTGATTCTATATTAACCCTCAGAGAATAGATTTGAGAAAGGCAGCATAATGGAATATATATAAGATATAGAGGAAAATGGTACCAAGCCTTGTTTTATAAAGTACAGGGAATGTAAAATGGTTACACTTCATTTCCCTTAACCTCAGGTCCATCCCATGTAAATTTTATGTGTCTCATTATCATGTCTATGTAACAGTACATGGCATGTTGTATTTTCATGTACTCTACCCATATACTAGTACATGGATTATACCATGTACTTTAGATTATTATGAATCTGTGTAGGGGAGTACATAGCGTGATTGTTCTTGTGTACTCCAACTCGTGTATGTGTACCCATCAAAGTACATGGTGAGTTCATAAAATGGGTCCACACTCCATGTGATAAGGTCACATGTCGTGTGATACTTATCTCCCTCATGTATCCCTAGATTCAAAAATGAGAGTCTCACACTTTGTGTGGATCCATGTTACACATCATGTATTGGGTAATGTTCCATAATTATAAATATTCAATCCACTTTCATTCCCATGAAAATAACCTCTAATCGAGTGAATGTCTCGCTGGGAAAAACATTGAATCTCATTTTTTAATCATCTCTTTAATTGAACAATAGATTCCAAACCTTAAATTATTTCATAAAAAAATGATCATTTTTTGTTCTTCATTTTTTGATGAAAAACAATAAATCGGGTATCACAAACCATATGATTTATCAACACTTCCATCATCGCATCATTATCGCGTAATGTTGTTCCCATATTTATAATATTGAATTATTGTGCTATGAAAGGATTTTGAAATGATCAATTCATTGGGATATTTCTAACCACTCACCAAAATACAATTCACATGATGAAAAAATAATTGGGGGAGAAAAGACCAAAGCAATCAAGAGAAACAAACATCAGTCGATGTTCGTGTCCACCTATATTCTTTTCCATTACAATGTTAACCGAAGAGATATCAATTTAAATCAAAAATAAATTCTCTCAAATCCCAATTAATATGACCCATCATGAAATAAGAAAAATCTATATATCCATATATTGTTTGATTGATATGTGTTCACTGTAGAAACCAAAACATGGAATAAAAACTAAATCAAACACCATCCTACCCCAATTCAGATTGATTGGTGATGAATAATGGAGCTATTTCATGATCGTTGTAGATATCCTTCATTTTTGTTGCACATCAATCATTTATCTACAATCTGGTTACCATCCATATTAGGGATATCCTATAAAGATCTCTCAAAACTTCCTACAATGGCTCCATGGTTATGCTACTAACCCTATATTTTTTTCATTTAAGTCTACTCAAAGACTCGTCATTCACTACGACAATTATAAATAAATGAAATAATTATTTTAATTATTTTTTTCATTTCCATGCCCGTGATGATTTTTTCAAAAACTACCTATTTCGACCAATTTTTTGTCACACCAAGGGTAAACTCCATATTTTGAACTCAATGGTTCCCTTGTATTTCTAATCATTACCCCTATCTAATTATGATTCCACTTTTTCAAGAAAAAAGTTCATGCTCTATATTTAATTTATTTAATATATTTAAGAAAATTATTTTGGGAACATTGGGCCTTGGAATCACCCATCATCCTAGTTCCTAGAATATAAAGTAATGAATAAAATATCCAAAAACAATACCAATAATATCAGAGTAATTACATTCTCCCCACCTTGGGGATTTATATCTAAAAATCCAAAATAAGGTATACACAAAGAGATACAAGAACTGAGGATGAATCTATGCCTCCAACTCACATGAACTCTTGTAAATATTATCATGTTACCACATGGAATGAATTAAAAAATTGATTCCCCAAAATTATCCTCTCCTTTTGATCCTCAAACTCTACTAGGTACTCAACAAAGTTAGCTCCATCCTTAATGTCTATCTCACCCAAGTCTATAACATGTGATGGGTCATGCACATACCTCCTTAGATGAAACATGTGGAAGATTTCATGAACCCAATCTAACATTGGAGGAAGATATAAGTGGTATTCCACCAATACAACTCTACGTATAATCTATAAAGTGCAAATTAATCTCAAAGATAGTTTTCTACCTCGGCTAATTCTCTATGATCATTGCCAAGGTGAAACTCGTAGAAATACATGGTCTCACCCTTTGACTCAAAATTCATTTATCTTATATACATATAAGATTTATGATAGATATATGATTTCATTATTTTCTACTACATTATATATACTTTCTTGGTAGATTCATTTTCTAACTCTAGGACTATAAGCACTGACTCTCCCAGTTTATTCCAACAAATTGGTGACCTATAGGTTTACCCATAGAAAACCTAAAATGGTGCCATTACAATGGAAGAATGGTATTTGTTGTTGTATTAAAATTCCACCAATGGTATTTTATCCTCCAACTATGTCCAATTTCTAACATGAATGCTCATAGAATTTACTCCAAAACATGAATAGTTCTCTATGTCAGGCTATCAGTTTGGGGGTGAAACCTTTATCTCCATAATAAATTGGTCTCAAATGCTTTATGAAATACATTCCAAAACCTAGTTGGAAAGATATCATCACATTCATATATGATCATCTATGTAACTCCATGGAGTTGGACTATCTTCGGAACATAAAGGTGTCTCATACTCTCTACTAAATTCTACTCCTGAATATCTTAGATGTGGGACGACATGGTGAGTCATTATATGGTGGCCCATATAGAATCATTTCCAATGGACATATCTAGTACACCCATCACAAATTCCATGTATATCCCATCCCACATATACTCTTGAACCCATAAGGGTTAATCTAAACCCATTGGAAGATAGTTCTAAACCATTACATATTTACAGGTAAGGCATCGAGAGAGAAACTCTACAACTCCTTTCTTCATCCCTAGCCACCAAAACTGATGTCAGAGGTCTGGGTATATATTTTCCACACTTTGATGTAACTCCAATGAATAAGTATGAAACTATATCAAAACCTCCTCCAGAAAAATCACTAGTACCCTCATATATCCCTTGAAATTAATGACATGCTCCACACCTTCATAGATTCCCTTGAGAGAATGTATTGTAAAAATATGAGTATATAGAGTCTCATAGTTAGCATCCCAATGTCTTGTTTCCCTAACTCACTGCAAGAGAATTGGGGAGAAAACCATCAACTAGATTTAAGTTTATCCATCTCCATCCACAAAGGATAACTGTAATTGGCCCAATTACTATGACACACCATTCAGCAATAGAAAACAGGATCTCTTATTAAGAGACTCCTTTTTAATGTTTAACTTCCTAGGAGTATATAAAATTTTCAATTCATAACCTTAGAGGAACTGTAGACATTCACTCTATCTCATGTTAAGATCCTTCTATGAAATTATATCCTTTAGAATCTTGTGATTAGAATAGATGATAAATCTCTCAACCACCATGTAGTTTCGCCACTTTTTTAGTGTGAAGACAAATGCTACTAACTCAAGATCATGGGTCACGTAATTCTACTAATGTGGTCTCAACTAACATGAACCATTGAAAATCATCCCTTTAATATATATAATAACACAAACACTCCCTATTACTAATTTTTTGTGGAACAATACATACTTGACACCCTCCTCATCTAGTCTCATAATGGGAGTGATTTTGAAACTCTGCCTCAAATGCTGAAAATCCTACTGGAACCACTCTGTCCACATGAAAGGATACCCCTTTCGTGTCAAAGCTGTCATGGTTGATGATATTTTGGAAAAATAAGTAATGAATTCTCGATAATATCCTACTACCCTGAGGAATATATGCACCTTTATCACACTCATAGGTGGATCCCATGACAACACTGCATCAACCTTGGTCGGGTCCACCGTCACACCATCTGCTGAGATAACTTGTCCCAAATAGTTTATCACCTGAATATAGTACAATCACATCGATATATTCCTTTAAAATTGGTTATTTCAGAGTATTTATAGAACCATAATCATGTTTCTTAGGTTCTCGTCCTTGGAAATTGATTACACAATGATATATTCAATGAGGAGTACCAAAAACTGGTCTAATAATGGATAAAAGATCCGGTTCATGACTCCTGTGAACATTAATAGGGAATTTTTCATGCTAAAGGGAATCAACAAGTATTCATATTCACCATAGTTTCATATGACGACCATTTTTGGTATATCATCATTCCATACTCTAAACTGGTGATACCTTAACTAAATTCATCCTTTAAGAACCATTTTTTCCCTCTCAACTGATCAAAGAGGTCATCGATCCTAGTTAGTGGATACATATTCTTCCTGGGAAATTGATTCAGGAATCGGTAGTCCACACATAACCTCAGTCTCCCATATACCTACCCAGAGAACCACACTAGGGATGCAGAGGGTGAAACACTAGTTTTAACAAATGACTTCCTCTACAATCCCTCTAGGTACACCCTCATCTCGTAATGATTTGGAGGATAAATCCGATATGATTTCATAGATATCAGTGTCATCCTATGGTGTAGATCAACACATGAGTCTATCTCTTAATGGGGAGGTAACCCTATAAAAACCTTTGGGAATACATCATTTTACTCCACCACCACTTCATGAAACTGAGAAATCATGACATACACTATACCATTTTCATTCTGGCCAATTGGGAGTAATTGGTTTCTCCCTTCTATACATGATTCCATCATATGTTTTTTGGGTTTCCTTTTCACTAAAAAGGAAAATCTAGTTATCTCACTATGGAAACACTAAATCCTATGCCTAAAATAATTAATAGGGGCATGAACTGTGGATAAATAGTCTATACCTAATAAGACATTTTAAAGACATATCACTTATAAAAATATATCCCAATATAATCTATCACCGCCAATAGTTAGATTACATTATTTTAACATATGTGTTATTGTACATCCATCTTTATTAAGAGCCTGTAAGTGCAAGGGATAATCCAGGGGCCCAACTAGAACCTCTAATTATCAAACAAGATATGTCGAAAAAAAAGGAATGGATATAACCTATGTCTATTATTATAAAAAATATGGTATAAAACACAAAGATCATACCTAGAAACATTCCTAGAGCTTCTAATTCATAAGCTTCCACCACCAACAGTTTTCCCTAGACCTATCATCTCACTCCTTGAATAGGGCGTGGACCACCTAGGGGTGGTGGTGGTAACAAATAAAAGTGTCTACCGCCTCATTCTAATCACCCAACACCTCCACCAAGTCAACCTCCCTTTGTAAATTCCTTCTTTGGCCACTACCTCTAACTCATTGTCCCATCAATAATCTCCACATTAGTCATATGGAGGGTCAGACAATCTCATGAACAATGTACTCTAACATCATATCAGTTGAAACTCCTCTCTCTGGACTGAATAGACCCACCCAATGATCCCTAAACAATAGAGACTCTATCAAAGTACCTCCTCCTAAAACATCTTGCACGTCCAGGTCCCTGAGACTGACTTCGCCTCCATGTTTCTGAGGTCTCTTCTCCTACATTCCCACTATCGTCAACCACTAGTTGTATTTTCTCATCCAAGTATCTCTCAACCAATAAATATCACTCTATAAACCCAGCATAGGTATGAATACATAGAGGGGTAAATATGGATCAAATTTCTCTACACATCCCATGATCTATGTTTTGAGCTTAGAAGAACAGGTCACAATCCAAATCCATCGAGTACCTTGAGAGGTTGTTATACCTCGATGAAACCTCAGATAATATTGTGCTTCCCCCATAGAGTTACAGAAGCTCCTGGATATGTATATCCCTAATTAAAACTGGAGAGAAGTCCTATATGAAAATTATCTCAAACTCTATCAATTCCAGAGTCACCTCATCATAATATTGGGCCAATAAACCCCACCATTATTATGCATAGCTATAGAGAATGATCACCATGAGGACTACAATATGATCTGGTGGTATCCTGACTAGATAGAAAACTTGGTCCACGACCTCAAGCTAGTCCTTAGAAACCTATGGGCCAAGATCACCTCTAAACCGAAGGGGTATCTATCATAGAAATTTTTGAAGTGCGCCCAATCGGTCACCTAATTCATTGGTAGTATGGGTACCATAAACTTCTCAACTGGTGGTTGTATAGCTGGATCACCACACGGAGGTAGTATCTCTCTAATTGGTCTTTGTATCAACACCTTCTAATTTATGGGATCATCCTTGTGATCATGATTCTAAATTCTATCTAGCATACATCATGTATGAATCTTGAATGTAAATAAGATGTTCCATGGTTAATGAGTATATTTAGAGAGATGACCTAAGAAGGACATGAAAATAGTGACCCTTTACTATATTATTTGTGTACTATTATTTTCCATAGAACTAGTGTAATCATTTATAGAGATGAAATGCCGGTGACCAGAGTCCTGATGTATGGATATGTCTACCATTGCACCAAAACTGGGGTCACTAGCCAGAAATTTGAACTTGAAACACTCAACAATGTTTCCCTAAACCAAACTCACATAATCTAGTCCTATGGTAGAAAGGACTACTATGATAACACTATATCATGACATGTCACAAAGGGTCCCATTTCATGACTCCCCAAGCCCACTTTCTATAGGATAGGGACTAGTGAATAGTGTCAAGTAGGAATATCACTAACATGGGAGGCCTTATCCTAAGTACATGTACATACACACATATATCCAAGCCTATATAATGATGAAATGTAAAAACTACTAAAAACCATTAATCCCTACATATGAATCCCAGAAAAATATTACGACATGAAATAAAGGAAAGAAATCAGGTCCCAATATAATCCCACCCCATTGATTCAGAAAAAAAGTCCAACCTCTAAAGAAAAAATGGGACTACTATAATGATACCAAAGGAACACACCTTGGTCAATTTGGTCTCACTAAGTACTATCCAGTCCTGGTCCATCTAGGATCCTATACAAATGTAGTTCATCTTCACAAGACATGATATGTGTGGGAAAATATCATGCATGGGTGAGTGTAAAAATATTCAATAGGACATCTTGAAGCCATAAATCATACAACAGATGAAATACAGTCATCTCTACAAAGGTATATGTCTACAACATATTTGACAATAATATCTAGATATACTCAAAAGATAACATAGTCTAAAGGTAATAAAAAATGTAATTACATAGTAGGATTTTAGTTTTAAGGTCCAACAAAGAACTCGTCTAACAGAATACAATCCTGAGTCGGAAAACACTAATGATGTATATTCAAGAGGTAGTGTTTGTTTGGTCTCTGCATATGAATTTCACAATAAAGGTCTAAAGAGATACAATTCAACGATGAAGATCACTCCCAAGGCCATGTTGTATACTAAAAAATCAATCTAGATTAACTTGATAACTATATGATCGGTTCCCACATAGTGTTGGACACGATGATATGAAGAATGCCACCTAGGGCACGCAGATGGATATAGGATCTCACTTCAGGCCTCATGAAAGGATTCCAACAACTCTATCCAGGAAGTACCACTGAAGGGATTTTTGTACTATGTGGGGGGGGGGGAAATTACATACTAACCCTGAGGGAATAAATATATGGAACAAAACCAAATGAAACAAGTCCGTGATATAGTGGAATGGGGGGAATCCATGTTTTATAAAGTAAATAATGTTGAAGGGTTACACGTCATGTACCCAGAACACGGGTCCTACTCATGTAAACATTCTATGTAAATGTCCCTCATCTCATACCCATGTATGTTTAATAGTACACAACATATCGGCAACCCGTGTACTAATACATGGCTTAGCCCATGTACTTTTTTCTAGGCCATGTTCGTCTAGGGGATTACATGACATGTATATTCCCGTGTACCCCAACCAATTTCAATATACCCTTTGAGGTACATATTGATTTCATAAAAGAGGATGAAACATTGAGTGACAGGGTAACATGACGTATGATACTTATCTCTTTACCATAAACCAAGATTCCACTATGTGGGGACCACACTATGTGTGTCACAGATTCACATGTCATGTAGTGTAGAAAATTGCAGAATTCCACATTAGGATAACCCTTTCATTCTTGTGCCTCCAAACACTGGTCTGGTGACTGTATTTCTTGGAAAAATAAGGAAGATCCTCATCTGGTCCTCACTGTTGATCTACAATGGGTTCCAATCTTAAAATTAGTTCAAAAAAACTAATCTCTCTTCATTGTGCACTGAATAACACATAATTAGGTATCAAAACCCATCTGATTCATCATTTCTTCCATTGCCTCACTATCTTCGCATCATGTTTATCCCAAATATATGATTTTAGATCATTTTTTTATGAAACCAGTGTGAAATGGTTGAATCATATGAAAATTTCAAACCAAAAACCAAAAATAAATTCCCACAATTATTAAATAATCTGTTTTGAATATCACTAGAAAAATCAAGAGGAATATACCTTGGTTGTTGCTTGTATCGAAATCGATTCCTTTCCTTAAGAATGATGATTGAAGATATAACAATTTAAATCAAAAAGAAATTGTCCTAAATATCGATTAATATAATCCCCCCAACAATATGCACGATCTGCAGATCAATCTGTTTATTGATTGATCTATGTTCACTGAATAAACAAAAACAGGGAGAAAAAAATGAGACAATGTTAAAACTTGATTTGGATTCATCACTAAAAAATAATGGGGGTTCACCATGATCATTGCCAGGATCCTTAGATTTAATTTCACATCAATCATCGATCCATGATTCAGTTGTCATCCATATGAGCATGATCCTCAAAAGTACTCTCCAACAGTTCTCCAACTACTATAGGGTTATGTGGCTTATTATAGAATCTTTTCAAAGAATTCTACTTAAATACTCTCCAAATGTTGAATCAATGAAAAGGAAATAGAGTAATTTATTTAATTATTTTATCCATTTCTACACCCATGATGTCTTTTCCATAAACGTCCCATGTCGACCAAGATTATGTTGCGCTTATGGTAAAACTCATGTTCCGAACTTAATGGCACCCTCAGATTTTTTATTTGAGCCCCCGTTTTGGATTTTTTTCACCTTTTTATGAAACCTACATGTTTGTGTATGTGTGTTCTATTTAATATATTTAATATACTTCAAACATTTATTCTTGGAATATCAGGCCTTAGAATCACAGGGCATCTCACTACTTTCTTTAAAAAATAATCCATACAAAAACCAGAAATAATGTATGTAAAATTTGAGTCATTACAAACATTATCCACTTATACTGGGAGATCATTTTTTAAATTGGTGAAAAAAATTATTAATGTTCACTATATATCTTTTTCAAAAGAGATCAAGTGATAAATGACATGTTTTGGTATTCATTTTTCAATAAAACATCCAATTTAGGAGTTCTCCAATATTTCTATTTATTAGACACTTATCCTCATCAATGACACGTAGTCACACCATTATTTCCCCTACCTTCATTCTTAATTTTCTTAAATCATTTTCAAAATGGTTTTGGATTAAAGTTTTTATTTTTCAATGATATTGGAAAAATGTAATGAATGTATTTTAAAAGAAAATTGTGTTTATTATTAGATATCCATGAATGTTTATGATTTTTTAAATTCAATTTTTAGGGATTATATTTCTATAAAGAATGATCAAGAGTATGTGGAAACTTTAATTGATCTCTTTCTCTTGAAAAATCCCCTCCTTCAATATAAAAACCCATGAGTTTTAATTAATAACACTTTCACCTACCATGAAATATTTATATATTGAGGATATTTACTAATTTACCATATTATATCCAATAACATCACTTAAAATAAAGAAATGGAAATATTTAACATTTTGAAAGAGTGTATAAAGGATATGAGATGGACACTGAATAATATTACTGGGATTTTCCCATATATAATCATTGATCAAAATTTTTTATAGAATAAGAAATAACAAATAATGTAATCTAAATACCTATGAAATCACAATATATGTGAGGTATAAATATAGTGGTTCTCAAGTCAAATTCTATTGGGATCAGAAATCCAATATCTGATAGAAAATGGGTTAACTTATATAAATTTATTTAATAAATTACATATTAATAATTGTTTTAATTCAATTAAATGAATTAGTTCAAAGACATATGAAATATAGTTTTAAATTCTATATTTACTTCCAAAATTTAAATAAATCCATTTGAAAGGACCAATTTAATATTCCTTTTTTAAACCAAATACTACAATAAATTTATATTTTGTCCTATTATTATTTCATTGAAGGCTATTAAGGTTAACTTAAAACCCATTATCCCGTAAATATAACTAAAAGAAAAATATTATCTAACTTTTGGGATTATTTTAATTTAGATCATTCTAATTGGTTTGCCTAATACTCTTGGTACCCTTGAACATTACATGGTTACTATTTTATATGGGTACCTAAATCATTACATAGAGGTTTTCATGTATGATTTCAATATTTATGGTTATTCATTTTCTAATATTTTTTCATGCCATGGTTGTGTCCTCCATCGATGCATTGAAAAAATTATCATATTAAATTATATGAAAATTAATTTTATTTTATATGAGTGGATAGTTCTTGGGTATTTCATCTCTAGGGATAAAATACTGGTGGAAAATCATGATTTGAAATTCTTCCCTACCACTCATATCCCAAAATTATACATGTGGTGTGGTATTTTATAGGCCACATGGGTTTTTACCAATGATTTGTTAAACATAATAGTAAGATCAAACTCACCATGTCATAAATATGGTAAAATTATGTTGAGTTTTTGTTTGATGATCATTTAATGGATGAATTCAATTAACCAAAAAATATTTTCATATCATAAATCATCATCCACACACCATGCTGGGATTTCACCTTCAAACACATCTATAATGCCTTTAACTTTTCATCTAAGGTGGTTTTCATAATTGGTTGAGAGGGATCACCATGATATTACATATTACTTGTGTATCCTTGACCCTACTAGGTTTAGCTACACAAAAATCCATTATTTCATTCCATTATGTTTCCCTATAAAAAAATTCCCTCCTATATTCTTGAGTCAAAGGTCATGATATTTCCATATCATACATCCACTAATTTTATACTTAAGTAGAACAATTCTAAGCCACACATCATATAACATATTCTACTTCTCGGAGAGTTTTTCAAAAATATTTGAGATAAGATATTGATGGAAAAATTTATTCCTTCTTTCATTAGTATTATTACCCCAACTATTATAGAACCATTTTAGAAAACACCTCCCCGTTATAGATTTATTTTCTATTAAAAAACTTTGTGATGTTTAATAAATTACCCTTAGTGAGTGGATATTTTGAATTATTTGGTGGAATATAGGGTCCTAATATATTTTTTCATTTAACAATCCTATAGCCTTAATACTAACACAAAATTTCACACTAGGGATGACCCATAATTTTTTCGCATTTGTTATCACCATGTTGATTGATTGTGTGTACCCAACCATGAGTGTACATTTGTTTTGAGATTCAACTAGACCCTATATTATGATGGCCATATCAGCTCTCTACCCACTGCATGAATGTTCTTGTATTCGAAAAATTTATGGATAACCTTTTATTGGGATTATCATTAGCTTTTTTAGTCATGTAAAAGACATCAATTCACTTGGAAGACATCTAGGAGGAATGAAATTTCCAAAAAACCCCATGTTATATTATGATATATTTGATCTATGGGGAATTGAATTTATGGTTCCCTTTCGACATTTGAATCTATTTGTGTTCATCTATTACACATTGATTATGCCTCTAAATTGGTTAGGTAAAGGAAATGAGAACCCTAAGCTTATGAGTGGTTACGAATTTTATGAATTAAAAAAAAATATTCAGATTGGTTTTCAAAGGTTTATTAGTAGTGATTGGGATTCTCATTTATATAATTAAAACATGAAAAAATTACTCTATATGTATAATATTTGTTTTCTTAAACCTACACTAACTATCATCACTAAAGAAATGTACAAGAAAAAATTTCAAATCATTATGGTTAGAAAAATTGAAAATTACTATAGCCTCACAAAATATATTCAATTATTTACTTAGAAGATGTATATTGGGAATACATTTCACCTTTTAAAACCCTCATAAATGTTCCACTATATAGAATAATCTTTAGAAAGGCATTTTACCTCCACATGGAGGTAAAGAATGATTCATATTGGGTCGATAAACAATATAATATAGATCTCATATATATATATATATATATAATTGAAAAAAAAGATATAATAAATTAAATCTAATGTATAATGGAACTCCCATATATACAAATAGAATATGAACAATATATATGATGATATTATTCATCAATGTAAGTTCTATATTTGTGATAAGGTCCTCATAAGTAGTTACAAGCTAAAGTATCTCCTACTTATGCTTTTCCCCAAATAGATCAGTATTTATATCGTTACTCATGATTATACTATTTCATGAAATATAAGATTTATAAAATCTGAGTGGATAAATGGTTATTGTAAATGGTTAATGTCTTAAATACATCAATGAGGATTTTTTTAAATAATATGGTATAGGAACTTCATCTAAATTTTTCATATCTATCACCACATATTATGTTTTCCCTTCTCCCTGTATTTATTTAATTTTTAATTTATTTAAATTTATTAAATATGGTAATATTTAACTATTATTTTTGGGTAGGTAAACATCATGTAGTTAGAATTTGTTTTACATAAAACTAGAAAAATATGACCAATTATAATTCTTGTGTCATGGTCATTACATTCATTGAATTTAAAAAATGATTTTTTTTATTTTTTTACCTCATTGTAAAAATTATAAGTATGGGATAGAATTCAACATTGATGGTTTATTTTAATAAAAAATGAATATATTTCAATTATATGATGAATTTTACTTTTATAAAATTCTTGAAATTTTGATACCCTCTTTATAATATTTTAATAGGAATATTGTGTAATTAAATATCTCCACACAATATCTTTCATGACCCACTCCCCCAAATATGTACCCCTCCTATGTCAAAAATGATTGAATGGAGATGGTCACTGCCTGAGGCCCAGTACCAGTAGGCTCCGATGTTGTGACTTGCACCGAGGGTATAACAATCATTTATACAGGAGGCATTACCATCCAGGAGGACATATGTATGAGGGAGATATAAGAAAGATTCCAATTGACACCTTATCATACATATATACCAATAAATACCAAGTGAAAACATGAAATACTATGTATTTCTATAATAAATTCTAGGAAAACTACAAGTACTAAAAGATAAAGACGAAAATGACCATGAATCCCAAATATCTCCTACAAAACCAAATGCTCATAATATCAAGTATGATCTAAAACCAACTCTAGATGACCTGAAAAATGATTTATATATACATAGGGTGATAATAATAGTATACTCAATAGGATCCTCTCTGAATCCCCTCATGAAAAATATAAATAAATCATACTAAATAACATTTTATGGTAGTAGAACTAACTTATCACCTAAAAAGGGATAATAAGTTCCAAGACTCACTAGGGATAACTCTCAAAAAATATCACATAAATGAGAGCATATAATATAATAATGAAACATCATTGTCGTCGTGTTTCTACTTCCCGATTGGTTTTCTTCTCTTACCCATCATCGCACATCATGATCCATCTCTCTACAAAATAAAATGGCCTAAAGATAGCTGAGATAGGCATCACAACATGCACCTCATGCATCACATAATTACATCATCCCATATAAAATCTCTATATATAGTAACCAATTAGTTTTTTTAAGCCACCATTTCCCATATAAAATGTATCATATATCAGTTATTAAACATCAATCCACCACAGCCCATACATTGAGTAAGTTCCTAAAACCATCATAACATATACATGTCATACCTATCATAATACATTGGATACTATATACAGAGATACAAGTGTGTGAATAACCACCATCAATCACAAAACTCTACAAAAATATATGGTAATCGTTACTACTTTGTATACCAATATAAGTAACTACCAAGACATTAGATCATGGTCAGAGGGGGTTTTAAACCTTCCATCTTCCCACTGGGATGTTGGGAAAAAAACCCAACCATAGTCCGCTAGGCATCAGTATCCCTAAAATTGGTGTGGAAGTGTATGAAGTCATATAATATACTAGATATAATATATCTCAAAACCCCAATATAGGCATAACATAGTCTTAGAATCAACTATAGCTAACATCTCTCGCACTCTCGACTTCCACTGCTAACACCATATATCCTATAAGCACACAAAAATTTTAAAGAGATATATTAAATTTACTAATTTAATTAAAAATTCACTTCAAATCACTCAATTCAGTATCCATTAATTAACCAATATTATTAATCTAAATTTCATTAATTTGATCATCATAGTAAAGTTTGGGCCATCCTGGAACAATCCATATCAAGTCCATAGTTTACCAAGAATAACATATTTCAAGAATTTTCATTCCATAAACACATACCCCATTGGTTAAGAATTATTTATTCATTATTATCATTAGTTTAATGACTCATATTTTCCATGTACTATTTTTTCGAGGCCAAGAATAGAGATAGTGAGTGATTCCGAGGACCGTTTTTCTATAAATAAATATTTGAAATTTATTAAATAGAATGCACGCATAGGTTTCCTAAAAAATTGGAATGAAATATAAATAGGGGACCGTATAAAAAAATTGAGGGCCCTGTTGGGTTTATAGTGTAGTATTTACCCTAGTCATAACATAACCTTGCTTAGCGCTAGTCTTTTGTGGAAAATCCATGACAGGCATGGGAATGGATAAAATAATTAAATAAATTATTTTATTTTTCTTTTTTTAGTGACTATTGTGTATTTAAGTAGACTTCTATGACAAAATTACAGGGTTATCCAAATAAACCTGGAGTCAATAGATAACAGTTTGATTGAGCTTTGTAGGATATCCCTAAAATGGACAGAAACCAGATCATGGATCAATGATAAACAAGCAATGGAATTAAAGGATCCCTCTAATGATCATGGTGTAGCTCCATAATTCATTAGTGATAAATATGAATCAATTTATGACATTTGTTAGATTTGGTTTCTTCCCCTTTCTTAATTTCTATAAAGAACGTGAATCAATCGACCAATAGATTGACTCATGGATTGTGCATATTTCAAGATGTATTATTTTATGGGGTTATTTTTTTGAATTTATTTGTGTTTCATGATTCTTAATTTTCATTCTAATGGAAATAGATCGAGGAAAACATCAATATTGGATGAGTTTCATTCCACATGTTTTTTGTTGTTATTTTCTCCCCTGATTATTCGTTCATCGTAGGCAATCATTATTTTATATGTGGTTCAACATACCCTAAGGAATAAATAATTTCAGACCTATTTCTTGGAACAATGATTATAAATTTTAGATTTGGGCTCAGCACAACATGCTGGGGTGGTGATGGTGGAGGATATAGAGGATCTGATTACATAAATACCCAGTTTTCATGTTCTTCTTTGCAGAATAAATAACATTGTTCAAATCTATATTTACGAACAGAACAAGGGGCCAAATTTTTTTGAACAATGGTTGAAATGTTTTTTGGGACTTCATTCATAATTTAATGACTATGTCATTAACATAATTGTTTCTAGTGTACTATAGAAGATGTGTTTAATCCAGATCTGGGATTCTAGAAAATTCCACACAACATGGATTGTAACTCGAAGCCACGCACCATGTGGGCCCCTTCTATAAATGGATAGTGTTATGGGTGGGAGATAAGTATCACACAACTTTTAAAACTATCAAATTACATGTGGTCTACTTTTATGAACTTGTAATGTACCTTAGACGGTACACGGACACAGGTAGGTGTACACAAGAACGATCATGTCGTCTACTCTCCAACACAAACACAACCTAGATAAAAGTACATGGGATTAGATATGTATTGGTACACTGGATGATTACTTGGGTAGCTGAATCCCAATGTACTATTACATAGACACAGGAATGAGACATGGGTCATTTCTATGGGAAGAACCTGGGGTTAAAGTAAATGGTGTATAACCCTTATAAAAACTTTTTCACTTTATAAAACCTATATTAGAACCCTTATGATCTTTATTTGGGGAACATTTTTGAAGGTGTGTTCCTCATATCCATTACTTTAGGGTGACAATGGAATCACCTCCCACGCATAGGATAGTGATCCCTTCAGTGGGACGTCTTGGATAAAGTTTTTGGAATCCTTCTGTTAGGCTAAGAGTGATATCCTCTATTCATATTCCAGCACTCTGTATAGTTCTGGGTATCATCATAACCAAAAAAGGTATGATCCAATTATATAAAATAGAGGGTTAGTCCAAATTTATTTGTTGGTATTCCCTATGGAATTGGGAGTGATTCACATTTTTGTATTGTATCACTTCATACCATCAATGTTTACTTCCTACGGTGAGACCCAATGAGCATTATCTTTCAAATGAACATCATCAGTGTTGTCAAACTGAAATGTGTGTTATCCTAGATTATTGTTTTGTGTAACCTTCTTGTTGGAATCCTAGACTGGTATTATAGTTTTGAAAATTAGAATGTGTGTCTCCTTGAGCATATCTATATATTCTTGTAATATTTGTTGTAGACATATATCTGTTTAGAGGTGACATTATTTCCTTTGTTGTATAATTTGTTTTCTGGGTGTCATATATGGGGATTTTTATACTCACCCCTACACAGAAGTTTCCCTCACATTTTATGTATTATATAGATGATTGAACTTTTGATATAGCCCTTGATGGACCTGGATGTTATGGTGTATAGAGAGACTGAATAGACCAAGGTTTATTCTTATTGTACCTTTACAATAGTCCCCAGTATTACATTTAGGTTGGGATTGTTTTTAGAATATATATGTTCGGAATGTAATTTTCCCAGTTTGCACTCCTTTACATCATGTTGTGCTCTGGTTGTGGGATTTTGATGTATACATGATTGGATTTTCAGTTCATTTTAAATTTCAGAATTTTATAGGCTTGGAGATATGTGTGTGTGTGTGTCCATGTACTTTGGTTAAGGCCTCCCATGTTAGTGATACACCTACTTAGTTCTAGTATCTATCCCCTATACTATTAGAGGTGTGTTTGGGGAGTTTTTGAACAAACCCACTAGTACATGTTGTGATATTGTGGTATCAGATAATTTAGTTATACCATAGGACCAAAGTATGTGAGCTTAGTTTTTCGAAACAATGTTAAGTGTTTCATGTTTGGATTTCAGGAAAGGGACTCCAGTTTTGGCGTAGTGGATGACATATCCATACACCGGGACTTTGATCAACTACTTTTTGGATCAGTAAATGAAATAACTTGTTTCACTGAAAACAATTGAACATGAATCATTTATGAATGGGTTGTGGTTTTTATATCCTTCTTGAGTTAGTTATACATATATAGTAATTAAACTTGGTGCATCGTTTTTACTTTCAGTATGCATTCTAAAGGTATTACATCTAGGAATCAGCATCATGGTAACAAGGATGATCCCCTCAAAGATGAGGCATCCATATAGGGACCATTTCCCAAGATGTTACTTCCAGGTTCTGCACCAGCTATACCACCGTATGTATATAAGCACATGTTATATAATGTACCAGTGGATGAGGTGCACTGGATGAGAACACTTAACAAGTTTATGTGATAGAAACCACTCAGGATTCGATGTGAACCTGAACCATAGGCAACTGAGGACTGTCTTGAGGCGGTGACCCGAGTTTTCCATCAATTCAGGACACTATCAGATCAAATTGTGGTCCTGGCAGTGAGGTTTCTCCATGGATAAACATGATGATAGTAGATTTTTGGGACCCTGTATTATGATGAGGTATGTCTAGAATGGTCAAAGTTTGAGATCCTTTTATAAGAGGATTTATCTCAATCCATGTTGAGGGATGTACATATCTAAGAGCTCCTACAACTCTAATAGGGAAATACAAAAGTAGATGAATATTCAACGAGTTTTACCAACCTATCCAAGCAATTAATGGTTATGGTTTATGACCAGTTATTAAAGTATTAAGACCATTAGTGTGGGATAAGAAGAGACATCATATCAAGTGTTATCCCTATATGAATTCCTACCTACACTATGGTACTAGAGATAGCTTTGGTGGTTGAGAGTTTCTTGGATGACCAGATATAGACATTGGTTTCTATTAGTGGGAAACCAAGAGTAGATAACTCGAAAGTGTTGAGGTGACAACAGTCTCAATGACCTGGACATGTGAGAAATTTTAGGAGGATATCATAAGATAGAGGATCATTGGTTTAGGTCTCATGGGGTGGGACCATTCAACTCAATGATATGCAGTGCTACTCATGGGATGTCATGGAACATCTTGCACAAAATTTTCCAACCAACCATATGGTTGAAAAGGTGACTGTAAATGGGACGCAAGGGGATAGTTAGTCATAAGAGAGGGCATGTTTTCAAGGAATAATATGTGGCATAGGATCTATGAGAGTATAAGAATATGGTATACACTTTGACTTATTAAACTACCACCCCTATGTGGTCAATGCTAGTATAAGGGAGATGGAGGATAGGGGTGAGGAAAAATACATTCAGTGAAATCTTTAAACCTAGAGGATCTAAAAATGATTCGAATTATAATTAGTGTCTTTTATACCTTAGATTCAATATTGATAGAAATAGGTGATAGTTATTCCATTCATTCTACATATCTTTTTTGAGACATAGAGGTTCTGATTGAGCCCTTGGATCTACCATTACTCTAGGAGACTCCTACTAAAGATGATTGAATAATCAAACACTTGTTCCAACAGTGTGACCTCACTCTTGGAGGTCACAATATTTGTTAGGATCTCTATTTAGTATCCATGAGGCCTTGAAAATTATCCTAGGTATAGACTAGTTTTCCATAGTTCATTGCCATATTGTTTGTTTCATGTGGAGGATGTGGTGTTTCCCTAGAGAAAAAACCAAGTTCTACTTTGTTGGTGAAAAATAAACCCAAGAAGTACAGGATGGACACAACTGAATGATTTTGTAGATGATTAATCATCAGTTATCTAGTCTAACCCTTGTTGAAGTAGATGTTATGAGTTCCCTATTTCCTGGAGTGGTGGAGGAGTGTGAGGATGTCTTTCATGAATATGTTTCAGGTTTACCTCCTCACCATTAAATAGACTTATGCATTGATCAAGACCCCAAAACAATACTGATATTTTCACCAGGATATCAGATGTCTCCAACAAAGCTTTGCAAGATGAAGTTGCAGTTTGACAACTTGTATAGAATGTCATTTGTTCGACCTAGTGTTTCAACAGTATAAGCCCTAGTTTTGTTCACAAAGAATGTGGATGGGAGCTTGTGGTTATGTGTGGACTATCGTAGATTGAATTAAGGGACTGTGAATAAAAATTATCAACTACTGAGGATTGATGACCTCTATGATCAGTTGAGAGGAGCATGATGGTTCTTGAAGGTTGACCTTAGACTAAGCTATCGCTAGTTGTGAGTATGATATGGGGATATATTGAAAACGGAATTTATATGTTTCTAAAATCACTATGAGTACTTGGTTATGTATTTTGACTTGAAAAATGCCCCATCAGTGTTCATGGGGCTCATGAACCGGAACATTCAACCATTTTTAGATTTGTTCGTGATAGTCTTCATTGATTCCATCATTGTTTACCTGATGTCCACAGAGGCACATGTGAGGATCTTGGGGATGGTTCTGTATGTACTCTAAGAGAACAAGAATTATGGGAATATATTGAAGTACCTATTCTAGATTCATCAAGTCCACTTTTTTGGACATGTTATCTTAGCAGATGGGGCGGAAATTGACATATACATGGTTGAGGCAGTGTTAGCATGGGATCCACCCATGAGCATAATGGAGAGTGGGAGGTGTGTTGGGTTGAAAATATGTTACGATATATTCATACCTGATTTCTCCTGGATATCCACAACCATAAAATCTTTTACCCAAAAGGGGAATTCTTTCCTATGGACAGAGAGCTGCTAGTAGGTATTTCTGTAGTTTAGGAAAAGTTTGATATGCTCTCCCATCTTGATATTTCTAGAGGGGTGTTGATTACGTTTTTTCTATGATGCATCAGGAATAATTATTGGTTGTGTTATAATGTAGATACATGTGGTGATTGCCTATGGTTAACATCGCATGAGACCACATGATTAGAACTATGCGACCCACAATCATGAGTTAGAAGTGGAATTATTCTCACTAAATATGCGGTGACACTACCTGATGGGAGATTAGTTTATAATATATTCTAATCAAAATAGTCTAAAGTATATCTTTTCTTAGAGGATATTAACTTGATTAGATATATAATAAATGGATTGATTTTCTACAGCATTATGACTTTAAAATTTTATATACTCCTAGGAAGGGGAATGTGGATACAGATTATCTTAGTAGGAGATCTTTTTCATAGTTAATGAATTAGGTTTCATCACAGTTAGCCACATTATAGTAATCCTTTATGGATAGATATAGAAAAAATTACCTTATTTATTTGGTTTTCACCCCTCAACTCATTTTGTGAGTTACGGAGGAACATAATGGAGATTTTTACTATGAGAACCTATCTACATAGATTTTAACTAGGTATTCTCTTGAGGGAATTGATGAAGGTGGGGAGCATGTCATTATTTTTAGGGGGGTGCATGATGGTACCCGTGAAATTGTGGGAGGAGGTTCTGAGATGGTTCCATGTATATCCTTTGGTGGTATATCCACATGTTTAAAAGGTGTACCAGGACCACCGATGTTAGTTTTTTTGGCATGTAATGAAGAAAAGAGTTGCTATTTTTTTCTTGATGCCTTAAATTTCATCAAGTGAAGGTTTATCACTAAGCTCCATCAGGTTTTGCTCAGGCCATTGAGTTTCTATAATTGAAGTGGGATAGTATATCCATATTCTTTATGACGTTCTTACCAAGAACATATAGGGGACATGATTCCATCTGGGTGATCATAGACCAACTCACCAAGTTAACTCTCTTCTTAGTAATTTTGGAGAAAGTTTCAATAGAGAGGTTGGGATGCCTTTATATATAGAAGATAGTCTTACTCCATCAAGTTACATCGATGATCATGTATGACAATAACTATCGCTTCACATACCATTTGGGGAAGGTGATGTAGGAGGTATTTGGGACCCAGTTACACATGATCATAACATTCCACCCCCAAACTGATGGCCATACTGAGTGGACCATTTTGGTTTTTTAGGTCATGTTGTGATCTTTCAGGTAGGACTTTATCCATAGTTTGGAGGATCACCTACCAATGGTGGAATATTCCTACGACAAAAGCTATCATTCCTCCATTAGTATGGAAACATTATAGGATTTTAATGGGTGACCCCAACAAGTCAACACATTACTGGATAGACCTAGGAGAGTCGGAACTTATGGTCCTTAAGTTGGTGCGAGAAACAATTGAGAATGTGTAGATCATCCAAGAGTGGATGATGACTACACATGGCCCTAAAAAGTCTTATATGAACTTATGATGAAGGCCTTTGGAGTTCGAGGAGGTATACCATGTATTCCTATAGGTTTCACCTCAAAGTGGATTATGGATATTTATTCAGGTCAAAAATCAATCTCCGAGATTCGTTTCCTGTTTATAGATACTATGTAGAGTTGGAAAGGTGGCCAACCTATTAGTACTACCTTTGAAGTTAGACTGGCTAAACACTCCTACAAAAATGGGTTAACCCAGCACTGGGCCTTTAACAGTATTTTCTAAAAATTCTATTAAACCCCTGCCCCCTTCAGTGATTAAAAATGATCTTAAAGGGGGTATTTATTAACACTTTTTTAATAGCACTGATAAAGGCACACCCTTTATCAGCAATTTTAAAAAATATATGATAAATGGTTTCATTTATCAGTGCTTGTAAAAAAGAGCATATAAAAGGTGGGTTGTATCAGTTCTTTTTTAGAAGCACTGATAAGGACCGCCTTTATCAGTGCTTTTTTACATGTACTGATAAATTCATACTTTAAATAAATTATATTTCAATAAAAATAACATTTTAATATATATATATTTATTTATTTATATTGATATATAAATATAATTTATTTTTTAAAATGTGTTTTAGATAAGGTAAATAGGAATAGACACTTAATATATATTAGATATTTAGTGAAAATAGCTTATAAAATAAAACAATTAATCAATAATTTTCATATTATTACAAAGTAATAGTCACTTAATATCAATTTGATAATAAAAAATCATAATATTAAAAAAATATCTAAAATAAGTTAAGAACGTAACTCGAACTTCAAACAGCCATAACATTTAATATAGGTGTTTGTTTGGGATATACCACAAATCAAATCGAAGCTTTCGATGATTTATACACCCTTAGTGACACTGGTAAACATCTTAAAAATTTTTAGGGAAAAAAGAACCAGAAGGCCCCCAAAAGTGATATTATAGTCAGGGTACCCTGATTTTTTTAAATTTGATGGATTTTCAACCTTGTTTAAGGGTATATTTTCCATTTTGTTGGTGTGGACTGAATTTATTCCTAGTTCATACATTCATATTGATATTATGGTTTTAAAATTTTATTAGTTTTTACAATGTAATTTTATTTACAATTAAATATATGCAAGTTTTTTTTATATTTACTTATAATAAATCACTCATATTAATACATATATCAATATATTTACATAAATAGTATATTTTAATATATATATATATATATATATAAAAATAAATATTCTAAAGATATGTTAAAAATAATTTCTAACAATTTTTTTATATAATACATGTATATTCATAATGTTAATATATACCTATATGTGTGTATTAATAAACAGATATATATTTATATAATATTCTAGTATATGTAATTGAATATAATATATAATAGATTTAAATAAATAAAATTATATATATCACACACACATATATTTTATAAATTAATTTGAATATATATATATGAATAGAAATATCATTAAACACGCAACAAAACAACATGGTTTAGTGGTAAAGGCATTCCATATTCAAAAGAGAGGTGTAGGGTTCGAATCCAGGTGGGCATGTATGAAGCTGGAAATTCACAAAGAACAAATAAAAGGGGTGGTGAAACACTATTAAAGGGGTCAAGGAAGTGCTAATAAAGGGGTTCGGGCTCATGGACGTTTGAAAAAAATACCCCCTTCAACAGTGCTACTTTTATTACTGCTAAAAAGTGCACTTATTGTCCCTATTTAAGAGTGATAAAAAATCCCTATTAAAAGTTCCCTATTATCATGTTTAAAATTTTTTGATAGAGTCTTATTTGATTGTTGTTAATGGTATTTTTTTTGTAGTTACACAACATCTGTTACGTGTCACAGCTGAGGATTTATGTGCATTAACCATCAAACATTATCGAATGGGGAAAGATGCACATCAAGGATGGAGTTACCATTACTAATTACACTATAGAGATTGAGTATTAGTAGTAGAGGATAGTTTATGGGTGACTAATTCCTTTAGTGAGTGTCTGACAGAAGTAGGGAAATATTCAGAAGAGAACATGGGATTAAGAGGCTCATATTCATTCTCACTATCCATATCTATTTCTATAGCCCTTGTTTTCGATTTCTAGAATGTAAATCCCCAATTTCAGAAATATTTAATGACTCATGTTTTCTATTTATTATTTTTTTATATTTTATGAATTATTTTTTAGAAAAAAATCTAAGACGGTATGTCATTTTGAAGCCCAATGTGCCTAAAATAAATGTTCCAAATATATTATATATATTAAATACCACGAAAACTCAGTTTTACAGAAAAAGTATAGTAACATCTAAACAAGGGTACAGATCAGAGATATGAGGGTATTTTTGAGTTATGTATGTGGGTTTTACCCTAGGCACAACATAACCTTGGTCGACAGTGGTCATTTGAGGAAATGTTATCATGGGCGTGAAAATAAATAAAATTATTAAATAAATTATTTTATTTCTTTTTTGTTGAAGCAATGAATGGAGATTCATTAAGTATAATTCTAGAAAAAAATTATATGTTTACCCTCATAATCTTGGAACTGTTGGAGAACTATTAAAGAGATATTTGGATGATCTCCCTAAGACGGATGACAACCAGATCATGGATCAAAGGTCATTGTGCAACGGAATCAAAATATCTCACCAACGATCAAGGGGTAACATTGTTCTTCATCAGTAATTGATCTGAATCAAGGTAGGATATTTGTGTGATTTGTTTTCCTCCATGCACTTAATTTATACAAAAAAACATGAATCAATCAACCATCATATTTATTCATGCATCATGTGTATTGCATAATGGTTTATTTTTTGGGGTAATTTTGGGAGAATCTCTTTGTGATTCTTAATTATTTATTTCAATTCTAACAGTGATGGATATTGGAAAACAAAAATTTTGTCTGAGGTTCATTAATCATTTTTATTATTGATATTTTCTCCCTTAATTCTTCATTCATCATGGGTGTTCTTAGTTTGTCTCAAGGTTCGACATACCCTAAAGAACTGATCATTGTGAACCTGTTACATGGAGAGAAGACTTGAAATCACATATCTAGCCATGTAAAACATGAAGGATGTGCAATGATGGAGGTGTAAGTAGATCTAACAACATAGATACCTGGTTTTCATGTTTTTCAGCACACAACAAATAACACTATTCAAACCAATTTTCTTAATAGATCAAAGTGTCCAAAGTTTTTCATCAATGATAGAATGGTTTTTTGGGTCATGATTCATGAATTCATATGCAAGGCATGGATGGAATAATGAATGGAGCACCAGAGAAGATGCACAGAATCCAAATATGTGATTCTGGAAAATTCCACACTACAAGACATGTAACTCATGGCAACACATTGTGTGGGCCCATCCTAGTGGTGAATAGGTTTATGGTTGGGAGATAAGTATCACATATCATGTGACCTTATCACATGGAATTTGATCCCCTTTTTTGAATTTACTGTGTACCTCAGAGGGTAAATGGACATGGGTTAGAGCACATGGGCATGGGAATGTTGTTTGGTCCCCTACACTGACATGACCTAGCAGAAAGTATAGTGGATAATCCATGTACTAGTACATGAGAATAGTAAAATGGAATCCAATGCACCATGTACTATTACATAGACATGGGAATGAGACACATGTTTTTTACATGGGCTGGACCTGGGGTCAAGGGACATGGTGTGTTACCCTTCTACACATTTTTTACTTTATAAAACATGTCTTGGATCCCTTGTCCTCTGCATCTTTCACAATTTTCATTAGGGTGATTTCCGCATATACATTCCCTCGGGGTTAGTATGGGATCACCTCCCATGAACAAGAAGGTGACACCTTTAGTGGGAATTCTTGGATAGAGTTATCAGAATCCTTTTATGAGGGTTGGAGTGAGATAATCTATTCATCTTCATTCCTTAGGTGTAGATTTGGTATCATCATGACTAACAATACATGAGCATCGATCCTCTACGTAGTGGGTTAATCCAAATTGAGTTGTTAGTATACCCCATGTCCTTGGGTGTTATCCTCATATGTTGTGTTGTATCTCTTCAAACCATTAGTTTGTACTTTATATGGTGATACCAGATGATCATTACTTCTTACAAGAATGTCATCAGTGTTATCAGACTCATTTGTATCATCTCCCAAACTAGTGCTTTATGGAACCTTCGATCTAGAATCCTAGGGTTGTATTATGGTTGTGACATAACTTTAGACTGTGTTTCTTTTTTATCATATCTGTATATTCTTATTATATATCATTTAAAAATATACCTATATAGATATGACTTTATTTCCTTTTTGAAATCTTTGTGGTTTTGGAGTTTCCTTCTGGGTATTGTTATACTTACCCTTGCACTGTCTTTTCTGAAAGAATCCATGTCTTGTGTAGATGATCGACCCTTTGAAAAACTCATTGAGGGACCAAAACTAGATAGTTCTTAGTGAGATTGGACAATAAGGGGTGTTTTCCTATTGTATCTTGATAGTAGTCCCAAATATTACATTCCATATGGTCTTGTTTTCATACACTTTTTGGTGGGATTGTATTTGGCCTTGTTTAGTTTCCTTTACTTCTTATCTAACTCTGGTTGGGGTATTTAGATGTAAGCATTAAATTTTTTCAGTTGTATTTACATTTCATCATTGTATAGGATTAGACGTGTGTGTGTGTAGGTACTTAGGCTAAGGCCTCCCATGTTAGAGATATGTGTACTTGGCACTAGTTGTCATCCCATGTCCTAGTGAAGGTAGGCATGGGGAGTCTTGACACAAGCCCCACTAGGAAAATTCATGACAATTAGTCCATTATATAAGTACTCTAGAATAACCATCCTAATCTAACACCAAGTGAAAACCTAAAACCAAGCACATCCATCTGACTCATGTGATGGGGAAAGGACTGAAAATAAAACAAGTTACCCATATGTTAGCCATTAAATTGATTCATTTCAAGATTGAATGAATCTTTTTTACATAAACTGGTAATCCCATATTCAATTCATTTTATCATCTCTAGTGTTATCATCTTCACCCACATGCATATCTTGATGCATCTTTATGTTATAGGCATCAACTAATGACACATAATTCGAGCCTCCCTGACCACATCACATTAACCATCCCAGGATCATATCGCATCTCAACCTCCCTACACAATATCACAACACAAATCTATTATCACACCCATATCACATCATAAAATTTTCAAGAAAAAAACAATCACATCTCATATGGAAATCTAATCCCTAAAATAGGGAATCTATACTTTTCACATAAATGATCTCTCAAATCTCCCAACTCAAGGAACTTTTCCTTCATAAGAAGACATGAAACTCCAGCCCTATCAATTATCTTTATCAAAAAACTAGTTTTTATTATATATTGAATTAAAAAATTCATTATTCATCGGTTCCAACTACAGGAAACCTATGTGTCAATCAATAATATGATTTCAATGCTAAACAAGCTCTTATCATTAAAACTAGTTTCATAAAAATGTGAGAAGAACCATTCTCAATTAATATTGGTTTTAATTATTAAAAAAATTCTCAACAAGAATTATCATGAATCACATTCTTTATAAATCCCATCAATCACAAGGAATATCATTTTCAATTAATCATGTGCATTTCATAAATTTGATTGTCATCAAATTACATGAAAAAATTAATTCATTACAACTTTCCTCTTTTATTATCCATCCAATTAATTATCAACTAATTATATCATTACCTTCATTAAAAATTTCCCTAAAGAAAAAAATGTTAATCTATAGCATAACAAGACCTGTTCACAAGAATAACATTGATAACACAATATCTAATGAATAAAGGGGAAAAGTGTTGTCACAGTAGAAGGTAATGACATGTGATCTCTAAAACAAATTTATTATTATTATAGTTTAATAATTATTAGATTAATTACATTTTAATCCAAAAGGATCAACAATGATAAATTTATGAATATAGGTAAATATATAGGAAAAGCAACAAAATTCCTACTTCAAAGGCATCAGTGTTCTTCATATAAGAATGGACCAATGTCATAGATCCTGACCACCTCTCCCGTAAGAAATTGAATTCCTATAAAGAAACTAAACTAAAAACACTCGAATAAAACAAAAAAGAAAACTTTTTTATAATGAATAATGTATACCTCTGTCACCTAGAAAAAATAAGTAGTAGAAACCAGATCTAAAAACTATGAGTGAATAGGTATAAAAACCTCATATCACCGCAAATCAAAGATGGATTTCCAAGAATCAGTCCCTATCAAACAGATACCAGGAAATGTGGAGGGAGACCCTCTAACTACCTAGTGTGAGGGAGAAAAGTTTTTTTTAGAAAAACCTTAGGATATATAGATTTTAAAGGAAAACTATACAACTCATTTTCATGACGTAAAACCATTTCTTTTCATGTAAATGTCACAATTTATGTTTTACTAGAAACATCCATGGAAACCATTTAACCTTGAAATAATTCATGTTATAAGGGTCCCCATGAACAATACTCACTCAATCCATGAATCACACATTCACTACATGAAATTCTATCATGAAATGAATTATCATAACTTCAAACTTTTAGTATTTGAACACCTCTAAACATTCTCTAGGCCTCCTCCGAGCATTACAGGATTCCAAAATATTAAAGATGGTCATAAAAGATGAATTTGATCCCTTAAATTAGATAACTCTCAAAACATTATGATACTAAAAAATCCAAAACCAAAACTATAGAGAAAAAAATGGGGTCATCTGAATATCCTCCCTATGATATACCTCTTAGGGATCTCTCCATCGTAGGAGCTCAACCACCCCATCAATGGAAAAGTTTGAAACAATGAAACAGAAACAAATAGCTCCTAAACACTCTCTTAAGGGATATAATCCTAAAAAGATTAAAATCATAAAAATAAACTTGAGTAAACCATATCATAAACCATAAAGTTAAACATCTATAAAATGAACAACATTAAAAGACAAGATCTAAACCTCAAATCTCCTAAGGTACTAAGTGAGTTTCTAAAACTCACAATTCTAGGTACTCTTCTCTAAGACACTTTTTTAAAAAAATAAATTTTCCAAGATAATATAAATCCTACACAACACCTTCTCCTAGAGGTCCTATATCATCATGGGATTCTCCTCAAAGGTCGACTCATCGTCAACATCGATCTCACCCCAATTAATGGCATGAGATTCATCATGAAGGTAATAATGGAGTTGCAACTTTTGAAAAACATCATTTATTGGGATCATCGACATGGGAATTTATATATTATACACTATGTATAACATGTGTTATAACACCTCAAAAGGCCCAAAAATCTTGGGAGAAAGCATACACCCACCACCAAACCTTCACTTCTCGTGATGAGGAGTCTCCTTCATAAACACATGACCTCCAATGTCAAACTCCATATTTCTCCTCCGAGGATCGGAATAAGATTTATTATGATCCTGGTCTACCTTAATACTCTCATGAATTACCTGTACTGTCTTTCTTGTATTCTATACAAGTCCAATCCTAAGACTTTATGCCTCTCTTAACCCAATTTGACACTATAGAGAATCAAATTTTTTTCCATACAAATATTAAAAAGGTTCTATACCAATGGTGGAATGTGAAAAATTATTTTAATTAAACATAAACAAGGCCACGTTCCTCATATATGATCCTTAAAAATTCGGGACATAAGATTGTAGCATGTATTAAAGAATTTGGATGGTTCTTTGTATATGACCATCCTTCTATAAATTAAAATAAGTTATAAGGAATAACTCAAAGCCAAAATAATATTAGAGACATATTCACACCCTATAGGTATAACAAGAATACCTATTAGTGATGATCATCCCAAAGACTCCACATATTCACACCACATCCTCTATATACTACCTCAACACAACCTTCATTGATATTGACTCCTTGATCACAATAAAGTAGAATTATTTCATCAAATGATCCATTATCACCCATGTAGCATCATATCCTATCAAAGATCGAGGTAAACCATTAATAAATTCCATCGATATTTACTTCTACTTTCACTGGGAATCTTCTAATGACAATAGAAAACCACTGAGTGCATGGTTCTCAGATTTCACCATCTAGAAGACCAAACATCAAGAAACAAACCCTAAAACGTCATGCTTTAACCACGTCCACCAAAATTGACCTCTAATGTATTGGTTAATCTTCATCACTCTGAGATATACTTCCAAATGGGTACTATGGAACACATGTAGAATCATATGATGAATCACCGATGAAACAAAAATCATTCCCTAGAACAACACTCAATGATATCCATCAGTAGACCAACCATCAGGGGAATCACCAAAAACAACTTGGTCCCTCCAAACCCCCCAATATAGAAATCCCCTAGCAGGATACCTCCACCTAATCCACTGCAGATGACTGCAACGATGTCTAGAAAAGACAACATCTATCTCCATACTCTACCATATCTTGATGAATCACTGATATTTCTTCCATCACTCTCTAGGAATATCTAAATCCATGCATGGAATCACTAATTGAATTCATACTCAGCACAACTGCCACAATATTTCCCTTTCTCAAAATATGAAAAATCTAAAATTCATAATACTGTATGAATTGCATACAATGATTCTCATGAAATTTCATATCACACTAGGGAAGACATAAATCATGATCTTATGGTTGGTAAAAGGAACAAAATGATCGATGATGAGGTAATGTCACCATAAATTCAATGAAAACCCAAATTTCACCGAATCAAGTTCATGGGAGGCATAATTATGCTCATGGGGATATACTTATGAGACCTAAATTAAACAACCAATCTATGTTTCATTAGAAAATATCCCAATAAATGAATTGATGTGTCAAATAAAAATAAATTTGAACTCCTTCTATAGGAAACTAATGTACTATAGTGTCTAATAAATTATCCTTAAAGTAAAAAAAATAAACCTAACACTAATATCTCCTTTATAATTTTCAATCCCTTCTAGTCAAGTTTGTCATAAGAGTTGCAACCTGGGAGAAATTAGCTACGAACCTCTTTTAATATCCTTCATGACCAAGGAAGATTTTCCCATTTTCCACTGTCTTGGGGTTCCCAATAAATAGCTTCCTATTTCATATAAGGATCCATAGATACTCCCAAATAAGATATTATATATCCCAAGAAATAGAATTCAAGAGCCCATGACTCACACTTTGAATGCCTACCAAATAGTTGTTCATGATAAAGAACACCCAATACAGAATGCAGATACTCTGAATGCTCCTCCTCATACATGGTGCACACAAGTATGTCATCATTGAAACCCACCAAACTCTATTCCAGGAACTCTATAAACATAATTTTCATTAACCCCATGAACATGGATAGAAAATTCATCACACCAAATGGTTTCACTATAAAATCATAATTCCCTTGATAATAACGGAAAGTAGTCATGAGGGTATCCTCATACATTACCCACATTTTTGGATATCCTAACAGCTTCTCGATCATTTATAACCAACTATATCAATCAATTTGATCGAATAAATCATCAATACCCATAATAGGATAGTGGTTATTCATTTTCACTTACTTAAAGTGATGATAATTTATACAAATCGGCAAACTTCCATCATCCATATTCACAAAAAAAATGGTTCACTCTAAAGTGAAAAAATCAATTAAACAAAACTTCACAAAAAAATAATCGAGTTGTACTCATTTCTCTTGAAACTTATAAGGTGTCATTCTATATGGAAATATAGAGATAATATACATTCTTATCTTTATCTTGATACCAATTTCTATCTACCATAAATGGGGTAATGCTACAACCTCCGTTGGAAAGTTATTTGAGTACTCTTCTATAAAATTAGGAAACACTGATGACTGAACCACTTATGAACCAATAATATTCTCATCCATTAAGGATGATTTGGAAAAAAAACATACCAAAAACCCAGCTAAGGAACTCACTTACTAAAAAAATTAGTATCTCACCATCAAAATCATATAACATAACCTTCCTCATGAAGCAATCCTTGATAGACTACTATGGATATAACCAATCTATACTACAGAGAAATAGTATGGTTGTATCCATAAACATAGGAACTCTCCCCAAAATATTTTCTACCATATCACAAGCTCATTGTATCTACATGCTTCATACAAGTAATATAGACCTCCCACTTGTGTAGTCACTACTAAGGGAATTGGAAGCCACTCTAACTCATGTCCCAATGCATTGAAAACGTAAAGTGTTATAAAGTATTATGACTCTCTTGAATAAAAAAGAATGAATCTGTTTAGAAAACTAGAAAATGGTACCTCAAATGTCATCTTGTTCACCTATTGTTAGAAACTCTTGATCATGAAGTTGGACATAACCATCTACCCAACCTCTCAGACCCTATTGAATACCACCTCCATAGTAACTCTCTTCTCTTTGAGGAAAAGGATAATCTTGGGTTTGTTATCTTAATGTCATATCTCCTATTTATTGATACCATATTATAACACTCTTCAACAACTAGCTTGTCTAAAACTACCTCAATGGAAGAACCATATGTGGAATACCTATCACACTCTAACATCTCAGAAATATTAGGAACTCTCAACTATGATGACCTCATCATCTAGAATAAAAACATTCATATGATCCCATAGGAAAGGTCTAAGGGGACTATGACATACACATGGAAAACTATAAACTCTTCTTCCCATGAATCTAGGAACATCAGATAATAGATCTGCTTCATGAGGAATCATGAAGACATATATATCATGGTAGTCTAGTTCAGCCAAGTGTCCTCTCAATAACCTCTACACTCACTATAACCTCATGTTACATCTTCATCATAAATGGGGTAACCTACATTTGTATTTCTGAATGAAAGTATTCCTCTAAAATTCTTTCCCTAGTCTCCTTATGTAGAAATAGTTATGAATCATATTGAAAAAGGGTCCTAAAATGGATCCCAAACTCTCACATACTCGAACTCCCCTATAAATGGGAAGGAAACTCATTGTGATTGGTAATATTCTCTATCGAATAAAGTAACTCCTCTTATAATTGGTAACATAACTTATCTTATGAGGTTTTTGAATCCTCACAATCTCTTAGGAATAAGAACCACTACTTATTCTCTTTCCATGTAACATCTTTACACACAATGAAACCCTATGGTCTCTCTGAGGATGGATCACACTAAAAGCAATATAAACCACCAAAAATCATTATTATATGAATTAATATGAAATAGAGACATCATAATTTGGTAGACTCTATCACTAAAACTCTTAATATGTTTTCCTCTAAGTGTCTTCATCAACGACCTCTACTCTGTAGTGATCTACAAGCACATCCTTATGAACATCTTTAGCATGAACCAGATGAAGATGTTGATATAGATTCATTCCCATAAAATGAAAATCTATTAGATATACTAAAACAATAATATGGAATATTTTTTATTTATTCATTATTCATTTTTTATCTTGTTAAGATTTTAACCTATCACATAGTCTATCCATTTCAAACATGGGCGCAATAAAGAATGATGCATAATTATTTATTAAGTCTCTACCCTACAACCAGTCTCACATAATTTAGTAGGATTATTAAAAATATTGATTTTTTTATCAGGGATCAAGGTTTATTAAATTCAAATGTCTTAGTTAGTCTATCGGGCTTACATCATTTACTAAACATAGTGGAAATCTATTCCCTACCAACCCATGTAACCAAAATTATGCCTAACTACAAACTACATCTTATACCTCAACCTAATCTTACCTTTGATAACCCTCTATCCCAACCCACTCCCCCTAATATATACACCTATTACGCTAGAAATGAGATAACGGATATGGTGAATACTTGAGTCCCACCTCTAGTGGTCCCCTAATTAGAAAATATCACCAAGGGTATAATGAGTATGCAGATGGGATACATTTCCCTCTAGGAGAAAATTCAGATGCAAAGACAAGGTAGATTCACATATAAATTATTTATCATACATATATATAAAAAATCACAAGTGAAAACATGAACTTCCATACCATAATATAGTAATGAGAATGAAAATTAAAAGTTCCAAAAGGTAATATGGCATTGACCATGAATCCCAAATATCTCCAGAAAAATGACAAGTTATTAATATCCATCTCTTTCTTCAAAAAAATATGGCAGACCAAAAAATTAGTTTATAAATGAATAGGGTGACAATAATAGTATTCATATAAGGATCCTCCCTAAAGCCTCCCATTCAAAAGATAAAGAAATTGTGTTGAATCCTAGTGTACAATGGTGAAACTAACTCATCACCTAAAAAAATATTGTGTTCCCATCCTCACTATGGATAACTCCCACCAAGTATCACATACTATGAATCATATATTATACTAATGAAACCTCAATGATACCCTTTTCCTACTTACCCACTAGTGTTCTTCTCTTCCCCAAGGTCGAACATCCTAATACATCTATCTCCAATATAAAATATCATGAGGCCAACTTGAAAAGGCATCACAACATGCACCTTGTGAATCACATCATCACATCATCCCATATCACATCACCATATATAGTAACCATATAGTTTCCACAATCCACTATAGCATATATGGCATGTATCATACATCTAGTATTACACTACAAGCCATCACATCCCATACACCTAGTAAGTACCTCGGGCCATCATAACTGATACATATCGTACCTATAATAATACTTTCGATATGATATACAGATATATAAATGTGTTAATAACTATAAGTTGTTACATCCTTCTTCACACATAAATGGTAAAACTAAACTCTATACATACCATCAAAATTAGGAACCCTGATATTTGATTAGGGTAGAGGGGGTATAAAAAATTCATCCTCCTACCCAAATGTTAGGGAAAACACCCTACCATAGTCCGTTGAGTATCAGTCTGCCTAGTAGACATGGGTAGGGAATCATATAAAATCATGAAATATAAAGGATATAATATATCTAATAACAAAACTATGGGCATAAATTATCCTTATACTCAATTTTAGCTGAGGTTACTCAGACTCTCAGCTTTCACTACTAATACCAGATATCCTATAATCATATAATAATTTAAAAGAGCCGCATTAAATCACTAATTTTTTCAAAAATTCACCTTATGTTAATTGATTCATTACCCATTATTTAACCAATATAATTATTTTTAATTTCATTACATTAATCAATAGGGTTAAGTTCATGCCCTCTAGGCACAATCAATACTAAGACCATGGTTTCTCAAGACTAACTTCTTTCAAGAATTTTCATTCCATAAACACCAACGTTGTAGGTTATGAATTATTTATTCATTATTAGAATCAATAAAAAATCGAGGCACCCAATGATAACCATAATAAGATACCACAAAGAGGAAACATACAAAAAAACACATCCAATAACCTCAATAAGTGGGGAAAGTAATGAAGATAAAATAATCAACTCGGCCATTTTCTATTAAACAGATTCATTTAAAGAAAGCATCCTGGTTTATCACATCAATGGGTAGTCCTTCATTCAACACATTTTTTCATCTCTGATGCCAGTCTCAACCCCCACATTCATATTTTAATTAATCTCTCCATCACATGGGTCAAATTCTACCAAATCATTTAGACCTTCCCACCCATGTAACATCAGCCATCCAATGATCACACATCCCTAGCTTATATCACATTCGGGCCTCCACCACTGCATATCACCTCACATAGAAAATATCACATCCATATCACATCATTAAATAAGTGGTAAAAAAACATGAAAAGACTATATTTAAAATATTGTTCCTAAAACAAGGAATCCAGCCATCAAACATAAATGAGCTCTCATGGCTCCCAACTCTAGGCACTCATCATACTCATGAATATAGGAAACACATTCCCTAGTAATTACCTTCATCAAAAAACCAGTTTTTATTCAATATTTAAACATCTAATTCATTATTCATAGTTTCTAACTTGGTAAAAACCTGACCATAAATCTAAAAAAATATATAAAAAACTAAATATTTTATTATCATTAAAACTAATTTAATCAAAATATCACAATATCCATTCTCAATTAACATGCCTATTTATTATTATCAACATTATCAATAAAAATTTTCATTATTCAAATTCATTATAAATTTCATTAATAATACTAAATATCATTTTTTATTAGTCAAGTGCATTGCATCGATATTAGTTTTATCATATTACAAGAAGCAATACATTCATTACAACAGGCCTCTTTTATTCTTCATTCACTTAATTATAAATTAATTATGGATATGTATTCATTATCAATTCCCATCAATAAATCCATTTGAATCCCAAGAATAAAGAGTCATGCAAATAATAACTACATAGATATCACACTGTATAGAAAATCAAGAGGAAAACCATTATCTTAGAATAAAGAAACATCATGTGATCGCTACAAACAATTATGTATTAATATATTTAAATAATTATTAGGCTATTTATATTTCCATGAAAAGGGATAAAATATGATAAATTTATGATTGTACATAAATAAATAGGATAATCAATGAATCCCCTACCTCAAAGGCATCGACACTCTTTTCCTGAGAATGGATCTACACCGTAGATCCTGATCACCACTCCTGCAAGAAGCCAAATCCCTCTGACGGCACAGCGCTATAACCACACCAAAAAACAACTAACAAAACTCCATTAGAATGGTGGAGAGAGTCCCCCATCACATAGTAATAATAAGCAAGAGAAAAAAAAATAAAATATAAATGAGAGAGGAGGTAGAACATACCATATATCATAATAGATCAAAGAAAAAATGATCAGAATAAATCCCCATTGAAGTGATTCCAAGATGTATAGAGGGATAGTCTCTAGCCGCTGGGGTGTGGGAGAAAATAATTGGGTTTTAAAAACTCTGGAACATTAGAATTTAAAGGCACACTATATAGAACATTTTTCATAATTTTAAACCCTTTCACATCATGTAAATGTCCATATTTTTGTGTTCCTAAAAAATGAATTGCCTGAAACAATTTAACCATGAAATAATCACCATTGTAAGGAACCCTATGAACTAGCCTCACACAATCCATGAATCACAAATTCATTATGTGAAATAATTACACATCAGGAATTCTATTAATTAAAATATTTTAGTAATAAAACACCTTCAAACCTTCTCTATGCCTCATCTGAGCACCACATGCTTCAGAAGCATGAAAAAGGGTCATATCTGATGGATCTAGGCCCTTAAAACATCACTCAAAATCATGAATTGTAAATTTCTCCTACTTTATTCAAGGTATGATCCGGTTATATAATTTTTGGTAGACTAATAAGAATATTTTTCCATACATTCACTTCTCATCCAATAAATTTCACAAATGTACTAGATTGTTCTTTGTATGTGTACCTATTATATAATACCCTAACTCTAGTAACATGGATCCCTTGGATATTTTATACAATGGTTAATAATTTATACATCATAATATATTGGAACCAGATATTTAAATGTATCAATAAACTCAATGAATAAATAAACATTATATTACCTTGAAAACATAAGGTACACAAACTGAATACATTAAAGATAAATATTTCTCCTTAAAATCCATAAATCATACACTATAATATATATGGTTTCCTGAGAAAATAAAGGACATTATAAAGGTTTCATCTCAAATGAATATTAAGGGGTAGAGTATATCCAAATTTCAAACTTAAGAATAGAACCAATAATATAATACGAATAAATAAATTATATTATTAGAATAATGAGAATAATATATCCATTTATTAGAATACAATGAATAAAAAATGCATGGATAAGAATAAGTGATCTCATAGTGATAAAATGAATAATATAAGACATCTTAAACTTACCATAAAGGTCTTGTTCCATGACATCGTACATAAATGGGTAAATATCACACACAATACTCAACTAGTTTGTCTCGTGAGACCTACTGATGTGTTAATGGTATATAAAATTATTGGTCCCACACATAACATAATATTTCCAATGCATCCATATTATGAATAGAATTGATAAAAAAATACTTAACATAATGATGCCTAAGGAACAACATATATAATCTTGGTTAATTAATCAATATGCATCCATATAAAAATAATGTATATATAGAATGTCAATATTTACCCATTCTATGGAATAATATGAATATATTGGTGAATATACAACAATAAAAATATAAATTATTTTAATTAGGTGCTTGGGGGTACAATTACATTTAAACACACACAAACTGCACACACATTGCCCCCCCCCATGGGATAACCCACCCAACCAGCCACTTTTATTACATCATATATTTTGACCTAAAGGCCTAGTGGGCATGAAGCCCATTATGTGGACCGTTGGCCCCAATTAATTGCCCAAGGATGCATTCTGGTAATTTTACCTAGCTGCTACAGTAATGTTATAGTGTCGCCACTACTACATTACTCACTACTGCAACAGTGTCGCATGTTGCTGCTACATTCCCCGCTAGTTCTACAATGCCCATCGGTACTACAGTGCCCATCATTGCTACATTACCACCACAGTACCCTGCACACAATGGGTTTTGAACCCCCAACCTCATGTAGAATTATGGTGTTTCTTTACAACTAATCCATGTCCCAACTACATCAACATAGAAATTATAAGATATTAAAAATGTGATAGAATTTACCTTTATTAGTAAGAATAATAATTAAATAGCGGTGTATGGAATGTTCAAAGTTCAAGGATACCAATTTAAATTAGTTATTAATAATATATTTAAATCCTTTAATATGGTTCATAAGGATCTTGTGGATCATCCAATGCATATCCCTTGAGAGTATCTATCTAGGCGTGCATTTAGTCCCATTTTTTATGCAATGAGTAATGATCTCGTCAACACCCCATTGTGTTTTCTCATGAATATGGCCCCTAGATATATATTATCTAAAGAATTCTTCCACATATTGTATCTAGATAGGGATTTCATTTCTTGGAAACCACATTCTCTTTAAATTACCAAAAAATTTATAGTTTTTTGATTTATACCATTGTATTCCCCTAATGTTCAACCATTTTAATGTCTTATAAAGGTAGTATAGTAAATGGTAATAGAGATATCTAGTTGATAATATTATGGGGAATTCATAAAAATGAATGGTAATAATATTTATTTTCAAAATGAAAATTAATTGAATTGGATTACACAAATAAAGGATAAGTAGATGTTAGGGACCCTTATATGGGAATAATTATGGATTTGGGAAAATCTATAATGATAGATAATAAGTAGTGTCTCACTAAAAAATACCAAATGGATGATAATAACATGGAATTATAATAATTTAAATATATGAAAATGAATTTTTAAAGATATTATAACCAAACTATTGCAATTAAAAAGGAAAAGAAGGGGATTAGGAACCCCTACCTTGAAAGGTAGATTTTTAAAGATTGATAAGAGAACCTTGTATCCATTAAAACACTATAGAGATAATATTTAGATATAAAAGGAGAATTTATTTGAAAAAATTAATTTTGGATTTAAGAGGAATGAGAGGAGGGTGGGTATTTATAGTGAATGAGGGGGACTTTTTTATTAATTTCAAAGTATGGGCCTCAAAAACTAGGATAATAAAAAAGGAATCCATTGGACATTACATGGGTTTATCCCATTTTATATTACATATAGGTACTGGTTTTTGGGTTTTAGTTATTTTAGAATATAATTAGAATGTTATATTAGATGCGAAAAAAAATATTTTTCAAAAGTAATTGTTTTAAAAATTAATAAAATATACTAATGGTTTTGGAAGAATTTTATAGTTTCATAAGATTAATTAAAATACATCATTTTAATGAATAGCCCCATATTTGGTGAGGAATTTTTTTTATGTTACTCATTACATAATTTTAAACTCATTATTATTTCATAGTACTAAATGTATATTCATACAAATTTTGGATTTTTAGCCAAAAAATAGGTAGTCTCTAAAATATTAGAAAAAATCCCTATTTTATAATTTAAATATACTAATTCAAAATTTAAATCCCTTTATTATAATAATTAACTATATATAAGAAATATAATTATTAAATAAAAGAACTTTTCTATTTCAAAATCACCCATTTAACACCTAAAATTTAAAAGAAAACTTATTGTTTTTATTCTAAGATGATCATGTGTAGTTATATTATTATTCATCATTATATATTATTGATTATATTATTATATTATTACAATTTGATTTAATTGAAAATAAAATCTCATAGTTTTTTACTTATGATAATTTGTTTCAATGTTATGAATAAATAATTGAATTTACGTTGTGTAAAAAATTGTGATCAAATGTGTATTCACTATAGTAGAATCTCAGGTATTACATTCCCCCCACCCCACCCCCACCTAAATAATGTTATACTCAAGAATAGGTGTAAAAATAAATACATGATCAAATTATTGTTATTCTTCATCATTACTTCCTCAGGCTTAGATGATGCTTTTTCCAAATTATGATTCCTCCAATGAACATTCACCAGTGGGGTTTTTGGATTATATAACACTTTCTATATATTTTAGAGAATCTAGAAATGATCTTTTCAATATGATAGGTAATATTCCAACTATATTTCACCAGTTCTGAGTACATGTTTAGGTTATGTCATGTAGTTTCATAACATAAGAACATGGAAGACAACATGCACCTTAGAGATATTGGATATAAAATCAAAATGATAATCCCAATCACCAATTCTCTTCAAAATCTAAAATAGTCAAATATATGTTATACTTATCTTACCTATTTAACTAAACCTTATAACTCCTTTCCATGGTAATAATTTCATAAGGCATGATATCCTACTTAAAATTCCTAAAAAATCCACTAATTATCAGAAAAAAAAAATTTATCTACCCTAATTTGTATAAATATGAATTTCGATAGATCTCACATTCTCAATTATTTCCCCAATAATTTTTTTATCAACTAGTCACTTTTCCCCAAATTCATTTGAACAGGTTGTGGTATAACATCCTTTTTTATATAAGGAACCATATGGTTCCATTTGAATGAATGACCAGAAGATATTTTTTTATATTAATTCCATTAGATAAAGGTATTGGTCCCATTTTCATCAGTACATAATGAAGACATATATAAGAAATGCTTCTATGTTTTGTATTATCCTCACACAGTATATATTAGTTTGAGGATGATGGATGGTTCTCAAATGTATCTCACTAGTCAAATAATTTTAATGAATTGACCAAAATTTTGATTTGAAATGTGTTTTAAGATAATATTTGATAGATAATGATTTCCCATTAAATTTTTTAACAACATTTTTATAGATACATGAAACAAATTTTAATGGATAGATCCTCTATTATTAATTTTAAATGTGAATACTTGGTACTTCAATCCAAAATATCTCATATTAATGTATTATTCTTATAGGTTTAGTACCAATTTCCACTGTGATATTGTCTCACATCCACATTATTATAGGGAGAGTTTTCATTACACCCTTTAGAAGTTTTCTCTCATCCTTCAACTAATGGTATACCAATAATCTTGACACATAGTATACAATTCACCACTTAATGATTTCCCATCAAAATATATCTTTTATATCTAAATACATCTTTATATAACCAGGGTGTGGAAAATTTTGAGCTATGAGATTCATCTTGTAATTCCTTCTTTAGTAATAGTATTGATGATACACATAGTCTCTTTTCAAACTTCTATAAACCATATTTATAGATGAATTATATGAATCTCCCATCTTTTTTTAATTTTATTTTCTATTATAAACCCTTTTCATCATGGTTAAACCTCTTTATATTCTCTTTTAAATATGATTGGGAAAATACTTAGAAAGGGAAAAATGTTTCTGTTTCCATAAAAATTTTGTTATACATCTTTACTATAACCATGAATATTGAATCTTTACTCTTCTTCATCTTGGAATGCAATTCATGAACATTTTGATCAATTAATCAAACACTTTTAGTATATTACCAGGCTAATAGTGTATTTCTTAGTAATAGTCTTACATTGGTTTCAGTAATACCCTATTCTTATGTTGATTTCTTTCAAATTTTATATATACTTCAAAATTCTATGATTGAAATATTTGTCACATCATTCCCTATAAAGATATCACCTCTATATTTTCACCCAATAAATTATATATAGTAGCCTATGAGCACTAGTAATATTGTTTTCATATTGGATTCCCATTCCCTATATGCATATACAAAAATAACTATCATTTTTCATAAGGATACACCATATTCCATTATTTAATGCATCATTATATGTAAAAAACCTTCCTTACCAAATTCTAAGGTAAATATCATCCCATTGAACATTATTTTTTTTAATTCTATAAATCATTCTTCATATTCCTTAGATCATTTGAATGTAACGCCTTTATGCATCAACATGGTTAATAAAATAGCTGATGGAGGTAAATTTGATAAATCACCGATAATAGCCAAGTAAACCCAAAATATAAATATCACTGTTATATTTTTTGTGTGATTCATCTGTTCAAAACCTATGTATTTGTGGGGAATATGGATATTTCATCCGTGGATATAATATGACTTGGGAAAGATATTTTTTAAAGATAAGATTTATATTTACTAAATTTTACATATACCACCTTCAATATTGATGTCTTGTGGACAATCTATAAATAGCATCCATGATCTTTACAGCACTAGAAGTATATAAAGATATCATGATTAAAAAACTATAATGTTAATCCATGAATACACTATTCATTATATACTTGAACACTAAAGGTTCTTTTTTTACCACAAACCACATTATTGATAACACATAATTCCTATAACTTGTATAAATATTCAACTTCATTTTATCATCCCATATGAATTTTAATTGATTATGCCCTGAATTGAGAGGAATATTTTAGAAGTATTGATCCCCTTGAGGTTGGATAAATATATCATCAATGAAATGTAATGTATTTTTATTAATTTATTAATTGTAGTGATTTATCTATAATTGATGTACAATATCATAGGATCGTTCATATTGTTCAAAAATAAGATAGGTTCCCTCTGAAGTGAATCACTTTTGAAATTGAATACCTCATCCCAGAACACTTTCGGTTTTTTCTTTAATTTGACCAATTCATCCATATTCATTATATATGGAATCTTATATATATGGTTTATGATTAAAAATATGGTTAATAATGAATTCAACATTAGAGTCATGTGTTTATATTAGTTTATTAGTTGGATATAAATCTATATAATTCATCACAATACATAAAACTTATATATTTAGTTTATCATTCTCATTCATTATTTCATCTTCACCAATAATTTCATTAAGATAAACCGCTAGAGGCGGTTCTAAAAATGGATCAGGAAATGAAGTCTCTTCAATAAAAGTAAAGGATTCTATTCTAGCCTCAAATATTATAATATTATTCTCAACTTAAAAATGTAGATTGTTATATCTGAGATCTTATCTATCCATCGGATTATATAAAAGTTAACCATTAGTATTTCCAACATGTATACAGGCAAATAACCTCCATGCATTTTAATTGAGATTTACTAATATACATTTTTTACAATAATATTTTAACTATAAGTATGTAAGGGCCCAGACCTCTCTGGTCCATTACTTTGTGGTAATGTGGTGTTGGAGGTGTTCCGTGAGGTTAAGGTGACATATCCCCAACACTTTGCCAAATTTCTAGTTCTATGAACAGTGTTTCTAGTTTTATGAACAGTATTGGTAGGTGAACATTTTTTCTATCGGTGAGGTTCTATCGGTGACCTTCTATCGGTAGACTTGAATAGTGTTCTATCGGTGAGGTTCTATCGGTGACCTTCTAAGTGTCACATATTCTTTCTTTTGCCAAATTTCATGTTTGTGAATAGTGTTTCCAGAACGGTGACCTTCTAAGTGTCACCTATTCTTTTCTTTACCAAATTTCACATTTTTGAACAGTGTTTCTAGAACAGTGACCTTTTAAGTGTCACCTATTCTTTCCTTTGCCAAATTTCACGTTTGTGAACAGTGTTTCCAGAACGGTGACCTTCTGAGTATCACCTATTCTTTCCTTCTCCAAATTTCACGTTTGTGAATAGTGTTTCTAAAACGGTGACCTTCTAAGTGTCTCCTATTCTTTCCTTTTCCAAATTTCATGTTTGTGAACAGTGTTTCCAGAACGATGACCTTCTAAGTGTCACCTATTCTTTCCTTTTCCAAATTTTGAGTATATGAATAGTGTTTCCAGCTTCCAATAGTTTCACCCCTTTTGATGTTTCTTTTGACGTAAAATACATTTAAAGCCTTATTTTAAGGAATCTAAGGCTGATTCAAAGGCCATAAATCCTATATTAATTATTCCTAAGGCCGGGATGTAATTACTTGGTCAAACCGCGTGGGTTAATGTGATCCGTTTTTAATAGATAATTAACCAGATCTTAAAATGTCGCCTCATTAAATATTCAAAAAGGAACGAGATATCATCCTCCATTATTCTTCCTATTTGTTCTCGGCTAAGAGACACTAGAACCTTTCAATCATTCCCGTAGGAGTTTCACAATCAAACCCTAATCCTCTGATTGGTTTCGCTCTATTTTGGATTCAACTAAACTGTGTCAGTCAATCATCCCGATAAGGTATTTTTTATCGTCGTTCCTTTGGGGATCATCTTATAATTTTTCTCCCTTCCATATTTTACCATGTAATTTCCAAGATTCTAATGGGTTTTTCTTGGGGTTGGTTGGTACTGTCGTACAGTGGCATCCTCCGGTGGATGCAGTTGTCGTGAGAGGAGGATTGTGACCCGTTGTATGGATAAAGGACGTCAAGAACTCTTCAAGGTAGGGGATTCATGGCTTATCTAATTGTATATGTGCAATCGTAGAATTAGCATGATTTATCCCTTTGGATCACAATGAAATTTACATAATTAAATACTTGAACCGGATTAAAAGAATTGGTTGATCACATGTTCTTTCTTTGTACCGTGATAACGGTTTGCCTCATGTTTTTCTAGATAGAGTGATATCTATGATTTCTTGATTAGTTTCTCGTTCTTGATGTAAATTGATAATGAACATAAATCCGGAATTAATTTTTAATTAATTGGCTAAAGATAAAGAGGCATGTAAATGAATTTGGTTGTTGTCGTTGTTGTAGTTGTTCTAATTTTAGGTTAATCAAATTAGGGTAGTAAGCATGGTTATTTAATTGTAAAATCTTTCTGATTAGTTCTCCCATAACTGGAACCTACGAATAACAAATCTGCTAATTCAATATGGATTAAATAATAGATTGTGTGAGAATTTCTTAAAGGGTTCTGAGTTACCCTCTTGATTGTTAAAGGGTCAAGATCCCATAGATGTGATGTTGTGTTTTCTTGCTTCTTGTGCTATGATGTGAGCCTGGATGTCTGTTGTGATATGTGGAGGCATGGGGACTTGTGTTTGTGGTAGAGGATGACACCTACGGTGGCGAGATGCATCAGCTTATGCATGTGGGTGTCTGGGAGGACACCAAGTATGATGGTATGGGATGGATGTGATGGCTGGATGTTGGTGGTTTTGTTTGGTTGTTTATCTGCTTTACTTTTCCCCACATATCAAGGCAGCTGGTCTTGCTTACCCTCCTTTCGAAGGAGGCGAAGACACGCGAGGTATTCCACGTTCTTTCGGTGTTTAGCCTCTCAAGGGATAATGGGTCTATGCTCTTGCTATAGGCGGCAAAGACTTGACGGGTAGTATATCTACTCACCGTGTTGAGCCCCTTTTTTGTTTATTAGCATAGGATACCTTTCTAGAATTCCTGGGAATATGGGAAAGTAATTCTATAATGAAATTTTGATTAAACGGTGATAATCCACAGGGATGGATATAATGAAATTTAAAGGTGATGTGAAACTTAAAAAGAGCAGTTGATTTTGAATGTGATGCCAATTCAGTTTAATGTGGAATTTTTCATGGTTAATTAATGTTTAAAGAATTAATTAACATACAGTGGAACTGATAAAATGAGAATGGAGTAATCTAATAAAGCTCTTCAAATTTTTGTGTGCTTATAGGATACCTAGTCTTAGAAGTAGCGGCCTGGAGTCTGAAATATGTTAGCTGCAGTTGTATCTAAGACTAGGTAATGCCCATAGTGTGGATGTGAGTTATATATGTATTCTATACTTTTTGTTTTTCTATAAGAAACTCCACCCTATCGGTAAGGGAAACAGACACCCCGGGGATTCTGAGCCCTGGGGGTGTTTTTCCCAACATTCTGATGGGAGGTTGGATGGTTGACTACCCCCTTTAGCCCCGATCTCTTCTCTTGGTAGATACTAGTGCCTTTGGCACATCGGTTAGTTTTCCCCATATATGTGTATAGAGGGTTGTAATGGCTTGTGGTTATTTCACACACATATATTCTAGATATAGTATCCTATGGACTACTATAGGTGTAACGTGTATAGGTTGTGATGGCTTGAGGATCCTTACTTGGCGTATGGGCTGTGATGGCTTGAGGTATAATAACCGATGTATGATACACGTTATGGGGGTTGTGGTGGCTCCCAGAAACTACCTGGTTACTTTTGGTTGTGAGGATGGTGTGGTGTTTCGCCCAGGTGTCTACGGGCAAGCCTTTGTGGTGCATGTGGTGCAGATTGTGGAGCTTAGCCAAAGTTTATACGGGCAAGCCTTTGGAGATAGATGCACAGGACATATGTCATTGGGGAAAAGCGGAAAACCAGTGGGGAAGTAGTAGCGGGGTACCCTTGATATTTTTCATTATATTCTATATTCTTGTATGTGTTACTTGGCGATAGTGGCCATGGTGAGGTTGGGAACTTAGTATACCTGTTTAGGTGACGAGTTAGTTTCACTTTTTGTTCAATGGGATTTAGCATTCTTTCTTTACTTTTGCATGAGAGGCTTGGGGAGGATCCTACTGAGTATACTATTATACTCACCCTATGTATATATAAACTATTTTTCAGGTCACTTGGAGTAGGTTGGAGATCAAGCTAGTTACTACTAGCTTGTGGTTGGAGGAGCTGTTCGGGCTTGTGGTCGCTGTCGTTTTACTTTCTTTTGGGTACTTTTAGTTTTCCATTTCAGTTGTTGTACTTTTGCATGACATTTCATATATATACTTGGGTTTATTTTATATTTCAGTTATGAGTTGGAGTTAATTGATATCTATCTTATCTCTCTCTCCCGAATGTGTTCTCTTAGAGGGTAATGCCTCCCATTTGTGTGTTTACTATACCCTCGGTGCTAGTCTCCAACCCGGGGCCTACTGGAGGCGGGGCTCGGGGGTCATTATCTTCCTTCTCACACTGCCGGCCCTAGAGGGGTAAACATTGTGGGGAGGGGGTTGTGATAGAGTGGTATCAGAGGTCTGGTTGAGGGATAGGATGTATTTTAGAGTTAGGCACACGTGAGGTTGCATGAGTTGGTAGGGTAACAGTGTCATTCATGTTTAGCAAGTGAGGTAAACACTGGTGACCAGCTGAGACATAGGCGTTTAGGGATCCCTATGATCTGACGTACGGACCTTTAAGTTTACAATGGCTACTAAAAAATGTTATACTGGTTGCAGGGTAGAGGCCTAGGAAAGGATCATGCATCATTCTTCCTTGTGCCTGTGTTTGAATGGGTAGACCTTGGGATAGGTTAACCTAAAAGTAATAAAAGAAAAAAATTAATTAATTAATGTTGAGTCTTCCATATTCTAGGCTTAGGAGCTCTAATAGTTGTTATTTTACAGGTATGGCTCCAGTTCGACGTCCTCATCAAGTTTGCACAGAAGATGTCTAGCAGGCTATTCCAGCTGATCGTCGCCGGGTAGAGGTTGAAGACGATGACACTTAGTGGAAGTCGCTCCGAGAGTTTCAGTGCCAGAGTCTACAGAAGTATGAGGGCTCCGTTTCAAATGCAGTCACAGAAGACTGGTTGGAGGAGGTCTAGATAGGCTTCAGTTTGATTCATGATCAGAAGGAACACTGGGTGTCCTTGGTTGTGACGATGTTGCGTGGAGTAGCGAGGCAGTGGGGGTTCTTTTTCCTCGAGGATCGTGAGGAGTCAATGATCTCATTGGAGGAGTTTCGAGACAGGTTTAGAGTCGAGTTTCTTTCTTCGACTTTGAAGGCGTCCAGTCACCAGGAGCTTCTTACCCTTCGACAGGGGAGCTCCAGTGTTTGAGAGTTTGGAATCCATTTTAGGAACCTTCTACGATATGCTTCAGACCTGTTACCAGATGAGGAGGCCAGGGCGAGGCATTTTGAGGAGGCTTTGCATCCAGAGATCCAGTGCCAGGTCACCCCATTTATGCTAAATACATATCTTGAGGTGTTGGTGACGACAGAGGTTGTTGAGAGGACTTTGGCTAGGACTGGATCGTCGCGAGAGGTGAATCTTCATGATTCCTCATAAAGAAGAGTTGTGCTCCGGTGATCCCAGTTTTCAGGGCAGAAGAGTTTCCGTTCACCTGGGGGTAGGTCCCAGCCCTTCCCATCTCGTTTCTCCAGAGGCAACAAGTCTCATGCCTATGCCAAGGGATCATGAACTTGTTTTTATTGTGGTGGTCATGGTCATCAGTAGTGGGAGTGCCCGACCTTTCAGAGCAGTCATCATGCACCGCGCGCTCCGCTCCAGGCTCCTCCGTTGAGGCAGTTCCAGCCGAGGCAGCAGCAGCAGTTTGCACCAGCATTAGATCACCAGAGGGTTGATGGAGTAGGAAGAGGATATCCCCATGACGCTCCTCGTCCTCCGAGAGCAGAGAACAACCATGGTGGTGGTTGTCATCAGGGTCAGAGATGTCGTGGAGGAGGTTGTGGTCAGCTTCATGCTCTAGATTTTCCATCCCCAGGAGATCCAGATGTCGTTCGAGGTACCATTTGCTTTTTTTCTACCTTGGTGTATGCCTTGTTTGATTCAGGAGAGACACACTCCTTCCAATCACCTACCCTTGTCCATGATTTGGGACTTGAGGTAGAGAGGCTTCCAGTGCCCTTGGCGTTGACTATGCCAGTTGGAGGTCGAGCTAGCTTGTTTGAAGTATGTAGATACTGTGAGCTAGTGTTGGGGAAACACTGCTCTGAGGGAGATTTCCTATGTTTATAAATACAACCATATGATGTCATCCTCGGCATGGATTGGTTTTATTCGGTGCAGGCTATTGTGGATTGCTATAGGAAGAAGGTTGTTTTCTTTGATATAGATGGAGGGAAAGTGGTGTTTGTTGGTGAGCAAGATCTTCGGATGGGTCATAGATGAGTTCCATCATTATCATCCATGATGGCTGAGATGATGCTATGTTCTTCAGAGGTTCAGCATTTGGAGTTTCCTAGGTTTGTAGAGGAGTACCCTAATGTCTTTCCAGAAGATGTTGTAGCATTACCCCCTCGACGAGAGATCGAGTTTGGGATCGAGCTACATCCAAGAGTGTCTCCTATCTCTATATCTCCATATAGGATGTCCCCTTCTGAGTTACGAGAGCTACGTATACAGCTTGATGTTTTGTTGGAGTGCGGTTTTGTTTGGCCAAGTGTGTCACCGTGGGGTGCACCATTTTTTATTATGAAAAAGGCTGATGGAAGTTTGCGGTTGTGCGTCAATTATCGTCACTTAAACAAAGTGACAATAAAGAACCGCTATCCTCTCTTGTGGATTTATGACTTATTCGATCAACTGAAGGGTTCAAGTTGGTTCTCAAAGATCAACTTGCGGCCAGGATATCATCAGATGCGTGTAAAGGATGAGGATATCCCAAAGACTGCTTTCCATTATCATCATGGGCATTTTGAGTTTGTTGTAATGTCGTTCAGTGTGACAAATACTCCAGCTATGCTTATGGGATTGATGAATGATGTGTTCCGTGAGTTCTTGGACAAGTTTTTGGTGGTTTTCATCGATGACATCCTTTTGTACTCCACATCTAAAGAGGAGCATGCAAAGCATCTACGAGCTGTTTTCGGAGTTCTTCGCCAACATCAGTTGTTCAGGAAGTTGTCGAAGTGTGAATTTTGGGCTCGAGAAGTCCGTTTATTGGGGAATTTTGTGTCCCAACATGAAGTAGTTGTGGATCCATTGAAGATAGAAGTATTTGTGTCTTGGGAAGCCCCCAAGACAGTCTCAGAGTTGTGAAGGTTCCTTGGGATCGCAGGATACTATAGGAGATTCGTAGCCAATTTCTCACAGGTTGCGACTTCTCTAACAGCTCTGACCAGGAAGGATCAGGCCTTCATATGGACTAATCAGTGTCAGGAAGAATTCGAGTATCTAAAGGAGAAGTTATTAAGTGCTCCCGTTCTTTTTCTTCCAACTGAGGGAGTCCAGTTCAATGTTTTGTTTGATGCTTCACATCTGGGGCTAGGCTGTGTTCTAATGAAACAGAGGTCAGTTGTTTCTTATGGGTCTCGGTAGTTGCATCCCCATGAATGCAACTATGTCACCCATGATCTTGAGTTGGTAGCCGTGGTGTTTGCACTGATGTTATGGAGACATTACCTCATTGGTGAGTGCTTTGTGGTTTTCACCAATCATAAGATTTTGATGTTTGTTTTCTCCAAGCGTGACTTAAACTTGGGGCAGCGATGGTGGATGGAGTTCTTGCAAGAATACGACTTAGAAATATAATATACACCTGGAAAAGGGAATGTTGTAGCTGATGCACTGAGCCAAAAGTCACGTAGTGATGTTGTGCGTGAATCCAGTGATTCATGGAGAGTAATGGAAGAACTGTCAGCTTTGCATCTTGATATGGATGAGGTTGGAGGTAGAGGTTGTCTTTTCCAGATGACGGTGCAGCCGTCCCTGATAAAGAAGGTGGAAGAGTCCCAGTTGGGTGATCCAGATGTGGAATTTTGGAGAGACAGAGTTGTTTGTGGTGAGGCCCCTGATAGTTGGTTGGAGGATGAACAAAACTGAGTGTTTTATCATGGTAGGATTTTTGTTCCATTGGTGATGCGCGAGACGGTTCTCCAAGAGTTCCATAGTTCTCCCTTGGCAGTACATCCTGGTGTGAAAATGATGTACCAATCCTTGAGGAGTCATTTTTGGTGGCCTGGGCTAAAGCGTACGGTTGCAGAGTGTGTGTCTCGATGTTTAGTCTTCCATAAGGTGAAGGCCGAACACCGTGTTCCTGGGGGTCTTCCCCATCCATTATAGATTCCTCAGTGGAAGTGGGAGGACATCTCAATGGACTTTGTTACAGGTTTACCTCAAGCTTCGGGATGACATGATGTTATATGGGTGGTAGTGGATCATTTAACAAAATCCTCCCACTTCATAGAGATCAAGGAGTCGAGCTCAGTGGATGTTTTGTCGAGGCAGTATCTGGAGGAGGAGGTGAGACTTCATGGAGTCCCTAGGATGATCATTTCTGATTGAGATCCACATTTTACCTCCAGGGTGTGGAGGGGTCTCCAACATGCTTTTTGTTCTCAACTATTCCTTAGCACTGCTTTTCATCCTCAAATGGATGGTCAAACAGAGCAAACCATCCAAACTCTTGAAGACATGTTTTGTTCTTGTATTCTTAACTATAGAGGTTCATGGATGAGGAACCTACCCTTGGTGGAGTTTTCTTACAATAATATTTTTCACTCCACCATTGGTATGCCGCTGTTTGAAGCCCTATATGGTCGGCCTTGTCCTTCTCGGTTGTGCTGGACTGGGGTCGGAGAGTCAGCAATCCTCAGACTAGAACTAGTGCAAAATACAACCGAGATGAATCAGGTGATTCGTGAGAGGATGAAGACAGCGCAAGATCGTCAGAAATCATATGCTGATCAAAGAAGGATACCCTTAGAGTTTAATGTTGAGGATCATGTGTTTATGAAGGTGACTCTCTGTCGTGGGCAGCAAAGGTTTGGTCGTGGAAGTAAGCTTTCTCCCCGGTTTGTTGGGCCTTTCAAGGTGTTAGCTCATGTTGGAGCTGCGGCATATCGAGAATCACTTCCCCCTCAAATGATTCGGATACATGATGTTTTCCATGTATCTCATCTCCATTGTTATCTTCATGATGACTCTCATGTTATCGATTGTGTAGAGATCGATGTTGATGATGATGCAACCTTCGAGGAGTGACCAGTGGAGATCCAAGACCTCAAAGAGAAGGTGTTGTGTGGGCATTCTATCCCCTTAGTTCGTGTCTTGTGGCAACACGGTGGCATGGAGAAGAGTACCTGGGAGCGTGAGTCACAGATACGTTCTCAGTTCCCAGAGTTGTTTAATGTTTAACTCTTTTCATGTAATGATTTTTCCTTCGTGTCCAAACCTTTCATGTTTTATTTATGAACTTTTTTGTTCCTTTTGTGGCTTGCTATCTTTTGAGAGGTATCTCGATGGGTGGTTGTTCGGACCTCGTTTCTTTTTGTTTTGTCTCTAGGTTAGTTTTGAATTCTCGAGGACGAGAATGTTTTGAGAGGTATCTGATGTAATGGAACGGACCTCTCTGGTCTATTACATAGTGAAAATGTGGTGTTGGAGATGTTCTGGGAGGTTAAGGTGACATATCCCCAACACATTGCCAAATTTCTCGTTCTGTGAACAGTGTTTCCAGTTTTATGAACAGTATCGGTAGGTGAACAGTGTTTCTATCAGTGAGGTTCTATCGGTGACCTTCTATAGGTTGACTTGAATATTGTTCTATCGGTGAGGTTCTATCGGTGACCTTCTAAGTGTCACATATTCTTTCCTTTGCCAAAATTCACGTTTGTGAACAGTGTTTCCAGAACGTTGACCTTCTAAGTGTCACCTATTCTTTCCTTTTCCAAATTTCACATTTGTGAACAGTTTTCTAGAACGATGACCTTTTAAGTGTCACCAACTCTTTCCTTTGCCAAATTTCACGTTTGTGAACAGTGTTTCCAAAACGGTGACCATCTAAGTATCACCTATTCTTTCCTTTTCCAAATTTCACATTTGTGAACAGTGTTTCTAGAATGATGACCTTCTAAGTGTCACCTTTTCTTTCCTTTTCCAAATATCATGTTTGTGAACAGTGTTTCCAGAACGCTGACCTTCTAAGTGTCACCTATTCTTTCCTTTTCCAAATTTTGAGTATATGAACAGTGTTTCCAGCTTCTAATAGTTTCGCCCCTTTTGAAGTTTCTTTTGACGTAAAATACATTTAAAGCCTTATTTTAAGGACTCTAAGTCCGATTAAAATACCATAAATCCTATATTAATTATTCTTAGGTCGGGATGCATTTACTTGGTCAAAAAGTGTGGGTTAATGCGATCCATTTTTAATGGATAATTAACCGGATCTTAAACCATCGCCTCATTAAATATTCAAAAATGAATGAGATATCATCCTCCCTTATTCTTCCTCTTTGTTCTAGGCTAAGAGACACTAGAACCTTTTAATCATTCCTGTAGGAGTTTCACAATCAATCCCTAATCCTGTGATCGGTTCCGCTCTATTTTGGATGCAACCGAGCTGTGTCGGTCAATCTTCCCTATAAGGTATGTTTTATCGTCGTTCCTTTGGGGATCATCTTATAATGTTTCTCCCTTCCATATTTTACCATGTAATTTCCAAGATTCTAATGGGTTTTTCTTGGGGTTGGTTGGTACTGTCGTACCATGGCATCCTCCGATGGATGCAGTTGTCGTGAGAGGAGGATTGTGACCCGTTGTGTGGATAAAGGATATCAAGAACTCTTCGAGGTAGGGGATTCGTGGCTTCTCTAATTGTATATGTGCAATCATAGAATTAGCATGATTTAGCCCTTTGGATCACAATGAAATTGACATAATTAAATACTTGAACCGGATTAAAAGAATTGGTTGATCGTATGTTGTTGCTTTGTACTGTGATTACAGTTTACCTCATTTTTTGCTAGATAGAGTGATATCTATGATTTCTTTGATTAGTTGTTCGTTCTTGATGGAAATTGATAATGAACGTAAATCCAGAATTAATTGTTAATTAATTTGCGAATGATAAAGAGGCATGTAAATGAATCTAGTTGTTGTCGTTGTTGTAGTTTTTCAAATTTGAGGATAATCAAATTAGGGAAGTAAGCATGGTTATTTAATTGTGATAGCTTACTGATTAGGTCTCCTGTAATTGGAACCTACGAATAACAAATCTGCTAATTCAATATGGATTAAAGAACAGATTGTGTGAGAATTTCTTAAAGGGTTCGGAGTTACCCTCTTGATTGTTAAAAGTTCAAGAGCCCATTGATGTGATGTTGTGTTTTCTTGATGCTTGGGTTGTGATGTGAGCCTGGATGGCTGTTGTGATATTTGGAGGCATGGGGACTTGTAGTTATGGCAGCGGATGACTCCTAGGGTGGTGAGATGCATCTTCTTATACATGTGGGTGTCGGGGAGGACACCAAGTATGATGGTATGGGATGGATGTGATGGATGGATGTTGGTGGTTTTGTTTAGTTGTTTATCTTCTTTAATTTTCCCCACTGCTCAAGGCAGCTGGTCTTTCTTACCCTCCTTCCGAAGGAGGCAAAGACACGCGGGGTATGCCACATGCTTTCCGTGTTTAGCCTCTCTAGGGAGAATGGGTCAATACTCTTTCTATAGGTGGAAAAACTCAACGGGTAGTATATCTACTCACCGTGTTGATCCCCTTTTATGTTTAGTAGCATAGGATGCCTTTCAAGAATGCCTGGGAATATGGGAAAGTAATTCTTTAATGAAAGTTTGATTAAATGGTGATAATCCAAAGGGATGGAGATACTGGAATTTAAAGGTGATGTGAATCTTAAAAGGAGCAGTAGATTTTGAATGTGATGCTAATTCAGTTTAATGTGGAATTTTTAATGGTTAATTAATGTTTAAATAATTAATTAATGTACCGTGGAACTGATAAAATGAGAATGGAGTAATCTAATAAATCTCTTCAAATGTTTGTGTGCTTATAGGATACCTAGTCTTGGAAGTAGAGGCCTGGAGTCTGAGAGACGTTAGCTGCAGTTGTATCTAAGACTAGGTAATGCATATAGTGTTGATGTGAGTTATATATATATTCTGTACTTTTTCTGTTTCTATAAGCTACTCCACCCTATCGGTAAGGGCAACTGACACCCTGTTGATTCTGATCCATGGGGGGTGTTTTCCCCAACCTTCTGATGGGAGGTTGGATGGCTGACTACCCCCTTTATCCCCGCTCTATTCTATTGGTAGATACTAGTGCCTTTGGCACATCGGTTAGTTTTCCCCATATATGTGTGTAGAGGGCTGTAATGGCTTGTGGTTATTTCACACACATATATTCTGGATATAGTTTCCTATGGAATACTATAGGTGTAACTTGTATAGGCTATGATGGCTTGAGGATCCTTACTCAGCATATGGGTTGTGATGGATTGAGGTATAGTACCCAACATATGATACATGTTATACAGGCTGGGGTGGCTCCTAGAAACTACCTGGTTACTTTTGGTTGTCAGGATGGTGTGGTTCTTCACCCATTTGTTTGCGGGCAAGCCTTTGTGGTTCACGTGGTGTAGATTGTGGAGCTCAACCCATGTTTATACGGGCAAGCCTTTGTAGAGAGATGCACATGATGTATGTCATTGGGGCAAAGTGGAAAACCAGTGGGGAAGTAGTAGCAGGGTACCCTTGATATTTTTCATTATATTCTATATTCTTGTATGTGTTACTTGGCGAGAGTGGCCATGGTGAGGTTGGGAACTTAGTATACCTGTTTAGGTGATGAGTTAGTTTCACTTGTTGTTCACTGGGATTTAGCATGATTTCTTTACTTTTGCACGAGAGGCTTGGGGAGGATCCAACTGAGTATACTGTTATACTCACCCTATGTATATATAAACTATTTTTCAGGTCACTTGGAGTAGGTTGGAGATCAATCTGGTTACTACTAGCTTGTAGTTGGAGGAGCTGTTCGGGCTTGTGGTTGTTGTTGTTTTACTTTCTTTTGGGTACTTTTAGTTTTCCCTTTTAGTTGTAGTACTTTTTCATGACATTTAATATATGTACATGTGTTTATTTTATATTTTAGTTATGAGTTGGAGTTTATTGGTTTCTATCTTATCTCTCACTTCTGCATGTTTTCTCTTAGAGGGTAATGCCTCCCATTTGTGTGTTTACTATACCCTCGGTGCGAGTCGCCAACCTGGGGCCTACTGGAGGCGGGACTCGGGGGTCATTATCTTCCTTCTCACATTGCCGACCCCGGATGGGTACACTTTGTGGGGAGTGGGTCGTAATAGTGTATTAACTTTTAACTCCCTATTTAATGTATCAGGGGTTTATTTAATGATCTTATCACTATTTCAAGTTCTAAGAGTGTGTCAATACATAATAAATTAATGTATCAGTTAAATTTGAGTTTATGACTAAAGTACCTTCCATAACAAAAAGTGGGACCTCAACATCTATTTTTGTGATTTAAAAATCCCATATATTCTACCTTGGAATCTTTTGGTGTATAATTATTTGACACTTAGGGAATTGATTAAAATATCATCCCTTGTCCTAGTAAATGATGCAATTGGCATTATTGGATTCTTTGTTTCCCTTGTGCTCATCAGTGTGATCTATTTTATATCCAACCTTATATAAAACTCAAATTCCATTCAATAAAGCATGTGGTTGCTTCATTAAATAGTAGTTTCATATATTTAATTCAAACCTTACTTTCATTTAAATTTCAAAATTTATTTTTCAATAGTTCTTAGATTCCATTTTCATCTCTTTCATTCCTTTTAATGTAAATGTCATGGATATTTCCTTCTCAATATTGATGGAAATATTCAATATATCACCAAATGAGGTGATTTATTAAGATAATAATTCCCTTCGAAGGCTTGGATTTAACTCACCAAAGAAGCTATAAATATTGGTTTTTGGATTAAATACATAGTTTGCAACATTTTTTTCTATCCTTTACATGTTTTCCTTATATTAATAAAATGTTTCATCTTCATTTTATATTAAACATAGTAATTTTATTTCCATGTTAGCTCATTACTAATTAGTAAAGTAATTTTCAAATAATATCTCCCTAAAAAATTATATTTCATATTATATATCTCCTCTAAATTGTATGTCTTAAATTAGTGGCCATAATTTACCAATATATCCTTTTAGATGATGTATATCCATGATAACCTTATCCCTTTCACTACATCCCAATGTATGAAATATTTTCTCTATGGAAATCATCCATTATTCATCATCTCATGTATTCATGGTTAAATTAAAGGATATAGTTTGTTTCCTCTGAAATCATCCCAACATTATTACACCATGATATAAATAAATAGGTAATTCTATATAGTAAAGGTAATTGGACATAACATCTTTCTACTTCCCAAATATAGTTATAATATGCCCTTGGAAAATACTAACCTAATTGACATGTCCTGGATGGAAATACCTATATTGATTATGGGTGATATCATGGTTTACATTCCTTCCATTATATTCAATTTCTAAATAATGGAATGTTCTTAATTAGCTTATGTATAAAAAAATGACTTATAAATAACTATATATAATTAAAATGAATTTATTCTAAATTTATATTATGTAATATATAAAAACATTATATCCTAATGGTTTTTCATAAAGTTATTTTCTCTAACTATGTTCTTTTAAATAGTTTTGATATTGATTCTACTAAATTGTCTCTGATACCCATTGTTACACATAGACTCTAGTAACCAAGGGCCTTTGGTAATTTTAATAAATTGGTAGAGAATAATAAGATCAAAAATACAAATTATAATGAAATTTAATAGACTCATGAAACTAGATACATAAATAAACATTTCATTTCTTTGAAAAACAATGGTATGTTAGTTTAATAATTTGAAAATTATTTATTTTTTCTTGTAAATAAAAAATTTAAACACTGAAATCTTCACGATTTCCTATGGAAATAGGGAACAATATAAAGGGTGAGTTCAGTAGTGTAGTAATGGGTAGCATATTGAAGAAGATATCATATATAATCACGGAACCAATAATATGATATGAATAAATAAATTCCATTAGAAATAGAATTATGGGAATAAAATAAACACATATTAAATTAAAATAAAAAATATATGTGGATAAGGCTAAATGAACTCATATTTAAGGAATGAATAATGTCAGCCACTGTAAACATAATGATAAAGCCTGCTTCTAAAATTTCATATATAAATGTGTAAGGATTACACCGAATTCCCATTTATTTTTCATTTTGAGACCTACCAATACAATAAGGGGTTATATAATTATAAGTGCCACATGTGTCATAAAAAGTCCAATGAATTCATCATATGAAGGGAATATCTAGAAAACACGTATCATAATATTCTATAAGGAACCTGATATATAATCATGTATAAGTAATAAATATGTATTCATACCAATATAAAAATAAAACAAAATTTTAATATTTTTCTATTAAATAGAATAATACGACCATCTAAGTGAATATCCAAGAATCAACTCATAAAATACATGATATAGATAATGTAATGGAAAGTTCCTTTTTGAATAGAAATATTATTAAAATATTTTATAGGGTACATTCATTTTTAACATGTAATAATATAAATTAGTCTTTAAAACTATATTAATGTCCTTCATTATAATCAGTAAATAGCTTATAGATCAACCAAATCATATCCCCTGAGAGTATCAAACCCCTTGTGTAGGTAGGTCTCTTTCTTTTTCACCAAGTAAAGATCATGTTAATTCCAAATCTAACATTTTTAGGGTTTTTATCCCTTGGTGTGTCTAATCAATAGCCTATATATAATTTCAGTATCTTTGATGGGATTTCATTTTTAGGATACCACACACACTATACATTATAATAAAAATTTAGGATTTCTTATATTTGTCCCTTAGGATTAAACTAATGTTAGAGAATTATAATGACATATAAAGGAAGTATAATCATAGGTATTAGTGATATGTCATTTATAATATAATGAGGAATTAATTACAATAATGAATAAAAAAATTTAATATTGAAATATGAATTAATTTGAGAGGATTACAAAAAGAAATAATAATAATGGATTAGGGACCCATATATCGGTATAATATATGCTTATGGAATGACTATAATGATAGTGAATAAGTAATATAGCATTTAAAATATATCAAATTGATGATAATATAATGTAATTACATGTATATTCATTTATGAAATATATTTTAAAATGATTTTGTAAAAAATAATAATAATGAAAAGGAAAATGGAGTATTAGGAACCCTTACCCTAAAAGGTAACTTCTTAAATCTTGACAGGAGCATCATAGAACCATATAAACTCTTTATTAAGACTATTGAAAAATAAAAAGAGAGGAGACTCAAGCTAACAAATATTGAAGTTAATTTGAATGGGAGGATGAGTGGATATTTAGAGTGAGTGAGGTTGATTTTTTTAATTAATTTCAAATCATGGGCCTTTGACACTAGGTTAATAAAAAATCAAAACCATCAACCTTCTCATTGTTTTAGTCTATGGTATTTTTCATTAGTCCCTATTTTTTAAATTTTTTTAGAACCAATAACCTATAAAATATATCATTTTGGATTTTTACAAGATTATTATTCATAAATAATTATTAAAAAAACATTAAATTATAGTTTAAATTGTAAAAGACATTTTATTTATATGGAAAATTAATTAAAATCCATTATCTTAATGAATAAAACATTATTGGTCATGATATCATTTGTATAAATTAATAAATTATTTTTATATCATTATGATTCAAAAATAACTATTTTATATTAATACCATATTTTATTAAATCCCTTTTTATGGAAATAATTATATATCTAGGATAATTTTGATTACTAAATAAAAAATATGAGCATTTAAAAATTACACCTTTAGAGACTAAAATTTGAAATCTCTTTTATTTCATTTTTTAGACCCAATTATGTAATTTTTTGTATTACTCACAGATCTATATATATTATTTATTACTTATTATTTATTATGTAATTAAAAATTAATTAATGGAAATTTTAATTTCATATATTTTGGTTTTATTATAATGTATTGTGCCATTATGATTAAATAATTGATTTTTTATTAGCCACATCTTTTGTGATGAGATATTTTCTCAATATGGTAGAATACTAGGTATTACATTAAATACTAGGAGGATGATATCAATTATTTATATATAAACAAATTTATGTATCATAATTTTTAATTATACATGAAAATTTGAAGGTTATATATAGTTTATAATAATTATATGTTATTAATAATGTATACATTCTCACTCTCTATATCTTCCTTAATGCGTCACATTAATGGTTGGATGACATCATAAGAGGGCATTTTAATTTATTTACTTATAATTTACTTCACAAAGGTTAGTGTAAATTATATAAATTATATAAATATAAAATATATTGTATTCTTATGATTATTGGGGTGATTTATCTAATTGATAAATAAAATGATCAAAAACTAAAATGTTGGAACAAAAATTTCATAACATAGCATTATCTTTAATAAAAATTTTATAAATAAATTATAATTACAATAATTTATCAACAATTACATAAATAAATTCAATATAATTCTATAAAAAATTAATAAACATTGTTTTATTGTAAATGAGGTGTAAATGTGACTAAATAAAATGGGTTTCAATGTAAGGGGACTCTCAACCCTTCCATTTTCTTCCCATTTTATCACATACCACTCCCAAACTTCTCACTATGATTCTTCTATATTTTAATTAAATCCCATTAAAATTTCATTTAATTAAATTTTCTATTATATTTCTTTTTTGGATGTGCGTGTTTTTTTCTTTAGGACGAACTCTTAATCACCTCCCAAAATATGGAAAAGGTTATTATTTTCAAACCCACTCATTGATTATTATTATGTTTTCATTTATTATCTTCAAGATATATACTCTATTATATGATGATTCTACCCTTAAAAATATAAAATCAATTATTCCACATATTTTTGGGAAACATCAATTTTTTCATGGATAAAATATTTTTGAAGTCATTATAAAATACTTTTTTCTCATGTTTTTATTTAATGTTTACTCTGGATGCACATTTATTTTCTTAGATTAATTAATGAATTTGAGAATGTTATGATGTCACATGTGGGAGAGTAATTATATAACCCTCTAATTAATTTGGTGAAAGATTATATTTCATGTGATATTTAGGCATATTCATGATACATTTAGTTTGATCTATAATGTTATGTATTGTCATGATGTTTTTATCATTGTGAATTATGTTATCATTTCTTGGAAAGGATCCTTAATTTAATGTGGTTCAGTATTATATGTTTTCCACATAATTTATATACTTTAATTAAATAAAATATGTTTATGATTTAATGTTGTTTAATATGCTCAGACATGTAATCATGTAGATTCATGTATCATGTTCCTTCCTTTTATTCATCCTATTAAATTATTTTTATCAAAAAAATTAATTGATCAATGTTCTCAGGTGATCACATGTATTAAAAATATTATGAAATCCTAATGTAGTACTATGTGGAAGGATTTAAAAAATGATTACTATTTTATATGTATTCATATTTAATGAACCTTATTTTCCCAAAACGCATAACCAATTAATTAAGATCTATAATATTATGTATGTTTAGTTTAAAATGATTCAATAATAATTTATAAAAGGTACATTTCAATGTACAACACATATATTTTAAACAATAATAATTTTCCCCCAAATACATATTTTTTATTCCATACAACTACATTTTTATCCACATATCTTATATCAGTCCACAATTAAGTGTTTCATTCATATAATGGAGTGTCCTCTATGATTGAATAAGATAAAACTCCTTTGGATCACTATGGAATTTTTAATTAAATTCTGAATCAAACATTATATTATATCTATATATTTTCAATTATAAAATCCAATCATTCAACCACCAATACCTTTCATGGTTGAAATCATTTCCCGTATTATCCTTGAAAATATTTGTTACAATAGACATAGGTATTGACACTATATTTCAATTACTTATTCCATAAATTCTCTATTATTTCATAGATCAATTTTACTTCAAAACAAATCTCATTTTACCTTTTTTATCAGTTTATAAACCATATAAAAATTTAAAATCACCAAGATTTTAATTTTTGAACCAATTCATCAATTGAACAAAAAAACCCTCGTAGTTTTTAATTTTTTCACTAGAAAAATTATTTCATTTCCATGGATGCGTGTAATGATAAATTTTTGTGATTTATATTCTTATAAATTTCATTCCAGTATGAAATTTTAAAAAAAAAATCACGATCCTTATACATTTCATCATATTGATATATCTTTATTGTAGGGCCATACTTAATTGAAATAATTAATTCCTAAATTTAAAAAATCTCATTATGCCCTCATCTACTATAAATATTTTAGATTTCATAACAAATAATTCTTATTCAGGATTATTATAGAGAAAAACTAAATTCATATCTATTTGAAACCCTTATATAGTATTTGTGAAACACTTTTAAGTTAAATGATATTATTTTTCATCCTTCCTGTTGGTGTGAATGTTTCCCAAAATTTAATGTCATACACTTATGAGTGTTAGGTCTAAACAATTGTCATCTTGTTTAGAAAAATCTTACCCATTTTAATGATCTTGTTATGGAAAGCCCTTTTTTATGAATAATGATTTTACATTTTGGTCATCATATTTCCTTTTAGGAATTATTTTTCTTAATCTAATAAAAATATTTGTTTATATAATTCATCCACTCCATATATAACATCCCTTCCAAACACTGATCTTATAATCTGGGATGGAATTCCAAAATATATCTAGTGATCCTCTTTATATTCCAATGGATTTTAACTAGTAGTGAGTAATAAATAATCACTTTTAGAGACTATTTTGATATCTAACTTAACCATAATAATCCATACTATATTCTACCAAAAATCTTACACGAACTATCAATTTTATAGACATAAATCACTGTAGAAAAACAAAATTGGGTACACAATTAAATACCATAATAACTATAATATAAAATAAAAACTTCCTTCTATAAGAAAAATTCATACATTAAATCCTCATTGTCCTAATACAATATAATAAATGAATTAATTATTAAATCCATATAGATGATTCATGACCCAAATAAAAATACTAAAGTTCTATGGACCATATTAACTTTAAAACATCCTATCAAAACCAAAATTTCTATGAAACTATTCACTACATGAGAAAGACTAAATCCAAAAGATATTACATACACCTAAATGCATATGAAATAAAATCTACCTATTATCATTGAAAATGACTCCCTAAGAGAGGATGATGGGTGAGTCTACTAACCTAGTTGACTCGCCCCTCTAACTTAAACTCCCCTAAGTGAGTATTATTAAATGTGGATTTTCAAGATTATGGAAAGTTAATATCTCATTTATTCTAATTAAACAAAAATAAATATAATAATATAACAAAATATTTGTTCATATTAAAAAACATGACATATAATACAACATAACTTAACTTCTCTAACACCACCAGCTAAAAGATATTCTTTTATATTCAACCTAAACAACAATATAATTTAATATAAATGAAAAAATATATATTATAAATCAAGTAAAAATATATAAAACTCCAATTTTTTATGTTCTATACCAAACTTGTGACGCCACGATGTTTATTTCTCTTGTAATAATAATAATATGGTTTTAATTTATTTTATTTTTAGGCAAACTAAATAAAACATACAAAATAGACACAAGAATTTTTATTTAAATAAGAACACCGAAGTGTTTACCTTACAACAAGATAAAAATAAAATTATGTTAACCAAAAATACCTACAAAAACCCTATCAGAGCCACCAGAAGGCCACCTAAAGAAAAAACCAGGACCGGTAAATATAGAATATCCCTTGGGACATTCATAACGAAGAACATCAGCACAACAATCATGAAAACCACACTGAAAATTAGTGGTATATCAAGAACCATATTCTACTTTTGTTTTGAGTTTTGGAACACCGTAATGTTTTGTTTTACAGATGATCTACCCGACCGTTACCCCTTGGGTAACCGTTGGAGATGTATGTGACCATTGAGTTCTAACCGCTATAATTATAGTCATTGGTCTATTCGTTGGTTTAATAAAAAATATCTAATGTAGTCTTTCAAAACATTTAAGTTATGAAAATATAACAAAACCACTTAATATGAGCTTTTAAATGATTAAAATTTAATATCATGATTTATATTTAGGTGATTTTAATGAGATGAGGATTTCAAACATCTTAAAAATATTTTAAATATCATGTAAATGTTCCCCTTATTGAAAATTAAAACCAAACTATGTTTTGTATTTATATTATGCTGGTATAAAATTTTTCATGTTGATGTATTAAATTTCAATTTATAACATTGGATTTTAAAACTATGTTGTTTATTAATAATTTTAGTAAAGAGAAAGTATAATTTAAATTGCATCCTTTAATCTGTCAAAGTTTAAATAAAAAGTAAAGTTTAAAAAAAATTGGGTTATTCTCTATATAGTTAGAATGAGTGTATTAATTTTCTAAGGACTTATTAATTTTGAAATTTTGTTTTTATTTAAAAAAATTAGGCCCTTTAAGGCCAGCCCTTAAGCCAGGCCAAGGGATGTAGCTCACGTTAGGTAGCTAAGCCTAGCCCTCAGCCTCAGCGGGTTGGCCCGAGTAGGGGCATAGCTTCCCTAAAGAGCGCATAGGAGCACATATGGGATCAGAGTGCACCACTATGGGCATGAGGCCATGGTGAGGCAGGGGTAGGCTGAGGCCTGCGGGGGGTGGGGGCCCGTGTATAAGGCCCCCTTGTGTGTGTGTGTGTTGTTTTTTTTTTTGAGCTGTTGTTCAGAGTCTCATGCTTATAAAGACCTGAAAAACATCTTGATGTTTCGATGTGGGATGGAAAAGATTATCTGGGATCAAATCCAGGTCGTTGGTTCACATCGCGCGTGATCTGGGCCATCGATTTCAATCCAGTGCTCGACCCTCAGCAACTACGGATTACCTCCGCATTTTCGTACACTATCCAATCAGATGCAGATCTAATCTCAGTCATCTGAGATTTTTAAAACATTGTGTCGAACCACGGCCACTCGATCTAGCCGAAGATCAAATCTAAGTCATCCATCACTTTTAAAATCCATGAAGACACCTTGCCCATCGAATCTTGGTTGAATCAGATCCTCGTAGTCCATTTATTTCCCAGTTTCTCTTCCTATGGTGTCTTCTTCCTCTCCTTCGTGTGTGCTGCTCCAGTAACCCCTATGCCTCATACTTGCACCATTTTTTCTTCACCCATGACAACGGATGGACCCCCCTTGCCCACCCTTTTTCCACAAAGTCTTTCCTAGCCAATTAAAACACCGAATTTAAAGGGTGGAATTAAATTTTATGTTTACATTATACATAGTATAGTTTTTAAACCACCCAGTTGCACCCCAAACAATCCCCGCCTTTTCCTCCTCCTCCAGCGCTTTCTTCAGGAACCTCTGAACTCTACCTGAGCCATATAATCCCTCATCAAACAAATGTAAGGGTTTTAAATTTACCTTGTCTGGTTTTTTTTTGAGATTATATACATATATATGCTCATAAAAGTATATTTATAACTTTTTGATTTGGTTTAAATGTTCTTTTGTACCGAACCTAGGCCTTCAGGATTTCGAGTTCAAGTAATATAATGGATGTAAGAGTTAAACAACCTTTTGTCTACCTTTCGTAATAATATTTTTTTACACTTTATATACTCGGTATATGAAAATATATATTTATACTCATATATATAATCATACATCCTTAAGGTTTAGTTGAAAACCGCAAATTCCCAACCCTAATTTTTCTATTTTTGAGTCCAGGAGGTTTTGTGAACATAATGGTGTATTTTATACCTGAAAAATATAATTATTTACTTTATATATATATATATATATTAATTGTTTTTATAAATGGTTTATGGATTTATAAATGCATGTTTGATCATATTTTTTTGGGTGAAAACCCTCAAACACCCAACCCTAGGTCTTTCGGATTTTGAGTTATGCAATCTTTTAAGCTTGAGGGAATATTTTATTTCCTCATGAAATTTTTATATCCAATTATATATATAAACATATTTTTTATATATAACCATACGGTTTAAAATGAACCTCTATAATGTTTCGGTTTCAAGTCCCATGGACATTGATTTTCAAAAAATGATGTTGAATTTTGTTTTTAACATAAGGAATTGTATTTTCATATATGTTTATATATATTATACATGGAATTATATAATTGTATAGTATGTATAACCCACATTATGGACCAGTTTTAAGTCCCTCAACATTGGACTTCAATGATTTTATTAACATTTTGATAAACATGTATGTTTCGTTTGATCTTATTGTATGACCCCTAGGTATACCTGATTATTCACATATGTTATATGTGTGATTGAGGTATACAATTTTATATATTTTTTTAATAAATAAACCTTTATAATCTTATTTTTATGATTTGGGAACATTAGTTAATTAATGTAACTAAAATATCAATGTCATATGGGTGTCATGGATTTTTGGGTTTAACCTCTTCTATACATGATATGTTTTCAGATTTGTGAAAATATGGGTGTATACATAAATTTTGTTCCCTAATTTTATTAAGAAATTTCTAAGGGTTTCATAGGAAATATGAAACATGTGTTTTTAAACTATATTTAGTTTGGTTTAAACACTAGTCTATATATATACCCTGTTGTATAAATAAATTTTCACAATCCTCAACCCTAAGTGTGTATATTCTGAATACTATAATTTTGTTGATGGTCATGAGATTTATATTTGGGGTTTGTAACTTCTCTACTCATATGTACGATTCACTTATTTTCTTACATATTAAATGGTATTGGTTATTGTTGGGTTTCACGCATTCTATTTTTGACATTTTGATGTGTTAAACAAGAGCATATTTAGCAATAAATTTTTGAGTATCTATAAGCTTAAAACCCCACATGAAATGTTCAGTTTGTCTTTAATTAATTATTCATCCATATGAAATTACAATATGAATTTTTGATTAATAAGGTTTTAGAATTTTAATGTTACAATTTCATGTTACTAAACTTGTGTTCCTTTTAGTACCTTTGATGTCATCACATATTCCATAGTCTGCATACTATATTCACTATTCAATGACAAAGTCTTGTAGTTGTTAGTTTTCTTGTTAACCCTTTAATGCATGACTCAACTTATATATATTTAAATGTTAAAAAATGAAATTTAACTACTATGACCAAATATGGAATAAATTAAATTATTCAAGGTGGTTTGGGACACTTTGAATAATATGAAATGTTAAATTAAATTATTCAAGGTGGTATGGGACAATTTGAATAATGTAAAATAAGGAAATATGAAATATGTGACATTTAAAATGATAAGTAATAAGTAATTTACAAAATTATATTGGTATGTGAAATTTTATTTAGAGTGATGAGGAATTAATTGGACTTTGTATGTGGTGGGTCGGTCCTGCTATATCCCCCCTGATGCATTAGTAGGTCTCATGAGACAAACTAAGGTCTTGGCACAAGGCCATGTCAAAATGATTACTTATGGTCCTCGCACGAGGCCAGGATAGTATGGTTATGATGTCCAGCATATGCACTTTCCTCATTATGGCTATAAAATTTAATTAACTAGAAGAATATTCAACTGGTAGAATATTCTTGGTTAAGGAGATTATGTACATGAAAATCAGAAGAATTAAAAGTTATGGCAATTTATTTATTCAGTACTCAAAGTCTTTATCCAATGTATGTTTCTTGTGGAATTGAAGTTTTTATTTAAGCTCAAATCTTATCATGTAATACTCTTAGTAATTAATTTTTTACTTGAATTTTCACATGGAATGTCTTTTACTTCTTACCTCGTATGATCATGCCTTTAATTGAATCATGTTAACTTTTAACTCTGTTAGTATTCTTTGAATTGTGATATTTTAATGGTTATGTGTTATAGAATTTCTTAATAAAATGTTTTATAGAAAATTTTAAAAGAATGATTTCCAATGTTGAAATTAGTTTATTATGTTTTAAAACCCCTTACTGGGCCTTCATATACTCAACCTATGTTTCTGAATAAAATTTTTAGGTATCAGTTTTCAACTGAAGAAGCTTGACAGAAGTGCCCGGTTTCCCAGAACCTGAACCGAATTTGATTCTCTATATGGGACATGATGTTTAATTTATCAGTGCATGTTTTTGTTAAAAATTTCACATCATGTTTTGAAGGCCCCCACTATGAGTATTTTGGGTCGGGTCCTCATAGTTGGTATCAGAGGATTCAGTTTAGATAACTCTGGAATACCAGAACTGAAAAATTTACTTAATCATTACTAAGTATGATTTTTTCATAATTTTTAGATGGAAAACAAGCACACCAGTCTTTAGTCTATTTCTATTGATCCCCTAGAAATTATAACTTCCATATCTAGTAACGAAAACATTTTTCACTATGCTCATATTCATATGACATGCAAACACCTCTACGACGTGTCCAACTCTCCCTGGGTACTTTAACTCCACCGAGGAGCGGGTTTGGACTATTTTTTTATAATGAAAACCAAATTTCTATCCTATGCACATCATGAGAAATATATCAAATGACTTTTTAGGTGCTTCACTGTAGTACAAGGCATTTCATCCCTCATGGCCTTCCAAGAAGCTACCGCAGTGGGAGACCTCCGCGCAGCATATACGTTCCAAGTCTTGTCCTATGGACATTTTTGTTAATTAATGGACTTCAAAATTCATGAATTTGAAGCCTCCCATTCTGTGAACATACATCAAGTACCAACTGATATCTCTAATCTATACACCCCTCATGTCATAATCTGGATAAACCATAAGTGCACCCACAAGATTAAACCAGACTACTCGGGTTGCATATGGTTCAGGGAGATTGAGAGTTTTGAACTTGTTTTGGGGATTCTTGTAACTGGGAAATTGGGAAACCATTAGACTTGGGTGTTATATACCAGTTTTTTATGAAAATTTAATTTGTTGTTTCTTCCTCCTTCTACCTTTTTAGTGTTTTTGTTTCACTGATTTGACTTTACTAAAAAAATTAGATAGAAGGACTAGCCCACATTTTATCTCTTCCCGCTGAGATACTAGAGACCATCATGGTCAAAAACATTGTAGAAAAGTACCTTCCATTCTCAAAAATGTGGAGGACATGAAAACATTTTTACGGGATATCAAACAGTCCAAACATTCTTTATTCCTCTCAATAGAATGCCTACATCTACCACCTTATAGCCAATTCTCAACTTGCTGAGTATAGGCAAAGGTGAAAGTACCAAGAAGGTACTTTCCTATACTTCACACAGTCTCGAAACTTCATTGCCAGGGTAATGTTTCAAGAGGTTGCCTTGGAAGGATACCTACGTCTATCCTACATGTACCAAATCCTAATTATCGATTTTTATGACCACGTTAATGTCATTGACATTCTCAGATGAGAGACGGTTCGACGGGTCCATATAGAGTTTGTCCATTCGAACATCTCTGAGCTCTCTACCATTAGAGCCTCCCTTGGGAAGCCTGAGTGAATGTGACATGAGTTTAACCCATACTGTCTGAAGTGTGTTTGTTCTAGGGAAGAAGAAGAGTTTAACACCAACTTAGGTATTCATCTAGCCTTACCTGAGGATACTCCACGATAGAGGATGTGGTAAAGAATGTCTGGTAGTCTTATTTACTATGGTTTTGTGAAATGAATTTCAAGGACTAAATTCCTATTTAGGGGGGATAATGTGTTGCCCCAAATTTTATTTCTCTTGTAATAATAATAATATGGTTTAGATTTATTTTATTTTTATGAAAACTGAATAAAACATACAAAATGGACACAAGGATTTTTATTTAAATAAAAACAAATAAGTTTTTACATTATAACAAGATCAAAATGAAATTATGTAAGCAAAAAATACCTACAAAAATCCCTATCAGAGACACTGTAAGTCCACCTAATGCAATAATGAGATCTAGTAAATAGATAATCTCCCTTGTTTCAGTCACAATGAATAACATCACCACAACAATCATGAAAACCACACTGACCATCAGTGGAATAGAAATAACCATCTTCTTCTTTTTTCTTGAGTTTGGGAACACCCTAATGTTTGGTTTTATAGGAGATCTACCCGACCGTTACCCCTTGGGTAACCGTTGTAGATGTATGTGACCATTGAGTTCAAATGGCTATAATTATATTTGTTGGTATCTTCAGTGGTTTAATCAAAAATGTATAATTTAGTCTTTAAAAACATTTAAGTTATAAAAATGTAACAAAACCTCTTTATATGACCTTATAAAGGTCAAATATTAAATATCATGAGTTACACTTAGGTGATTTTAATGAGATGAGGATTTTGAACATCTTAAAAATATTTTAAATATCTTGTAAATGTTCTCCTTCTAGAAACATAAAACCAAACTATGCTTTGTATTTCAATAATAATGGTATAAAAGCTTTCATGTGGATATATTTAATTTCAATTTATAACTTTTTATTTTAAAACTATGGTGTTTATAAATAATTTTAGTAAAGACAAAGTATATTTTAAATTTCATCCTTTAATCATTCAAAGTTTAAATAAAAAGTCGTGTTAAATAAAATTTGAGAAATTCTATATATAGTTTGAATGAATGTGTTAATTTTCTTATGACTTGGTAATTTTGAAAGTTGGTTTTTATTAAAAAAAATTAAGCCATTTAGGGACATCCCTTAATCCAGGCCGAGGGAGGCATCTCACGCTAGGAAATTGAGCCTAACCCTCAGCCTCAGTAGGTCGGCCCAAGCAGGGGCATAGCTTCCTTGAAGAGAACACAGGAGCACATGTGGGATCAGAGCACGCCATCATGGGCAAGAGTCCATGGAGAGGTAGGGGTAGGTCAAGGTCTGCAGGGGGTGGGGGAGAAGGGCCCATGTATAAGTCCCCCTTGTGTGTGTATTGTGTTTTTTTCTAAGCTGATGTTCGGAGTCTCATGCTTATAAAGAGCTGAAAAACTTCTCATCGTTTCAATGTGGGACAACAAAAATCTCCTGGGATCAAATCTTGGTCGTTGGATCATGTTGTGCGCGATCTGGGTCGTCGATTTCGATCCAACACTTGCCCCTTAGCAACCGAGGAATACCTCCACAATTTTGTATGTCGTCAGATCTGATGCGGATCTAATATCAGTTATCCGAGATTTTTAAAGCATCATGTCAAACTAGGGCAATCTGATCTAGCCGTGAATCAAATATGAGTTTTCCATCACTTTTAAAATCCACAGACACATCCCGACCATCATATTAAGGATGCATCAGATACTGGTCTTCCATTTATTTCTCGGTTTCTCTTCCCACTGCACCTTTTTCCTCTCCTTCACGTGCGTTGCACCAGTAACCCATATACCTCTTGCACCATTTTTTCTTCACCCATGACAACCGGTGGACCCTCCTTGCCCTCCATTTTTTCACAAAGTCTTTCCCGACCCATTAATACACTGAATTCAAATAGTGTCATTAAATGTTATGTTTATTTTAAACGTAGTATAGTTCTTAAACAGCCCAGTTTCACCCCAAGAAATCCTCGACTTTTCCTCCTCCTCTAACACTTTTTTCAGGAACCTCCAAACTCTTCCCAAGCCCTCTTCCCCCTCCTCAAAAAATTGTATGGGTTTTAAATTTTTCTCGTCTTGTTTTTTTGAGAGTATATACATATATATGCTCATAAAATTATATTTATAACTTTGTGGTTTAGTATAAAATTTCGTCTGTGCCGAACCTAGGCCTTTAAGTTTTCAAGTTGAAGTAATATAATGGATGTAAGAGTTCAATTACTTTTTTTCTCCCTTGCATAATAATATTTCTGTACACTTTATATACTCAGTTTATGAAAATATATATGTATACTCATATGTATAAGCATACATCCTTGAGGTTTAGTTGAAAGCCACAAATACCCAACCCTAAGTTTTCTGTTTTTGAGTCCATGAGGTTTTATGAACATAAAGTTGTATTAAATACATGAAAATTTTAATTGGGTACTTTGTATATATATGTGGGGGTGGTTGTTTGTATAAATGGTTTATGGATATATAAATGCATGTACGATCATATGGTTTTGGGTGAAAACCCTTAAACACCCGACCCTAGGTCTTTCAGATTTGTAGTTATGCAATATTTTAAACTTGAAGGAGTATTTTCATTCTTTATTCAATGTTTATATCCAATTATATATGTACACATATTTTTTATATATAACCATATGGATAAAAATGAACCTCTATGATGTTTCGGTTTCAAGTCCCATGCACTTTGAGTTTCAAAAAATGAGGTTGAATTTTGTTTTAAACATATGGAATTATATTTTCATATATGTTTACATATAGTATACATGGACTTATATAATTGTATATTATGTATAACTCACATTCTGAAAAAGTTTTAAGTCACTCAACATTGGACTTCAATGATTTTATTGACATTTTGATAAACATGTATGTGTTGTTTGATCTTATTGTAAGACCCCTAGGTATACCTGATTATTCGGATATGTTATATGTGTGATCGAGGTATACACTTTTATATATTTGTTCAATAAATAAACCATTATAATATTATTTTTATGATTTCGGAACTTTATTTAATTAATTGAACTAAAATATCAAAGTCATATGGGTGTCACAGATTTTTGGGTTTAACCTCTTTTATATATTATATGTTTTCAGATTTTTGAAAATATAGGTGTACACATAAACTTTTATCCCTAATTTTATTAAGAAATTTCCAAGGGTTACAAAGTAAGTATGAAATATGTGTTTTCAAAATATATTTAGTTTTATTAAAACACTACTCAATATATATACCCTGGTGTATAAATAAATTTTCACAACACTCAACCCTAAGAGTGGATATTCTAAATACTATACTTTGGTTGAAGATCATGAGCATTATATTTGGGGTTTGAAACTTCTCTACTCATATGTATGAGTCACTTATTTTCATACATATTAAATGGTATTGGTTATGGTTGGGTTACATGCTTTCTATTTTTGACATTTTTATGTGTTACACAAGAGCATATTTAGCCATAAATGTTTGAGCATCTGCAAGCTTAAAATCCCACATAAAATGTTTTGTTTGTCTTTAATTAATTATTCATCCATATGAAATTCAAAAATGAATTTTTTATTAATAAGTTTTTAGAATTTTAAGGTCACTATTACATGTGACTAAACTTGTGTTCCTTTTAGTACCTTGGATTTCATCAAATATGCCATAGTCAGCATACTATATTCACCATTCAATAACAAAGTCATGTAGTTGTTAGTTTTTTTATTAACCTTATAATGCATGACTCACCTTATATGTATGTAAATGTTAAAGGATAAAATTTAACTACTATGACCAAATATGGAATAAATTAAATTATTCAAGGTGGTATGAGACACTTTAAATAATATAAAAAGTTAAATTAAATTATTCAAGGTGGTATAGGACACTTTGAATAATGTGAAATAAGGTAATTGGAAATATATGACATTTAAAATGGTAATTAATAAGTAATTTACTAAATTAGAGTGGTATGTTCACTTTTATTTAGAGTGATGAGGAATGCATTGGACTTTGTATGTGGTGGGTGGGGCCCGCTATAGCCCCTAGATGTATCAGTAGGTCTCATTAGACAAACTACGGTCTTGGCACAAGGCCTTGAAAAAATGATTATTTATGGTCCCGGCATGAGGCCTGGATAGTTTGGTTATATTGTCCAACGTATTCACTTTCCTCATTATGGATATGAAATTTAATTAACCAGAAGAATATTCAACTAGTAGAATATTCTTGGTTAAAGATCTTAGGTACATGAAAATCAAAAGAAGTAAAAGTGATGGCAATGTATTTAGGTAGTACTCAAAGTCTTTAGCCAGTGTACGTTACTTATGGAATTGATGTTTTTATTTAATTATAACTCTGATCATGTAATAATCTTAGTAATTAATTTTGTACTTTCATTTTCACATGGAATGTATTTTACTTCTTACCCCGTATGATCATGCCTATAATTGTATCATGTTACCTTTTAACTCTATCAGTGTTCTTTGAATTATTCTCTTTTGATGGTTAGGTTTTATTGCATTTCATAAGATAATGTTTTTTAAAAAAAATTAAAAGAATGATTTATGAAGATGTAATCATTTTATTATGTTTTAAAACCCCTTATTGGGAATTCCTATACTCACCCTATGTTTATGAATAAAATTTTCATGTATCAGTTTTCAACTGAAGAAGCTTGACAAAAGTGCCTAGTTTCCTAGAACCTAAACCAAATTCGATCCTCTGTATGGAACATTATGTGTAATTTATTGTTGATTGTGTTTGTTAAAAATTGAACATCATGTTATGAAGGTGCCGACTCCAGGAATTCGGGGGTCGGGTCCTTACAAAACCTACTTCACCACAAACAAGAAGATTCGTTATAATATCAAATTTTTCCTATCTTAATAATTTATGTTACATAATATTCTATTTAATAATATTAATTGAAAAACATAGTTATTTTACCCTATTACATTGCATCATAACCCGCCCTTATGAAAATAATTATTTATGGAGTAAAAGATTCATCCAAAACAAACTAATTTATAGTATAACATATCCAAATGATTTTTTTCATGGAAAAACATATCCATATTCATATAATAAGAAACAGTTAGAATATAAGATAGTTGATACCTAATCTTGAGAAACAATTACAGAAAAAACACTTACATGTGTTTAATCACCATAAATAAACTCTAAAAACATCAAACATATTAGTTAATATCCTCCAGTATAAGTATCTAAAAAAACATTCAATCCCAACACTTTGGATTATACACCCCCAAATAAGTAGTTAAATTTTTACCCACACTATGTTCTAACGATCACATTTTATTGTTAATTGATTATAAAGTAACATAGTCATGAACATGATAAAATATATTCATTCCCATTAGGTATTTTGGGCTCATAAAGTAACATATTTTTACCCACTATATACAATAATAATTCCAATTTAATATCTAATGGGTAAAAATTTTCATAGTCCTGACCATATCATTTAATTCATGATACCATTACTCTAAAATCACTAAATAGATAAGGAAATATGAACCACCATGATTCCCCATCATAAAATATCAGTGATGATATTCAAATATAAATTCATTCAAATGGATGATGGAATAGAATCTTATCCTGAGTATGAACAAAAGTAATTCTCACATATCATAAAAAATTATCTCACTATCTCATCTAGGTAATATATTACTCTATAAAATCCATAACAATTCTATGGTTACTCTATAATATTGATATTCAAATATCATAACCATGCCAGCCTATTACCAATATTTAATAGTTTGAGAATAAAACAAAATCATTAATAAAAAATAGAATGATGCATGGTTTATAAGGATAGCTTAAAAAACATGAATCATAACCATGAAAATATAAAAAAACACACATTAGACTATTTTTAAAAATGGATTGGGTTATATATGTAATATTAGTGAAAACCATTCCAAAACTATAAAATAATATTTTAATTCCCAATTTATATTTTTCTTCTATAAAACTATTTTATCATCCCTCTTACACCTCAATGTGCTTAAAATATAAAAAGAATCACCTTTAAACCAGTCAAAACATATTATACCAAGAAATACCAAAATGATTTAATTTTCTAAATTGAACATACTATAACTATTCCTACATTAAATAAATTTATTAACCAGTTTCTCCAATTAACCCAATTTCACACTCCAAAATTCTGAGTATCAACACACCTAATAGTTCTCATATTGATCCATATTTGACTACCATAACCTCGTGAACTATGTCATCTCAGCAAAACACAATCTTATAAATTATATAATCTAGTTTTGGATATTACTAATAATCCTTAACCAATTATCCCAAATAATGTTTTATCCTATAATCAGAATAAGAAAAATGAAAAAGATGCCATGTAACAAAAATAAGATAGAAAAAAATGTCAGTCTAATCAATATAAAATTCATATTGTTTCAGAAAAATGGGCCAAAACTCAAATCAATCAACATAAAATACCTTTTTATTCTTAAAATTGAATGGAGATTTTGATTTCCATTTATATCATACATATGAATGATAAAATATTTTCCTTTTTTAAATTATGAACATGAAAATGATATATTTTAATTTAAGCATATTTTCCAATAAAAAGACAACTCATGACATTTAAAAAACCTAAAAACCAAAATTTTCTTAAAAAACTAAATAATAAAAATGGTTTAATCAATAATCATTTATCCTTAAAATAGAAAAACAAGCTAATCACCCATCCAAATCAAACAATAATTCATTTTCATTTAAATGGATTGATTTATCCAAAACTAGACTAATATTTTATATATAATTTCATTAGAAAATTCAAACTCATTAACCATCAAATTACACCATTAAAATTTCCATGATACTGTAAAAATTATTTATATATGAAGTTATTTAATTAATCACTAACCACTAAAATAAATTCTTTTATATGATAATTTCCACACAAAATAATTTGTTTAAATTTAACACCCAACAACCTATTACTCAACTTAGGTCCTCTAATTGTGTTGGCCTCCATTTACAATGTTCATCCCCTAGAAAAAATTAATTTATCTTTATTGATTGGATAAAACAACTCCTAGAGTTGCGATCCAATTTATTAAGAGTTATGTTATGGAAAGGAATAATTATAATATATATGGAATATAGGTGGGAATCGAGCCTCTAGCATCGAGATGCCATATAATCCACCTCGTACAATCAAACACCCACTATAGGGAAAACACTAAATCATAATGTGTGTTAGTAACACTTGAATAATTATTCCACATATAGAAAAAATGTAACCTCTTACATGTATTCCTTCAATTATATTTATATTAGATCGATACTCACCCCAATTTAAAAGACCCCAATATCAATTATAGACATAATATACTAATCAATAAGAATCTGGTATAATAAAAACATTTAAAATAATAATAATAATAAAACATAAAAATGAATTTACTAAATCAACAGGAAACACTCATCCATAATTATTTACTAAAAACCTTAAGAAGAGTAAAGTATACAATCCTCTTACCAATTTAAAATAATTATTTGAATTTTATATACGTACAAAATTCCCCATATTACACAACTAGGAAAAAAAATTGTTTTATCAACCTCTGATGACATGATAAATATTCATCAATACACAATTTATCCATTTCATGAAACATTGTCAACATTCAGGTGTTCCTTTATGTGGTACAAAAAATACATTTCAAATCCCAAATAACAGAACACCAAAATCATGAAGAAGAAAGTAAAATACAAAATTTATAAGGTTATAATGAGTAAGTTAAATTTTTATGATTAAAATATATCAATTTAATCATTGATGGATGTTTATTAAAGGGTAAATACCATGGGGGTTGTTCTTATTGAATAATAGAAATAAGATGATGGACTAAATAAAATTGAAATTATGAAATAAAATCCCAATATATTAGGTATCCATTATTTTATTATATAGTTTAAAAATTATATTTCCAAAAGTTCCTATCAATTTCCAAAAATCATAAACCATTAATAGTTTATGATGCATGATTTCCAAACCATGCCTTCTCACATACAAACTCATAAAATATTTCAAATTCTTGCTCCTTAATCTCTAATCATCAATAAGAACATCCATAATTATAAATAACCCATCATTATAGTCATTTCATACATTTATAAACTCTTAAATACATTTAAATAAGTGATCATGTTCAATAAACCAAATAAGAAATTTATAACATCAAAAATTTAATCATCAATTCCATTATATGAAATTCCAAAAACACACAATATACTTTAGAACATATTAAATAAGTTTTACCTCAAATTTAAAATAAAATATGGTAATCTTTAATTTTAATAATAACTTTCAAGATTCAAAACCTATATCTATAGTTGAAATATATGTTTTGGGGCACCAAATTATTTTATTCACATGGATGTTTTCTTGTATTCTATCATGTAGGACCCTCATTATATATACATTTTTCATCTTCAATATCATTTTGATAACTTTAATAAAAATTTATTTTCTATTAAACATATATAAAATTAATCAACTTTATTTCATAAAAAATTCATAAAATAAATTCTTCCAACTGGATTTTTCCAAAGAAATATACAATAATCTGATCACTACTCAATTTTTTATAGTTAGTCCCTTTTTAATTTGATCAGATGTTTTCTCTAAAAAACTTTTAAATGAGGCAATTTTGTATTATTCATAACAAAAATTAATCTTACTGGATCTTATGAATGTTTTCCTCAAGAGTAAAAAATTATATCTCTCCATAAAAAATTTAGAATTATAATTTTTAGTTAATATAGTAATTTATATTAAAAAAATTAAAATCATTTTATTTGAATCCACAATTTTTTTGTGGGGTGTATGGTGAAATTAATTCATTTAATATTCCATTATTCAAAAATATATACACAAATGTGTCATTTTAATCATCTTTTATTATTGAAAATTTCCAATGATTTTGATTTACATGACATGAAGATTATGATAAGGCCAACTAAAATAACTTGGATTCATGGTCTATATAATTAAATTAGAATAGGAAATGAGTAATTTCCTTAGAAATTCTGATTTGATTCATTTTGTTGATGAAAAAAATATATTATTCCAATTTTACATTAGAAATAAAGTATACAACATAACAACGGGAAATATTTTGAATCGTTGATAATCATTTAAATATTCCTTCTTTATATAAAAGAGAAGTGAAACAAAATACGGGTGATCTCAAATTCTAAGTAAGTGTTTATTACTAAAGTATATATTACATCAAAATATTTCATAATAAATATAGAAAGGTAAATAACTGAAAACACATTAAATTTAATCAATTACTTGATCACAAAATCTATCAATCGGTAATATTAAATGTAATAATTTCTTGGATAATAATAACAGAATTCTCGATAAAGGAAATGCATAATATTGGACTTTGTGATATTAGATATCATGATAGATTTACCAATAATTCCTTATTGTAAGATAGTTTAAACTATATGTAGGCATACACCAAAAGACCATTTAATAAGGTTATCCCACTGGTTTGTCTCATGAGACATTTCAATGCATCAAGGGGATATATAATTCAAGTCCCCAATATTCACTACATGTAAAATGATTTCCTCATATATTTAAGGATCAATTTAATTCATAAAAAATATTCCTTATCAATAAAAAATGTATTGAGTAAAGAATATAGAATACAAATATTTCCCTATTGAATCAAAAAACATTCATATTAAAACATCATAGTTATAACGGTTATATGTTTTAGGTAATAATCATATTCATGATAAAAATAATATAGATATTTAATATAAATGTAATTTATAATTATAGAATATAAAAATTAATTAAATCTTTCAATATAAAGTTAATGAGAATAAAATTAATCAACAGATCATAGATGACTATCAATTCACCAGAAAAAAGTATATTTTTATATAAAATACACACTTTTAAATAATATAATAAAATTATATAAAAACATTCAAAAAACTTTTTCATAAAATATATTTCCTTTTAAAATCATTATAAACTTATATAAGAAGATAAATAGTGTAAAATGGTTATAGCGGTAAGAAAATATTCTAACATTGTATACATTAAAACGAAACATTTGTTTTAACTTTTTTATAAAATAAAGTAAAAAAATTAACATTTTTGAAAACATTAGAGAGAATTTTTTTAAACTTAAAATTTCCTTAATAAATTATTTGAGTAAATAAAAAAGGGATTTTGTAAAACAATTTTGAAAAATATGGGCAAGGAATAAAAATATACTTGATCCCAAGATAAATAAGATTAGTTTTACTTTTAAACATTTCCTTGTATGATTGAAGTTAAAAAGAGAGAAAAATTTGGATAAAAACATTGAAACTCCTTAAATACCAAAAGTTTGAGAATATATATGGATTGTATGAAGGATTTTTTTTATATTCCTTCAATGAAAATAGAGGTGATCCCAAAATAATGAGATTTTAAAATAAATTCTTATCTCTTTGGTCAATTTTTAATTGAAACCCATTCAAAGAGTAGAATTAATTGAATTTTTAAAAATCATTAATAAGTTTATATTCATGTTAAATATATGTAAGGGGTGTTATATAGATCACATAAAATAAAATATGTGCATAATGAAAAATATTTCTCAATGGATTGAAAATTGAGACAAAATCCTTTACCTCATGCTTCCCCATAGTTGAACCTGATTTAGCCTATTGTATAATGGTTTTAAACATTTTATTTATTTATAAGAAACCCATATTCATATTTATATAATCATATATGATAATCTTGTAACATATTATCATTTGTTCATTAACAATCATTCATTATTATAATAGTTTCATGTTTTCACTACTTTTTTTATTTTTGCTTGTTTTTTATGGATGTTAAGGTAATTATACATAGATTATGGTAACATAATATCCATAATTTTTATATTTATTTAAATATAATGTATAATAATTATATTTATATTTATATTCATCCATAAAAGATAGATATTGAACCATGAATTTTATCGTTCATGTATATAGGTCCTACGTACGTATTATCAATATTTCTTATTTTGAATTGATGGAATGAAAGAAAAGTAAACAATAATTAAACTTCAATTATCATTTTTATATCATATTTATTTATTAAATCTATCTTTATTACCATCCATGTAAATATAAATGAAAAAAGGATCCCACCACTTTGTGTAGGTAGTTACTCACACGTATGCATGAGTGATGTAATCATTTTCTAATGGATTGGAAGGTAAGAAGGTAGATATGATATTATAATTACATAAAAATTATTATATAATAAATATAATATTTATATTAATTATTTCTATCCTTATAAAAATCCATGTAAAATGGTGATGAAAAAATGAATTACACTTCTACATGGAGACGACAGTCGATACGTACAAACGAGATATGTTTTCACTTTCCATTGAATGGAAAAAATTTGTAAAATGGTTGTACCATAATCATAATAACATAATATTATATTTATGATATTTTATTATTTATTTTATAATTATTACAACATATTTAGAGGGTTTAAAAGAAGAAGGAAATTTGATATAGTTGGTAAAGACGATTACCTCTTCTTCTGAAGAATTCCATTAGATCTCCTATTAAGGGATATATGGTTGGTTTTTGTAAGTAACAACAGCTATAAAACATCGATAATTTTGATAGAAGAGAAATTGGTAGTGTTTGGTCAAACTAAGTTTCTGAATTTGGTGTAAATAAAATTTAAATGGGGTGTCATTTTATAAGTGAGGATAGGGTCACTCTGGAAATTACTTAAAGCATTAAATTAATATAAATTAATTTTCATTAAAATATGGATCCAAATTGATATAGATAAAGTATAAGATTATTATAATTTCATATCATTTCATATAATAAAATTTGGACAAGTTTTGGTTAATTTTTCATCCTCATCTCTAATTTTTAACACTTCGTTAACATTTTTTGAAATTATTGAAATATTAAAGGTTTCTATCCTTTAAGGGTCAGAAATGACACTATAAAATTAAATGTGACCCATAAATGGACCGTGGATAATATTTTCACCTATATAACATTTAATTTTTCAATGATAGTATTTTAATGAATTATGAATCATTTAGTAGTAAATTATTTATTATAAAATATCATTAATGTCATTTTTGGATCTATTTATTTTAATTTACATTGAAAACAACATGATAAAATTGTAATTTAAATAAAAACCTTTTACACATCCATAATATGTTATGATTAAACATTAAATTTTTGAGATATAACAATTAAACCAAATTGTATTACATTTAATATTTTTAAAATAATTGATTTAAATTTTCTATTATTTGAATTAATAATCTATCAGTGTTTCATTAGAATGTAAGTTAATTATTCAATAAATATTGTTTAATTAATATTTAAAATAATAATTTATAAAAAAAATATTCTTTTATACCTATCACAAAATTTTATAGATATTAAAATAAATGGATATTTTAGAATTTATCTTTTACAGAAATATTATAATGGTCAAACTAATAGAAAAATAGAAACATAAGGTCTTATTTTTGAAATGTATATGATAATGGATGAAATAGACTCATCTAATGAAATTAAGAAAAAAAATAGTTCGATTTTAATGCCTTATCACATTACTTATAACATTAATTGCCTGATTTTTCCTTTAGGTGATAAATTTTACTATGTTTATTATTCATAGTGCATAAAAATAAAAGAGACCTATTTAAAATATTTAAACCTATTGATTCAAGGTAATATCCTGCCCCTCCTAATTGGCTTGAGTCAAGGAGTAATTTCTACTTGGACTTGGGAGACATCCCCAATACACTAATTCCTGGAAATAAAATCCAAGGAAATCTATTTAATTGGGGGATGATTCATCCTTTGAAAATAAATCTACCAAAACCAAACATACCATTACTAAAACCAATATATGATGAATGTTAACATTTTAAGACAATTCAATGTAGACAAATAATACAAACTATATCAGATTACTGATGAGAAACCAAGATCAAAATCAACTACAAACTAGAAGACAAAACTAATAAAGCTCAAAGACTATAAAGACATAACTCCACAGCTTCCCAAAATCCCTATACTCCAACTCCAAAATACATCCCACATGTTAATAAACACCACTAAAAAATGTTATACCTTCCCATTACCTATGTCTCGATAATCAATATCTATAGAAGCACCAATGTTCCAAAGCTAGGGTGAGTAATGAATGTCAGTAGATATTCCTCAAATGACTTCCCTACTCCGACCAATAGGATAGATCATGTTAAAACATTTATATAAAATAGTTTATATAAAACACTTTAAAAAAAATTTTAAAAATTTACATCAAAGTAAAGCATTTTCTCCCAAAACTATTTTTCCATACTAAATTAGTTTCCATATAAAGAAACCAAACAATTATTCAAATCCATTTCTAGACTCCTATTTTGGAATAACCATTCCATTCCACATATCCACACCTCCAACCATACATGAAACCATGTAACTCCCTTGTATCATGAGTGATGAGTCATCCTTTCACTAAGACATCACTTAGTGAACCATTTTTATGGGGTAAAGTTCATACCCTTATCCATCCCCCTAATGATGGGTGAAACTCCGTACCCTTAACTGTCTTGAATCCACATGAACACACACTAACCCATAAGCTAAAAACACATTTAAAAAATTTCAATAAAACTATTATTTTATTGAAAACCATTCTAATAATATATTTCTATATGTCTGAAAAATAAACATTTTAAATTAAACATTTTAAATTAATGGAAAAAATCACATTGGACAACCAATTTTCACAAATACAAAAACCACCACAAAAGAGGATTTATACCATAATTTCCACATCACTGTCACAACCAATTTAATTCAATCTAATCAATTTGAAACTAAACCTTCATGTTCAAATAATAGGAGACAATATTGAATCCCCCTACCTCATAATTTATGTATAAAATGAATAACGACACTAATTATTCAACAAAACCCCGTTGAATCTCTAATAACATGCCTCAGATCTTGTTTCCTAACATCAACACAACTAAATATTATCATGATTAGAATCCAATATATTAGATATATACCCAATGGATCAGATCATTGAATCAAATAGAGGTAATATAAGTATTTCTAAGGAAAACAATCATGAACTGATACATAACATGCAATCTGGCCTTTAACACACCAAGATTTTCCAATATATTTTTTTATATTAAAGGGGAGATCCTACATAGCCTTTAGCAAGAAAACAAATGAGTTAGAGTCTAAGTGGAGGAAAAATCATGATTTAGAGTCAAATTAAAGTGAGATTTATTTTTTTAGGTTCTAAGATCAAACTATGCATGGTTTTCTCACACAGTTAGGAAAATTGTGTGCTAATCATGTACTAACCACTGCCTCTAAACACCCTTCGCATGGTTGGTATGTATGGATAGAACAAATTTTGTTCCATATTTTTTGTTTCTTAGATTCCACTTTTCACTAATACTCTTCGGTGGATTCAGGGTTTGGGAAAACCGTGATCCTAATCATGGGCTTTCCCATAATCTCATGTTTCTACTTACATGGTTTTCTATATGAGTTTCATAGTTTTTACTAACCATTATCAAATTGTGAAACTTCATAAATTCCCCAAAAACACTCCAAAATTTCTGCAAACCCTAAAAAACATCACCTAAACACTTTACATACTTAAAAAACATAAATTAAGGGTTAATTACATAAATCAAGGGGTTCAACATTCTCACCACCATTGTCCTTTCAGTCCCCTCAAAGTACACACCCACTCCTTTCCTAAAAGTGCTATGTCCATTACTCAAACATTTATTTCTCTCATTCCAAATATTCGTCCAAAATCCAACCATGTTTCTAAAAAACACACACTAGACTAATTCATTACTTAAAAATACTTTCTATTTCCTATCCACAATCTGAACTATCATGTGCACCAATGATGCATTCTTCTCTAGGTCAATGTGATCCCATCAAATCAAATGATCAAGATCAAGATGATACATTTTCAATATAGATACATGAAACACATTGTCTGCTACACTGAACCATGGTGGAAATCAAACTAATATTTCACCTCACCAATAAATTAATGTATCTCAAAAGGGAATATGTATATAGAAGATAACTTTCATTACATCTGAAAATGATGATGTCCAAGCCTTGGAGAGATTCTCAATAACACATGATCACTCATCTCGAACAACAATATTCACGGATGATTATCCACATAGGAATTACAATTACTCGGATCCATATACATTCTCTTCCTGGTTAACATTATCTTATATATTTCCTCTTGGACTAGGCTCGTCCCAACTAGTGAAGTCTATCCTGTTTCCACCCACCAACTAGAAAACGATAAGGATGCCAAAGAAATTCATCAAAATGATCCATTTGTATCGAGGCCTCATAATAGTTGTTGTATCATAACTCCACTAATGGTACATGATCCTCCGATGATCCAAAAAATACATTACACAAGCCAGGAACATGTCTTTCAATTTTTTTATGGTGCGTTAGAATTTTCCATCCTTCTATGGATGATTCACTTTACTCATATTCAAATGAGTCCTATGATATTTCATTAATTATTTCTAGAAATGAGAGGTAACCCTCAGATCTCAGTCTGATACTATTGAAACTAGTATTTCATTCCCCTTTAACACTTATTGGATATAAATTTTGGTCAATCCATCCACTGTTTAAGATTCATGAATATGGATAAAATGGGATGCATTTTTTATCCAATCTAATATCACCCATATGGAATCGGGTTTCTAAAATGATCTAAGGATACCTATTACAAAACCCAATGTTATATTTTCACATTTCAAAACTATAATAGGTAAATACTACAATATACCCATTGTTCATTGATGTTATGATTTAACCTGGTGACAAGATAAACATCTTGAAGAAAACTCATCCAACTTCTTTTTCATATCAACCCACAAAAATTGTGCTTTCAATGCCTTCTTTATCTTCTATATTCCAAGATGAGAATCCCATATTGAATGGTGGTAAGAATAAAGAATTTGTTCCTAAAAATCCATAGGTATGACCATCTGATCTCGAAACCACAAAATTGAACTACCATCTATCTTTTATCCATCAATAGTCTCCTCACCATTTAGTTTCGACTTCATAACAACACATTTTGAATCGGTTTATTGTGCCTCTTTTGAGCATATGTCTTTCTTCATAATGCATATTCTACTAAATTTCCTTTACATTTCATATACATTAATTAAAAATATAACATTGGATATACTCTATCCATATTATTTGTCTTAGATTCAATTCCCTTTGTGATAAGAAATGTTTACATATCTTAGGATCTCTAAACATTATAAATTTTTCACTAAAGTGGTAATGAAACCAAGTCTTCTTAGAATGGACTACATCAGCTGACTCCAAATTGTGTATTGGGTGGTTATTCTCACGAAACCATAACTGCCATGATTTTTAAGAAAAAATGATCTCTTTGCAAGATAACACATCCAAGCCTAGATCCTGAAGCATTAGAATACACCATGTACCCTTGTCATAATTCTAGGAATATCAGGATTGGTGCTGATGTAAATAAAACCTTAAGATCCTTAAAATACTTCTAATATTAATCAATCCATTTGAATGAAACATTATTCCAGGTCAAGGATATCATTGGTGATGTTATTCATGAAAAAAAATAAACAATGAATTAGTAATAACTAAGGAAACTACATATCTCAAAGACACTATTTGGCGATTTCCAATAGATAACAACCTTTATCTTTTTTGGATCTATAGAAACACCTTTTTTAATAATTACAAGTCCAAGTAAATGTATATCTTCTATCCAAAAATCACACATTGATAATTTTGAATACAAATGATGATCTCACATGGTTCCCAACTCTATCACCGAGTGTTTCTCATGCTCATCCATTTTCCTCGAGTACACCAATATGTAATCCACAAACACATCAATAAAAGATTCCAAATATTTTTGAAATATCTAATTTATAAATTCCATAAATATTTCTAGTGGATCATAAAACTGAAAGGTAATATTGAATACTCATAATGTAAAAATCTACTACTGAATGCTATCTTTGGAATAAACTCTTTTTGAACCCTCAATTTGTGAGATCTTGATCATAGGAAAATTTTAGAGAACCAATGATATCCCCTCAATTGATTGAATAAAATATAAGTTCATGTAATTGGATACCAACTCTTTATCATAACATGGTTATCCTTATGATAATCCACACATACTCAAAAAATTTATCTGCATTTTTGACAAAAAAGAACATTGCTTCCCATGAAGATATTCTTGGCTAAATGAACCATGTTAATCTTAGCTCTTCCAACTACACTTTCAATTACATTAATTATATTGGTTTCATCTGATAAGACGGAAAGGAAATAGGAATTTTCCCCAAAAATAGATCAATCGTAAACTCCACTTCCCTTATAAGGTTAACCATGAGAATTGTTTTGGAAAAACATCTACAAACTGATAAAAAACTGATATAAAAATTTTATTCTTGATCTCTTACATCAATTACAAATTCAACCCTTCCTTCTAGTATGATATCATTCTAAATTCTGGTTCCAATAAGCTCACTTAAACTGGATTTACATTTCAGTATCCTCTAAAGATATTCTTGACGCCATCGTCAGTCATAAAACAAACCTGTCATATATATTAATCAATTGGATCATTGAACATAGTCAACAAGTCCAAACCTAATATTATGTAATTTACACCCTTCTCAAGCATAAATAAATCCAATATCCACTCATCTTCATCAAAAATTATATAAAATTCTTTACACGTGAAGGATTGATATTCCCTTTGACCAAAAGGATATTGAAGTTTCAAAATAGAAGGAATAAACTCAACATTTAAACACATCTAATCAACAGCACAATAAGAAAAATATATATGGTACAAACCCATATCATGGAAATATTTCATAAATTTAGAATTCAAATAAATCCTGCCTCTCACCGTCTATGGTCTAGATTGATAATCCAAAATCAACTCCTCAACCCCTTAAAACTTCTTAATCACTAGACTTTTTTATTTATTGCCTTCTTGAGATTGTCATCACTATAGATTCTTGGTAATCCTAGAATTCCCATGGATAGCTCGGTTCTTCTATTGAGTATTATTCTACTACACTCATCCTATCGAATCCTTCGAAATATATGAAAAATGAAAATTTTCTCGAACACCTGACCTTGGAATAGTGTGAAAATAACATTAAAGATGACCCATATGATTGAAATTGTGGCATGCTCTATGAGGTTATGTACACTCTCACTTCATGTGATCAAAATATCCACGTTGGAATCATCTTTTTTCTATTAGGTTTTGGAGGAAGATATTTTGATCTAGCTATGTGATTCTATGACACATCACTACCTTGGAAATAGGTATCCCTCTTCTTATCTGTCCCATCATTAGAGTTCCCACTGTTTCCCATAGGTATCAACATGCTCCCTCTACTCGTAGCTCCTGAGATTTCCCTATATACCATTGTCTCTCTGTTTTCAATATCTATATAAAACACGACAATCTTTGTTAAAATTCCCTTCCAGGTCCCAGATTTAAATATTTTTTCCTTCATGGATGCATTTGAATCAACATCGGGTGAAAAGAATACTAAATTCAAAAATTTCGCCTCATACTCTATCATAGATAGATTATACAACTTCAAGATAAAAGTAAAATGATTATTTCAATAATAAATGTTTGAAGATAGAATTGATTGTTTTAATAGTTATTCAAAATCCTTTCATCCAATACCTTGGTCCAATTTATATTGAACTTCTAAATCCCACTAGTGGAATGCATGATCCTCTATCATATGCATCAAAAACTTGACATTTAACTCTGCTAGTGTGCCTTGGAAATCAATGATTCTATTCATCCTATTCACCCACACCTCTACCTTCTCTGATTCTGAATCACCCCAAAAGATGGGAAGATTCTAATTTTGAAACTAAATGGAATGATCCTCTTTCTTTGGTTCATCCCTTTGGTTCCCTCTATCCACATCCTAAAAGGATTGGACTATACTCTGAAAAAGTTGTTTGTTGACCTATGGATTTGGTGCTACCACATTCTCAGCAGCCTCTTATAATTGCTTTCAATGACACCAACCGTGTTCAATTTTCAATAAACAGTAGAAAATTCCATAAGTCTCACTCTCTAGAAACTAATGTTTGAAAAATTTCAAATTCAACCATATCACATATCACAACAATTCTTTCTAAAATTGACACATTCCATTTTCAATCCATTTTGAAATGTCCGTCATGATTTTGAAAATCAAACAATCATGACCTGACCCATACTAGGTATTGATCCAAAACTATCCTAAGCCTGCCTCTATAGGCTAGGGGATGGAAACTAGCGGTGAAGGCACAATAAATTGGGGAAGTCCTTTTCTAAGAACCTATATACACAAATGCAGCCAACTCAATGAAAAATGCATAGTGAAAGGAAATAAGATACAAAACTATAATATATAAACCACAAACATGAATTGACCTCAAAATAGTACAAGTATAGAAAAGTAAACTGAATGGTAAAGGGGAAAAATACACACCCAACCCAATAAGATCCACAACCTGGAAATAGGTGAAAAGGTAAAATAGCAGAGAGATTACCACTACTAAATTCCAATCTAAAACCTTTGAACCTGGTCCAAGATCATGTATCCTTAAGCTTATCTGAATCCACAATCAACATATATGTTATCTGCAAGGGTACACTAAGTGCAGGAAAATCCCAAGTATGGGTGAGTATAAAAATACTCAGTAGGAGGCCTGAAGGCTCAAGGGATTAGCAAGATAGGTAATAAAGATGGGAGTAGTAGATAGAATAGAGTGTAGTAAAAGGAGTGCAGCTCAACCCAACTAAAGTGTGAACTAAGATCGTCTAGACACAAGTAGATGGAAATAGTGAGAAGATGAACTTATCGTTTAGTTTTCGCTACCTATAATAGGAGAGTAGACTCGTCCAACCACAAGAATCTAATCACGGAAAGCAAATGGAATACCACATGCATCTTCACCTCTCCTCGAAGGAGAGTATCCAAGAACCAAGGAGTGGATAACGAAACACGATATATATATATATATATATACATATATTCAGTCAAAAAACCCCAAATGAGAGATTAAGGGGATCTCCATCTCACAAGATTAGCCTAGAAAAATTGAGTAGCCAAAAGTTTCAGAAGTAACCATCAATGCATAGCATCCCACTTGTCCACTCTGAACTGTAAGTCAAAGGGACTCAATCACCAAACCTTGATACTATCCACTTTGGGTGGGTTTATCTCTCCTGTATGATTTTTTGGTCATGTCACAAGGATGTGTCTTGGAGGGAAAGGCGCACCTTTTTCTTGAGAATCCAAATTCATGTCAGAGCACATCTCATCCCTATATCACATAGTTGTGAGATAATGTATCAAGGTCTAGGAACCATCCACAACCTAACTGGGGGGTTCCACTCTAGTGTTTTTGAGGATCAATCCCCATCCCAGCAAGAGTGTTCTACTCAGAAAATATCAAGGACATTTTCCAGCCCAGTCGAAGGATTCCACTCTAGTCTTATCAAGGACCCGTCCCCATCTTGGATGGAGGGTTATACTCGGAAATTCCATTAGGTACTACTATATAGCTCGACTGTATTTAATCCTAATACTTCTTTGGCCATCTCTACTATATGGTACCTCTTAGAAAAGCATTGAGGAGCATAGTCCATCCATGTTTGATGGTATCTCTTGGTAAAACACTACAGTAGTCATCTGGTGTCTCCTAGTATTAGTTTCATGCCTTGAAAAACTTGCATCATAACTCGTAAGCCACTATGAAGGACATCATCACGTTCTATATAGAAAAACACATAGGATAGGCTACTCGCATTCCAAAATCCGAGTCCAAAAGGATGATATGCGACAGATAGAAGATTTGTAAAGTGGTACATAGTGCATTTGGGGCCCACACATCATGTTTCCCCACCTCTTCACCTATCCATGTACTTAACCATTATCGGGTACTAAACTATGAAAAAGTACCCCTAGGAGTGCCAGCTTACTCTTACAGTACTTGACACACCAACTCTAAAGGCCGACGAGCGAATGATTCCCATCATTGATTTGGAAGGCCAAAAGAATAATTACACTCGCACGCCTCCTCAAATAGATCAATAACATTTAACCGCATATCTTTATACATCTTCTTCACTCTCACAAGAGTCGAGCTTGACTCAATCCATGGGTTCTCTTCAAACGCGTAGGATCTTCCACCGATATTCCTTTTAGGTTTCCACACATAATATGATCACAAAAATGGATCTGTAGGTCCAAAAGGATCACACCATTGCAATCCTATGGGAAAAACAAGAAAGATTGACTATTTATTCACCCCAAACAGACATCTGATGGAAATGTCATGAGTCATCGCACTGCCCTCGAAGGATGTCCCACGAGGGCCATGCCTCAATCCCAAAACAAAATAAACAAATCTCTCCAATTCCATCCTTATAGAAAAACACAAGAAATGTTCTATTCATTAATCCAAAATGGATAACCGGTGAAAAGGATGCATTTCATCATAAAACGTGTTAAACGGGCCCCATGGGGCCCGTACTTCAACTTTGGATTAAAAACCAAAAAGTAGTCATAAAATGTCTGTCTAAACTAAAGGGTTACAAATCCTCTGACGGTAGGTCAATCAGACACTGTAATTAGGTGCCACGTTCTAAAAAATAAGTCTGGATAATTATAATATAATTATTATTATTATGTTTGGGTGTTTTGTGAAACCCAGCCCTAAGACTAGGACTTCAATTTTTGGAACTGGTCTAAAAAGGTTCTTCTTGATGAGAGTGACTCATGGACACAAACGACGTGTTAATCATACATGGAATTTAGGAGATGAGAATATTTAAAGCCTTAGGGAAAAAATATGTTGGTCTGGGACATTCTGGCCGAACCCATTCACCTAGGCTGGCCCGCTCCGTCCCTCCTGGGCTAGCTTTTTTGGGTCGGCCCACCTATTGCAGCCTGGCCTGGCCCATCCAACCCACCTTGAGCCGCTGACCTATGGTTGACCGGACTTCCTCAGATCCCAGTCGTGTTCACTACCCCTTTCACCTTGGTTACCCTACCATCACCTAGTAAAAGTAGCTCCCCCCATGACCTAGGCATCCTGTTTCCTCTGGGTCACCACCTCGTACTGCCTGGCTGACCAACGTGCTCGCTAGTTGGATCTGGCCTCCTACACCTCGCACACCCATGACGCTCTGCCTCTGCCCAGTCGTGGCCTCATCCCAGTCAAGGTCTCAGCACCCCACCGACCTTGATCTGTCGTCCAACACCAATGATCTATGCTCGCTGACTTCGACCTGCTCCACGGCCTGGCACTACCGGCCACCTCTAATGTTTCATCTCTGATGACCCCTTCCACAGGCCACCGTGATCACACTAGGGGGTTCGAAAAATATTTCAGACCTGGATTCGAGAATCTCATAATGAGATCTTCCCATCTATAGGCTTCACTCAACAATCCATTTAATATTTGATGATTCAAATAAAATTAATGATGAACACCATGAAAAATGATGAAGAACATGAAGAATAAAATTTTTTCTAGGATGGATTGGGGGTCGTGTTAGTTATTCCATCAACAGTGATATTCAAAATGAAGAAACGAAGGATTTTGAATTAAAACTTGAATCAGAACATAAAATTTGAATAAATCCTACCTAAAAATGATTTGATCCTCATTTCCATTGTGAGTGCCTCACTTCCAATGAAATATATCTGTTATTCGATGAAGAACTCATCGATTTGATAAAGAACGAAGAGAGAGTGAGTTTTTTGGAGAGAGAGAGAGAGAGAGAGATTAGGGGATAACCCTAATCCTTCCCCTTAAATTTTTCTATTTACATAAAAAAATTTAGAACCCACCAATGGTTGTGAAATACAAAACTTCCATGATCGCTCGTTTTATGTCTTTCCTACGCAAGAGACCTCATTCCAAACACAACGACAGTCTCAGTTTTTCAATATGAGTTCCCATTCAAAAATTTATTGGGTTTTCCATTCAAGATAAAATAATTAAATTTAATTATTTAATTAACTCTTTTTCCCCTGGGTAACTTTTCTCAAAGAAGTCCCACCCCGAGAAATGTTATACCCCACCTTGGGTAAAAGGCACATTCCAGAATCAAACATGACCTCACATTTCTGATCTGAGCTACCATTTAAGAGATACCTCATTTATTTCATGTACATAGTACAAAAAAACACTTAATATTTTTGTATAATTTATTACGAGCACAAAAGGCCTCGTAATTTCACGTCATCTCAGTGCCAAGCTCTAGAAATATATGTAAGAATATTTAAAAGTCTTAAAAAGAAAAAGGAGGGTCTATAAATTATTCCCTCCTTCATGATTTTTGTCCCCAAAAAGAAAAACTAGGGAAAACTCAAGATATTGAGTTCACACCTAGATCTCACACTCCAAAGGAAACATAAACCTTTCCATTCTGGCACAGCATGCAAACCAAAGGGATGGTTCATCCTTGTGAGGTCTAATCTCGTCAATGATGAGTAAAGGAACACACAATTATCTCCTCAACTGCAATACATGGAAGACATTGTTCTCCCACTCCAGCTATCAGGGGTATGGAAAGGTGGTCTGAAACCTCTCCATCTCTTTGTATAGTCCCAAACGGCTCGAAGATACTCAGGGGATAGTTTTTCCTCCCTCACCAAACCTCTTCATCCCATGTCCTAACTAGAATCACTACTTCTCCCAAGAATAGGGTCACGTGATTCCCTCCATTAGAATATCAATCTGTTGAAACACCCAAGGATATATGGTCACCCATGATTTCATAGTCTATGTCTCACAATCGATACTCTAAAACATGCTCGGGAAGCAATGGAGTCCACACCATCAATTGAACGGATGTTGTACCCTCCTTCTCCACCAGGGTTAGCTATTGGGAAGTTAACTACTCTGAAACTTCCCACACTATATGAGCCTAGGACATCCCGCTATGGGAATCCTCTACAACACTACCTCTTTCAAAATTATAGACTCTCTCAAAGTAATATTCCTAATGGAAGTTCAACCAGTATCACCACCTTAGGTTTATGCTTCTCTAGGTGAAGTCGTATCTAAGACTCTAGTGGTATGTTTAAACTAAAAATAACTATCCCCGGAGGTAGTTTCACCCCATCCTCAATGTAAAGACTACATCTTCCATCACCAAACAGTGAGTCACAATGTTTTATTCAAGGGTTCTCTATCACCCCAACCTATACATGATAACTACAATATCAAGGTTAACTTTTAGCATGTAAGGTACCAACGACTAGGGAAGGTGAGTAAGCTCATCCAACCACATGAAGCTAGACATGGAAAAGCATGTGACATACCCCACATGTCTTTGCTTCCCTTTTAAGGAGAGTAATCCCCAAACCAATCACTCCACCACACCCAAAAGTAATAACCCAAGAAAAAAAGTGTCAATAATGATAAACTCCACTGGAAATTCCATGGCCTATTCTGACACAACACTTCCCAACTCCACTCTAAATGTACTAGTCAGAGGAATTCATCCACCACACCTCAATATTGTCCACTTTGGGCAGAACTGACTCTCCCTCATGGGTTTTCTCACCTCACAAAAATGTGTCTCAGTGGGGGAAGTACCCCTATTCCTCATGCATTTATAGCTACATAGAACAATGCTGACACAAGGTTACATAGACGCCCTGCATCACCTAGGTAAAACCTCAAGAAACAAGAAGGGATAAAAGAGTACCTCACACAGTGTATACCAAGTTCTACTAAAAAGAGTATAATGGACACAAGTATTGCCTCTTATAATTTTTTTTTCTACATGATCGTAGAAATACATAACATGCAGCTGATCATAGCCCTCATTGCCAGCTCCATGAGCCCGATGTGTGCAGCTCAGTAGTGGTCAAAGGACCTCGTAATGTCATCCACCATCCATAATTTCTCTTATTATTCTACTAGAATCACCTCCCTAGGGACCACCCCATCCTCACATGGGATCTCCCTGATCACGGCACTACCTATTTCATGGTAGTGCACCAACCAACTACCTGGAAAGCTCATCATGTCTTTTCGGGAATCCAAATTCCATGTAACCTCACCTATTACAGGCATTCCACTGGCCCTCTCCGGGATGTCTCGAAGGTCTATATTACCTCTTCCCCATAGGACTCCATACATAAGACTAGTTATGGGGAGGCCTCTTGCATCAAGGTCTTATCAATTGGCGTCTACTAGCTATGGAAAATGACTCAACTCTGTTTCACTCACTACCACAACCAACTCTATGGCGTCCCTATAACATAAATTTCTCTATCACCAAAGCCTGATTCAGCACCCTATCCTAGGTGGGGATGCACAAGGGTACTATGATGTAAAGGATCTCTCTGCAGAGTCACTTCTTGAACTTCCATACTCAGATGTAGCTGTTATAGATCATGTCCAGAGATTAGTGTGCAAGGTCTATAAACCTAGTCATGTACTCAATCACAATAATCCCTCCCTATTTTAACTAAAGGAGCTCCTAAAGTCTAATAGATCCCAAGAAGGAGGGGTAGAACTCATCACAAAACAACTTCTGGAATTCATCCCAGGATAGTATTGAATAATCTTGTATCTGAGTAACCAATCTCCACCAATGCTAAACTGCTCCATGGAAAAGGTTGGTTGCCAAAGACACTATTTGATCATCTAGTGTTCATGCATGCTTGAAGAGTTAGACCAATGAATCTAACCAAACCTCTATTTCCTAAGGGTCTGGATCATCGTGGAATGTCAGCGGTCTTTGTCACTGGAACTCATGAAGTGTGCCTAGCCTATGCATGTCCCCAACCCACTCTTATGGGGATGTCTACTACTCAACTAGTGGAGGTGCTACTACCTACCCACCTAGAGAAAGGGGATAAAATTTTGGGTCCTAAACTAAGGCCTCGTCGCACACAAGTTCGTCTTTATGAATCAGAGCTAGTATCCTGGCTGGATTTCATCACAGAGACTTCTAGAATGTTATCAAGGAGTATTGCAGCCAGATGGGAATATATATATGTATCAATAATGATGGAGAAATGAAAAAATAAGGAAATTCAAAGACTTGATCCTATATAATTCATGTATCATTGTTCCCTTCAACAAGTGTCTAAGGGTTCCAAGTCAACAATTGGGTAATCAGGCTCCTGGTAATTGCATATCTTAGATGCTTGTACCATCACTAGACTCCCTGGCCTGAGAGCTTCTCTTAAGATAAGGCGAAATGGTTTCGCTAAATCCAATAAAGACCATTCTAGGGAATCATCCGAACAATGTCCCAAGGGTCGAAACACATCTGATAACCCTTTTTCATGACCCGACCCATACCAGGGCTCATACCGAAACTACCCCAAGACCGCCTCCATAGGCCAGGGGAAGGGGACTAGCGCTAAAGGACAAAAAAATTAGGGAGGCCTTTGCCTAAGAACCTGTACACACACATGCAACCAACTCAATGAAAAAGTTCATAAGGAAAGGAAACAAAATACGACACTACAATATATAAACCCTAAACATTCATCGACCTCTAAACATTGCAAGTACATAAAATTAAACTAAAAGGTAAAGGGGAAAAATACACACCTAACCAGAAAAGTGAAACAACCTTGAAATTGGTGAAAAAGGTAAAAAAGATTGGAGTGTCCTGCTCCTAAATCCCAAGCTATGGCTGCCGAATGTGGTATGAGCTCCCATATCCCAAATCTCCTCTGAATTCTTGATCAACATATATGTCATCTGCAGGGTCACACCAAGTGCGGGATAATCCCACGCAGGGGTGAGTATAAAAATACTCTATAGGTTTCCTGAAGGCACAAGGGATCCTCAAGAGAGGTAATCAGGAGTGGAGAAGTATATAGAACAATCTTTTGTAAAAGGAATGTAGCTCAACTCAAAAAGGTATATGAAGTGAGATCATCCAAACATGATGATATAGAAATATTGATTAGATGATCTTCTCAATCAGTCTTTGCTACCAATAGCAGGAGAGCAGACTTGTACAACCACAAGAAGCAAGACATGGAAAGCACATGGCATACCCAGTGCCTCTTCACCTCTCCTAGAAGGATAGTGGGAAAGACCCAAGGAGTGGGTACCAAAATAATATATATATATATATATATATACTTAGTCAATGAAACCCAAACAAGAGAGTAAGGGGATCTCAATATCACAATCTCAGCCCAAGAAAATTGATAGCCAAAAGTTCTATAAGTAACAATCGATGCCTAGAATTCCACACAAATTCTCTGAATTGAAATTCAAAGGATCCCAATCACCGCACCTTGATACTACCCACTTTGGTTGGGTCTGTTTCACCCGAACGGTTTTTAGGTCAAGTCAAGAGGATGAATATTAGTGGGAAAAGCACCCCCCCCCTTTCTTGAGAGTCCAAAGTCAGGTCAGAGCATGTCTCATCACCATGTCTCCCAGTTCAAAGATCATGTCTCAAGGTAGAGGACCCATGCCCGGCCGGCTGGAGGGTTCAACTCTAGTCTCATTGAGGACCCAAACCCAGCTCATCCTGCTCCAAAAAGATCGACGGCCCGACCCCATTCTAGATGGATGGTTCAACTTTAGTTTCTTCGAGGACCCATCCTCAGCCCAACTGGAGGGTTCAACTTAGAAAAGATTGATGGCCCATGCCCATCCCTTCTAGAGGGTTCCACTCTAGTCTCATCAAAGACACATCCCCATCCCATCTATAGGTTTTTACTTGAAACTACCATTAGGGACTACTGCCCAGCCAGCTGGAGGAAAGCCTAAAATTGTTCTTTTCATCCCTACTGGATGGAACCTCTTGAAAAAGTATCGAGGAGCATTTTCCAACCCAACTGGATGGTATCACTCAGAAAAACACGGCTGCAGTCATCAGGTTTCATCCCAAATAAGTGTCACACCCGGAAAAACATGCATCATAACCTATAATACACTATAGAAGGAACCATCATGTTCTACATGGAATAAAACTTATGATAGGATACACGCATGCCAAAATCCTAGTCTAAAACAAAGAGATGCAAGAGATAGCATATTCCTAAAGTGGTACATAGTGCATGTGGGGCCCAAAAATCATTTGGCCCTAGCTCATTGTCTGGCCTTATACATAAATAGTCTCGAGTACTATACTATGAACAAGTGCCCCCAAGCATTCCAACTTACTCCAAGAGTACTTGACACACCTAGTCAACAGGATGACGACCGCATTACACTCATTGTTGATTTGGAGGGCCAAAAGCGTAATTATGTTGGCACACCTCCTCAAATAGCTCCAGAATATTTGACCAAATCTCTTCATACATCTTATCCACCCTCACAAGAGTCTAGGTTGACCCAATCTGTGGGTTCTCTTCAAACACGTCAAAATGATCTTCAACTAATATTCCTTTCATTTTTCTCTACATAATGATATCTAAAAAAGGCTCTTTACATCCAAATGAATCATTCCATTGCTATCCTTGAAAAAACACATGTAAGATTGACTATTTATTCACACCAAATAGACAACTAATGAAAAATTCATAAGTCATATTACATTTCTTAAAGGACATCACAAGGGGCCCAAGCCTCAGTCCGGAAACAAAATAAACAGATCTCACCATTGTAATCCTTAAGAAATAACATATGAGATGGAATATTCATTCATATAAAATAGATAACTGGTGAAAAAGTTACATTTCACCATAAAATGTGCGAACCAGGCCCCATGGGGACTACACATCAACTTTGGTTTAAAAAATGAGTGTAGTTTTAAAATTTACACCAAAATTCTAGGGTCACAACACTGCTGACATTACGTCAATCAGACATCGTAAATAGGAACCATGTTCAAAATAAGAAGTCTGAATATTGTTATTATTATTAAGTATAGGAGTTTCATGCATCTGAACCATGTGACTATGACATAAAATAATATAACTAGTCTAAAAGATTAATCTCAATGATAGGGACCCATGGACACAGATGGTGTATCAATCGGATGTTCCGTTTAGTAAATAGGGCTATTTAAAGCCTTAAGGCCCAAAATAGACCGGTCCGACACATTTTGGTCAGACCTGATCGCCTGGGCCGGCCCGGCCCAACTATCACTACCTGCCCACCACTTCTAGCTTTCCTCAAACCACCTAACTATGTCTGATCACCCCGCCTCGGATCCTAGCCGTGGTTTCGCCCCGCTGGAGCCTTGGTCTCCTCATCAATGTGGCGACCCACACGACTCGAGCCTTTCTTAACCGCCTCGTAGCACCCGGTTGACCGACGCACTCGCCAAATGGATCTGACCTCCTCCACCTCACACACCCCCAGTGCTACACTTCATTTTAGCCGCAAACTTATCCCAGCGGTGACCTTAGTTCCCCACCGACATTTCTCCACATCCAACCCCAGCGCCCCGCACTCACTGACTCTGACCTCCTATGTGGCCTTCCACCGCCTTGGGACACCACCGGCTGTCGTTGGAGTTCTTCTCTAGTTTCCCACTATGTGGGAAACCTTGATCATACCAGGGGTCCAAAAATTATTTTGGACCATGTTTCAGGATTCTCAGAATGAGATCTTCACTCCTATGGGCTTCGCTCAACAATTCGTTGAATATTTGACGCATCGAATATAATTGACGATGAACTCCACTAAGAATGATGAAGAACAAAGAGAATAAAATTATTTCCCAGATGTATTGATGACTATGTTAGTGAATCCATCAATGGTGATATTCAAAATGAATAAACCAAGGATCAAAAAAGAATTTTCAATTAAAACTTGAATTGGAACTTAAAAGTAGTATAAATCCTACCTCAAAATGATTTGATCGCCACTCTCATTGTAGGTTCCTTGATTCAATTGCAATCCACCAGAGATTAGATGATGAACTCCTTGATTTGATAAATAATGAATATATAGAGATAGTGTTTTTTCGAGAGAGAGATAGTTTAGGGGATAACCCTAATCCTTCACCTTAAATTTTTCTATTTATAGAAAATTTTTCTGGAACCCGCCAATGGTCGTGAAATCTTAAACTTCTATGTTCGTTCATTTTATGTAGTGCCTATGTAAAACACCCCATTATGAAAATAACAGTTTTCTCGGTTTTCCAATTAGATTCCCTATTAAAATTATATTTGGTTTGGAATTCAAAATAAAATAATTTAATTTAATTATTTAATTTAGGATTTTTCTCTAAGGTGACTTTTCTCACATAAGTCACGTACTGAAAAAGGTTATACCACTCATAGGGTAAAAAAACCATTACAGACTCAATCATGGCTTCTCATTTCTCATTTGAGCTACCATTTAATAGATATCTCATTCCTGACATGTGCGTAACACAAAAACACTTAATAGTTTTTATTAATTTATTACAGTCACACTAAACCTCAAAATTTAATTTTTTCTCAGTGCCTAGCTCTAGAAATATATGTATGAATATTAAAAAGTCTTAAAATGAAAAAATGGGGTCCCTATTGGAACCATTTTTAAAATACCACAATCCTTCCATATTAAAAATCAAAAAATTTAAAAAAAAATCAAAACTTTTAAATGATTAACATTGTTGTACTAAATCATAAATCATTACTCAAAATGAATTATTCCCCTACAGTGATTTCATTTATAAAATTTATTTCATGCTATTATAATTGGATAAACCCATGAAAATGATAATACCACTCCTATAAGTGTCTCTATAACACTTATTTACCCACTCCTGGGAAACATTATATTTAGCATAAAAAGGTTAGCTATGTCATTTTAAGCTCTGCATTTCAAGTCCTAACAATCCTAATCCTTTATACAAACCCACACAAGGACTAAAACCGAATTATTTTCAACTCCAAGAGTAACACAACTTATAGTGACACTCTCTTTTCATACATTAACATTACAAAACTTTTTCTGAATTCTTAAAACATTATGTAAACAAATTCTCAAAGGTTGTATTAGTCTACTGCCTTTGGAAACATTTAAACAAAAACAATGTTATATATATGAGCTACATTATCTCCCATTATATTCTTCATAACTATCACCCTTATTAGACACATCAAACATAATACATATATTCACAAATTTTGTAGGTAAACATAAAAAGGGGTGACCTCAAATGCTCAGTAAGGGTAAATAAGGGAGATATGTAAACATAATCATGAGCATAGGGGTATGAGAACATGATCATGAAAATATAATATCATACCCTACATATCAAAGATCATATACATGAATCATGTCTTATAGCTTGTAATTTCATAAGATATGAATCATAAGGAAATAAAGAACATAAGAAATTGTAGCATAACCTAGGAATAAAACATGGAATTTTGGAAAACACATAAGCATATAATATTATCACCATAGTAGCCAAGGAATCACTACCAATACTATATTTTTAGTCTTGGTTCACTCTATATACCATATTTGTAGTCATGGTTCCCTCACATTGTCATCTTTGTAGCATGAGTTTACTCCTCATACAATCTTAGTAGTCATGGTTCACTCCCATGGTTATCTTAGTAGTCATGGATAATTCTAAAGACCATGTTAGACTATCTCATGAGATATAAATCCTTACCCAATGAATTAGAGGGAAATATAGGTCATACCCACCTCCTAATGAAATCATACATACATATAAAAAAAATTATAAATAATCATCTCCTGAACCGTGAGATAAAATGGGTATTATAAACATGAAATCATAACATAACCTTGGGAAAAATACAGTTTTCATATTCATTTCATCATAAACATATCTCATGAAAAGAGGTGGTTTTCAAAATCCTATAACTTGTGAAAAGAGAAATGGGTTTCATAAAAATCATTCTGAAAAAACATAATTCATTCAGAGAAAAAATATAAATAGAAAATTTGAATAATTTCCCAATAAAAGCATGAGTAACACCAACAGATGTTATCTTATATGGTAAATAATTTTGAAAGATCTATTAAAAACCTATCTTGAGTAAAATATACTTTATTCATTGAAAAATGATTTTTAAAACATAAAACATTTTGAAAATATTTTTAATTGAAAATGGAATTGAAAATATATAAAGTCCTCTTTGAAAAAAATAAAACATTTTTCAAATCCTTTTTCCTTGAAAATTATCTTCAAATATCATTTGAAAACATTTTTTAAAACATGGTTTCTGAAATAAAATTGACTTCAGACTAAAGAGAGAAATACTGTCAGATTTTTCTTAAAAACATTTTATTAATTATATTAAGTGAAACATTGTGGGGAAATTTTACTAATACATATATGTATCTTGAATAAAAATATTATAATTAAACTCATGAGTGTTATTGATATATGGATAATTATATTTCATTAAAGTAAGCACAAGAATAAACAATCTTGAAAAATAATGAGACTATTTCAATAAACTATTATCACTTGGTAACATGGGATTATACTTTCCATGTAAGAAAATAAAAATTCATGAAGCTCAAAATATCATGAAAAAAATTAGATTCATGATATAACATGTAAAATTTTATTAAATACACATTTAAGAAGAATTTATGTGCATAACAAAACATGAGTTTCAAAGAAAGAAAATTGAGACAAAACTATTTACCAATTTGGTAACATTTAAAACATAAACCCCATTAAATAAAGATCATAGAATGTATATGTAAATACCCATACATTTAAGTATAATAATCATTGAATACATCCATGTATTGTATACACCCCATAGAAAAGGGATAGTTAGTGAATAAAATATGTATCGCATGGAAATAAAAAGTGAGATGAAATTCCCTTACCTTGTGTCTTGACTCTCATAGTACTCATTAAAAACTATATAATAAATTTAAATTTTTTATAAATATTGTAAATAAACAAATTATTATATATAATACCATATCTTTTCTTATCATGACCTTATATTACCCTCTTGTTCACAATCCTATGTTAAGATTTCACTTCGGGTAACATTCACATTGTTCTTTGCATGTGTCTTAATTTGTTATATCTTTGGTCTATATACTAAAATAGTGACTAAAAAATTTGAACCATGATATAAATATCATGTATATTCAGTATATTTTTATTATAATAATCTATATAAAATATAATTATGAAATGTAAAAGACCGTTCCGGGAGAAGGTAAGTCGTACGTAGGCATGAACGATGTTTTCATTTTTATTGTCGTATTAAAAGAAAGAAGGTAAATAACTTATGTGTATATATATGTTTATATAATTATTCAAATATAATTATTATAATATATATATCATATAATTTCACTAAACCCATTACATGTAGTGTGTAAACAAATCACATCACTTTGAGGGGGCGGTAGTCCACAATTCCTCAAACAAAATTATTGTATTAACAGAAAATGGAAAGTATAAATATATATGTTGTAAAAGAATAAAAAAGATTAAGTAAATAAGAAATATAATATATAATATATATAAACATATTTTTCATCATAATTTTAACCATGAGAGGTGGTAATGGAAAAAATGAACAATCATCATTTACTGAGGCAGTAGTATTCCGTACACATAAATAGTATGTTCATTACCCATTAGATGGAGGTGTGTGTAAATTTAGGTCAAACCATTAGTATAAAAAATACTGGTATATTTAATATACTTTTTTATATAATAAATTAATAAATATATTTGAGAGGGTGGAGAATGAAAATAAAATAAAGGAGCTTTAGAGAAGACGTTGCCACTTAATCAGGTAACTCCTTTTGGTTTGTGCCAAAAGGATTCCTTGGATTGCTTTATGCCAAAGTTCATACTACTAGGAGGAAGGTAGGGATGTTGTGATGTTTATTTGGTATATATTATCTGATCATAAGTTGTTTTATAGGTGTTAAGAATAGAGAGATGTGATGTCCTTTTATAGCGAAGGGAAAGGACACACTTGGTATTTTTGAAAAAAAGTTAGGTGTACTAATGTTTTTACCAAAAAAAGTCTTAAAATCCATCCAAACTAAATACTGGTACATTAATAGAAGAATAATGGACATAAAATGGGTGTATTATAAGTTTCTATTTCTTTTTGGGTCTTACATTTATCATTTAGTCCCTTACTAAGCTTAATTTAACCTTAATTATTATAATTAATTTTAATCACATCCACTAATATTTTTTCTCAAAAACAAAGTTTCCATTATTATAATTTATAAATTACCCTTATTAAAAATATTTAATATTTTTTTCAAAATTCTAATCACATAACTGGCAGGAATTGATTTAAAATTAATCTCTTGTTCAGGTCAACAAAGTGGGTTTTCAATGAATAAACATTCAAAAATTTATTATGTTTTTATAACCAAGTTTAAATTTAAATAGATATAAATGAAATAAATTGTATTAATTTATAAAAATATTATATAATTAAACTTTGAAACCAATTTAAAATATAATTTATCATTATAAGTAAATTAGATGAAAAAGTAGTTATGAATTAAAATTTGATATTTTTCACTATTCATTCAAAAATGATATTTCTCAAAAAAAATCCCAAAAATTCACCGTAAGATAATTTTGACCTTATAAATTAAAAAATGAGTTTTATTTTATCAAATTAATTTTATAAATTTTTCTAAAATAAATTTTATTTTTTCACAGAAGGACATTAAAATCCTCTCATATGAGAGAATTCCATTTTTAAACTTATAAGAACAATACCGAAAATTATATCTTTCATTATAAATATTTTTTACTTATATAAAAAAATTATAAAAATATTTTAATAGTACTTTTACTATTCATGTTATTAATTATAACAGCTAGGTTATAATTATCGCATTTAAATAATGTTACCAATAAAATGATGTTTCGTAAAAAATCAGTGTCGTGTGTAACATAAGACATGTCGGTGTTGTGTGTTGCACAATAAAAGTTTTTATTTCATATATTGCAATCCAAGTTGGTGTTTTTTGTAGCACAATCCAACTATGTGTAGTGTGTACTACAATCCAAGTTTTTTTGCGCGTAACGAAAGCCAAACTTAGTATTTTCACAAAACCAAAAATCATTGTTCAGTGTTGTGTCACATAAAAAATATCGAAAAGATTAAATTAAATAGAATAAAATATTTCACAAAATATTTTGTTGTTATATTCTAACCCCTTAAAATGAATTTCTCTGTCAAAATTCATCTGGGTTATCAAATGATTAATACTTAAAAGTTTCATTCCTAGAAACCCACTTCATAAAAATGAATAGTAAATATGCTCTAAAAAATGGAATGTTGCAACCATAACGGTCACCCGATGTAAAATATAACTAGGTTTCCTCATAGAAGCACATAGTTTTGGATTTATGATTGGACATGGAAGAAAAGAGTAAATATTTATAGGGAGTGATTTAATTCATCAATCACAAATAAGTGAATGATCAAAGAATTGTTGGGTGCCTCAAAGTCATAAATCTCTGATGGTTTATATGGCCATAGGTTCATCAAAAATTATGGTATTAGGAAAAAAATTGATCATTATAATATTATTGAGTAATTATTTTATTGACCAATAATATAAGTAAATATACTTACCTGACATATTTCTATAAACAAAATTTCATTCATTGTTTGTGCATTTAACTATTTCCAATTAATCCATTACTTCAAGAAATGAGTGTCCTTAAATTAACTTTGATGCCCAAAGAACTAAAATACACTATTATCATATATTAAGGGCCATAAAAGAAATAAAATTATAACTATTTATCTATATATATTCATAAAAATAAATAGTTTTAATACATTAATCTATAAAAATGAAAACTGACAATATTTTTTCATCAAAAATAATTATTCACCCAAAATAATTATACATTTATAATGACATTTCATAGTCCAATGGTAGGTGTGAAACCCTTATCATCCTTCGATAATGGGTTTATGAACTGAATCCTTACCGAACATGATTAGTTGTCACCCAAAATACATGACTCCCTTTTTTAAAATAGTATTAATATAATTTCTGAAATATATATGATTGTCATCCTTGAAATATGGTTAATCACTAAATATCATTTTTTAAATGTCTTCAATATAATCTCAATTCATAAATACTTCTTTATAATTTTAACTTAAACATTTTATGAATGGTTAACCTTATAACCCTTCTAAAAGATGAAAATCCCTAACTTTAGAAAGAAAGTCATGAAATCAGTTTAACATTGATCCCCCACATATCACAAATTATCTCTTAGTTGTCACATTCCAAACATCTGAATACCCTCATGGTAAATTCTCTTGCAACATGGTAACTACACTAATTACCATAAATACTTTTCTAAAATATGAATTCTTCCTTATTACTTAGATTACTGGATATATTCCTTAAATCCAAGAAGCTGTAAATATCATCAATGATATCATAGACTACTTTTTCAACAAATCCATTATCATTAATGAGGTAATCAATCTTTTCCAATTTACTTTTTCATATCCAAAATATCTTTGTAAAAATAATATTATCTTGACATAACAAACATAATAAAGTTAATCTTCCCTTTGTAAAAATATCACCTTGTCATTAAATAAATTTTCCTTTCCATCGAAAACATTCTACATAAACTTCTAAATCCATTGTGAAAAACATAAACTGAAAAATCCTTATATATTTCACCATTCATGTAACATAATTCTAGAATCCAAATACAAAAAAAAAATTGATTATTCTACTTCATACTTATTCCATTCATAATTTTACCTCATACTATTACACGATACCACTTTCCTAACACATTTCATTTGTATTCTAGTCATTAGGAGTAATGTAACCATTACATGAACCACCATTCTAATTCTCTTTTGGAGCTTTCATATTAGGGAATTTTTTTCATAATGACATTTTATTCGATTGTATAAACAATTAAACTTAAATGGTGTCTTAGGGAGCCCAATTTTCTCATCCATTTCTTTAATCTAACTCTTAATTTTTTCCTTTTATTTATTTTCTTTGTGTCATTATTTTCTAGATTCAAAACATCTTGGTGTCCCTATAAGACATTAACATAGGTTATTCTTTAAACATTATTGACACAAATGAAACTGAATATTCATTTTTCCAGGGTATTCATTACCCAAAATCTTAGATAACTTCTTATTTATCTTCCTTAGTGAGTCTGAGAGTTGGTAAAGTTACATGTTGTTAATCATGTTGTGTGAAAACTGGTTAGACTTGATCAAAACTTATTCCACTCTGGTGATCATCCTATATGACTTCTCATCCTCAAATCAACCATCAAATTCAACATTAATCATGTTCCCACTATTGACTAAAACCCGAAGCATAGGGTGATCACAACTTATCATAGCATGAAACCATATAGTCAAGAAAATAATTACTTATAGGATATCTAAATCCTGACACCTTCCTAATTTTATAACACCATAGTTTCTTCATAGTTTATTCATTGCCAAATTATATTTAAATCCTTCATGATGGTTCATGAAGAGTTTTTGAATTCCCAAAGCATATCCCCATGGAGTGTCAAACCATGTGTACAGCAAGGCCTGTTGTCGTGTACCATATTACCCCAAGTTGAGCCTGGAATATCTTTTTGTAACACCCCAAGATTTTATGAGAAATATTATTTTTAATTTCATTGATGTCCTTTGGTGTACGCTACACCAACATTATCTTGCACTATATGCAATATCGTATTAGCTTGTAGTATACGCAAACACTATTCATGGCTTGTGTTGCACGCAAGAGAGACCTTCCTCGATAGTGTGTGTTGTACGCAATACTGTGTTTCACTAAACATTTATATATTATGAAATTATTATTTCCTAACCGTTATGAATATTATTAACCAAATTTTTAATTTTATAACATTATAGTCCATCTTACACATTTTATAGAACATGGTATGAGAACAAAATAAATTTTTCGTGTAAAATAAGTATTTTTCAAAAAATGTAGTTTTGATGCCTTTTTATGGCACACCCATTTTAAATCAATTTTTTGACAAGTTTATAAGTTAAATTTGACAAATTAAACTTCTTATTTTGAATCAAGATATAAAAATTTATGTCGGATAAAATTTTGACATTATTCTGATAACCTTCACATTTTGATGAATAGTAAAAATACGCTAAATTTTAATTAAAAACAACTTTTTTCACTGAGATAATTTATATGGTTAAATTATAATATTGGATTGTTTTAAAGTATAAATAGAATATATTTTTACCATTTAATATAATTTATTTCATTATCATTAATTTTACATTGAATTCATAGGTAAAAACATTTCAATCTTTTGCAATGTTTTAACTTTTAAAACCCGTTTTCAAAACAGCGAGATAAATTTTAAATTCAAATACTAAAACTTCTGTGTTTTGAATTTGAAAAAATAAATTCCATATTTGGAATCATTGGGTCCAAATTAATTTAATAGTCTAATTTTTATTTTTAGTCATTGTAGAGACCCAAGATTGACGTACATGGACATTACATTACTTTTGCAGAATACTTAATACATAACAAAAAAATGCCTAAGGACCGTATTAGTTTAGTATCTTTGGAAACTTGGAACATAATCTTCTAATCATGGTGAAAGATCTTCAACATCTCCCAAAATTATCTTCCCCTTTTGTTTTTTACCTAAAACCATTCTTTAAATCCTGGGGAAAAGAAAACATATAAAGGGTGAGCTCAAATGCTCAGTAAGCGTAAGCATGGAGAAAATAAAAAAAATAATATACATTTGAACATAAAAAAACATGAACACAAAGTTTAAACATAAAATCTCGAGTTGTGAATTAAATCTTGGTAGCACGTAAGGCATTGATCATAAAGGAACATCAATCATGATAAAATAGAATGGGGATAAAACATGAAATTGTGGAAAACCATTAAGCATGTTTTATGATTTCCATAGTATCCAAGGCATTTCTACCAAGACCATCTTAGTGGACAAAGTCTAATATTGAACCAGGTTTAATTGTCATTTCAGCCCTGTATTACTTAACCAGATTTTACTTGTCATTCCAACCATGTCTATCTCATGAGATATAAATATTTACCTAATGAATTGGTGGGAGATATAGTTCCCACCCATCTCATAATGAAATCATTCATTCATGTGCCACAAAATAAACATAAATCATTCATCATAACCCAAAAAATAATATGGGTTTCATAAACATCATCTCATTATAACATAATACATATAAAACAAATGGATATCATTTAAAAATAATAAAAATAAAACCATGTAAATAATATAGACATTATACTTGAAACATAAACATACTAAATAATGTCATCTTAGATGGAAAATAGTTTTGATAAAACACTTGAAATGAATTCTTGAAGAAAATATCCTTTCTTTTCAAAATCATTTTCTTTTCAAAAAATGCATGTAATTTTAAAAGAAAAATACTTTTGTTGAAAATAATAATGAAATATTTTTGAGTAAGCTTCATGAGAATAAGGATTTATGAAACTGTAAAAAATCTGTCCATGCCGTATAAGTTAAAAAAACATTCTCCTCGTACTTTTTACCAGAAAAGTCAAAAAAGTACCTCGTATGGTAAACAAAAGAAATATTCCTTCCATACTACATAGTAAAAGTAAAAAAAGGGTTAACATGAATTTAAACATGAATTTAAGAATATTAAACACTTTATGAAAAACATTTTTATGGACATGGATGAAAAATATAACCCCAGTGAAAACATACGTATAAGCAATCTCGGATAAAAATGATATTTGCAAAATTATCCCTTACCTTAGGTCCAATTTCTTTATTATGTGTCTAATACTCCTGTATAGTGGGTTTAAACATATTATTAACTTGTAACATAACCATAATAATATTTATTATATCATATATGATTCACTTGTGACTTTATATTACCCGTTCTTTTGTAAATTTCATGTTAAAGCAGCGTTTTGGGTAAAATATTTTCATTTATCATACGTGTTTCGACATGTTGTTATTGATAATATTAATTATATCCTGATTTACTTAATTCCAGAATTTAAAACATGATTTATATATAATATATATTCATCATATAAATATATATGATAAATTGATAAATGGAATTAAATACACCATTCAAGGAGACGGTAGGTCGTACGTAAGCATGAACGTTGTTTTTGTTTCATTATTAAATTGAATGGAATTAAGTAAATGAAACATATATGTACATAAATAAAGTATCATTATTATGTAATATGTTTTATGATTATTTATTACATATACTTTATAATCATACTTGAATGGTTAATCATGGAAAATGAATCTCATCGCGTTCGTGGAGACGGTAGTCCATACGTACGCACGAGCGACAATGTCATTCTTTTGATATTAAAATATTATATAATTGGATGGTATATAATATATAAAGAATAATCATAATTTTATATGTATTATCTATATCATTTATACTCTTTATTATACCCATCCAAATGAGGAAATGTTTGAATAACAAACTACACCATGACGTGGAGACTGTAAGTCATACGTATGCACGTGTAGTGACTATTTTCATTCATATGATAGATAAAATAACTAATATGGTTGTATAATTTTTATAATAACATCACATTATATATAAGATACTGGATTTATTATTTTAGAATGGAAACAACAAAGGAGGAAGTGGAAGAAGAAAGGAACTTGAAATAGGTGGTGAGATATTTACCCCTTCTTCGGGTTATTCCTTTTGATTTGATCAAAAGGGCTCCATTGGTTGGCTTTCTAACTAAATAAGGCCTATAGGATTATTGGAGGACAGTTTAGAAAGTATTTTGGTAGGTTTTGGTCGAGAAAAATGGATTTTTAGGAGTGAATTAGAGAGTAGGGGGGGTTCCCTTTTATAAGAGGGTGAGGGGAACCTTTGGAAAAACATAAAATATTATTTTACAATAAATTCATATTCGGTTTATAATGTCTCCAAAGTGACTTATTTATATAATAGGGTGGGCATGGGTCGAAATAATCTCAACCCAAAGGTTTTATACAAGTTTAGGTTACCATTTTAACCTTATCATTTAGATTTAACTCTAAGTTAAATAATTTAACTTTTACCGTGTCTTCTTGTATTCTTACACTATATGGTTAATAAACTTACTATAAACAGAAAATAGAACCCCAATTGGTTCATTAATTTCATATATATTATTATATAAGTCTTTTGGACGAACCATAAATTTTTAGGACCATTATATCAATTAATAATATAATATTTGTTTTAAAAACTCTTTTATGTCAATTTTGACACTATTTGGTATTTTGTTTTTTCTAAATTCATAAAAGCATTATTACTTCGAAAAAAATTAATCTAACCAACCCTAATTTGTTATATGAACATAGTAAATTATTTTAATTCATAAAATGTCTCAAATTATATTTATTTGGTTATTTATAATATCAATTATGTTAATATTTCATTAATAAGGTAATTACTACATCATCATTGTGTCAAAAATAAATTAAATTATTTAATGTCTAAAAAATAAAAATAAAATACCATTATGTATAAAATCTTTTTATATTTCTAATTAATATTTATACATGAATTTATCTTATGTATAAAACTATATTAAAAATGTTTTATTTATTAAACATTGATTTTATCTATTTTAACTCTTCTTTAAATAAAATAATAATAAATGTCTTAATCTAATCCAAGTGGACCTAAAGGGTAATATTTTATTCCTAAGGTTTTTTTGGTCGAATTAAACTTATACAATAGAATTAGGACATGTTTTAGGGTAATAATAATATTATTTTTACCCTTAATTATTTTATTTACTTTTAACCATGGTAAATAAAAGTAAAAGGTTATTATTCACCAAAAATTATTTTTATATTGTTGAACCACATTTTACATAAGGATATCAATTTTGTCTCTCATAGTTTTGAAATTATACTCACAGAAGTGGTAAAATTAAGTTTTATGTAAATTTTCAAATTCTCCTAGGAGGTGGGTAAAAGACGGTGAAAAGTTCAATAAAATTTTTATATATCTAAAATTATTATAAAATGACTCAAATGAATTAAATTGAACTTATATAGGTATTATTTATATATGTTGACCAAAAATAAATTTAAATAAAATAAATTATTATTTAAATAAAAACATGGTTTTAAACTATAACTTAGTGTTTTTTTACTATTCATCAAAAATTGAAAGTTTTCAGAAAAATACCAAAAATTCACCCTAAGCTATTTTTGAAATTATGAATCCAAAAATGAAGTCCATTTTGAAAGATAAAATTTAAAAAATTTCAAAAAGTTGTTATTACTATTCATAACGGTTAGTTTATATAATATTTTAATAACATATCGTTGTGTAGTGAAACTCGGTATTGCGTACAACGCAAGCTATCGAGGAAGGTTTATCTTGCGTGTAATGCAAGCCATGTCAGGGTTTCATGTAAGGAAATCTTCCTTTGGTGTTGTTTATAACATACTCAAAATATAGTTCAGTTATACATTGATCAAAATCTATACTTGGTGTTGTGTAAAATGAATTTTATTCAAAAGAACTTGAAATTGTGTGCATCACAAGCCGAGAATAGTGTTTTGTATACTACAAGCTAATACGGTGTTGTATATAACGCAAGCTAATATTGGTGAATCATACAAAAAAATACATCAAAAAATTTAAAAAGATTAATTCTCATAAAATCTTGAGGTGTTACATGCATTATGAATAGTAACTACGGTAAATTTCATTTACTATAGTTAAAGGTAAATCATGTAATTAAGGGTAAAAATAGTATTATAAAATTACCATAACACTTGTATTAATATAATTTTATGATTATATTTTGTCCTAAAATATACTTGGGTCAAAATTGTATCTTTTAGAACACACTTGTATGTGATTAAGACCTTTAATTTATTTTATTTAAAGGAATGTGACATATGTCTCACTCAAAATTTAATAATTAAAGTATTCTTAATATAAGGTTATACATAATTTAAATTCTATTATAAAAACTAATTTTAAATCTAAATTTTTTTTATTTATCATGGTAATTTATTTGTAATTTTTAAGAAATATTTAATTACCTTAATAGCTTATAAATTAATGATGTAGAAATTATTTATTTAGTGAACAATCAATAATATAGTTTTCATTCAAATAATAATACCCATGAAATACCCCAACACTTGACCAAAACTTATTGGTCGAGTATATCTACACTATAATCATCCAAGTGTCTACTTGTGGACCATTTAGATCCTTATAAAACAGATTAGGAAATTTATATTATTTTATTTTAAATGATGTAAAAGTTGTCACCTTCATAATTTAATAAACATAAAATTTTAAAATTTTGGTGTTTTAGAAGATAAATCCAACTAAAATTATTCTTATGAAATCTATTAGATTTATCTTCATCATATTGTTTTATTTTTAATTTTCATGAAAAAAATAAGTATATTAAATAATTATACAAAAATAATGTAGAAATAATTTTATTAAGAGAAATATCAAATAAAAGGTTTTAAAAATATTAAAATAAATATTATATGATATAATTAATGTTCCCCATAAATTTTCTAGAAACATATGACATGTTATAAATATATTAAATATTTTGGTTCAACTCTATCATCTGTTTGAATTTTATTTAAATTCAAATAAATCAATAGTGTCAAAATTGACTCTATTGATATTTTATAAAATTAACATATTATTAAATTGTTTAAAAATCAAAAAAATATTTAAAAATAAAAAATTGAAAATCATATGTTCTAAAATTTCATAATTTATCTAATTATGTACAATTCACAACACATAAGTATGTATTTATAACCATTTAAAATTTAGAATATTATTACCACAAATAAAATTAAATAGATTAAAAAAGAATAAATCAAAATGATAAGGTTTAAAATAAAATACAGACATGTCTAAATTTGATTGTTTGATGATATAACAACTCTATATTATCTAATATTCAAATTTGATTCACTTTTTATGTTTTTAAGTGGGGTTTTTGTTTATTATAAATTAATATTTTGGAGGTTTCCAAAAGTGCCCATCTCTTCTCCTATATAAAGGCACCTCCATCCCTCTTCTCTTCACTCAATTTTGAGCCTAAAATCTCGTCCAAAACCTACCAATTCCTCTTATAAACCTCTCTAGTTACATTATAAAGGTTCTGGTATTCTAAAAAGATCAACTCTAGTTCCCTAAGAGAGAGTTTAAACGAGGCACTTCGAGGAAGAGGTAATATCTTTTACCGATTCTTTCAAATTTATTTTTTCTTCTACATTATCTTCTTTAGTTGTTTTATTATAAAGTAATAACATAAGTATCACTCATATATTGATATGTTATTAAAAATATGAAACAACCCTATTTCACCTTCTATCCATCCTGGAAAAAACGAAATCACCGCACGTGCGTACGTATAGAATACCGTCTCCACGCCGTGGTGTAATATATTTTTCCACAACCACCATACTTGGATGGGTATAATTGTAGAAATAATAACTATATATGATTATTATAACACCATACTGATTCTGAGATATTATATCATCCTCCCCAATTCAATTCAATAATTATGAGAACGATATCATCGCTCGTGCTTACGTACGGATTACCATCTCCACGACGTGATGAGATTCATTCTCCATGTTAACCATTCAAGAATTATTATAAAGTATATATAATGAATAATGATGAAATATAATACATAATAATGATATTTTATTTATGTATATTTTATTTACTCACTTCCATTCAATTTAATAAGGAAACGAAAATAGCGTTCATGTGTACGTACGGCCTACCGTCTCCATGAACGGTGTATTTCATTACGTTTTTCAATATATTATATATAAATCATGTTTTAAATTCTAGAAGTAAATAATCATGATCTAAGTAATCATATTAATAATTACAAGTCAAAACACGTACGATAAATGAAACGATTTTACCCAAAATGCTCCTTTAACAAGGAATTGACAAATGAATGGGTAATATAAAGTCGTATGTGAATCATATATGATATCATAAATATTATTATGGTTATTTTAAAAGTTAATAATATGTTTAAACCCACTATATAGGAGTCTTGGACACATATTTAAGAAATTGTACAAAAGGTAAGGCAAAATTATTCCAATCTCGTTCTTAGCCGAGATTGTTTGTTCGTAAGTATTTACTGGGGTTATATTTATCATCTATGTCCATGTCTTCTAAAACTTTTTCATAAAATGTTTATTATTCTTACATTTATGTTTAAATTCATTTTACCCTTTTTTTACATTTACCACATGGTATGGAAGGAATATTTCTTTTTTTTTTACCATACGAGGTACTTTTTAACTTTTCCGGCAAAAGTAAAAGAAGAATGTTTTTTTACTTATATGGAATGAACGTATTTTTAAGGTTTCATAATTCATTATTTCTATGATTCTTACACTAAAATATTTCATTATTATTTTCAAAAAATCCTTTTTATTTAAAATTTCATGGAATTTTGAGAAAAGAAAATGATTTTGAAGAAGAAAGGATATTTTCCTCAAGAATTCATTTCAAGTGTTTTATCAAAACTATTTTCCATATAAGATGACATTATTTAATATGTTTATGTTTAAAGTATATTGTCTCTATTATTTACATGGTTTCCTTTTTATTATGATGAAATTATTTCTATTTTTTTTATATGGATTATGTTATGATGGGATGATGTTTATGAAACTCATTTTATTTATTGGGTTATGATGAATGGTTTATGTTTATTTTGTGGAACACGAAAAAATTATTCATTATGAAATAGGTGGGACCAATATGTACCTCCAATGAATTGGGTAAGGATTTATATCTCATGATATAGAAATAGTTGGAATGGAAAGTGAATCTGGTTCCGTAATACAGGGCTGGAATAAAAAGTAAACCCAGTTCAGTAATGGACTTTGTCCACTATGATGGTATTGGCTGCAATGTCTTGGCTACTATGGAAATCATAACATGTGATTAATGGTTTTACAAAATTAAATGTTTTATTCCCATGATATTTTATCATGATTAATGTTTATTTATGATCTATGCCTTAGGTACTACCAAGATTTATTTAACAACTCAATATTTTGATGTTTAAACATTATGTTCATTTTTTTAAGTTAAAATGTATAGGGTTTGTTTTATTTATTCCATGATTACCCCTACTGAGCATTTATGCTCACCCTTTTTATGTTTTCTTTTTCCTAGGATATAAAGAAATGTTATATGTAAGAAAAAAAAAGGGGAAGATCTTTATGCGAGATATTGAAGATCTTTTACCATGATTAGAAGATTTTGTTCTGAGTATCCAAAGACACTAAACTATTACGGTCCTTGGGTGTCTGTTTTTGTTATGTATTAAATATTCCAAAAAAGTAATATGATGTCCATGTACGTCAAGCATGGGTCTCTACAGTTGGTATTAGAGGAAAGGTTTAGTTAACCTTTGGAAACTAGAATGCGAAAACATTAGTGAGATCCCTTGAGATATTTCTAAGGTATGTCTTGGGATGTCCCTAAGGTGAAGTATAAGTATAGGTTACAATCCTATAATTATGATAACGATCATGAATAGCATAGGATTAAAACTAAGATGTTAGAGATTTAAATTAATCCCCCTTTATTATGTAGTTTACCTAGTATGATTTTTTCCTCTCACACTATTCATTTTTTGTTTTAGAAAATGGCTGGAAATAGGAAGATTCATGTTAATAGAGAATATGATGGAAAACAGAATGATATTCTTCATGATAAACCAAATTAAATGGTATTTGGAAGTCCAAAAATCATTATTATGCCTAATCAGCAATCTCATAATATGATCAATAATCTCAACTTTGGTAAGTTTCCTAACTCAGCTAATAAGAGAAATATGGAGTTTCATGATGATCATAGTGGAAAGAAAGTTCAATTTTCCTCTTGTAAATCATGTGGGAAGAGGCGTGAGAGGGAATGTTTCAAAAGAACTGGAAGATTCTTTGGGTGTGAAAAAGAAGGACACAAAGCCATAAATTGCAAAGGAAAAGGTTCAGTTAACACTATGGACAAGGATAATGGTATTGCAAAGACATAAACAACAGTTAAATGTTTTAAATGTGGAATGTACAGGAATTATGAAAACCAATGCCCTAAGGTAAAGTCTCATAAAGAGAATCTGCATTTTCATATAGGTAGTATTTATGTTGATGATGATGAAGAGACTACAAATGATATATGAGATGATAGAAGTGTTGAGGAATAAAATGATGAAGCTCGTTCAATGGTTTAAGAAGGTAGTAGAATTATTGCATGTCTATCATGAATAAGTTATGGTACTATGGAATAAAGAGAAACCTACGGATTGTTACTCTATTGTTTTTCCTTTAGTATTTTAATGTATATGTTAAATGGTACCAGAAACCATGAAAAGTGATTAAAATATTTTTGGAAAGCATATGATATGCTCGTAATGAAGGGATAAGGAGAGAATAATATGTTTTATAGTATTAATGATCTCGTGATTGATATAAGGAAAAAGTGATACCATGGTTTAAGTATGTAGAATTTTTGGGATTTTGGTAGGTGAAAAAAGTTAACTTTTGATAGCATTCATGTTTTCGCTAAGGTTCAATGGTAACTCATGATTCAAGAGAATACATGATTAAGGTATTCATAGGTTTGGAATGTGACCAACAAGATATATCTTATTATGTATGGGGGTAAATGATGGTATTCACATGCTTGGTAGATGACCTTTCTAGTAGTTATTTTCTTTATACTATGAGGTTGGACAGAAGTATTTTCGATAATCCTAAAGGTTGGAATGGATTAAGTTGGACATAAGATAGTATTATTTAAGGCTAAAACTTTTTTCTATAATGTTATAATAATATACTTTTAGAAAAAGGAAAACCTGCAGGATGGGTGACTACCCATCACGTCGGACAAGGTTGCGGGAATCGAACCCACAACTGAAGTGTGACAGGCCTTTATCACCAACCACTATCATACTGGAAGTCCCTGGTTTTTAGAATTTAATTTTATTAAGTGGTATGATAGATGAAGTATAAGTCCCTTTTTGAAACCATATACGATTAATCTCACCATAGATGGACTTTTGTGTATTTAATAACTTTTGCTAACATTATGTTTGAGACAGATGAAATGACCTATCATTCTATCGTATGATCTACTAACACTTCAAGAATGACAAATTCAACTTCATTTCTTTAAGAGATGAAGTGAAAATTGTTCAAGGCACGAAAAACAGTGAGATTGTACCAAAATCAAGTAAGTATTTCTAATAATTCAAAAAAAAATCTTCATCACTAGGGAAAGGATCTTGAAAACCAAAAATGTTATCCTTGTACCTTCATATCTGATGAATCATATGGTTCCTTTGATCATCACAAATTTATGTCTTTGTGATTGTTGGATTTTTCATAGCCATGTTCTCTACCACTCTCCATCAGAACTTGATGGTTAGATTTCTCTTCTATATCCATGTTTTCACATATGTTCTCCTATGTGGAAACCCAATGATGAGTTAATTTGGGTAATCGTTAATTTTCTTACGTTACTTCTTAAAATTAAGTTTTATTATTTCTCTTTACAATGTGGGTTTCAATGAAATAAAATTTTAAGTAGTAAATGATTTATAACCCCAACAAATTTTGAGGGAAAAATTCATTTTAAGGGGGTAGAATGTGACACCTCGAGATTTTATGAAAGAATATTATTTTTAATTTCTTTGATGTCTTTAGTTATACACTACACCAAGATTAGCCTGCGCTATAAGAAACACCATATTAGCATGTAGTATACTCAAACACTATTCTTGTCTTGTGTTGCATGAAACAGAAACCTTCCTCGATAGTGTGTGTTGTACACACTACTGTGTTTCACTAAACAATGATATATTATATTATTATTATGAAATATCCATTATGAATAGTATTAACTGCCTTTTTAATTTTATAACATCATAGTTCATCTTACACATTTTATAGAACATGGTATGAGAACAAAATAAATTTTTCGGGTAAAATAAGTATTTTTAAAAAAATGCAGTTTTGCCTCCTTTTTATGGGGCACCCAATTCAAATAAATTTTTTTAAAAGTTTATAAGTTAAATTTGAAAAATTAAACTTCTTCTTTAGAATCAATATATAAAAATTTATTTTGGATAATGTTTTGACATTACTCTGATAACCTTCACATTTTGATGAATAGTAAAAATACTCTAAATTTAAATTAAAAACAACTTTTTTAATCGAGATAATTATATATGGTTAAATTATAATATGGGATGATTTTAAACTATAAATAGAATATATTTTTTCCATTTAATCTAAATTATTTTATTAGTATTAATTTTACATTGAAATCATTGGTAAAAACATTTCAATCTTTTACAATGTTTTAACTTTTAAAACTCGTTTTCTCAACAGCGGGATTAATTTTAAATTAAAATACTGAATATTTTGTGTTTTGAATTTGGGAAAATGGATTCCATATATGGAATTTGTTGGTCCAAATTATGTTAATAGTATACTATTTATTTTTAGGCATTATTAATAGTAACTACTGTAAATTTTATTTACTACAGTTAAAGGTAAATTAGGTAATTAAGGGTAAAAATAATATTATAAAATTACCCTAACACTTGTATTAATATAATTGGATGATTATATTTCGTCCTAAAATATACTTGCGTCGAAATTTTATCTTTTAGAACCCACTTGTATGTGATTAATAACTTTAATTTATTTTATTTAAAGGAAAGTGAAATATGTCTCCCTCAAACTTCAATAAATAAAGTATTTTTAATATAATGTTATAAAGAATATAAATTCAATTATAAATACTAATTTTAAAGATAAATTTTTTTTATTTATCATGGTAATTTATTTTTAATTTTTATGAAATATTTAATTACCTTAATAGCTTATAAATTAATGATGCGGAAATTATTTATTTAGTGAAAAATCAATATTATTGTTTTTATTCAAATACTAAAACCGATAAAAGACCCAAACACTTGAACAAAACTTATTTGTACAGTATATATACACCATAATTATCCAAGTGTCTACTTTTGGACCATTTAAAACCTTATAAAGTAGATTAGGACATTTATATTATTTTATTTTAAATGATGTCAAATTTGTCACCTTCATAATTTAATAAACATAACATTTTAAAAGTTTTATTTTTTAAAAGATAAATTTTACTACAAGTATTATTATGAAATATATTAGATTTATCTTCATCATAGTATTTTATTTTTAATTTTTATGAAACAAATAAGTATATTAAATAATTATACAAAAATGTTGTAGTAATAATTTTATTAAGAGAAATATCAAATAAATGGTTTTAAAAATATTAAAATAAATGTTATATGATATAATTAATGTTTTCCAAAAATTTTATAGAAATATATTACATGTTATAAATCTATTTAATATTTTTTCGGCTCTATAATATATTTGGAACTTATTTAAATTCAAATAAATGAATAGTGTCAAAATTGACACTATTTATATTTTATAAAAACAACATATTACTAAATTGTTTTGAAATCACAAAAATATTTAAAAATTTCAAAATGAAAATTATTTTTTCTAAAATTTCATTATTTATCTAATTGTCGACAATTCACAACACATGAGTAAGTATTTATAACCATTTAAAATTTAGAATTTTATTACCATAAATAAAATTAAATAGATTAAATAAGGATAAATCAAAATGATAAGGTTTAAAATAAAATAAAAACAAGTACAAATTTTATTGGTTGATGAGATAGAAACCCTATGTTATCTAATATTTTAATTTGAGTCACTTTGGATGTTTTTTAAGTGTGGTTTTATTTTATTATAAATTAATATTTTAGAGGTTTCCAAAAGTGCCACTCTCCTCTCCTATATAAGGACTCCTCCTTACCTCTAATATTCACTCAATTTTGATCCTAAAATCTCGGACAAAACCAATCAATTCCTTTTATCAACCTCTCTAGTTACATTATAAAGGTTATTTTCTTCTCAAAAGTCCAACTCTAGTGCCCAAAGAGGGAGTTTAAAGGAGGCACATCGAGGAAGAGGTAATATCTTCTACCGATTCTTTCAGATTTATTTCTTCTTCTACATTCTCTTCTTTAGTTGTTTAATTATAAATTAATAAAATAAGTATCAATCATATAATGATATGTTATTATTAATATTAAACAACCCTATTTAACCTTCTATCCATCATACGAAAAATGAAATCACCGTGTGTGCGTACGTATGGAATACCGTCTCCACACCATGTTGTAATTTGTTTTTCCACCACCACCATAATTGGATGGGTATAATGGTAGAAATAATAACTATATATAATTATTATAACATCATTCTGATTCTGAGATATTATATTGTCCACTCCAATTCTATTCAATAATTATGAGAACGAAATCATCGCTCATGCGTACGTACGGATTACCGTCTCCAAGACGCGATGACATTCATTCTCCAAGTTAACCATTCAATAATGATTATAAACTATATATAATAAATAATAATGAAATATAAGACATAATAATGATAATGGATTTATTTATATTTTATTTACTCACTTACATTCAATTTAATAAGTAAACAAAAACAGTGTTCATGCGTACGTACGGCCTACCGTCTCCATGAACGTTGTATTTCATTCCGTTTATCGATCTATTATATATATATATATAATTCTGAATATATTATATATCAATCATGTTTTACATTCTGGAAGTAATTAATCATGATATAAGTAATCATATTAATAATTACAGGTCAAAACACGTATGATAAATGAAATGATTTTACCCAAAATGCTACTTTAACATAGAATTGACAAATAAACAGATAATATAAAGTCGTAAGTGAATCATATATGATATCATAAATATTATTATGGTTCTGTTACAAGTTAATAATATGTTTAAACCCACTATACCAGAGTCTCGGACACATACGGAAGAAACTGGACATAAGGTAATGGATAATTATTCCAATCTCGTTCTTATCTGAGATTATTTATTCGTAAGTATTTACTGGGGTTATATTTATCATCCATGTCCATGTCTTCTAAAAATGTTTTCATAAAATGTTTACTATTCTTCTATGTATGTTTAAATTCATTTTTACCCTTTGTTTACTTTGACCACCTAGTATGAAAGGAATATTTCTTTTGTTTACCATACGAAGTACTTTTTAACTTTTCCGGCAAAAGTACGAGAAGAATGTTTTTTTACATATACGACATGAACGGATTTTTACAATTTCATAACTCCTTATTTCCATGAATATTACTATACATGATTTCGTGATTATTTCCAACAAAATCCTTTTCTTTTAAAATTTCATGGAATTTTGAGAAAATAAAATGATTTTGAAGAAGAAAGGATATTTTCGTCAAGAATACGTTTCAAGTGTTTTATCAAAACTGGTTTCCATCTAAGATGACATTATTTAATATGATTATGTTTCAAGTATAATGTATCTATTATTTACAGAGTTTCATTTTTCTTATGATGAAATGATATACATTTGTTCTATATGGATTATGTTATGATGGGATGATGTTTACGAAACCCATTTTATTCATTGGGTTATGATGAATGATTTATGTTTATTTTATGGAACATGAAAGAATGATTTCATTATGAAATGGGTGGGACATATATATCCATCCAATGAATTGGGTAAAGATTTATATCTCTTGATATATACATGGTTGGAACGGCAAGTGAATCGGGTATAGTAATTCAGGGTTGGAATGGCAAGTAAACCCAGTACAGTAATGGAATTTGTCCACTATGATAGTCTTAGCAGCAATGACTTGGCTTCTATGGAAATCATAACACGTGATTAATGGTTTTCCAAAATTACATATTTTATTCCCGTGATATTTTATCATTATTAATGTTCCTTTATGATCTATACCTTAGGTACAACCAAGATTTATTTAACAACTCAAGATTTTGATGTTTAAACATTATGTTCATGTTTTTAAGTTCAAATGTATATGTTTTGTTTTATTTTTTACATGCTAACACTTACAGAGTATTTGAGCTCACCCTTTTTATTTTTTCTTTCCCCAGGATATAAAGAAAGGTTCTAGGTAAGAAAAAAGGATGGGAAGATCATTATGGGAGATGTTGAAGATCTATCACCATGAATAGAATATTTTGTTCTGAGTTTCCAAAGACACTAAACTATTACGGTCCTTGAGTGTCTTTTTTTGTTATGTATTAAGTATTCCACAAAAGTAATGTAATTTACATGTATGTAAAGCTTGGGTCTCTACATTTGGTATCATGGGAAAGGTTTAGTTAACCTTTGGAAACTAGGATTCGAAAAAGTTAGTGAGATCCCTAGAGATATTTCTAAGGTTTGTTTTGGGATTTCCCTATGGTTAAGTATAAGTATAGGTTACAATCCTAGAATTATGATAACGATTATGAATAACCTAGGATTAAACCTAATACATTAGAGATTGAAAGTAATCCCCATTTATTATGTTGTTTTCCTAGTATGATTTTTGCCTCTCACACTATTCTTTTTGGGTTTTAGAAAATGGCTAGAAATAGGAAGAATCATGTTAATGGAGAATATTATGGACAATGGAATGATATTCTTCATGAGAAACCTAATGAAATGAGATTTGGAAGTCCAAAAATTGTTATTATGCCTAATTATCAATCTCATAATATGATCAATAATCTCAACTTTGGTAAGTTTCCTGACTCAGCTAATAATAGAAAGATAGAGTTTCATGATGATCATAGTGGAAAGAAAGTTCAATTTCCCTCATGTAAATCATGTGGGAAGAGGCAAGAGAGGGAATGTTTCAAAGGAACTGGAAGATGCTTTGGGTGTGTAAAAGAAGGACACAAAGCCAATAATTGCAAAGGAGAAGGTTCAGTTAAAACCATGGATAAGGATAATGGTATTGATAAGACATCAACAACGGTTAAATGTTTTAAATGAGTAATGTACAGGCATTATGAAAACCAATTCCCAAAGGTAAAGTCTCATGAAGAGAATATTCATGGTCGTATGGGTAGTATTTAGGTTTATGATGATGAAGAGACTAAAAATGATATATAAGATTAAAGAAGTGTTGAGGAATAAAATGATGAAGCTTGGTCAATGGTTTAAGAAGGTAGTAGAATGATTGTATGTTTATCAATAATATTTTATGGTACTATGGAATAAAGAAAAACCAAAGGATTGTTACACTATTGTTTTTCCTTGAGTATTTGAATATATATATTGAATGGTACCGGTAACCATGAAAAGTGATTAAAATATTTTTGGAAAGCAGATGATATGCGCATAAGGAAGGTATAAGGAGAGAATAATATGTTTTATAGTATTAATGAATTCATAATTGATATAAGGAAAAAGTGATGTCAGGGTTTGAGTATATAGAATTCTCAGGATTTTGGTAGGTGGAAATATTTAACTATTGACAGAATTCATGTTTTCCCTAAGGTTCTATGGTAACTCATGTTTCAAGAGAATACCTGATTAAGGTATTCACAGGTTTTTCATGTGACCAACAAGATTTATCTTATGATGTACTGGGGGTAAATGATGGTATTCACATGCTCGGTAGATAACCTTTCTAGTAGTTGTTTTCTTTATACTATGAGTTTGGACAAAATTATTTTCAATAATCCTAAAGTTTAGAATGGATTAAGTTGGAAATCAGATAGTATTATTTAAGGCTAAAACTTTTTTCTAAAATGTTATAATAGTATAGTTTTAGAAAAAGAAAAACCTACAGGATGGGAGACAACCTTTCACATTGGAAGAGGTTGCGGGAATCAAACCCACAACTGAATTGTGATAGGCCTTTGTCGCCTACCATTGTCCAACAAGAAGTCCCTGGTTTGTAGAAATTAATATTATTAACCAGTATGATAGATGAAGTATAAGTCCATTTTTGAAACCATATATGATTAATCTCACCATGGATGAACTTTTGTGTATTTAATAAATTTTTCTAACCTAATGTTTGAGACAGATGAAATAACCTATCATTCTATCTCATGATCTGCTAACACTACAAGAATGAAAAATTCAACTTCATTTCTTTAAGAGACGGAGTAGAAATTGTTCAAGGAACAAAAACAGTGAGATTGTACCAAAATCAAGTAAGTATTTCTATTAATTCAAAAAAAATCGTCATCATTAGGGAAAGGATCTTGAAAACCAAAAATTTTGTCCTAGTACCTTCATATCCGATGAATCAGATGATACCTTAGATCATCCCAAATTTATGGCTTTGTGATTGTTGGATTTTTCATAGCCATGTTCTCTACCACTCTCCATCTGAACTTGATGGTTAGATTTCTCTTCCATATCCATGTTCTCACTAATGTTATCCTATGTGGAAATCCAGTGATGAGTTAATTTGGGTAACCATTACATTTCTTACTTTAATTTTTAAAATTAAGTTTTATTATTCCTTTTTACAATGTGGGTTTCAATGAAATAAAATTTTAAGTAGTAAATGATTTATAACCCCGAAAAATTTTGAGGGCGAAATTCTTTTTAAGGGGGGTAGAATGTAACACCATGAGATTTTATGAGAAATATTCGTTTCAATTTCTTTGATGTATTTTTTTATACACTACACTAAGATTTTCTTCTTCTATACGCAACACAGTATTAGCTTGTAGTATACGCGAATACTATTCTTGGCTTGTGTTGCACACAAGAGCGATCTTCCTCTATAGTGTGTGTTGTACGCAGTACCGTGTTTCACTAAGTAATGATATATTATAATATTAATATGAAATAGAAATTATGAATAGTATTAACCGCATTTTGAATTTTATAACATTATTTTTCATCGTACACATTTTATAGAACATGTTATGAGAACAAAATAAATTTTTCGGGTAAAATAAGTATTTTTCAAAAAATGCAGTTTTGCCGCCTTTTTATGGTGAACCCATTTTAAATCAAATTATTGAAAAGTTTATAAGTTGAATTTGAAAAATTAAACTTCTTCTTTTTAATCAAGATATAAAAATTTATGTTGGATAAATTTTTGACATTATTCTGATAACCTTCACATTTTGATGAATATTAAAAATACTCTAAATTTTAATTGAAAACAACTTTGTTCATCGAGATAATTTAAATGGTTAAATTATAATATTGGACGGTTTTAAAGTATAAATAGAACATAATTTTTCCATTTAATATAATTTATTTTATTATCATTAATTTTACATTAAATTCATAGGTAAAAACATTTCAATCTTTTGTAATGTTTTAACTTTTAAAACTCATTTTCTCAACTGCGGGATTAATTTTAAATTAAAATACTATAACTTCTGTGTTTTTAATTTAGAAAAATGGATTCCATATTTAGAATCAGTAGGTCCAAATTATTTTAATAGGCTACTTTTTATTTTTAGGCATTATGAATAGTAACTACAGTAAATTTTATTTAATACAGTTAAAGGTAAATCAGGTAATTAAGTGTAAAAATAATATTATGAAATTACCCTAACACATGTATTAATATAATTGGATGATTATATTTCGTCCTAAAATATACTTGGGTCGAAATTTTATCTTTTATAACCCACTTTTATGTGTTTAAGACCTTTAATTTATTTTATTTAAAGGAAAGTGAAATATGTCTCACTCAAAATTTAATAATAAAAGTATTTTTAATATAAGGTTATAGAGAATATAAATTCGATTATAAATACTATTTTTAAAGCTAATTTTTTTTATTTATCATGGAAATTTAGTTTTAATTTTTAATAAATAATTAATTACCTTAAGTGCTTATAAATTAATGATGCAGAAATTATTTATTTAGTGAAAAATCAATAATATAGTTTTTATTCAAATAATAATACCCATAAAAAACCCAAACACTTGACCAAAACATATTGGTCGAGTATATCTACACCATAAGAATCCAAGTGTCTAATTTTGGACTATTTATATCCTTATAAAACAGATTATAAAATTTATATTATTTTAATTTAAATAATGTCAAAGTTGTCACATTCATAATTCAATAAACATAACATTTTAAAATATGGGTGTCTTATAAGATAAATTCAACAAAAAGTATTATTATGAAATATTTTAGATTTATATTCATAATAGTATTTTAGTTTTAATTTTTATAAAACAAATAGATATATTAAATAATTAAACAAAAATGTTGTAGTAATAATTTTATTAAGAGAAATATCAAATAAATGGTTTTAAAAATATTAAAATAAATATTATATGATATAATTAATGTTCCCTACAAATTTTATAGATAAATATGACATGTTATAAATGTATTGAATATATTGGTTCAACTCTATCATATGTTTGGATTTTATTTATATTCAAATAATTGAATAGTGTCAAAATTGACACTATTGATATTTTATAAAAATAACAAATTATTAATTTGTTTAAAAATCACAAAAATATTTAAAAATTACAAATTGAAAATTATATGGTCTAAAATTTCCTAATGTATCTAATTATGGAAAATTCAAAATACATAAGTAAGTATTTATAACCATTTTAAATTTAGAATATTATTACCACAAATAAAATTAAATAGATTAAATAAGGATAAATCAAAATGATAAGGTTTAAAATAAAATCAAAACATGTCTAAATTTTATTGGTTTATGATATTACCACCCTATATTATCTTATATTCTAATTTTAGTTAATTTGGATGTTTTTATGTTGGGATTTAGTTTATTATAAATTAATATTTTGGAGGTTTCCAAAATTGCCCCTCTCCTCTCCTATATAAGGGAACCTCCTTCCCTCTCCTCTTCACTCAATTTTTAGCCTAAAGGCTCATCCAAACCCTTCAAATTACTCTTCTAAAACTCTATAGTTACATTATAAAGGTTTTTTTCTTCTCAAAAGAGCAACTCTAGTGCCCTAAGAGGGAGTTTAAAGGAGGCACTTCGAGGAAGAGGTAATATCTTTTACCGATTCTTTCAAATTTATATCTTATTCTACTTTCTATTATTTAGTTGTTTCATTATAAAGTAATAACATTATTATCACTCATATACTGATATGTTATTATAAATATGAAACAACCCTATTTCACCATCTATCCATCCTACAAAAAATGATATCACCGCACGTGCGTATGTACAGGATACCTTCTCCACGCCGTGGTCTAATCTGTTTTTCCACCACCACCATACTTGGATGGGTATAATGGTGGAAATAATAACTATATATTATTATTATAACATTATACTTATTATGATATATTATATCATCCACTCCAATTCCATTCAATAATTACGAGAATGATATCATCGCTCGTGCGTACGTACGAATTACCGTCACCACGATGCGATGAGATTCATTCTCCAAGTTAACCATTCAAGAATAATTATAAATTATATATAATAAATAATCATGAAATATAGGACATAATAATGGTACTATATTTATTTATATTTTATTTACTTCCATTCAATTTAATAAGGAAAAGAAAACATCGTTCATGCGTACGTACGGCCTACCGTCTCCATAAACGATGTATTTCATTCCGTTTATCAATCTATTGTATATATATATATATATATTATTATATTCTAAATATATTATATATAAATCATTTTTTACATTCTATAACTAAGTAATCATGATCTAAGTAATCATATTAATAATTACAAGTCAAAACATGTACGATAAATGAAACGATTTTACACAAAACGCTGCTTTAACATGGAATAGACAAATGAACGGGTAATATAAAGTCATAAGTGAATCATATATGATATCATAAATATTATTATAGTTTTGTTAAAAGTTAATAATATTTTTAAACCCACTATACAGGATTCTCGGACACATACAGAAGAAAGTGGACATAAGGTAAGGGAAAATTATTCCAATCTTGTTCTTATCTGAGATTGTTTATTCATAAGTATTTACTGGGGTTATATTTATCATCCATGTCCATGTATTCTAAAATAGTTTTTTATAAAATTTTTACTATTCTTCCTTGTATGTTTAAATTTATTTTTACCCTTTGTTTACTTTAACCACATGGTATGGAAGAAATCTTTCTTTTGTTTACCCTAAGAGGTACTTTTTAAATTTTCCAGTAAAAGTATGAGAAGAAGGTTTTTTTATTTATACATCATGAATGGATTTTTATGTTTTTATAATGCCTTATTTTCAAGAAGCTCACTCTACCCAGTTTCATGATTATTTTCAACAAAATCATTTTCTTTTAAAATTTCATGGCATTTTGAGAAAAGAAAATGATTTTGAAGAAGAAAGTATATTTTCCTCAAGAATTCATTTCAAGTGTTTTATCAAAACTATTTTCCATCTAAGATGAAATTATTTAATATGTTTATGTTTCAAGTATAATGTCTCTATTATTTACATGGTTTAATTTTTCTTATTATAAAATGATATCCATTTGTTCTATATGGATTATGTTAAGATGGGATGATGTTTATGAAACCCATTTTATTCATTAGGTTGTGATGAATGATTTATGTTTATTTTGTGGCACACAAAAGAATGATTTCATTATGAAATGGGTGGGACCTATATCTCCCTCAAATTCATTGGGTAAATATTTATATCTCATGAGATAGACATGGTTGTAACGACATGTGAATTCGGTTCAGTAATATAGGGCTGGAACGACAAGTAAACCCGGTTCACTAATGGACTTTGTCCACTATGATGGTCTTGGAAGCAATGCCTTTGATACTATGGAAATAATAACATGTGATTAATGGTTTTCCATAATTAAATATTTTATTACCATGCAATTTTATCATGATTGATGTTCCTATATGATCAATGCCTTAGGTACTGCCATGATTTATTTAACAACTCAATATTTTGATGTTTAAACTTTACGTTCATGTTTATAAGTTCAAATGTAATTGGTTTGTTTTATTTTTTCTATTCTTACCCTTACATAGGAATTGAGCTCACCATTTTTATGTTTTATTTTCCCCGGGATATAAATAAAGGTTATAGGTAAGAAAACAAAACGGGAAGATCATTATAGAATATGTTGATGATCTTTCACCATGATTAAAATATTTTTTTCCGAGTTTCCAAAGACAGTAAACTATTACGGTCCTTGGGTGTATGTTTTTGTTATGTATTAAGTATTCCACAAAAGTAATGTAATGTCCATGTATGTAAATCTTGGTTCTCTATAGTTGGTATAAGAGTAAAGGTTTAGTTATCCCTTGGAAACTAGGATGTGAAAACTTTAGTGAGATCACTAGAGATATTTCTAAGTTATGTCTTGGGATGTCCCTAAGGTTAAGTATAAGTATATGTTACTATCCTAGAATTATGATAACGATCATGACTAACCTAGGATTAAACATAAGATTTTAGATATTCACAGTAATCCCCCTTTATTATGTTGTTTTCCTACTATGATTTTTTCCTCTCACACTATTCTTTTTTAGTTTTAGAAATTGGCTGGAAATAGGAAGATTCATGTTAATGTAGAATATGATGGACAATAGAGTTATATTATTTATGAGAAACCAAATGAAATGGGATTAGGAAGTCAAAAAAAATTTATTATGCCTAATCAAAAATGTCATAATATGATCAATAATATCAACTTTGGTATGTTTCCTGACTCAGCTAATAAGATAATGATAGAGTTTCATGATGATCATAGAGGAAATAAAGTTCAATTTACCTCTTATAAATCATGTGGGAAGAGGCATGAGAGGAAATGTTTAAAAGGAACTAGAAGATGCTTTGGGTGTGTAAAAGAAGGACACAAAGCCAGTAATTTCAATGGAAAACTTTCAGTTAACACCACGGACAATGATAATGGTACTTCTAAGACATCAACAGTGGTTAGATGTTTTAAATCTGGAATGTAGAGACATTATGCAAACTAATTCCCTAAGGTAAAGTCTCAAGAAGAGAATCAGCATGGTCGTATGGGTAGTATTTATGTTGATGATGATTAAGAGAGTACAAATGATATATGAGATGAAAGAAGTGTTGAGGAATTAAATGATGAAGCTCGGTCAATGGTTTAAGAAGGTAGTAAAATGATTGTATGTTTATCAAGAATAATGTATGTTACTATATAATTAAGAAAAACCTAAGGATTGTTACACTATTGTTTTTCTTTGAGTATTTGAAAGTATATGTTGAATGGTACTAGTAACCATGAAAAGTGATTAAAATATTTTTGGGAAGTAGATGATATTTGAATAATGAATGGATAAGGTAAGAATAATATGTTTGATAGTACTAATGATCTCATGATTGATATAAGGACAAAGTGATATCATGGTTTGAGTATATAGAATTTTTGGGATTTCGGTAGGTGGAAAGAGTTAAATTTTGACATCATTCATGTTTTCACTAAGGTTCTATAGTAACTCGTATTTCAAGAGAATACATTATTAAGTTATTCACAGGTTTGGAATGTGACCAACAAGATATAACTTATGATGTTCGGGGGTAAATGACGGTATTCTCATGCTCGGTAGATGACCTTTCTAGTAGTCATTTTCTTTATACTTTGAGGTTGGATAGAAGTATTTTTGATAAGCCTAAAGGTTGTAATGGATTATGTTGGACATCAGATATTATTATTTAAGTCTAAAACATTTTTCTAGAATGTTATAATAGTATAGTTTTAGAAAAATGAAAACCTGCAGTATGGGCGACAACCCATAACGTCGAATAAGGTTGTGGGAATCAAACCCACAACCAAACTGAAATAGGCCTTTATCGCCTACCAATATCCAATACTAAGTCCCTAGTTGGTAGAAATTAGTTTTATTAAGCGATATGATAGATGAAGTATAAGTCTATTTTTGAAACCATATACGATTAATCACACCATAGATTGACTTATGTGTATTTAATAACGTTTTCTAATCTTATGTTTGAGACAGATGAAATGACATATCATTCTATCACATGATCTGCTAACACATCATGAATGACAAATTCAACTTCATTTCTTAAAGAGATGAAGTTGAAATTGTTCGAGTCATGAAAAATGGTGAGATTGTACCAAAATAAAGTAAGCATTTCTATTAATTCAAAACAAATCTTCATCATTAGGGAGATGATTTTGAAAACATAAAATGTTATCCTAGTACCTTCATATACTATGAATCATATGGTACCTTATATCATCACACATTTATGGCTTTGTGATTGTTGGCTTTTTCATATCCATGTTCCCTACCACTCTCCATCAGAACTTGATGGTTAGATTTCTCTTCCATGTCCATGTTTTCACCTATGTTCTCTCATGTGGAAACCCAGTGATAAGTTAATTTGGGTAACCATTACATTTCTTACATTACTTTTTAAAATTAAGTTTTAGTATTCCTTTTTATTATGTGGGTTTCTATAAAAGAAAATATTAAGTAGTAAATGATTTATAACCCCGATGAATTTCGAGGGCGAAATTCATTTTAAGGGGATTAGAATGTAACACCCCGAGATTTTATAAGAAATATTCTTTTTAATTTCTTTGATATCTTTTGTTGTACACTACACCAAGATTATCTTTCACTATACGCAACACCGTATTAGATTTTAGTATACGCAGACACTATTCTTGGCTTGTGTTGCATGCAAGAGAGACTTTCCTCGATAATGTGTGTCTTACGCAATACCGTGTTTCACTAAACAGTGATATACTATAATATTATTATAAACTAGCCCTTATGAATAGTATTAACCACATTTTTAATTTAATAAAATTATAGTTCATCTTACACATTTTATAGAACATGGTATGAGAACAAAATAAATTTTTCGGGTAAAATAAGTATTTTTCAAAAAATGTAGTTTTGCCGCCTTTTTATAACACACCCATTTTAAATAAAATTTTTAACAAGTTTATAATTTCAAATTGAAAATTTAATCTTCTTCTTTTGAATCAAGATATAAAAATTTACGTTGGATAAATTTTTGACATTATTCGGATAACCTTCACATTTTGATGAATAGTAAAAATACGCTAAATTTTAATTAAAAAAAAAATTTCATCCAGATAAATTATATGGTTAAATTATAATATTTTGTGGTTTTTAAGTATGAATAGAATATATTTTTACCATTTTATAGAATGTATTTCATTATCATTAATTTTACATTGAATTTATAGGTAAAAAAATTTCAATCTTTTGCAATGTTTTAACTTTTAAAACCTGTTTTCTCAACAGCGGGATTAATTTTAAATTAAAATACTACAACTTCTGTGTTTTGAATTTGGAAAAATATATTCCATATTTGGAATCATTAGGTCCAAATTATATTAATAGGATACTTTTTTTAGGCCTTATGAATAGAAACTCGATAAATTTTATATACTACAATTAAAGGTAAATCAGGTAATTAAGTATAAAAATAATATTATAAAATTACCATAAAAGTTGTATTAATATAATTGGATGATTTTATTTCTTCCTAAAATATACTTGGGTCGAAACTGTATCTTTTGTAACCCACTAGTATGTGATTAAGACCCTTAATTTATTTTATTTAAAGGAAAGTGAAATATGTCTCACTCAAACATTAATAATTTAAGTATTTTTAATATAAGGTTATACAGAATATAAATTTTATTATAAATACTCATTTGAAATCTAACATGTTTTTATTTATCATGTTAATTTATTTTTAATTTTTGATAAATATTTAGTTACCTTAATAGATTACAAATTAATGATGCAGAAATTATTTATTTAGTGGAAAATCAATAATATAGTTTTTATTCAAATAATAATACCCTTAAAAGACCCAAAAACTTGACCAAAACTTATTGGTTGAGTATATATGCACCATAGGCATCCAATTGTATACTTTTGGTCCATTTAGATCCTTATAAAATATATTAATACATTTATATTATTTTATTTTAAATGATGTCAAATTTGTCACCTTCATAATTTAATAAACATAACATTTTAAAACTTGGGTATTTTAGAAGAAACATTAGAATAAAATTATTATTATGAAATATATTAGATTTATATTCATCATAGTATTTTATTTTTAATTTTTATGAAAAAATAAGTATATTAAATAATTATACAAAAATGTTGTAGTAATAATTTTATTAAGAGAAATATCAAATAAATGGTATTAAAAATATAAAAATAAATATTATATGATATAATTAATGTTCTCCAGAAATTTTCTAGATAAATATGACATGTTAGAAATATATTAAATATTTTGGATCCACTCTATCATCTGTTTGGATTTTATTTAAATTCAAATAAATGAATACTGTCAAAATTGACAATATTGATATTTTATAAAAATAACATATTATTAAATTGTTTAAAAATCACAAAAATACTTAAAAATTACAAATTGAAAATTATATGGTCTAAAATATCATAATTTATCTAATTATGGAAAATTAACAACACATAAGTAAATATATATAACCATTTAAAATTTAGAATATTATTACCATAGATAAAATTAAATAGATTAAGTTAGGGTAAATCAAAATTATAAGGTTTAAAATAAAATCAAAAAATGTATAAATATTATTGGATGATGATATTAAAACCCTATATTATCTCATATTATAATTTTAGTCACTTTTGATGTTTTTATATGGGGTTTTATTTTATTATAAATTCATATTTTGGAGGTTTCCAAAAGTGCCCCTCTCCTCTCCTATATAAGGGCACCTCCTTCCCTCTCCTCTTCACTCAATTTTGAGCCCAAAGGGTCATCCAAACCCTGCCAATTCCTCTTCTAAACCTATCTAGTTACATTATAAAGGTTCTGATCTTCTAAAAATACCAACTCTAGTGACCTAATATGGAGTTTAAAGGAGGCACTTTGAGGAAGAGATAATATCTTTTACTGATTCTTTCAAATTTATTTCTTCTTATACATTCTCTTCTTTAGTTGTTTCACTATGAATTAATAACATAAGTATCAATAATATACTGATATGTTATTATAAATATGAAACAAACCTATTAAACATTTTATCCATCCTATGAAAAATGAAATCACTGCACGTGCGTACGTACGGAACACCGTCTCCACACCGTGGTGTAATCTGTTTTTCCCCCACCACCATACATGGATGGTTATAATGGTGTAAATAATAACTATATATGATTATTATAACATCATACTTATTCTGAGATATTATATCATCCACTTAAATTCCATTCAATAATTAAGAGAATTATATTATCGCTCAAGCGTATGTACGGATTACCGTCTCCACGACGCAATGAGATTCATTCTCCAAGTTAACCATTCAAGAATGATTATAAAGTATATATAATAAATAATCATGAAATATAAGACATAATAATGATAATATATTTATGTATATTTTATTTACTTACTTCCATTCAATTTATAATGAAATGAAAACAATGTTCGTGCATACGTATGGCCAACTGTTTCCATGAATGGTGTATTTTATTCAATTTATCGATCTATAATATATATATATATATATATATATTATATTATGAATAGATTATATAAAATCATGTTTAACATTATATAAGTAATCAATCGTGATCTAAGTAATCATATTAATAATTACAAGTCAAAACACATATGATAAATGAAACGATTTTACCCAAAACGCTGCTTTAACATGGAATTGAAAAATGAACGGGTAATATAAAGTCGTAAGTGAATCATATATGATATCATAAATATTATTATGGTTCTGTTACAAGTTAATAATATTTTTAAACCCACTATATAGGATTCTTTGAGACATATGGAAGAAATTTGACATAAGGTAAGGGATAATTATTCCAATCTTGTTCTTATCCGAGATTGTTTATTCGTAAGTATTTACTGGGGTTATATTTATCATCCATGTCCATGTCTTATAAAAATATTTTCATAAAATGTTTACTATTCTTCCATGTATGTTTAAATTCATTTTTACCCTTTGTTTACTTTGACCACATGGTATGGAATTAATCTTTCTTTTTTTACCATACGAGGTCTTTTTTAACTTTTCCGGCAAAAGTACGAGAAGAATGTTTTTTCTTATATGGAATCAACAGATTTTTACAGTTTCATAGCACCATATTTCCATAAATCTACCTCTACACGATTTCATGATTATTTTCAACAAAATCCTTTTCTTTTAAAATTTCATGGCATTTTGAGAAAAAAAATGATTTTGAAGAATAAAGGATATTTTCCTCAATAATTCATTATAGGTGTTTTATCAAAATTATTTTCCATCTAAGATGACATTATTTATTATGTTTAAGTTTCAAGTATAATGTATCTATTATTTTCATTGTTTAATCTTTCTTATCAGAAAATGATATCAATTTGTTCTATATAGATTATGTTATGATTGGTTGATGTTTATGAAACCCATTTTATTCATTGGGTTATGATAAATGATTTCATTATGAAATGGATGGGACCTATATCTCCCTCCAATGAATTGGGTAAAGATTTATATCTCATGATATACACATGGCTGTAAGGGTAAGTAAATCTGGTTCAGTAATACAGGGCTAGAACGATAAGTAAACTTGGTTCAGTAATGGACTTTGTTCATTATGATTGTCTTAGTACCAATGCCTTGGCTACTATGGAAATCATAATATGTGCTTAATGGTTTTCTACAATTAAATATTTTATTCCCATGATATTTTATCATGATTAATGTTCCTTTATGATCTATTCCTCAGTTACAACCAAGATTTTTTTAACAACTCAAGATTTTGATGTTTAAACATTATGTTCATGTTTTGAAGTTCAAATGTATATGGTTTGTTTTACTTTTTCCATGTTTACCGTTACTAAGAATTTGAGCTCACCCTTTTTATATTTTCTTTTCCCCATGATATAAAGAAATTTTTTAGGTAAGAAAACAATAGGGGAAGATATTTATGGGAGATTTTGAAGATCTTTCACCATAATTAAAAGATTTTGTTCCGAGTTTCCAAAGACACTAAACTATTATGGTCCTTGGGTGTCTGTTTTTGTTATGTATTAAGTATTCCACAAAAGTAATGTAATGTCCATGTATGTCAAGCTTCGTTCTCTACACTTTTTTGAATTGATACCCCTAGTTAAATTTGTGTCGTAGTTACATCCACTTGTATTATCCAAATAGAGATGTATTTCTAGGAAACCACTCACTCTATCCTTTACCAAATTTCTATGACATTTTTTTAAACATTAACTCATCCTTATACTTATCCTTAGAGGCATCCCTAAAAATATCCTTATAAATATACCTACATATATCACTAAATATTTATCATTCTAGTTTCTAAAGTTTAACTAAACCTTTTATATGATACCAACTATATAGACCCTATTTTTTCAAAAATTAACATTACATATATTTTTTGGAATACTTAAAACATTATACAAAAATATGCCCAAATAATATACTAGTATAGTGACTTTGGAAACATGGAAACATAAACACTGTTACAAAAATGAGCTACATTATCTCCCACTAGGTTCATCTTCACTATCACCCTTAAAAGATACATCAAACATAATACATATCTTTATAATATATGGAAGGAATTATAAATTTGGGTGAGCTCAATTTCTTAGTAAGGGTGAATGAGGGAGATATGTAAGAATAATTATGATCATAAGGGTATGATAACATGATCATTAAAATATAATTTTTTACCCTTAATATCAAAGATCATATACACAAATCATGACATAAATCTTTGCAGTTTATAAGACATGAATCATAAAAAAAAATAAAGATCATAATCCCGGATAACATAACATAGGAATAAAATATGGAATTTTGGAAAAAACATAAGCATATAAAATGGTTTCTATATTATCAATGGCATAACTTACAAGACCATATTGTAACTATGGGTTCACTTCCTATACCATCTTGGTAGTGATGATTCACTCCCATAGTCTTCTTAATAGCATCAGTTTGTTTCTCATACCATCATGGTAGTCATGGTTCACTCCCAAAGAAATATTTGTAGTCAAGGCTCATTACCAAGACCATATTAGTCTATCTCATGAGATATAAATCTTTACCTAATGAATTGGAGGGAGATATATGTCGCACCCATCTCATGATGAAATGATACATATATATTCCACAAAATCATAAACACTCATATCATAACCAATGAAATGAAATTGGTATTATAAACATGTAATCATATCATAACCTTAAAATAATATAGGTTTCTTAATCATCCCATTATTAAAATAACCCATGAAAACAAGAGGGTGTCAAAATCCAATAACCCGTGAAGGTGTAATGGGTTTCATTAACATCATTACATGAAAACATAATCCAGTAAGAGAAATAATATGAAAGGAAACATTGGATAATTTCCCTATAAAGTCATTAGTAGCACCAAAGGATGTTATAATATATGGAAAATAATTTTTAAATACCTTTTCATAACATTTATTTAGTAAAATATACTTTTTTCATTGAAATTTTCTTTTTAAAACATAAAACCTTTTAAAAACATTTTTCTTTGAAAATTGATTTTAAAATTTATAAAGGAAGACTTGAAAAAAATAAAACATTTTAAAATTCCTTTTTACTTGAAAAATGGTTTTCAAGGATCATTTTAAAAAATTTATGGAAATAATTTTGATTTTTTTTTGAAAACATTTTTTTTGAAATGAAACATATTTCCAAACGAATAGAGAAATATGATCTGATTTTTCTTAAAAACATATTATTAATTATCTTAATTAAAAAATTGTTGAAAATGTTACTAATAAATTTATTTATCTTGAATAAACATGGTATAAGGAAACTCATGAGGGTTCTTGAGATATTTTTCAAGAGATTTCATCAAATTAAGCATAAACATAAACAATCTTGAAAAGCAATGATTATGTTTCCATAAACATTTATCACTTGGTAACTTTTGATCATACTCTCCATGTAAGAAAATGAAATTACATAAAGCTTGGAATATCATAAAAATAATTATATTCATTATATAACATATAAAATGTAAGTATAATCTCCTTGAAAAATAATTTAGGGGAATAACAAAACATTAGTCTCAAGGAAAGAAAATTAAGATAGAACTACTTTACAATTTTAGTAACTTTTGAAACATAAAAACCTTGAAATAAAGATCTTATAATAGATATAAAAATACCCAAAATATTAATTATAATAATCATTTAATACATACATGAAAATTATACACACCACACAAAATGGATAGGTGGTTAAGAAAGCATGTATCTCATGGAAATAAAAAGTGAGATGAAATCCCCTAATCTTTTATCATGACTCTCATCATACTCATACCTATATAATATATATAAATTTATTATAAATATTTTATAGAAAAATATTATTATATCTAATACCATATTTGTTTTTATTTTGACCTTATATTAACCTCTTATTAACAATCATATGTTAATGTTTCACTTCAGGTAATATCCGCTTTGTTCTTCGCATGTGTCTTAATTTTTCATATCTTTGGTCCTTATATTTATATTGTGATTACAGAATGTAAAAAGTGTTATAAATATCATTAATATTAATTTTATTTGTGTTATAATAATCTATAGAATATATAATTATGAAATTCAATACATAGTTCATGGAGACGGTAAGCCACAAGTATGTATGAACGTTGTCTCTGTTTTTATTGTTGTATTGAAAGAAACCGGGAAAAGGACCTATTTGTATATATACATGTATATATAAAATTATTATAGTAGAATTATTATATCATATATATCATATAATTTCACTAAATCCATCCTTAATACATTCCATGTAGTATTTGAATGAATCACATCTATTTGAGTGGGCGGTAGTCCACACTTCCTAAAACGAAATTATCGTATTAACCCAAAATGGAAAGTATAAAGATATATTTTTTAAAATAATTAAATAATATTAAAAACATAATTAATATTCTATATAACATATATAAATATATTTTACATCATTATTTCCACCATGAGAGGCGATAAAGGAGAAATGAACAATCATCGTTTAGTGAGGCGGTAGTTCATCGTACACGTAAACAGTTTGTTCGTTAACCATTAAATGGAGGTGTATGTAAGTTTAGGTTGAAACCTTATCATAAAAAAAATATTAGTATATTTAAGATATTTTTTTTTCTGTAAAATCATTTATGAATGATATTTCCATTCATGGATAAGAAAATATAATAAAGGAGTTTGAGAGAAGACGTTACCTCTTAATCAGGTAACTCCTTTTGGTTTATGCCAAAATGAATCCTTTTATTGATATAATACATAGGGGATTATTATTTCATGAATTTATGGATGTTTATAAGTTTAGTTTTTAGATATTTTCGAAACCTAAATGGTTTTAGATGTGTGAATAAGAGGGAGTGGTGGTGGCCTTTTATAGGGAAGGGAAAGGACATACTTGGCATTTTCGAATACAAGTATGGTGTACCCATATTTTTACCTTTAAAAGTTATAAAAACCTACAAAAATAAATAATTTAAGGTTAATGGACGAATAATTTATATAAAATGCGAATTTAACAAATGTATAGGTCATTTTGGGTCTTAAAATTAAGGTTTACTTCCTTATTAAGTATAATTTAACCTTAATTGTTGTAATTATGTTTAATCACATTCACTAATATTTTTGGTAAAAAACTAATTTTACTTTTTTAGATTTTATAAATTATTATTATTATGAATATGGAATCAATTTTTCAAAATTATAGTCAGATAAGTGGTTGAAATTATTTTAAAATTAATCATGTAGTCGGGTCGACAATATGGGTTTTTAAAGTAGAAACATTCAAAAGTTTGCTATGTTTTTATACCCAAGATTAAATTGAAATTGATATTAATGAATGATATTTTATTAATTGGTAAAAATATTATATAATAAAACTTTGAAACCAATTTAAAATATAATTTATCCTTACAAATAAATAATATGAAAATGGAGTTTTGAATTAAAATACGGCATTTTCAACCATTCAACCAAAAATGAAGTTTCTTAGAAAAATCCCCAAAATTCACCCTATGCTAATTTAGACATTATAATTTCAAAAATTATGTTTATTTAACAATATTAAATTTCCAAATGTGTTGAAAATTAATTTTTTTCCAAAAAGGATATTAAATGGAGTTTATTTGAGAAAATGGTATTTTTAAACATATAAGAACATTACCAAAAATTATATATTTCATTGTAAATGTATTTTATTTATAAAAAAATTATAAATATTATTTGAAAATTAGTTATTAGTATTCATATTACTATGTTTAACTTATATGTTCTAATTATCCCATTTAAATAATTATAATAATAAAATGATGTTTGGTAAAGACTCGGTGTTGCGTGTGACATACGCCAAGTCAGTGTTGTTTGTTGAACAAGACAAGTTTATGTTTTGTGTAACTCAATCCATGTTGGTGTTTCATGTATCTCAATCCAAGTTGGCTTTGTGTGTCGCAGAAGACATTTCGGTGTTTCATATATCACAATCCATGTTGTTGTTGTGTGTAATGAAAGAAAAACCTAGTGTTTTATAATAACCAAAAATATATGTTCAATATTGTGTGACATAAAAACTATCAAAAAGATTAAATTAATTTGAAAAAAAAATATTTCCCAAAATCTCAAGGTTTTACACTACTGGTAATGAATAATATAATAATTTAAAACCATCAATATGTCAAGAACCAAAAAATTTGATACCACTTTAACATTCCACCCCACCTCATTGTCTTGATTCGAGGAAGAATTTCTAATTGTCTTTAAGAAAAATCCACAAGATGGAAAAGTCTATCAATAAATGACAAGGGATACAAACCAATTTGGGGAGTATTTTCCCTTTGAAAATAAAACAACTACAACCAAACATACCATTACCAAAACTACAATATTTTTCATGATAACAATGTAAGACAATTCAATTTATAAAAAATAATACTAACTATATCAAAGTACAAATATAAAACCAAGATCCACATCCACTAAAAATTGGAAGACAAAACCAACAAAAATCAAAGACTCCAAAGACTTAACTCTACTTCTCCCCCACAATATTCATGCTCCAAATCCACAATACAGTCCAAGTATCCTGAAGAACCACTAAAGAAATGTGATACATTCCCCCTAGCTATGTCCTAATAAAAAATATCCATAGATTCACCAAAGATATAGAGTAGAGGTGAGTAATGAAAATTACTAGGTTTTCCCAAAATTATTTCCATACTCACACGACTAGGATTTATTATGTTAACATATTTATATAAAATAACCATTTCATACCCATATATGCCCCACTAATGATGGGAGAAACTTTATACTCTTATCTGTCATGAATGCACATGAACACACACCAACCCTTATTCCAAAACCCAATTCCAAAACAACTATTGCAAAAAAACAATTCTTTTATTGAAAAACATTCTAACAAACCATTTCCATAAATCCAATAACTATATATTTTAAAATCAATATTTTTAAATTAAAGAAACAAATCACTTTTCAAAACCAATTTTCACAAATCCACAAACAATTACAAAATAGTGTTTCTACTTTGATTTTCACAACAATTTCACAACCAATTTCATGCAATCTAATAAATTTGAAACTAAGGCTTCATGTTTTAATAATATGAGTCGAGAGTGAAGACACCTACCTTAGATGTTATAGGGAAAACAATGAATGGTACAAAATCTTTAATGAAACTGATTTGAATCTCTAAGAACCCACATTTGATCTCAAACCCTAATATCAACCACTATAAATATCAACATGATTTGAATCCACTATCATAGAACTATTCCTAAAGGATTAGATCTATGAATCCACGATAGGTAAGAGAAGTAGATCTATGTAAAATGTCCGAGAACAGAGACTTACCAAGATATATATCCATCAATGCACAATAATTTTCCAAAACATTGATTCGTGATCCAAGGGGAGAGACTATATAGCCTTTAAGAGAAAAAAAATATGAGTTAAGTTCAAAATATTGGAAAAACAAGTGGTTTAGAGTCAAATATGAGTGAGATCCACTTTTTTAGGATCTAAGATCAAACTGTGCATGATTGTCTTGCATGTTTATGAAAATTGTGTTCCAATCATGTGTTAGGCATGTATTGTCTCAAAATAATCTATATTATATGTTGATTTTGATGCTCCCAAATACCCTTGTTTGTTTTTTCATAATGATACTATATGTATATTTCTAGAATATATATCATGTTTTATCTTTGACGAAATTCTTAGCTACGGGATGTGTTATGAAAACACTATTTATAAGCTACTTTCGGTGAATGAATGTACGGTTCATCATGCCTACGTTATATTCAACAGTTTTTGTATGGATCTACAACCCTGTATCCAAATAATAAAAGAACATATGGAATATCAACCCTACATTCGGAGAATCAATGAATGTATGGAATATCAACCCTATGTTGGAGTTTGGAATTACTATTCATACCCTACATGTGGGAAATTGAACATATAGTTAATCAATGATATATTTGGAATCTTATACTAAAAAGGATTAATGTATGGATCATCATCCCAACATTACTTTGATCCATACATTATGCACAGATGAAAGTATGATTAAGGAACCATACATTGGTAGGAACCCTACGTTATGCAGTTTAACCCTATGTTTTACTATTCATTAGTGAATTTTTAAAGATGCATTTTTATTCAAGATTATTGAAATGGTCTAGAAAGAATTATAGGATGATTGAAATATTCTCTACGATTGATTCAAATCATGTTTTTATTGATTCAAAGAATTGTATTCATCAGAGAAAATCAATCCAATTCTTAAGGGAAGTTACGACTCCTCTAGTCAATTCATATTTGAATTTTTTAATTCTCTCAGGAAATTTTATTAGATCTATTCAACTGAATGAAATAAATTAATACGATAGAAGTATTTTTAGAATCACAGAATAGGTGGTGTTTGTGATATGTGTGATACAAGTGATACAATATTAATATACATTCATATATGTATGTAAGATTACTGCAACTAGTCTTTATTGTTGTTATTGAAGATCATTTGAAACTAGGATCACATTAGAATTACTCTTTCTTAAAGACTTTAATTTCTATATAACAAGATACATCTACTATTAGTTGTTGTTATTGCAACTGTGAAGGTCAACCCCAACCATCAAAAAATAAAACTCCCTTGATTTATGGGAGTATCATTTGCACGTACTCAGTTGTGGTGATGTGTCAGATTCTTATACTAAGATGTGGATAATCAGTTCCCTATTAAATAATCAGATGGATTTTTTTAGCTTTTTTATAATGCAGTCAATTTTCAACACTCAGTTGTGGATTTTAGGACTTTTGATAAGAGGGAATTGCTAGTGAAATTCACCAAGCTCGCAGAGAGAGCATTGGTGGAGTGGACTATTGGATATTTGTTCCCCAAACCACAATAAAATTGTTGTGTTCAATATTTCTTTTTATCCACAACACATATTTCATATAGAAGAAAAAACATCATATCTACATAAATTTAAAAAGAATTCAAAATCACAAATCAGTTTAGATTATCTAAAAGACACAATTCACCCCCCCCCCCCTATGATTCTTTGTATTATTCTAACCTAACAATTGATATCAAAGGTGAGGTTTTGGGATAAATCTATAGCAAGTTGAAAAGTATAAGTTATATACAAAGAAGTTGGGAATGGCTATTTCGAAAGAAGGTATGTTTATGGTTCATGATCTATATTTTAATAGTGACAATTGTTGATGATAGAAATCATGTATGATAATTTATTTTAAAATTTTGGGCTTCGATATTTATTCTATGATCATAACACATTATGTTATTTTTAAAAAACCAAGGACATTGACTACTCAAACAAAAGTTGAATATGAAATTAATTGAAAATAAATGAATGTTATTATCTATGGAGTTGGACCAGATGAGTTTAATTTTTCATCAAAATGTCTTACTGCCTATGATATTTGGAAAACTATTACAACTACTTATGATGGAACATAAAATATTAGACAGAGGTGATATGATACTTCTAAAATAAAGTTTGAAACCTTTAGAATGTTTAACAGTGAAATAATCACATAAATGAATAGAAGGTTAACATTGATCATAAATAATATTATTATCATGGGATATCCCATCAAACAATCTGATTAGGATATAAATGTACTCATATTACAACCCCCTAAATAAAATGGAATATCTACAACTATTCTTCAATCATCACCTGCCAAGAATTTGACAAAGAAGGAACTAATCAGAACACTAATGATGAATGAAGTATAAATGGATGTTGAATATGAAGATCATAAAATTATGATGAAAAGGGAAAATAATTCCCTGAATGTGACCTCTCAGAATCATAAAAGAGAATAAAAAAAAGAATACAAACATTCAGACTCCTCATATTTGGAAATGGAACTGGCTCACCTAGCCATTAGATTTGTCTAATTTTACATAAAGAAAACTGTCTTCAGAAAATCCTTTAAGAAGGATTAAAAAGAACCTTGAGAAGTATAATTCTATGAATGAAAAAAAAAATTGGGTCACATCAGAACTAATTTCCCCCAACTTAAGGATGAAAGAAAAAGAATAGAAATAAAGTATCAAAACAATATTGATTATGATTATAAAAGAAAAATATTCATAAAGGATATGTGGGGTGTATCTAAATACTCTAGTATCTATTCACAATCTGATTTAGAGGAAGATCCACAAAAATTGGAAGTGAACATTTTCTTTATGGATAAGGAAGAATATGAGGTACAATCCTATTACTCTTCTAATTCTTGTACTGATAGTTGATCATGTGGTAAACTAGCAACTTATTGTACAATGATAGAAGAGAAATATGAATCTTAAACAAAAAATCATAAATCATTTAAAAATATCCACAACTATGTTTTTTGGGAAAGAGGTAGTATGATAAGACAACATCATAATTTATTAGAAAAAATATATTCTTCTATATCAAAATTCATTAATCATGAAAAAAGGATGAATGTATTACAGGATGAAGTGGAATATTATAAAAGTAATGCCTTTATTTTTACTAAAGGTGAAAACTTTTTAAATTAGATTATTGGAAGGAATGTTATTAAAAGATAACTATTTGGAATAGGAAGCAAGGGTGACAAATAAAAATTGTATAAAAATTATTCTGTTCCCAATTCGAAAAATGCTACATGTTATTATTATATAATAAAAGTTCATTTCACTAATAATAGTTATTCTATAAATACTCAAATTAGTGGTATTAAGACTTTTTTTAAGAGTATATCGGAAGCTTGTGATGCCAATTATGGTAAAATTAGACCAATCTGGATTCCCAGATCACTGCTCGCTAACACTGCTAGACCAAATAAAATATGGGTACCAAAACAAACATTTTTTTATATTATATTTCAGTAAAAATGCAATAGGAAAAATAATTCTATATGGTATATAGATAGTGGTTTTTCTAGGAACATGAGTAGAGAATCCTAAAATTTCTATACGCTGACTCAAGTGGATGGAGGACTAGTCACTTTTGATGATAATAAAAAAGGAAAAAAATTGGTCTTGGAACCATTGGAGATCTAAAGACTATCTCAAATAATAAATTATTGTATTTTCAAGGTTTAAATCGCAATCTAATAAGTATCTATCAACTTTATGATGATGGTTTCTATTTTGATTTTTCTATCAATTATTGTTGTGAGTTCCAAGATAAATTTCTTAAATTTAGATCACTCATAACTGACAATGTTTATAATTTGGATTTAAATTACTTGGGTAATTATATAATTAATTATTTTTCTACTAAAAAAATTAGTTATGGATTTGGAATATAATAATTGTATATTGAAATATTTATGCTTTATATAAATTATCTAAGAAACAATTAGTTTCTAATTTTTCTAGTCTTAAGTTTGATAATGATAAAATTCGATGATCCATGATAAATTGGAAAATAACGCAAATCTTCTTTCAAGTCTATTAACAAAATTTCTATATCTAAACCATTAGAACTTATCCTTATGGATTTATTTAGACCATCCAGATTAGTAGGATTTTCTAGTAAATCATATGTGTATATTTTAGTTGATGATTATTCTCGATTTAGATGGGTATATTTTCTAAAACTAAAAAGTGAAGTATTCACTATTTTTGAATGTTTTTGTAAAATTGATAAAAATGAAAAAGGTTATAGAATAATTTCATTAAGAAGTGATCATGGTGTAGAATTTGAGAATCAATAATTTAATTTTTTTTTCTAAAACCTATGTATTAAACATACCTTCTCTACACAAAGAACACCATAAAAAATGGAATTGTTGAATAAAGAAATAGAACTATTAAAAAAATGGAAAGGACTATTCTAGATGAATATATTATTCCTACCTATTTTTGGGAAAAATATGTAAGAAGATCATGATATATCATGAATACAGTTTTACTAAGTCCTATTTTTTTAAGGACACCCTAATAAATTTTAAAGAACATAAAACATACAATAAATTACTTAAAAGTTTTTGGATGCAAGGTATATATCTTGAATACTAAGAAAAACATGGAATGTTTGATCAAAAATATGATGAAAAAATATTTTTAGGATATTCTTCTACCTCTAAATATTATAGAGTGTTTAATAAAAACTAAAGGATTTTTAAAGAATCAGTTTATGTGAAGTTTTATGAAAAAAAATATTTTATTAAAGAGAAAGATCAAATAGATGAAACTGTTGAATTGTTTGAAAACTTGATACTTGAAACCCCTAAATATTATTTTTAAAATTATAAAAATAAATTTCAGACCAGTTCAGAAGAAAATGAAACTAATGAACCAGAAAGTGTCTTACCTAGATTGTTTAGAACCTTAAAGAACTATCCTTTAGAAATTGTCAAGGGAGACCTAGACATAGGAATTATAACTAGAAGAAAGGTAAAAACCCAAGCTGAATTCTTTTCCATCCAATCTCGGTTGGAACTTAAGTCTATAAAATAATCCTTAAAAGATGAATGTTGGATGTTTTCAATGTAAGAATAACTAAACCCATTCAAAAAGAATGAAGTTTGAAACTTAGTTGAAATGTGATCCAATTATCCTGTAATAGGAAATAAGTGAATCTTTAGAAATAAATAAGATGATCAATGGTTCATAACCAGAAACATTGCTAGATTAGTAACAAAAGTATATAATTAAGATTAAGTTATAAATTATGATAAATCTATTTCCCCTATAGCTATATAACAAGACATCAAATTCCTTTTATCTTATGCATCTCATATTAATTTTAAATTATATCATATGAATGTTAAATCTTCTTTTTAAAGTAGTTATTTAATGGAGGAATTTTATGTTGAACAACCTTCTAATTTTTAAAATACTCATAATCCAAATTCTATTTTTAATCTTACTAAAGCTTTATATAGACTTAAATAAGAACCTAGATCTTGGTATGAAAGATTAAGTTCTTCTCTTTTGAAAAATGGATTTACTATTGCATTGCAAGATCCAATAATTTTTAGGAAACTATTTTTACGAATATTTTATAAGTATAAATTTATGTTTATGGTGTTATTTTCGGTTCAAAAAATAAAAAATATTTTAATGATTTTTCATAACTAATGAAAAAGTAATTTGAAATAATTTTGATGGGAGAGTAAAATTTATTTTTAGGATTTCAAATTTATCAAAAATATTATGGAAATTTTTGAAATCAAAGTAAATATATTGTTGATTTATTGAAAGAGTATGGACTTGGTAATATAAATACATATACAACTCCCATATGTACTAATATAAAACATTATTTGAATGAAGCTGGAAAACTGGTTGACAACAAGCTATATAGAGTTATGATTGATAGTTTGTTATATCTTATAGCTAGAAAAATAGAAATTATGTTTTGTGTATTTTTATGCGCTAGATTTAAATTAATCCAAAATAATCTCAACTTACGACTCTAAAAATAATTTTTAGGTATTTAAAGAGAAATATTTATCAATCTCTTCTTTACCCCAAAACATCTGATTTTAATTTAATTTCATATTTAGTTTCTTATTTTTGAGTTTTTAGATTAGATAGAAAAGTAACCTTTGGAACCTTTTACTTTTTGGAAAATCATTTGTATCATGGTTGAGTAAGAAACAAAACTCAGTCTCTCTATCAGCAGTTGTGGTAGAATTTGTTTCTACTGGAATTTATTGTTCACATTTATTGTGGATTAAAAACACAATACTGTACTTTGGAATAAATTTTAATAATATACGTATTTTATGTGAGAATACTAGTGCTATAAATATTTCAAGAAATTTTATAAGTCATTTTAGGACTAATAATATTGATATAAGGAATCATTTTCTAGGATATAACATTCTTAAAATTGATATATATTTAGAATGTGTTAGTAATGAATATCTATTAGCTGATATTTTCAATAAACCACATCCTACTGAATGTTTAGATTTTATTAAGTGGGATTTAGGATTATTTAATTTTAAATTAATGTTTTGTAATTTATTTTATTCATATTCTCACTGTTTTTATTTTATGTAAATCATATATATTATATTTGATTATTTATTTCTCATTATTTTTATTATAAGTGTATTGATTAGAATTAAAATGAATTTTTTTAATTTTATTTTTATAAATATTTTCAAAATTAAAATGTAATGAGTAAATTCTCAATAGACAAGAGTAAATCGTATGCCTTCACACACTCTTCTCCTTTATGTCCTTTTGATTTACAGAGAATATATCATTCAACATTATTGAAACCCTATACCTTTGAACCTTAAATCAGAAAACCATAAAAAATTCAAACACCAAGAAGACCTGACGATGTTGATTTGGGTGTCTCTACTTACATTCTAGATAAGTATCATAATGTTCCTTAATGAAATGTGATGGATTTTGAGTATTTTAGTACAAAAAAATGCTAAAGGAGGCCATTCAATTTCAAGGACTGGATTTTTCTTTTAGAGATGGTAACACACCTCTAATGTTTGATGTATAAGTAAAAGAGTTATATAGAATACCGAGTTATGTTTTTCAATCAATGAAGACTCTATAATCTCTATGATTCACGATAATGAATTTTCTATTTCTTTGGTGGATATAGATAAGATTTTGTGTTATCCCCATGAGGGGTATTTTCATTTTTTACATTAGGAATATCGGTGATGAAAATTATAAGTCGTAGGAAATTATTTTTTATTTGTTTGTAATAAAAACTATCAAGAAAATGTTGACCAAGTCCCTTACTCATGATAGAAATTCATTATGAAGTTTTTTCAAACTATCATTTTTACAAGAATAACTGATCTAGGTAAAGTTATGTTCCCATGTATGTTCTATTTATATTTTTTGAACCAAATTAAGATCAATTTTACTTATCTTATAATAATTTTTATATGTCTTTTCTATCACAAAGAAAAAAAATATTGGATACTTTTCCTATGTAAGAATTATATCATTTTTTTCCTCAAAAAAATAAAAAATCCAAAATGTGACTCTTGAATGTAGATGTCATCATGCTGACATTATAAGTAATGGTAATGTCAAGAAATTGGAATATTTTTGGAGAAAATATTCGAATAATATTTTACTTTTTGGAGCTTAAAAACATCATAAGTTTATAGATGATGCTCAAGGGGATTAGAGAATGATACCTTCAGCTGGTTCTATTCGACCAAGGCCGGAGGAAGATGCCGAATCAAGATCTGAATCTGGTGGTCTTTCTCAAAGAAGAAGGATTTAAATCAACATTCCTAAATCTAGAAATGTAGTTGATAATGAGGCTCAAGTGAATGAGAATGTTGAGAATGAGTCTTATAGAGAAGAATATCACATGGAAGATTACCAACTCCTGGAAACCTTTTAGTCATTTCTCCTTATTCTATTTCCATAGAATGATCCGTATTGAGAAATATATTAGAATATGATTTAGAGAAAGTTTGGCTGTGTTAGAGATTTTAAATCCTTCAAGAAATATTACTCTATAGTCTTCGGAATCTTACGATGAAGCTTTGATTAGAAAGTTCATGCATTTAGAGAGATTGAACATGTGTTTGAGTGAATATTTAGCACATGATAAGAAGAAATTTTAGGATCTCCGAAGTCCAACTACTTCAAGATATGAGTTTGAATCCCTTCAAACTCAACTAAAATATGTTCAAGAAATTTTTTTTAGTGAAATATCTTGATGATTTAATCACTTATTTAAGTATAGAATTCAGATATATGAAAGATTTATCTATGAAGAAGTATAATTTCTATTAGCTAAAGATTATGTTGGGAAGATAATTTCAATCAATCAATAATAATACTCAAACTTAGACCTCTACACCACCAACCACTTCTCCTGAAAAGATAAGAATATTTGAAGCTATTACGTCTGTCTTGGCTTAATTCAACAATAGGATGAGCACTCTCCAGTGTGATAGTACACCTATAAATATTCTTGTAGATAATCAGAGAGATTTAATCAATTAGTTTACCTCTAATTAATCATAGTTGGTACCAATCATTCATCAAGTTAGAGATAGATTGAAACCATTGTTCAATCTAAATAATATATGAATGAGTTCACTAAGGTAAATATGGTGGAAAGATTTAAGATCAGGAAAGATTCTAGGAAGCTACTACATTATTATAATAATGTCTTCAAAAATAATTTACAGTGTCTATTGGTGAAAATTATTTAAATTCATTGTGTTTTTAAGACCATTCCTCATCTAGATGGAGAAAAAACTACCCGTGGTGAATCTGACCATGAAAACCAATCATATCAGAGCCTCTCATTTTGAAGACCTCTATAGTTGATTGTGGGTTGTAATCATTATTTTTTAAAACATTTAATATGATTCCAACCATTAATTTACTTTAATTTTATATTTTGTACATTTTATATTGTTTTTTACTTTTCCTACTGTGTTATTTGTGTTTAAAGCCACACTGCTATAGAATATATCTTATTTTTCTAAAATTAGACTACAACATTCATTTATAGTTTAGTACAATATTAAATATGGTTTAGGTTTTTTATTATTTCAAAACCTTTTTTTGTTATAAAAAAAGGGTATAATATTTGAGAACACAATATTATATACTTTTGGAGAAACGTGGAGTTTTATTAGTTTGTGAGTATCTATTTTTCTTTTAATCTATATACTATTGTGAAATAAAAATATTTTTTAATGTTTAAAAATCCTATATTTTCTTTTAATTATTTTATGGGTTTGGTGATATCAAAAATGGGGATATTGTTGGGCATGTATTGTCTCAAAAATACTCTATATTATATGTTCATTTTGAAGCTCACAAATACCCTTGTTTGTTTTATAATAATAATTTTTTGAGTATGTTTCAGTAATATATAACACATTGTTATCATTGATGAAATGATTAGCTACAAGATGTGTTATGGAAACACAGTTCATATACTATGTATGGTGAGTGAATGTGTGGTTCATCATCCCTATATTATATTGAACAGTTTTTGTGTGTTTCAGAAACCCTATATTCATAGAATCAGCGAAAATATGGAATATCAACCCTACATTTGGATAATCAATGAATTTATGGAATATCAACCCTGTATTGGGGTCTAGAATTACTGTTCATACCCTAAATTTGTGAAATTGAATGTATGGTAAATAAATTCTTTCTTTGGAATCTTATTCTAAAATGGAAGAATGTATGGACCATCATCCCTACGTTAATTTGATCCCTAAGTTACACGTAGATGAAAGTATGGTTAAGGAACCATACATTGGTAGGAACACTATGCTACATGAAGGAACTCTGCACTATGCAGTTGAACCCTACATTTGACTATCCAAAAGAAATGTTTTAAATCGCATTTTTATTCGAGATTATTGCAATGGTCTTGATAGAATTATAATCTGATTGAAAACATCTCTATGACTGATTCAAAGATCATTTTGATTGATTCAAAGAACCGTATTTATCAGAGAAAATCACTCTTATTATTAAGGGAAGATACGACTCCACTGTTCAATTCATATTTGAATGTATGAATTCACTCAGGTAATTTTCTGGGATATATCCAACCAATAGAAATATATTTATATGATCAAAGTATCTGCAAATCATAGAAGTGGTGGTCTATGTGATATGTGTGATATGGGTGATACATGATTCACATAAATTCATATGTGAACATAATATTATTGTTACTATTTATTTCCATTATTATTGAAGATCATTTGTCACCAGTAACACTTCAAAATAACTCTTTCTTAAAGACTTTACTTTTTGAAGAAGAAGATCTGTCTATTGTGAATTGATGCTACTGAAACTATGAAGATCAACCCGAAACATCAACAAATAAAACTCTTTTGATTTATTGGAGTATCAACTGCATGTACTCAGTTGTGGTGAAGTTTTATATTTTTTTACTAAGATGTGGATAATCGGTTCCCTATTAATGAACCAGAATGCTCTGTTTAGCCGTTTTGTAAAGGATTCAAATGCCTTCACTCACTTGTGGATTTAAGGTCTTATGACAAGATCACCGTGCAAGTAAAATTCACCAAGCTAACAGTGGGATCCTAGGTGGAGTAGACAAGGAAATATTTATTCCCCAAACCAATATAAAATTATTGTCTTCATTCTTTCTGTTTATCCGCTACTCATATTTTAAATAGAAGAAAACATTGCATATCTGCATAAATTATAAACGAAGTCAAAAGAAATAATCGATGAAGATTATAAAAATGACACAATTCACCCCCCCCCCCCTTCTGTTGCTTTTTATTATTCTTACCTAACATCATGAAACATCCACTACCTCTAGACACCCTTCACATGGTTGGTTCGTATGGTTACACAAACCATGCACCAACCATGTCATTCCCTCTTTTATACTTTTAATTGTTAATCCTGGGTGGAAACATGGTTTGCGAATACCTTGTGTCATCCCAAAAGCCCTAATTTCACCATGAAAATTTTCATTTAGGAGTTTCACAGTTTTTACTAACCAAAATCAAACCATGCACCTCAATAAATCCCCAAAAAATTCTAAAAGTTATTCAAACCCTACCAAACTTCACCCAAACACATTTTATACATAAAATAAATAAATGAAGAGTCACTTACTTGAAAAATAGGGTGCTATATTTCAAATATGATATCTATTTTTGAAGATTCATTTTCTAGAAGTTATAGAAAATTATTTTAATACAAATTCATAAAAAATAATGAAAAATATTTTTTTTAGAAAAAATCATCATTAAATATTAAAATTAATTAATATGGAAATAACAAAAATTATTGATTATATTATTAAAAATCAAATGGATCATATGACACTTTAAGACCAAATAAAAATATAATTGAAAATTTAAATTAGAGGATTTAATTAAAATAACTGATAATATTTCAAAAAATTGATATTTTCATTATTCACAGAAAAATAAATCATTTAAAAAACCACATAATTTCACCATCGGTTGATTTTGATATACTAATTTCAAAAAGGATGTTAATTTAAGAAAATAATTTTTGCTAATTTAGTCTTTAATCACATTCTTGATTGAAACTATGTGTATTGATTTATTTTTTCTTTAAAAAGAAATTGATAAAATAATTAAAGATCAAGTGTTACATTCTTCCCCCATCAAAAAATTACATCCTATAAATTTATAAAATTTCACCTAATGAATCAGTATGCTTATTTATTTATTTTAATTTCTCCTAATTCCCACATCACTACTTCAATATTAGATTTCACCAAAGTAGCTTTACGATTAAACTCATTTAATTCTTTAAAAATTTTTATCTGGTGTTCAAAATAAATATAGGCCCTTCACAGTAAGATATATCTAGTTCCAATTATATTTCCTCAAAGGTATGAATATGTTTCATATCCATCATGTACTTCCTTAATAAGGAAATGTGGAAAAATCATTTACTTCAAATAGGCTAGGTATCATTTTCAAATAATAAGCCCTAGCTAATATTATTTCTATAATTTTAAAACATCTGATGTACCCTGATCAACTTATCATTTCTTACTAAAGTGTATAACAACCTTCCATGGAGATACTTTCTAGAAAACACGATCTATCACTTTAAATTCCAAATGTTTCCTTTAGTTATTAGTATATCACTTTTTTCTTCATTGAGTTTCTTTAATAAGTGTTTGAATAGTCTTTACCTTTTTTGTTATCTCCTGAACAAGTTTTGGGCTAATATGCTTTCTTTCACAAACTTCATCCCAACATGTTTGAGTGGGACATCTATAACCATATAATTCTTCATACAGTGCCCTTCGAACATTTTAATGGAATATAATTTTATAGTCAAACTCCACAAAAGTTAAATGTTTATCATGTATACCTTGAAATTCATGTGAACATCACCTCAACATGTCTTATATAGTTTTAATATTAATTTCGTATTTTTCATCAGTTTGAGGGTGATAGGTACTGTTGAAATGAAAATTAGTATATAGATCTTTCTAAATAATTTTCTAGAATTTTGTTTTAAATCATAGATCATGATCATACCTAACAAAAAGGGGTTCACCATGATGTCTTACAACATCATTAATATAGTGTCACGAAATGTTATCAAGAGGTAAATCTTCACTTATAGGGAGAAAATGTGAAAATTGGGTAATGTGATCAACAATAACCCATATTTCATTATTTTTGTGTGGGGTCCTTGGTAATACTATAAAAAACATAGCAATTTCATCCCATTTCTTTATATGAATAGGTAGAGGTTTCATAAATATTCTATGATGTTTTCTCTTAGACTTCACTTATTTAAGAACCAGACATCTTATTATATAATAATTAATTTTTATCTTCATATAATATCACCAAAAATATTCCTTAAAATATCTATATATATTCATTTTATTAAGCAGTATAAAAAATTTTGAAATATGATCATCATTTAGTAATTCCCTTTTCAGGTCAGGTATAGATGGAAAACATGTCCCCTTTCAAAATTTTAGAATCTCGTCTCATATATGATGTACTCCAATTCCCTGTAATTCACATTTTTAATTTTCTTTTGAAAAGACTCAACATAATCTTTAGAGAATTTTAACTTTTTCAATAAATATGTGTAATGACCCATGTTTTTTTACCAGAAAAAAATCCAAAGGAATTTGAACTTTTTTGGAATTTACTGTATGTTCCATTCATTAAACTTGAATACATAATGAAATTATAAGATTTTAAACACTCCTATATATTTTTTTTGTACTTGGGTTAAGGCCTGATGGGTTCTTTGGGTGCTTCATTGAGTTTCAAGAGTTTCAAACCATGGAAATAAAAGGTTTGAGTGGTCTGAATAGGGAACATTGTTTGTCTGAAACTGTATGGCCCTTAGTAGAAAATCATGCAACCTAAAACAGATGGATAGAGCTAGTTCATATGGGTTGTGAATAATTTTCCCAAACAATTCACCTAGCCCACACAGTTAGTGACACTTAGGCAATATGTTCTCAATGTTCATCGCATGGTTATAACATGGTTTGGCCAAACCATGAGGCCAAACCATGTGACCCAGTTTTTAAGGGTGAAATGAACCTTTTCCCTTAATTAAATTTATAACCTTATTTCTTATTCATTCTTCTCCCTCTCTCTGCAGGAAGCCTCCTCTCTGCACCTATGGATCTCCTATGGTCCTACTCTTGGGGAAGAAGATAAATCCTCCTATGGTTGCCGGAATCGATTGTTTTTAGTCTCTCTGGATCCATATATGTTATCTATTCAATATTATCTAAAATTCTCCATGTTATTAATTTTATATTTTACACTATTTTGGTGAAATCCCATTTACCATATTATTAGGGAGGATTTTTGTTTTGTTAGTTTTCTTCCAAACCTGTTTGAATCAGACCTCGATATAAGATCAGTAGAACATCTTAAGAACAATGTAGGTACTCTATGGATTTTCCCCTAATTTTCCCATCATTTTATGAATAGTTTAATTGAGCCATACACCATCATTTCTTGTGCATTTCTTTATAGTTGGTTACTTTATGTAAAATTGATCATTTTACTTAGATACACTCCATATGATCATTGTTTAGTATTTTTATGTTCCCAAACTCGATCACGAACTCCCTTTGGATGTTCTGGAATGAATTTACCCTATATAACTTATTGATTAATTGAATAAAACACCTTCTAAGAATTCATCTTGGTTTTATAATGGAATTTCTCCCCTTTTACCTTTTTCTAAATTGATAGTGTCACCTATTAAGTTCCATGTTGAACCTAAAGAAATGATTTTTATTTGATTAATTGTATATAAAATGATTCTCTTGGTTAATTGAGATTTGAATATTTAATGTGATTCTTTATTGACTAAATGAATTGTTTAATGAAAAATTTAAGCATTTTATAATAAAACCCCTCAAATGAGGTGCACTATTTTTCAAAATTACAAAGTCGTATTTAGTGTTTTACTTTATGCTTGTTCGTAATGCTCTCATGTTTTCATTATGATTTTTTATGGCTAGTTATCTGGCATGTTAGTATGTATCCCTTAATGATGATATTAAATGGAGTTTCCCCCTTTCAATAGAAATTTATAATGTTCCAAATTACCTTATATGTGTTTGGAAAGTCTTATTAGTTTAATGGATTGATTTCTCCTAAATAAATGATTAATGACCTAGATACTTTTTAAGTGTTTGGCATCACTTATAAGTTTCATTTTCCATGTAGGAAATTTCTCAATTGATTAAGGCACATCTTATGTGCCCCTTAATCCTTTTAAAATGAAATTACATATTTTGATATATTTAAATCTCATGATTACATTGAATAACTTTTTCATGGTGGACTTTTTTGATTAAATGAGATATTTTTATTAAATGGAGTGGCATGTTTGTGATGTTTTCCTTCCTTGAATGAATGAAATTTCATAAAAAAAATGAATTATAAAGGGTGTAATGTAATTTCCAATCGTAACATGATTTGTACAAGCTATTTTTAAATGATATTCCTTGGTTTATATAACTATATTATTAAATGTAAAGCATTAGAGGTGTTGCCTCATAGAACCTTTAATTATTAATATTTTATTACTCCTTAAATAGGATATGGAATATTTCAATGGGTGTTAATCATGGAGGATAGTCAAGCTCCCTTAAATCGGGTGTTGAGTATTGAATCCCACACTAGTGATGCTATATAGACATTGGGATGAGGTGCCACGTTCCAGGATTTGAGTGTTGGCATGATGGAACTCCCCTAATCCAAAGTGTTGTAGTATGAATTCTCTAAATATATTGGGATGTGCTCATGTACCATTTTTGAGCTTATAGGCTCATTTTGAAAGTTTATGGATGATTGAGTTACACCTCATTCTAGTCAGTAACTAGTATTTTGGGTTTAAGGTCACTTATGTCTTCACGTACTTGGTTCATATAGGTGGAAGAAATATAAAAGTATGATATGTTTATATTATTACAATATATGTATGATAACTGATTGGACACTTATTCTGGCTATGATATGAAGCCGGTATATCTTCCAAGTATCCCTTAGGAACTTGTTTGGGTTGTTGTTTATTTATTTAGCACTGGTTATTTATATTTCTGATTATACCTACACACTGATTTACTTTATATTTCACAAAATGGATTCAGTCATAGACACCTTATATGGGAACCTACAGGTATTATTATCTCACACCATATTTGGGCTGCCATTACACTAGGGTACCCGAGTAGAAATTATTTTTATAGGACCATGTATATTTTCTTGTGTGGATTTTCTTGTACCTGGGATTTAGGATCATAGAACTGAGATGGAGCTTGGGATTCTTGTAGATATCACCATTGTGGGACTTTCTATCTTTTATTTATTTATTTTTTTACTTCCTTATATACTGATTCCTTTTTTAGGTTTACTGTTTATTATATATCTGCATCTAGACATACATGCATTCTGATGTATATTGATGTAGGTCATCTTTTATTATTTCAGTTTATATTATTCTTTTTCTCCTCTATCATTAATTTATTACTCCATCCACAATTTTATGTTTTTTATTATCTATTATAACTTTGTTCTATAGTGATATTGAGGGTATATTCCACCCCACTATTAACCCCTCACACCCTAAATGCTAGTTGGAAGCCTCTAGTGTATACGGAGGCGTGCTTGAATCCATTTGACCCACCGGTCTGGCTACCGTCTTAGTGGTCAGTCGGGATTGGATGTTACAATGTGGAATCAGAGATGGTTTAACATTTGTCTTACTATTTTTGGTTGGTATATAGGAGACTAGGAAAGTGTTTCCACTTGGTAAATAGTCATGTCTGAGACTGATCACCCCACCCATGGGGAAAAGTATAAGTGTCTAGGGTTGGGATTCTTGTTCATGTTGTTTTATTTTATATTTTATTATGATTTAACCTCAATTGAATGGTGTAAATTCCACTTCTTATTGATTTATTAAGTTTATAAAAATTACCCTTGACCTGTTATGGAAAATATGATGCATTTCATGCATCATATAAGACACATAAAATTCACATGTCTGTATATGTCATGCAATGTAGTTTCATTTGTTTCTTGATGATCTGGATTGTGTGCCTTGATTGTATATTCCATTCAATTATTTTAATTATCATTCCTAATTTTCTAACGTGCTTGGGTGTTTTATTATCATGTTGATTTACTTCCATTATTAGGTAATTATATTCCTTGTTGACTACTTTAGTTAGCATAATCTACCATTGTGTCATGCTCTTGTGTTTATATAATTTCCTCTGTGTTTACTTATTGTATTTAAATGATAGATTTATATTCAATATTTAAATTTTTTATTGGGATAAACATAGTTTTGTGACAAAAAAACCGTTTTCAGTTTTAAGATGTATGGGAACCTTAAAATTTGGAAATGGTGACCCGCATACTCGAACTATATTTGATATTTTTACATTTTTAGAAAAAATTGATAAAATTTAAAAGGATTCTAAAGTTCAAATTCTAAAATGAAATTTGTTTGGAACTAGACTTCGGTCAATAAAGTGTATGGGTGCTTTACAGATTGGGGTGGTGGAAACCCATGTAATCAAACCATTCTTTATATGACCATTGAATATTTTATAATGGTTATAAAGGAATAAGATTTTTTATATTCATATAAAATGGGTTGGTTACCTTCTTAAATGCACAAATGGACCCAAGTAGGATAGTTGGTCATGTTTTTTATAATAGGACCCATTTCGGTGTTTGTAAATTCATTAATTTGACAAAATCTATTAGAATGTATTTAAATGATCCCATGTTGGTTAAAATGGGACCCTTATAGGTCTCCTTATCTATTAAAAGGAATTTATTGATAAATTTCCAAATGTTATGGGATTTCAATAAGAATATAAAGTATAAAAAGTAAGTTGGGTAATACTTTCCTATTATTCATAATGTTCTATTTTAAAATATTTTATATGATTAAATATAAATTATAAATCAGTTTATTGACTTGAAAATAGAACCCTAGGTGGTTTCCTTCTTTTAAACCCTCATGTATTAGTAGGATAAAATATCTCCTTGAGTTTCCTTGGAACGCAAATGTGATCATTTTTCATAGGCCTATTTTCATTTTAGCAATGGCTTAACAGATGGGCTCTTGAGCCTAGTGGATTTCTATTTGGTGTGAACTAGTGATAGGGTTGACACTTTGGTTTTTTTGGGGCTAGACTGTGGTAGGTATCACCCATAATAACATTAATTCCTTGTAAATGTCAATAGTTTTATGATTTTTGGTGTCATTAAGGTTTCATTGTCTCTAGGAAGACTCTTAGTTTCAAAATGAAACCGTTGTTTGGATGGGTGTCCATGCTTTCCAAGGGATTTTTGTGGGTGTGAGAATCAGGAAATGATCAATTTTATCATTTTATACATTCCTAGGTCATGTTCGTCCATTTAGTAGGTCTCATGACACTTTTCCTTTTCCTTGGGAAACTTGGGAGGTCATTAGTCTGTTTTATAATTGTATGATATAGAATGACGTTGAGCCAGTTCTTAGTGTAGATCATCTGATACTTGAATTAATAGGACTGATAAATCAATGGTTAGTATCCAAGATGTTCCACCTTTCTTCTATAGTATCAGGGTATTATGTATTGATATATGTGGTACCTATCGTTTTCCTTGGTGATGAAATGAACCTTTTGAGTTCGGTGGAATCATTGAGATTTGAGTTGTTCTATATGTTCTCGGGACATCTCTAAAGTAGAGTGACCTATGAGTATTAGGAAATTAGTTTATCTTAATGATTATGATGACTTCTCAAGAATATTGGTTGTTTTTTACACACCAAATATTTTGGGTTAGGTTTTCATGCCAAATGTTATAAAGGGTGTGAGTGTGGATCGGAGGCGCATCAGATGTTTTTTTATGGTGGTTCTAACCTATCACAGTTTTAAGAAAATTTTATATCTCCTCTTTCGATGTCTAAGACACTCCTAATATGTGGAGCATCATTTCGGATCTACGAAGTGTGTACATCTAAGTAGTAGGCAAACATCCAATGAGGACCATTGGTAAATGGTCATTTTTCCTTTAATTCCTTTCAACTTTTCTTATTTTGAAATGTTTCAGTGATTTCTTGGAAGCATGATGTTTTTTTGGATATTTATTCCACCTTTGAAAAACATTATTGTTCTTGGATGGATATTGGTGGTTAATCTTGAAAAACCACAAAATTTATTAGGTGTTAAATACGTTGTGGTTCATATGACGATGTGTTAGCAGGTGATGCTAAGATTCTTTCAAGAAGTCAACCAATAGTGGTTTGAATAATCTTCTTTTATACTTCTTGGTTTATTATTAGTGTAATATTTTGAAAGAGAAAATCATTACCCCAATATTTACATCATCCTTAATGCACTAAGGCAGTTTCAGTAAATTTCCATTCTAAAGTTTTAAAAGATGTTAGGATTGTGATATAATCTATTTTGGAGGTTCACACTGGTCATGTGGTTTTCTTAAGCTGTTCTGGTTAGTCTTTAGTGATACTTGGGTTCCCATGTAGGAATTACATGGATGGACTCTTAGACACCAATTTTTTTCCATAAATATGACCGCCAGATGGATTCTGCTCTATGATCTGTCAATTTTCTAATGTGGACATCTTATCCTTGTACTGAATTCTCACTTTAAAAAAATATAGTGTGGACTACCCTGGGATAGTTCCTTATACTCATGTTCATTGAATCCAAGGTTACCCCACACTTGTTTTCAGAATCAGAGGTGACGTTTTATTGGTGACGATTTTAATTGGTTGGATTTGGGTTATCACCCTTCTTTGTGCAGAGTCACAACAGTTTAAAATGAAAATATGGTGCTTTGAACCATCAAATGTCTTTTTAATTTGTGAATGTAATTTTATGGACATTCTTGTGGTAGATTTGAGATTCCTTGGAAGAATTTATTATAGTTTATTTGAAAATTTGTCAGATGTCTAATCCAATCATCTTGAGAATGGTCAGTCAGAGGTGGGTCGACTTATTATCCTTCTTATTTAATGTGTATGATTGGATGAAACCATTTGAAACATGTATCCAGATTATGGTAGGTGTGGTTTTAAAGGTTGAAAGTGTCTTCTGGGAAATCTTGTGTGACCAGCTTCAAGTTGGTCGATTGTCATTCAATCGTTTCTTTATAGGTAGGTTTCTGTTATGGTATTTAATGTAATCATTTTTTCCTAGTTAATTAAATAATTCCATGAGAATTTTTAGAACACTTACAGGAATGCTATAAAGTAAATTCCTAAATTGGAGGTGTCATGGATCGAAATTGGACCCAATTATAATCCTAAGGTGGGGATCACCTTGGGATATATTTTTAAAGTGAAGATGATGTGATTAGTTATCTCATTAAATGGGATTGATTAAGCATCATTGAAGTTTTTTAGTTGGAAAACAAGAATCAGCTCAGGTTTTAAAGGATTAAGTTACTTTCAGGTGTGTTGGGTATTTAGAAATACAACATGATTATTTGAATGCAATTTCATGAACCATGTAGGTCATTTTATATGTTCATAGTTCCTAATGTATTCTTGGGGATGATAATTTCCAAGGTGGGTTGGTTGTAACGACCCGTGTATTTTAACCAGAAAAAAATCCAAATGAATTTGAAATTTTGACATTTACTTGACATGTCATTCTTTGAAAGAGGCTAAAAAATGATATTCTGAGAGTTGGAACACTCCAATATGTTTTTTTTCACTAGGGTGATGGAGAGAGGTGTTCTTTGGGTGCTCCTTTGAGTTTTGGGAGCATCAGACCCCTGGAATCAATGCTTTGGGTGCTCTGAAAAGGGTGCACGGTTTGTATAAAACAGTGATGCCCTCGATAGAAAATTGTGCAACCTATAGAAAATGAATATAGGTGGTTCATTTGTTCTATGCATGTTTTTCTAACATTTTGTGTCTATCCAGTATGGTTAGTACCACTTAGGAAGTATGGTCGCACTATTACTTACACGGTTGGCACACGAGTTGTGCAAACCATACAGCCAAACCATGGGAACCATATTTTTAGGGTGAAATCACCCTTTTCCTTGAATTAAACTTATAACCTATTTTCTTCTTATTTCTTCTCCATCCATACATGTGAATCCTCCTCTTTGTGTTAATGGATCTCCCAAGGTACTCCTCTAAGGGATAAAGATAACTCCTCCTCTGGTTGTCAAAATCAATCATCATCGGTCTCTATGGATCTACATCGGTAAGCTCTTCAAGACTCCCTATATTTTTAATGTCATTTATTCCATATATTGAACTATTTTGGTGTAATATCATTTTCCATATTTTTAGGGAAAATTATTTTTTCTTAGTTTTCTTCCAAACCTGATAGAATCAGACCTTGATATTTGATGAGTAGAACATCCTAACCACAAGGTAGTTGTTCTATGGATTTTCACCTAATTTTTTCATTGTTTTATGAATAGTGTAATTGTGTCGCATGACAACCTCTATTTTGTGATGATATATAGTTGGTTAATTCATGTAAAATTGATAATTATACCAAGATACACTCCTTTTAATAATTTTTTAGTAGTTTGAGTTTTCCAAACTCGATCACAGATACATTGTGGGTGTAGTGACATGAATTTAACCTATATAAAAAATTGTTGAATTTCTTGGAAGACCTTCCAAGAATTAATCATGGTTTTATAATGGAATTTACCCCTTTATATATTTTTCTCAATTCATAATGGAACCTCCTAAGTTCTATGTTGAAGCTTATGAAATGGTTATTCATTGATGGATAGTTTATAAAATTATTCACTTGGTGAATTGAGATGTGAATCATGAAAGTGAAGTTTTATTGAATAATGAATTTTTTAACGAATAATATCATGTTTTTATAATAAAACCCCTTTGATGAGGTGTGTTGTCTTTGAAATTACAATGTGGTATTTAGTGTTTTACTATAATATTGGCTGTAATGCTCTGGAGTTTTAATTTTTATTTTGTTATGGATAGTTATGTGGAATGTTAGGAAATAGACCTTAATAATAATATAAAATGGAGCTATCCCATTTCAATGTAAATTTATTATGATATTATTCACCTTATAAGTGTTTTTCATGTCATGATAATTTAATGGCTTGGCCACTCCTAACTACATGACTAATAACCCAATCTCCTCCTAATGTTTTGGCCTGACCTATAAGTGACATTGCCCATATAGAAAATTTCAAAATTGAGGAAGGAACCTCCTAAGTAGCCCATGATCCTTGTAAAATGAAATTCATTATTTTGATATATTTAAATTGAATGTTTACAATGAATAACTTATTCATGGTTGACTGTTTTCTTTAAATGAATTTTTTTTATTAAATGGAATGGCATGTTCATGATGGTTTACTTTCCTGAATGAAGGAAATGTTATAAATGAAATTAATTATAAAGGGTGGAAAGGCCACGCTGATCGTAGATTTCTTAGTATCTTCTATTGTTAAATGAGATTCCCTAGTTTATATAATGGGATTATTAAATGTAGATAATGATAGGTATTTCCTCATCAATCCATTAATTATTGATATATTATTACACCTTAAATAAGTTGTGGATAATGGTAAGGAGTGTTGTTCATGGTAGATAATCATGATCCCTTATATCAGGTGTTGAGTATGGGATATCACACCAGGGATACTATATGGATGTTGGTCCGAGGTGCCACATTCCATTATTCAAGTTTGGTAATGATGGAAAATTCACCATCTTGAGTGTTGTAGCATGAATTCTCTCACACTATTGGGATGTAGGGAATTTACCCTTTTTCTTTAGCTTATAGTCTCATTTAGACTAGTCCAGGAAGACTGAGTTAAACCCTAGTCCATCCAGAAACTAGTATTGTAGGTATATGGACACTTATGTCCTCATGTAGTTGGTTCATATAGGTGGATGAAATATTGAACAATACTATGTATATATTATTATCGAATATGTATGGTAATATATCAGACACTTATTATGACAATCATCCAAAATAGGTATATCTGATAAGTGTACCTTAGGAACCTGGGTGTTTTTTGTTTATTTATTTAAAACTATTTGTTTAGCATTATGATTATACCTACACACTACTTTACATTATATTTCATGGACTGGATTCATTCATAGACACCTTGGTTGGGAACTTATTAGTATTATTACCTCATACTATGATCAGGCCACTATTTTGCTAGGGTACTCAAGTAAACCATGGAACAAGTATGTTTTCTTGTGTTTCTTTTATTGTACCTGGGATTTAGGAGCACAAAATAGAGTTCTAGATCGGGATGCTCGTGGAGATCACCCATGGGGGACTTTCGGTATTTTATCTCTTCATTTTTCTACTCCCCAACAAATTTATGCCTCATATATATGTACTATTTAGTTATGTATCATCATATTAACATACATTCATTCTATTGTATATTGGTGTCTCCTATATGTTATTATTTTAGTTTATATTATTCTTCCCATAAACTGCCTTTCATTTATTACTACTTATGTTATCTACTATTTATTATATGTTATCTCATTGTACTACTTAGATCATGTGGGTATAGTATCCCCAATATCACCCCCTCAAACCCTCATAGATATTCAGTAGCCTATTTCATGTGAGGAGGTGCGCTTGAGGCCATGTGACCCACCAATATAACTACCATCTTAGTGGCAGTCAGGTCTGGAAATTACAATATGGTTTGGAAATCATTTCAAGAATGAGTGATGTTTAACCTTCTTTAATAATTCCTATATCTATCTTAACTAAATCCACGAATATATGATTCCTTTCAGTCTTAATTTTTGTTTGGAATCAATGATCTTTCTTACTCAATGAATCATCTACCTTATTTTACTTCCCTATGTGGTACTGTATTGAGAAATCATAATTTTTTATAGTGTGATCCATCACCTTTTCCTCATATTGATCTCATTCTATTAAAACATTTATTTTAGGCTCTTATAGTCTATGTATATCTGCCTTATTTTTTAATAGATATAATATCTATATATCTTCAAAGATAATATTTTGGATTAAAACTCAATATCTTTTGTTGGGTAGTTCTTTTCCTGGGTCTTTAACTGCCTTGATTCATAGGCATTAACTTTACACTTCTGTATAATGAAAAATCCTAGACCATTATTTTATGTATCACTATATATCACAAATACATAATTTATTAAATGTAGATCCAAAATTGAACAATTCACAAATATACTCTTCAATTATTGAAAAAAAATCACATTACTTTATCCATGTGAACTTAACCTCATCATGTGTAGGATTAGTTAATAGGTTAGGCAATTAGGAAAAATTCTAAACAAATATTTGACAATATCCATCTAATACAGTAAAACTATGTACCTTGGTGACGTTCATTGGTGTAGGTAATTATTTTATTTCTTTTTATTTACAGGATCAATTGAGATTCCATCCTTTGATATGATATAACCATGAAAATAAAGTTTCTAAATCCATAATTTATACATTCTAACTTTCTTATATAACCCTTTTCTTCTAGGATTCTTATGAAGGATCCATAAGTGATTCTAATGGTTCTATTAGCTTTTAGAGTAAAAAAATATCATTAATAAATATCATAACAATTATCAAAAAATTATTTGAATTCACTATTCATTATATCCATAAAAACTAATGGTACATTAGTTAATCCAAATGGAATTACAGTAAACTCGTAATTCCAATACCTCATTTGAAATGTTTTTTTCAGAATATCTTCATCATTAATTTTAATTAATGAAACCCATAACTAAGGATGATATTTGAAAAATATTAAACTCCATGAAGTTTATGTAACAAGTCATCAATACAAGGTTGATGATACTTTTTATTTATAGTAATAGCATTGGTTTCCATATAATCAATGTACACTCTCATAGATCCATATTTCTTCTTATAAAAATGAATTGGGGATCCTCTTAGTGAAAACTAGGGAATATGAACCCCTTATCACACAACTCATGTGGTTGATTCTATATGTTATGTAATTCTATAGTGGTCATTATATAGATATCCTTTTATATGAGTATCACAACATGGATTAAATGAATTGAAAAAATAGCATAACATTCTAGTGGATTCCTAGGTAATTCTATAGAAAATATGTCAATTTATTCCTATAAATTAGGTGCATCATTAATTTGAATGTTACCCATTACATATTTAGACTATATATGCTCTTCTTCCACAAGAATTTCATTAATGGTGGTGGGTTTTTATATGACCCTGATAATAAAGTCTTCCCTCTAAAGACCATTAATTTTACTTCTTCATTATAAATCATAATTTCCTCTTAGAAATAAATTATTCATAATCTTTTGAAATATAAACCATAATAATGATTATATAAAAATAAACCACATATATAATAATCAGGTTTGTAAATATTGAATATTTATCAGTCATAATGGGAACGGACTAACATATCCTAGTTTCATGGGATTTTCACATGGATTTTTGAATGAAAACTCCCTATTTAAGGTGGTAGGGAAATATCTAATTTTCCTAGAAAATATGGAAGTTTTAGAAGAGTGAAAATATCCAGATTTAAATAAATCATTTATTAAATTTTAATCTTTGACAAAAATACCTTCCACCATATCTTTATGAACTTCAAACTCTACTTTTGGGATTTTATATGCATGGAATTATCCCTTCATCCTCTTCTCTATTAGGTTTTATTGACCTTTGGGAAATTAGTATGAATTATTCCCCAATTATCTGCAGTTTAAGCATTGTACATGATTTTATTTATTATTTCCCTTGGCTTCAATATCCAAATTACCCTTATATTTTCACTTGTAACCAAATGGCATTCCCTTCAATAATTTTCTAGGATATTTCTTTCCATAATTTTATCTTAATATAAATTTTTTTGTTCCCTTCATATTATTTGGAAATTTATTATTTTCTTGGTGATAAACCAAACTCATATTATTTTTATTTCCCTTGAAGATATATGATTTATAATATTCCTTCTCTATAATGATGTCACATAATTCTATTTCATCATATGATGAAAATGTTTTTGAAACTAGTGTCTTTTGGATTCTTGTCTTAAGAAATTTATAGAAATGGTTAATCACTCTCTAGATTACATATGTAATTAGTAAAAAACATTAATAATCTTGTAAATTTATCCTCATACTCTTTAATACATTATTATTCCTTTTTCTTTAAGCTGGGGAATATTTTGTACATTTTAATTTGATTCTTATGATGGAAATATTTATCGAAGAATGTTACTTTAAAATATCTCTATTCCATATGTTCTATTTATCATTCCTCCCTAATATACTCTATCAATGTACATAATTAATGGGGATAACCTTTAATATAATACATTTTCAATATAATATTTTCTCTTTCATTGCATCCCATGCATGGAAAGAAATATCTTCTCAAGAGACTTATTTTTTTTCTTAACTACCATTATTTAGTAGTTCCACTAAAAGATGAAGGATTATATCATTTTAAATGATATAATATTGATTTATAATATAAAGGAACAATATATTACTCTATTTTTTGAAGTTTGTAAGATATAACCTAGGTCAGATACTCTGATATGGCTAGTATCTTCTCATCCCCAACACTACCTGTAATGGCTTACTCAATAGGAAAATCCCTACACTGTCCACTGCTGTTGATTCCCATTTTTTGTTAGGCACCCTCACTAAATATTTTAAGACACAAAGTTAGCTCATAATCATCATGAATATTGATCCATATAAAAAAATACCTTTAATGGAAAAATTTATAAAATCTATATGGGTTATCATAATTCTCTTGTTACCTATATTTATTTAAAATCTATTTACCAAGGTTTCTCCCAAACTTCTTCTAATACCAAATACAAAAACCCCAACTATAGTACCCTAGAGCCAATGCCTACTTTTTTACATTGTTATAAGATATTAGGGGTATCATTACAAAGGAAAAATCAGTTTAATAGTCTTGAATAACCAGATATATATATGAATCCCATTTTACATTGTAAATAAAATATAAAACATAAAAAAATTAAATTTTTAACATCCTTGAATATCATTTGAATATTTCTTCTACATATTCTTGGGAAAGGAAAAAAATAATGGTGATCTCAAATTATTAGTAAGGTTAAATTATGTGAGAATCAATTGTGAGAAAATAAGGAATAATCAATATAACACTGTAAATAACAGAAAAAAATTCATTTAATCAATAACTTTAGAACAAAATGAATCTATGAATAATATCTAATGAAATAATCATGTGGATAATAATAACCAAATTCTCAATGATGGTAATGAACAATTTTGGATGCCATGATCTTATACATTATGATATCTTTACATCCAAGACCTTGTGCTAAGATGGTTTAATAAATGTGCAAAAACACACCAAAAACCAATTTAACATGAAAATCCAATTAGTTTATCTCATGAGACCTTTCAATGCATCTAGGGGATATATAACTCTGGGCCTCACCTATCACTGTATGTCCAATGAATTCTTCATATATTGACAAATTAATTAAATTTATAAACTATATTCCTTATCAAAAAAATATTTTTATTGAGTAATGAATATGTAATATCAAAATTTTACAAGTCAAAAATATAACTATCATAGTAACACACCATATATAGAAATGATATATGGTTTAGGAAATAATAATATCAATGACAAAAACAATATGGATATTTAATAGAAATTCAATTTCCAATGAAATATGATCACATGAATGTGACTGTTTCAAGACTAAGTTAATGAAAAAAAATTAATCAAGAGATGAGATAGGACTATCAATTCAATAATAATGTAGATTTTATAGTAAAATCATGTACTTTGTAGAATATAAGAAAATGAAAGAAAAACATTTAAAATAAGTTTTCATAGAATATTTTTCTTTTTACAATCATATTAAAACATGTATAAAAATATAAATAGAAAAAAATTGTTGTAGTGGTGTGAAAATATTATAACTTTGTATACATTAAAAAGAAGCATTCCTTTTGAATTTTTGTAAAATAAAGTTAAAAATGAATATTTTGAAAAATATAAGAAATATAATTTTCAAACATTGTAAAAACAAAATTATAACCTAAAATTTCCTTAATAAATCATTTCAGTAAATAAAAAATTTCGTTTGTAAATTATTTTTGAAATATATGGACATGGATGAAAAACATACCAGATCATAAGGGAGATAAGATCATTTTTTATTTTTAAAATATACTTGCATGACTCAAGTTTAAAAGAGTAGAAATGTTATTTTAAAACATTGAATCTCCTAAAATATAAATTTTTTAATAAGTTAGATGATTTTTATGAAATATATATTATAATATTCCTTTTTCGAAAATAAGGGTAATCAAAAAATAATGATATTGTAAAATAAATTCTCATCTGTATGGTAAATTTTAAAATATAACCCCTTGAAATAGTGACATTAATTGAATCATTAATCATAATGACCAAATATATGTTCAATTAAATTTTACCAAATGGTTTTCATATTCACCACATAAAAGTAAATAGGTTCATAATACCAAATATGTCTCAATTGAGTTTAAATTGATATGAAATCCCTTGCCTCACTCTTCCCCTTAGATGAACATTCATTGTATTCATGTATAATGGTTAAAACATGTTATTAATTTATACCATAACTATATTCATATTTATAACATCATATATGATCCTATTATAATATTTTATCACTCTTTCATTAAAAATCATTCATTATTATCATTTTTGTGGTTCTTAACTACTTTTTTTCTTAACACAAGTGTTTTCATAGATGTACCTATCCTTATATGTTGATTATAGCTCCATCATATTCAGAATTTTAATCATGATATAAATGTCATATATTTTCATTATATATTTATATATATTTATATATATTTAGATTCATCCATAAAATATAGATATAAAAATTGTCTTACACTATTCTAGAAGATGGTTTCCCAACCATATGCATAAATCATTATCAACGGTATTTATTTGTTAAAACAAATATAAAAATGAGTATAGGGGACTAAGGTGGTCTGAATTTATTTAGTCCAATGACACCCCTCTTACTAGATTTTCTCTCTTAAGACCCAATATATTCATACTAGGAAAATAAGAGACATTGTATCCTTGAATAGTAATAGAAGATTGGTGGTCCGTAACCTTGTTCCCCTCTTGCCAAGTATGGAGAAAAAAAATATTATTATTGATAAAAAAATTTCATTTCCTGATGATATAATAAATGGACCATGGAATTGTGACAACTCTAGTTAGGGAATTATGTAATACAATAGAATATGTTTCCACCTCAATCAGCTTTATATTCCCCCAATGGAATAGGTCTAATCCTATGATCATAGGTTTGGCCTCAGCTTAATGTGAGAAACCATCCCCATAATATGTTGTAAAGTCCATAATGATCATACCTATGTAATCCTGGATCCCCCCCACCCTCCTCACATGTCTCCAAAAGCTCCAGAACTATCTGTGTTTAATTTGAGCCATGAGAGGGGAAGAGACCATCAAACCCTATGGCCTTTACGGTCTGTGTTAAAATTGTGATCTGGAGGTATGGAGACTTAGACTGTCCTAAGAGATAGATCAACCACCAGTTCTTCAAGATTACAACCATGTCAATAAGCATGCTATATGTTCTGAAAATTATAGATTCCCTTATCATATGACTAGCCTCAAAGTGAGCCAAATTTCTTTCTTTCTAAAGTCGCCAGCACCCTGCATTCTGAACCATCACATGCACCATTTTTTTAGGCCCCACAATGCCCACACCCTGAAACCATCAGTCAAGGAAGGGGACTCCTATGGATCCTTGGAAAGTGAAGGTAGTGAAGTATCCAAACAATCATCAGACTATTTCACCCATTCTCCTTCCAAAAATAGGTTGTTTAAACTCTCCCTGTAGTGGGTTTTGCAGCATGCACACTTGGAGGTAAGAAAAATTCCCATTATTTTAATGTTTTCATCAGTAGACATGGTCTAGTTCCTAATTCTCCGTATGAGGAAGTTATATTTAGTGGGGATCATCTTACATTGTTTAAAATCATTCCAGCTATCCACATTATCTCGGTTGGTTGTCTCCCATAGAAAATCTTTGATGGAGAAATTCCCAGTATAGGAGGATATAAAAATGAATTTTTCTGGTTCAGGGGTCATGTCAATGAGATCAAGAGTGTCAATATGGTCTTTATTCAGAATGGTTGTGGTAAATTTTGGACACATATTAACTTCCCTAAGTAATATTTAGTAGCTAGACATCAAGGGAAACCAAGTGATAAACTTTCCCAATTGTTTTCCCAAAAGATAATGTCACCTTTTCCCATGATCCATAGATTAAGTGGTTACAAGGACGAAATTAGTGGAAGGATTCTAGACCATAAGAAAGAATATAGTCCATTTTGAACCTATCAGTCCCCTATAAACTTACAATTCATAACATTTACCCATTTAGTGCGCTCTTCGAGAGCCCCCCATGCCAGGTTAACAAGCATTCTGTGGAGTGTGTTGGAAATATTTCTCACATTAATTCCTCCTTCTTGGATAGGAATTTTCATCCAGGACTAGGAGACCTAATGAAGTTTTCCTTTTGAGAGGGCATCCTCAATAAATCCATCCCAGACCCTATCAGTGGAATGGATGAATCCATTCGGAACCTTTATAGTGTCCAGATCATTAATAAGGATGGTCGAAAGAACATTGTTGACCAACACAATCCTTCCACCAAAGGGAAAGTACTATTTTTTCAATTTAGGGCTTGGACCATGATCTTTCTAACAATGTGATCTAAATGGAGGATCCTCGCTCTACTAGGAAGAATAGGGTAACCTAGGTACTCCATAGTGAATAATACACACAAAATGCCCATACTTTTACAGATGGAGGTTGCATGATTGGTTGGGCATCTGTTGGAGATGAATATTTTTCTTTTCTACTGGTTGATAATATGACCACTCCAATGATAGTACTCTTCCATAACCACATTAATACATCAAAAATTATCTTAATATAATTCATGAAAATTATTATGTCATCTTCAAACATGTGTTCAGAGATACAATATTGGTTCAATTTGCTATGATAAGTTTGAACATCCCCCTTAATCATTCTCATGTTGATAAGGCGACTAAGGGTATCCCATAAAAGGTTAAAGATGCTCAGAGACATAGGGTCTCATAGTCTCAACCCATGAGTAGTCTTGAAAAATACATGGGTTTTCCCCATAAAGTCATAGCTGTCCATGAGGAATTAAAGCACCTAAAAAATAAATCTGAGGCCCTATGAGAGAAACCAATACCTGATAACACTCCATTGATGAAGCTCCATTCAACTATTCCATAGTATTTATTCATATCATGTTTGAGAACCATCTTTATCTATGTACCTTGAGATTGATTTCATTAACCAGCTCGTGGGCTATAGGTATGGCCCCTTGAATATTCCATCCTTTGACAAAACCATGCTTCTCCTCGAACACACATTGAGGGAGGTGAATAGATAATCTTTTTTTGAGAATTCTCACCAAAATTTTATACAGAAAGTTGCACACGCTAACCAGTCTATAGTGATGAATGGAGGAAGGGTCCTTAATTTTATGAATAAGGACTAAGGTAGTGGTGCATGAATGTCACATGAGACTTCCTCCATGAAATAAATCTTGAATATCCATAACCATTTCATCCTTCACCACATTCTAAGACTCCCTATAGAACAAAACCAACAAATTATCTATCCCTAAGGCACTCTCTGGTTCCAGACCCATCATGGCCTAATAGATCTATTTATCATCTAGTATAGCTTCATGGGACACATTATCCATTCTGAAGATAACATATGGAGATACCTCAAGAATCATGGAGGATTCTCTTGGATAGACTTTCAGAATTTGTGGATTAGGACATGCAAGGATATTATTAAAATATTATTAGTTCATATCACGAATGATTTTAGGATCATTATAATAGGATACATCTTCCATCAAAATATTGGGTTTAATAAAGTTGTGTTTCTCTTTGATCCATGCGTGAAAATATGTTGTATTTTTATCCCTTCCAAAATCCATTTCATCCTCAAGTTATCATGGGCCATATGTTCTTGGGAAATGACCATTTCTGCCATTTTTTTCTTCTTTATAATGAGATCCTCAAATAGTGCTTCATTCCAATCTATCACAAGACATATTCAAATCCACTCAAACACTTTCTTGAGATATTCCATGTCCTGGGAGGTGGAGGGATGCTCTCGAGCCCACACCTAAATAGTGTTTTTGAGTAGTCTCAACTTAATGTGTAAACTAATACAAGGACCTCCTTGAACCAGTTTGTTCTACGAATCATTCACCGACTGATGGTATCCAGGGATGCACATCCAATAATGAGAGAATCTGAAGTGGTTGGAGGATTCCTTTCTGGGCTCTAGAGTAACAAGTGCCGGATATTGGTCTGAAATACCATATACTATGTGGGTAACCATAGAATTGGGGTAAGAATAAATGGATTGAACATTTTCCTGGAATCTGTTAAGACAACTCCATGATCAAGGACTCTCTATTGGGTTATTTCACCATGTGTAATGATTTCCAGAATAGACAATGTCCATAATCCCCTTACCAGATATAAAATGAGAAAAATCCATGTTATCCTTGTGAAGAAAATAAACTCTGCCTTTATTCTCCTATAGGTCATCACTGAAATTGAAGTCCCCACTCACAATACATGGATATTCTCCTAGATAAATGGATTCAAGTCCATGCCATAAGGAATTATGTCTTAAAGAATCAAAACATCTTTAAATGAAAGAGACAAAGAGCTTATTTTTTCTTATAGATACTCTTGTCATGAAAAAATATTCATCTTCTTGAATCATTTCCACTTAATTCTTATTGAGATAGAAAATCTAAATGTGTTGGTTTATGGGATTGGCTTGCATGGATGAATGCATTCTGATTCTGTGAGAAAACTCTCCAATTTTGGAGGAGATCTATCTATGTTCAAGTAAATTGATAACAAAGGCTTTGTTAATGTAGATATCTGAAGAAATAAATTCAGACATAACATGAGCCCCCATGCCACCGGAGTTCCAGATAAAGATAGGAATCATTGATAGTGTAGCCACCTTGATTTGGGCCCAGGAAGAGAGGTCACCTTCGGGGTGGAGGGGGTCTCCTAATTATGGATGGATCTAGATCGTGTACACATCCCAACTGGATAGGGTGAGAAAAGTAGTGATGGAGAGGATGTCTAGGACTATCTTCTAGTTTTGATCCCTCCCACCCAAATACACGGGGTGTGAGCTAAAAATTTGATCCCTTTATAAATTGGATCAGTCTTGGGGGAAACTTCTTCTAGCTAAAGGATATTAGAAACAACATGTGATTAAAGATACTATTTGAGCCTGGAGGGGAGGGGGACTAGGGAGTATATCCCTTCCTATAGAATATGAGAATAAAAATAGGTCATACATTTGCATGCTAATGGAACATGTTGACTTTCTAATGAGGGGAGATCACAATAATTTCTGAAGGTGATGGAGAATAATTGCCTAAAAATTTACTCTGAGAAATAAATAAATCCCTAATATAGAATTCTGAAAGGAGGAAATTCTAAACAGAGGCCCTTAGTTCTATAAATAGTGAAGGGACCTCTGAGAAAATCTCTACAACACACTTCCCAAGGGAACACAAAGAGGGGGTGCTAACAAACTCTACACTGGGTACCAAGGATATGGAGGGTTCCTTTTTTTTAAAGGGAACCATGGCCATGTAGTGAGAGAAGATGTCATCTGGCCTAGGATGAATCATAGGCACTGAAACAATCACTAAAAACTCCTCATGAAGAGGAGATACAACAACAAGGGCATCCTTACCTCTTTCCTCCTGCTACTAACCATGGGCATAAGAGGTGGGGTATACTCTGGGGATCGGAAAGCCATCCCCAGAGACCTCCTAGACAACCTAACCTCAATATCATAGACACTTCTTCATCTTTATTATAGATAAAATAGTCTTATAGTCGAAGGGATATTCGGTCCAAAAGTAGCATTGAGACATCTATGTCTATGAAAATATGGGAAACTGAATTATCAATTGATCTGGAAGTATGGTCATCCACATAAAGAAAGAATCCAAGGGATTCCATGATTTCTTTAAGGAAATATCAATTCTATAAAGGCAGTGGAAGAATAGGTAAGTTTATCCAAACTAGAGTGTGTGAGCTCTCCTTTAACTTTATGAATCTCCATCGACCAATGATAAAGGTAAAATAGTTAGTACCCCATGAACCGAGGATTTATTCACTAAGCCTGAATAAAGTCTGATTCCATAGTCAAAATGATATAGAAATATTTGCATTGGATCAACGACATGAGCTCTAGAGATTTTGGGCCCCACAACCCCACAAATCTCTATAAATATTGGAGTGGCAGTTTAGCAGAGCCAAATCAAGCCACAAGAGACCACTTGATATAGGAGGACGCATTAGCAAATGTCGAAGTAGTGATATCCAACAAAGGGAGAAGACCATCTTGTGTCACCCCCGAAGGGTCTAAGGAGAATTTTTTTAAAGCAAGGTGTTGATGGATTCTGGGTAGAACAGCTAAGGATATCCTTAAAAGATACTCCCACAGGGAGATCTCTAGAAGGGGACTTTGGATTTGATAGAAATGCCAGAGGATCTGTGATTGGAGGCAAAGAACCAGGGTCAAAGGTGACTGGAGCCTGAAGAACTACATGGTGATGCATAGTGTCTATTGAAGAAATGGTCAAAAGATTTTGAAAATGGTGAGACTCATGATGCATGTTTGAGAAAGAATCTATCATCCCAATAATATTAAAATAAATGCTACATAAAAATGATTTCTCGCATTTCAATAGATGAAACGAAAGAAAGGTAAATCTTAATTAACCTTTATAGAATCATTTTTATATCATATAAACAATATATATTGATTAAATATATATTTATTACCATCCATATAATTAAGACTAAAAAACTAATCACATCATTTCATGGAGGTGGTAGTCCATGAGTACATAGAAGTGACGTTATCGTTTTCCAAAAGATTGGATGGTAAAAATGTATATATGATATTATAATTCCCAAAAAATTATTATTTAATAAATATCATATATATATATATATATATATATATTAAATAGTCACATATTTAAAACTATCCAAGTACGATGGTGATGAAAAATTAATTACACCACTACATGGTGATGGTATGTCGTACGTATGCATTAGCGATGTTTTCTCTTTCTGTAGGATATAAATGATATGGAAATTTATTTTCCCATAATAAAAATAAAATTTTCATATATTGATGATACTTTATTTATTATTTTTAAATTATTACAAAAAAATTATAGTAGTTATAAGACGAATGAGATTTGAGAGTCGGTAAAGGTGATTACCTTTTTCTTCGGTAGACTTCATTTAGATCTCCGCTTAAGGGACATAGGGTTGATATTTTGGAAGGAAAAAAAACCTCTAGAAAATTAATAAAGATGGTTATCAGAGAAATTGGTAGGGTTTGGATGAGCTAGTTTGTACAATGTGGTATAAGTAAAAGAGAAAAGTGGTACCCTTTTTTAAGTGAGGGGAGGGGCACACATGGAATTATTTAAGGTATTAAAATAATATAAATTAATTTTCATTGAAAAATAGATCCAAATAAATATAATTTGAATATAAAGTTAGTTTGAGTCTAAATAATATCATCAAATAAAATTTAAAAAAAAATTGGGTTATGTTCACACCCCTATAACTCTGATTTACCCCCCCCCCCTCCATATTACCCTTTTTAACAATTACAAGAGTATAAAAATTTTATAACCATTGAGGGTCAATAATGTTACCAAAAAAGGAAAAGATACCCACAAATCTACCATGCATGATATTTTACAATATATCCAATTCACATGGCCAATGATAATTTTTTTATGAATTTTAATTAATTTAATAGAATATTATTTATTATAAAATATCACTAATGCCATTTTTAAAACTATTCATTTAATTTGACTTTTAAAACAACATGATAAAAATTTAATTAGAATATAAACCTTTACACATCCCACATATGTTATATTTATTTATAAAATTCACAATAAATAATAATTCATCCAAATTGTATTATTTGTTAAATTTATCAAATCATTTATTATATTTATTTTAATTGAATATGTACAATATAGACATTGTGTAATAATTTAAGCTAATTATTCAATCATTATTAATTAAATAACCATTAAAATAACTATTTAGAACTTAAAATAAGTATTTTTTATCCCTATACCAATAAATTATATATATTAAATGAAATAATGTGAAATTTTTTACATTATCTTATACTTAAATAGTAATTGGTCAAAATCATAGACAAATAGAAACAAAGGTGTTGTTTTTTATGTTTGGAAGGTTGTGGGTGAAATATACTCTCCCAATAAAATTAAGGAAAGTGTTGGGTTTATTTTTAATTCCTTATGACATTATTTTTAACCTTAATTTATGATTCACCATTTACCATGGTGATAAATTTTCCCATGGTTCCTATTCAAAATGCCTACAAATAAAAGGCACATATTTATAAAATGTGAACCTCCTAATTTCAAATATGGTATCATTTTTTCAAATTTATGTTTCTATAAATTTAATAAATTAATTTTAATATAGATTATTAAAATGAAGTGAAACATATTTGACTTTCCTAAGGGTCATAAAACAACATAAAAGGGGGTTAAATTAGCTGTATTTTTTAAAAAAAATCATTAATTAAGAAACTTAACCCCTAAATATTTTTAGAGTTATTTCCTAATCACAATTAACTAAACTCACATGCATGTAAATGTAGTAAAGTAATAAAATAAACCAAGAATTATTTGGTTTGGCCTCAGTGTGAGAACCTACATCCTTAACATGGTTACTCCCATGGGTCCATTGAAATTAACTATTAGAAATAGGTGAATACACCTTTTGATACACTCCTATTGGTCTCATTCTATATTATAATAGGTATAAATATACTTACTCCCATAAATTTACAATTTTTTTATGAAAAAAACTTGGTCCAAAAAAAGTTAAAGAACATTGAAACTATCTACTCCACAATGGTTCATCTATAATTCAATGTATAATCTACCTTTGTTTGGTATTATACCTCTAAAAATCCTCCATATGGTAACATATATTTTTTTCACCTTTTATAAAACTATTCTTGAATCAAATTTATATTCTACCTGATTAAAAAAACTTGGTTCCTTACAAACCTCTACTCAGAACTCTGTCTGATCCTCTCTATTTGTTTCTCTTTTTCCTGTAAGCTGACCATTATACAAACACATAATTTTATTGAATCCTCTATCTCAAAACATACTCTAATAAAAAAATCAATGTTTCATATTTTTTCTCTCTAAACAGTTTTAAGTACTCTATACTTTCTACCTATATTTATTGGTTCATCTCAAAATAGTAATGATAGGAAACCAATTTCATTTTCCCTCTCACAAAAATTAATGAATCCAAATTTCATAGATATTTTAATTTCATTTTAATGATTCTCAAGTCTTCTACACTATTATGGGGTATTTTAAAATATTATTTAATTCTATAGAACTTAAAATTGTCAAATTTTCTTATCTTTTGAACATTTGAATGTTTTGAAAAATGTTCTTTCTAGAAATTGATTATCTAGAACTTCTTTTCCTAGATTCTATATATGTAATTATTTTAGTTCTCCTAACCAACATTAAATGAATATTTATTTAAGAATACTCACATCATATGTTAAACTTATATCAAATGGTCTCTATAGAAATTTTTTCTCACAATATGTTTTGGAAACATGTCTTTTCACACTTTTTAAGTCTGGTTCAGTAGACCCAACTTGAAAAAAAATATGTATTCTATTCATTCTACGTTTCACAACTCAAACTTCATAAATCCATAAACAAAAAACTCAAACTCTTTTCAGATTTTTATAAAAAAATAATCATTAAACATCATACAAGTTGTCTTCCAAAATACCCATTTCCTTCCTCATTCCATTCCTCCAAACTATAAAAAATTATTAAATACATTATTTCAAATTCTAAAAGATTTAGATGCCTAAAAGTATTGTCTAGTATAATCATCATCATCTATTCTCATATTACCATTATTTTATTTCTATAAAACTATATTCAATTAGAAAATTGAACTTTACTCACTTATTCTGACTTTTACCCTTAAAATTATTTCATTCATTCATTCATATTCAAACATCGTCATAAATATTTATCCTAAAGAGTTCATCCAGAAATTTGTGTTCATAACTAAAAATTATCTCTCCCTTTGTTTTATGAAAATAACGATGATTTATTTGTCACTTAAAAACTCATACCTTATTGAACAAGATAAAAAGGGGAATCTTCAGTTTCCCACATTTTATAAAAACTAAAAAACTTGAAAAACACATACTTTTCACAAAAAAAATCACTCATACTTTATCTCTGGAAGGTTTTGTCCATTTATCAAGGTTTTACTTATTCAAACTCCATCAAATTACATCTTCTATATTTCTTATAATTTATTTTTATGGATAAATTTTTCAAGAGATTTGAGTCCATAAACATAAACATTGAACAAAATTTCTTCGAAAGTGGTTCGGTGTTTTAATATGTATTTGAATATTTGCATCCAGAAATTTGTATCTAGACCACTGTGTCTAGATCTGTCTATTCAAAAAACATCAACATCCTCCTTTATTAAAATTTTTTTTGTCATGAGGTATTCTGTGATGCTGAGAAATTTGAGATCAAAAAATCATCATCTGACTTTATGATGGAAAGTAAGAACTTTATAACTTTATCACTTTCTTCTATTTTGGTAACATTGTATAAAAATTTCTATACACACCTTTAGAAACATCATAACAAACATATTTTAAGAACATCAAGCAACATTCACATTTTTTCCGAAAACATACTTTAACATGAAATTAGTTTTCAACAAATAAAAAACATTTTTATAATATCAAAATGGATCTCTAATCTCCCCATTTATATTTTTTTATAACATTTGGTAACAACATTTAACACTCATCAATTTTCATTACTCATAATGTTTTATAGTGAATTTTTGTAACAACAAAATTTTTTCAAATTTTAACAAAATAATCCCTTTATTTAAAAAGGGTTTCTTGAAACCACACTTTGAAATAAAGTACTTTTTTGAAAGAATTCAATCTCCAAGTGATAATAAAATTATTTTCCATGTTAAGATAAACTCCTCATCACTTTGATATTTTCCATTCAAAAACTCAATTTTTTAAAATCCCCATCTTTTTGTTCTCTCCCCATATTATGTTAATCACTTATTGAGATTAATTATACAATGAAATGTAAAAACATTCGTACAACGTTTTTTACTTTATCTCCTACTTTATCAACATAATACAAGGCATAATGGGGGAATTCCTTAATATTTTTTAGGAATTATTTGTTGGAGAGTGAATATGGTGTTGCATCCTCAATTCTTAAAATATTTATTTTGAAATATATTTCGTAAAGATATTATTAATTTGTTAGTTTGTTGAAATATGTTCTAGTAATAAATCACAACCAACAAATTTCTCTTTTATGAAGTGAAACTTAATAGCGACATGTTTTTATCTTGAGTGTTGAATAGGGTTTTTAGAAAGATAAATTACACTTCAATTATCACAAATTATCTTGAATGATACTGAAAATTTATTTTTCAAATATTCTAGAAGAAATTTCATCCAAAACATTTGTATAAAATTATATGTAGCAACAATATATTCTGATTTCTTTGTGCTCAATGTTAGTTAACTTTTTTCTTTGAATGACACCTCAAACAACATTCTCCGAGGAAAAATGTTTCCTCTAAAGTTTCTTCTCAATCATTGAGATCTACATCACAATATGCATCTCTAAAATGATGAAATTTTATATCACAAATTCTTTTGTACATCATCCCAAATGAATTTGTTCCTTTAACATAACTCATAATTATATTTTCCTATAATACATGAGATTAATTAATATCCCACTAATATCTAGAACATAAATTCATAAGATAAAAAATATTATCTCTTGAGGAAGTATAATATAGAAAACATCCAATCTGTTTCTAAAATTCTTTTATATTTACAATTTCTTGGGTTTCATCTTTACCTACCATTGTTCTCATTGAAATAAGGGTTGAAACATCTTTATAGTCTTCCGTGATATTCATTTGTAACAACTACCTAGCACACTTTTCTTGATATTAGAAAATTTATTTTTATTTTTATTGACCTTATAAACCCAAGAAGAAAGATAATTTTCCAAACATTGAAATCTCAAAATTAATTTTCATTTATTCATAAATTTATTTACAAACATTTCCTCTATCCCAAAAAAAATATATCATCCATATATTTAATTAAAATCAGGGTAAATGAATATACTTCTTTCAAAAACAACTTTTTTCAAACATTTTCTTTATAAAAAATAAAATTATTTAGAAAAATATCAAGTTTGGGGTATTAAGAACATAAAGTATGTTTTAACCCATACAGGGATTTACTCAATTTAAAAATATTACTTTTATCGTTATAAATTAGAAAACCTCAATGTTTTTCAATGTAAACTTCTTTCTTTTATCTCACCATTTAATAAAGTTAACTTTATATCTATCTGATATTCTTTATAACAAGAATTTGTAGCCACTATTAGGAAAATTTGGATGCTTTCTAATCTTGAAACTATGTTATAATTTTCATCAAATTCAACACCTTCCACCTATTTATAACCTTTAAAAACAAGTCTTTATTTGTTTCTTCAAACATCTTCATGTTAATTTAACTTGTTTCTATTCACCCATTTTTTTCTAGTAACATTTTTATCTGATGTTCATGGAACAAGTTCCATTATTTCATTTTTCTCAATTTTATACAACTCTTAATTCCTTACATTCTCCCATTATTTGGGTTTTACTAATTTTAAAATTGATTTTGGTTCAATATATCAAATTAGCAATGTATGATTTTATAATATCAACCTTCATCAAGTCTAAATTCTAGATTTCTAATTTTCACATATATTTTCAATTTCAACATGTTTCTGTGAGGTAGTAAATTTCAAATTTTTCTCTTCCAACTCTATTTTTCTCATCACAAGATTCCCTTAAGTCTTGATATATTTTTTTTGGATCACATTAACTTTTATTAGAAATATTTAATTTTTCTCCATCAACATTTTCAACATCATTTTTCAGAGAATTTGAATTTTCAATAAATTTCAGGTAATAGGAATCCAACAACTATCATAAACTTTAGTTCCAAAATTTTTAACTTCTTCCATTGGGTGAATATCCCATGAAAATTCAGTCCTTGACCTTTCCATAAATTTTCAAAAGATCAAGAATTTTACTTTTAGTGAAAAGGGACTTCTGAAAACCTTGAAAAACTTTACATAAGTTTTTTTATAACACATTTAATAGGATATCTAGTTTTATTTTGACCATAAAAAACTTATGTTTTTCACACGTACAGTAGTGAAAAAGGCTTCATTCTTGTAAAAATTTAAAATATTGTACTCTACCAACATGTTTCTTACCATTTCAATATATTTTTTTCCTTTCTATAACTCCATTATGTTGAAGGATTTATGTAGAACTATATTAATTTTTGTTACTATGCTTATTTAGATAAGATTCAAAATAATTTCTTGTTAATTATGTATAATTATTAATTCTTAACTTTTTTATATAAACCTCCATTTCTCTCTCAAAATCTCTTCTAAAAGACCCGAGTATTTCTATAGCTTCATATTTATGTTTCATAAATATAATGTTTCTCATCTAAGATAAAACATCAACAAAATTGATAAATTAGAATTCTATAGTTGTTGAATGATGTCTTAGTGGTCCAAAAAGATCTGAGTGAATATGATTATGAGGATTTGTATATTGAATTTATATTTTCTTGTGGATTTTACTAACCATACATCCAATTTGACAAGTTATACAAACATAATTTTCTCTTATTCACAATGTTAGTATATTTCATACAATAATAAATTTAGAAATTTTTATCATACTTTTTTTTAAAGATACCCATTTTTGTGATACCACATCATTATCTCATCTTCATCTCTCAAGTAAAATGATTCACCAGGTTCCCCAATCTGAAAAAGATTTCCACAAGTTTTTTCTCCCATTTTTACAAGTTTTCAATCTTACACACTACTAGTTATTCAAGAATCATTTCTGAATATCACTTATTTTTCATCCTCAAAAATTTGACTCACACTAAGAAGGAATTGATTGAGATCATAATTTAATATAACTTCATTAGATTTTAGTTTTTTAGGTTCTATCTCATCTGGTCATATTCCTCAAATTTTCATGGAACTACCATTTCTAAAAGTAACTACTCCCCCATCATGATTGTCAACATCACTCAAGATTTTTATATCTCCCATCATGTGTGAGGAACAACCAATATCAACAATCCATGGTTTTTCATTTTTTATTTCTTTTTTATTTCTGTCAATAAAAAAGATCTTTCTTCAAATTTCTTCTTTCTAAAATCCTTTTCTTTTCTGGCATAGCCACTTTTCCTGAGAATTTTAGTCACACATTTGTCATAAAATTGACCCGGTTAATCATATGTTTCATAAAACTTCATCTATGAAGTCAAACTGATTTTTCATCGAATATTTTCTTACATCTTGATATTTCTCTTCTCTTAATTCTTGTGGATTAGAACGGTTACTCATCCTCCTTACATCATTTCTTCCCATATGTTCATGCCTCTTTCCTAGAAGTTACATTTTATTAAAAAAATTGTATTGTTTATGGCCATAAATTTCACAACACTAGAAAAAATAATAAAATATTGGTTTTCTATTGAATTATGATTTCTATATATTGAAATATTTTTGGGTTTCATAACTTCTTTCAGTTATAATATTCTCCAAACATGGTCTATCATTCCTACAGATGGTATTTTCAACATTCAGGGATTTCATATGTTTCTCACATCACTTATCAAACCCTATTTTCCCAATACTTTTCTTAACACCTGAAATGATATAAAAATAATATCAACTATTACATTTAGTGGGTGATGATTTAAATTAATTATTTCTGTGAATTTTTTTTAAAAAAATAAATGATTCAGGTTTTACATCTAAAGCCTTGCTAAAAATTTTATTTAGCTTTATTATGGTAATTTCACCCACAATGTGTTATGATTGTGTTTTTTTAACTTCATATTCCTTAGATATCATTTTATTACTGAGGTCTTAAACTATCTTTCCATATTCATCAATCTATTGTTTTTAGTTTAATATTTCTAATGTGTACTTTTCTTTGTGCTTAAGTATGTATTTTCTCCGTTACAAAACATTTCTAACATTTTTCGTCACCATTCTTATTTCATTTTTGAGAGTTCAATTTTTCTCAGGACATGCTACAAGTTTTGATATGTGCTGATAATCTCTCTTGTATTCTTTACCTCCTTATTATTCTTCAATATTTGATGAATATTCTTTTTTCTAAACATTTTCAAAGAAGTTTCTCATTATTTTTTAATATTCATCTTCTAATGAATTAATTTCATCTATATAAAATACTACTTTCATACTCATCATGCTTCTTCTTTTTCTATTGAAATATTTATTTCCACCAGTGTACTTATTTTCTTCCTTATCTTTTTGTTGATATTCTTCCATCAAATCTTTTCTTCAATATGATCTTTAGTTTAACTAACTTTCTTTTTAGGGAAATTACTTGGAAATTTCTCGATTGCACTACATAAAAAAATTTGATAGTATGTTTTCCCATATATATTACTCTTCCTCTTTAATTATTCTTAGAGATAAGATATATGATTTTTGTTCATTCAACCCATCATCCTTATTATCTTCAGAATCACAAGGATCAACATCTTCATCATTTAAAATTTTAATCTTTTTCATGTCTTTTAATATATTTCATCTTTGATCTTATTTTTGAGTGATATATATTTTCCAATTTTATAGGTAATAAGAATGTCATGATATTAATAAAATGATAAATATTATTTTTCTTCTAAAGAATATATTTTATAATCAAACCTATCCGTAAAGTTTCTCATGAGTTTCTTTATAATTGAAGTCTCTTCCGATAAATCTTTGGAACCTATGATGTTGAAGAAAACTTCATTCACTCTAGTGAAGTAATAATTAAAAGTTTCATTATCTCTCAATATTATGTATTAAAATTTTCTATTCCTAATTTATATCTTTTTTCATTTACTTTAGTATTTCCTTTGAAAATAATTTTGAGTTCATCCCCAATTACATTTACTATTTTGAGACACATCACCTTCATTTAAAAATTTTATAACTAATACGTAAGAAGATAATTTCTACAATTTCCATCAAATTAAATTCTTATCTAGTCATAAAATATCATGTGAGAATTATTTTAAATGCGTGGAAAACCAATAATTTTTTCATCTATAACCTATAAGCCAACATATGGAAGATAGGGTATCATTCCATTTTGAAATCCATGATAGTTTTTTCTATCAAAAGTAAGAATCCCTATATTGTTTAAGAAATTGATATTTTCTTTAATAATGATTTTTTTGTGAAATCTTTGTTATGAAACCACTTGATGTTTATAAGGATCATAAAGTTGATGAGAAGGGGGTGAATCAATTGTTATCTTTAACAAATTTTGAGCTTTAAGAAACTTAACTTCTTAAACTTGTTATCATTATTTCCTTATCACCTTTTAGTAAAGTCTCATGCATATAAAAGTAATAATGTAAGAAAGGAACACTATATTTAAAAGTTTTGGTCTAAGTGTGAGATCCTACATCATTTCCATGGCTACTCTCAAGGGTCCATGAAAACTCTCTATCAAAAATAATTGAATAAAAATTTTCATCCAACTACCATTGGTCTCCTTATATCTCTTGATTTGTATGATTATACTAACTCCCATTAGTTTATATATTTTTCATATAAAAATTTTATCTATAAATAAAGTTTAATAACTTTGAAACTCTCTACTCCTTAAATTATTCTCCATATTTTTATGTCTGGTATGCCTTTTACTAATCTTATCCATATTTAAATCCTCTATATGTTACCCTCTATCTGTTAACCATTTTATCAAACAATTATTGAATAAAATTTATGTTCTTCCAAATTAAAAAACATGTAACCTCATAATCTTCGACAAAAAAAACTCTTTCCTATCCTCTCTATTTCTTTCTCTCAGTCCAGTAAGATGACCTTTCTATTGACTAATATTGTCATTGAAGAATCTATTAGAAAACCTATAACACCCCTCAATGATAATGGGTTAAATGGATAAATGATATGACTCATGTCAATAAGGTGCACTTTCCTTTTCGGGAGCCTACCTGATTAGAACTTCACAATTAAGCGTTCTTGGATTGGACTAGTGTTTAGGATCGGTGACCTTATGGGAAGTTTCCTAGGGTGTGTATGAGTGAGGAAAAATCACACTAGAAAGAACATGTGTTGGTCTGTGGGGATATTCATTAGTCAGATGACCTGTTCGGGTACGTGGGTGGGCCCTAGAGTAGGGATCATGTGTCTGCGGGGAAACTGGTGGTACCTGGTGGGCCAGGACCCGATGGCCATGTTAAGGTGGGGTGTTTGTGTTGTCACCGTGACCCAGTTGTCACACTTGATATCGAAGGTGGTATCCTGCCTTAAGTATAGCACACTGCCTGGGTAGAGTTGTAGGTCCCACAACTAGTAGGTTGTTCTCTAAAGGGGGTGATTGTAACACCCATGAATGATAAAGGGTTAAATGGATAAATTATATAACTCAGCTCAACAAGGTGCACCTTCCTTTTTGGGAGCCTGACTGATTAGAACTCCACAGCTAAGCGTGCTTTCCCTGGAGTAGTGTTCAGGATGGAAGACCTTATGGGAAGTTTCCCACGGTGTGTATGAGTGAGGACAAACCACACTAGAGAGGACATGGGTTTGCATGTGGGGATAGTTATTAGTTATATGACCCATTCGGGCACGTGGGTGGGCCCTAGGGTGGGTAGCACGTGTCTGCGGGGCAACTGGTGGTACATGGTGGGCCAGGACCCGACGACCATATTAAGGAGGGGTGTCTGTGTTGTCACTAGGACCCAGTTGTCACAAAACCTCCTATGAAAAAAAATTTGAGTTTCATATTTTCACTCTATAAATATTATTAATAACAATTTACATTTAACCCCTATTTCTAGGTGATTTCAAAATATAAAATTTGGAAAACCAATTTCTTTTTTATCACTAAAATTCATAAACCAAAATTTTTCAAATATTTGAATTTCATTTAAGTTCTTCTCAAGTCTTTTCAACTCTTCTTGTGTCTTTTAAAATCTTTTAGAATTCTCTTGAACATCAATATTTTTAACATTTTATATATTTAAAACTTTTTAGTGTTATGAAAAAAGTACTACCTAAAAATTTATTGTTTGAAACTTATCTATTTGGATGTATCTATCTCAACTTCTATTGGATATCCAAACCAAATTTAAAATGAACATTTTTTTAAGAAAAAATATTAAAAGATTTAAAATTATATCAAATAGGTTTTTTGGATATTTTTTTCCACAATAATCTATCTGAAACAATAGGTGCACACAATTTCTATATGTTTATCTTGACCCAACTTGAAAACAAAAACATTGATTCTGTCCAATCTTTGTATTATAACACAAACTTCATAACTCCAGACACAAAAACATGAACACTACTTGAATTTCTATAAAACTATACATTTAAAAATCATACAATATTTCTAACTGGAAGCTCATCTCAGGACTCTATATGTTCTTCCAAACTACCTTAATATGGTTGAATACATTGTTGCATCTTTTTATGACTTCGGATACCTGTAACTATTATCAATTATCAACCTAAAAAATTTTTATTCTATGACCATTCTTTTATTTCCATAAAACTATGTTTTATTAAAAAATTGAACATTACTCACTTATTGTAACTTTTTCACCTAAAAATCCTCCATACAAACATAAACATTCAAACTTCTTTAGAAATATCTATTTAAAAGTGTTTGTAGGGTGAATTTTTCTGAAACCACAATTGATCTCTCCCTTTTTTTCCCAAAAATTGGATTCTTTATTTTATATTTAAAAAATCCTCACTTATCAGCCTTATTAGTATCATAAAATTTTCTTTCTAAAATTTTGTACAAGCTCTAGAATTTGCATAAACTCGAACATTCTGCCAAAATCTTTATCTGAACATTCTATCTAGAAGATTGTTTCTATTAAGTAAGTTCGTAATTTATTATACTTAAAAAATATTTTTTATAGTTTCTTTATTCATAGAAATGTGTCGAGAAATATGACTTTAGAAAATTCAATATTGAACAAATCACTTTTTGAAGTTTTTCTGTCCAGTAAACTACATCTGAAGCTCTGTTTTTGGAAAGTTGTGTCTAGACCATTGTGTTTAGATCTATCTATCCAAAAAATACCAACATCAGAGTTTTTTTATAATATTTTATCCCGATGTGTCCCATTATATTTATAACTTTGAGATTATAAAACCACCGTCTGAATTTCAGTTATAATGTTATCAACTTTCTGACTTCTTGACTTTTTCGTTTTCTTTTATTACAACCACTTTATAAAAAAATTCTATGTCTCTTGAAACTTAATAAAAATATTATTTTAATAATATCCATTAATATTCATCAATTTTTGAAAAACAACCTTTAAGATAAGGTTAGCTTTCAAAAAATACAAAACTTTTTTGAAACATAAAAAAGAAGCTTTATAGTTTTTTTAGAGAAATGTGTTTTTAATCAAAAAATATATCTTTTATAAAAAACTTGAAAACTATTTATTAGATTACAATAAGTCCAATTTATCAAATTTCACTTTAATTCAAAATAAAAAAAATTAATAGTAATTTAGAAATAATTAATTTAATAAAAAGAAATTGTAGTATTTGAAAAAATTGTATTTTTCACTGTTCATTGAAAAATCAATCATTTCAGATAAATCATAAAATTTCACCCTATGTTAATTTTAATATGATGATTTAAAAACTAAAATAAATCTAATCAAATAAAATTTGAGACTTTAGGATTTAATCACATTATTGAATAAAACAATGTGTATTGAACTATTCCTTCATTAAAAATAAAAGATTATAATAATTGAAGCTATGGTGCTACAAACATAACACATTTCAAACAACTAAATAATAAATATAATAGATGATGAACTCTTATCCATGTGTGGAATTATTTCTCATTATCCTAAAAAATAAAAATGTATTATTTCAAGAGGTCTATAAGTTTGTATCTCAAATCCCTCATGACATTGGTTCATCATTTTCCCCTTGTGACACGTTTTTTTAGATTTTTTTATATCTATTTTCTAATGATGTGTAATTTAGATAACGTATTCACTAATTATTATGATACGGTAACAATAATAATTTTTCTATCCAATTTGGAAAATATTTTTTTAGTATTTATTCCATTCTTCGATATGTATCTAACACTAAACCACTTAGAAATTACATCTTTTTAAAAAACATTAACACGGTTCCATAGTCTCATAGTTGATAAATACTTTCACTTTTTGTTTCTAACCAGACACTTAAAGAGCAGTCATTGATTTGAGGTTCTTCTTAACTATCTTAATTTTACTAATTCTTTTTATTCTCAATGATATATCATTCTTTAATTTGAAAAATTCTCCACCGTATTTTCCATTGATGTTAATAATATTTTTATCACACATCATGTTGGAAAAGTGACCATTGTCAAGAATCCATTACTTCTCATGTGTATAGGAATTGTATAACACTTTACCATTGTTTACTATTTACCATTTCTGATTTTATGAAAATTATATTATCATAAATATTTATTAAGTTGATCTAAGAAATTTATGAGGCATTCATAAAGTGTGAAATTTTTATATTCCATTTAATAAATTTACATTTTTCAGTTTTTCATCAAATAATTTTGGTGAAACAAAAATTAATTTTCAAATTTTTGTGTCATAAACTAAATTTTTTTATTTTCTATTTGAACCAAAAATAGTTCCATTCAATATATATGAGTCTTTTATTCCCTAATATTTGTAAAAAAATTATTTATATAGCTAAATAGTTTCATTGACACCATGATTCACTTTACAATAAAATTTTTACTATCACCAACAACCTTAATTAACTTATCATAGACAAACTTGAAATTATTTAGGTAAGTTTGAGTTTGATGAAGCTTTCATTAAAAGATATAATTTTATTTTTAATTTTACCATTTATTTTTTGTACAGAAATTAATCATTTTATTATTCTTCGAAGACAATATATTTGTAATTTCAATCAATATTAACAAATATTCTTACATTTTATGAACCATTAACTCATCATGTTTGGGGATAGAATCCCTTATAGGGATATATTTTACTTCTATAATTTTCATATATTATTTAATCATATATCAATCTCCATCATCGGGAAATTATAATTTTGTATTTCCCCTTTATCATTCCAAAATTAATCCTCATTATTAGAGTAATCTTAAACTTCTTTTCCCTCATATATAATGAATTCTATCGACTGATCTCTCAATAGCATCATCATTTTAATTTATATATAGGTACAATTATAACATTCATAATACTTGTTTCATTCATATGATTAATTTCTATTTTTTCTTTGAAAAACATTAAAAAAATTGTATGTACCATCAATTCTATTTTTCATTTTTCAAACTGTTTTTATTTTTTCTCATTATTTTCATCCATGTTTTGTAGGTAATTAGAAGAAAAAATTAAAACTTTACAATAGGTGAATACTAGAATATAATATTGATTTTATATTTTCTCTTCATTATTATAAAATTTCATAGATAAAGGTGAATTTATTGATTTTTAGTTTCCTCTTATCTTATCATCAATTCATCTCAAGGTGGGAATGATTGTTCCAATAATTTTAAAAAATTTCCATGATATTTGATAATGTTTTTTCATGGGTTTAAGTGAAAAATATCCATTTAAAATTCTAAAATTGAATGGTGTTTATTTAAATTTAGAGTGAACTAATAGAAAAAAGGATTTAAACAGTGCTATAAAATATCCATCAAAATTTCTAAAAAATAATTTTTTATCTAAGAATTGTTAAAAGGGGGACACATTATCATCGTAATAAAAAAAGATGATAAATGGGGGCCTTTATCAATGCTAAAAATGCTGATGAATTTGGACCTTTATCAGTACTACTTCTAGTGCTGATAAATTCCATCATGCTTCAGTGTGCTATTAAAATTACGGCACACAACAGCACCAAATATAGAGTGTGGAAACAAATATAGGATATGGGAAAGTAAGAATTTAATTTAAATAAAAATTAGAGAAAAAATAAAAAAACAGTTTATTATAGACAATTAAAGGATTTTCATGTAAATTCAATTAGAAAGTACAATTTGTCACAAACATTCAAAAACATCAATGGTTTCATTGTCTTTAGCAACCGACCCCATCACAAAAAGCCTGATCATGGTATCAATTATAGAATAAAACACCCCAACTTAGGAAAAAGAATCCACCTATATATGAAAATAATTTTTATTTACGTAATACAATAAATAAGTAAATTAAATTTTAATATTAATCAACACATTAATAAAATGTCAATTTTGAAATGATAATGGCCAATTTGTGTCATATTGGGTACACCATGTATCAGATTGAGGTGAGGTTGATTTCTAAACATCAAAAATGACTTATGGAACTTTTTTAAAAAGTATAAAAACAATATGAATGTGTTTTATCGGTTTTGAGTATGACTCATTTTTGTACTAAATTTTAAATTTTAAATAAAAATACACACTTAGAGTTATACCGGTCACACAATGCATTGGATTAAGATGTGGATAATTCCTATAAGTCAAAAAATACTTGTGGATGATTTTCATAGGGTATCAAAAAAACTGAATTTGTTTGATTAGTTTTGAGTATGTCACTAGTTGTTTTACTAAAATTTCATTTTAAACTAAAAAAACAATCTTTGAGTCATACCATTCACATTGTCCATCAATTTGATGTGATATAGATTCCTACACATAACAAATTACTTATGAATAATTATCCTAAATTATCAATACATCATGATTTTATTTCTTGATTTTTAGTGAGTGGAACGTTTTTTGGAATAAATTATCAATTTTAAACTAATAGTGGACACTTTTAGCCATACCAGGTACACCATGTATCAAATTGTGGTGAAATAGATTCCTCCATGTCACAAATAAAATATGGACCATTTTCCTAAATTATCAAAACAATCTAAAAAAATTTCTTAGTTTTTAGTTTGTCACTTTTCTTTTTCACTAAAATATCAATTTTATATAAAAATACACACTTTGAGTCATAATGGTCAAACCATGTGTCAGATTGAGGTGATGTTAATTCCTATACATAAAAAACGACTTATGGGTTATTTTTATAATGTATCAAAACAATATGAATTTTTTTTCTTGGTTTCAAGTATGTCACTTCTTCTTTTTACTAAAATGTTATTTTAAACTAAAAATACGCACTTTTAGTCAAACTAGTCACATCATGTGTCATTTTAAGGTGATACTAATTCTTATAGATAAAAATGTGTTAGGAATAGTCTTCTGAAATTATCAAGTCATTCTGTGGGTTTGATTGGTTTCTAGTGACTGAAACATATTTTGAACTAAAATGCCAATTTTGAACTGATAGATAACACATTGAGTAAAACCGGTCACACTTTTCATATGATTGAGATGCAAGTAATTTATACACATTAAAAATGAATTATATATCATTTTTCTAAAATATCAAAATAATACAAATTTTTTTTCACAGTTTTGAGTATGTCACTTGTCTTTTTTACTAAAATGTAAATCTTAAATAAAATGACACACTTAGAGTCATACTGGTTATACCATGCATAATATTGGGATCAGTCTGATTATTACATGTGAAAAATGAAATATGGATTTCTTTTCCTAAACTATCAAAACAATTTGAGTTCATTTGATTGGTTTTGGGTATGCCACTTATGTTTTTTACTAAAATTTCATTTTAAACTAAAAACACACACTTTGAGACATATAGGTCACATCGTGTATCGATTTGAAATGAAAATAATTCCTACACATAATAAATAACTTTTTAATTGTTTTTCTAAACTATCAATATAATCTGAGTTTGTTTTCTCATTTTTCAGTGATTAACACATGTTTCGAACTAAAATTCCAATTTTAAACTGATAATGGATGCTTTGAGTCAAACCATGCACCCCATGTATCATATTGAGGTTTGGATGATTACTACTCATCACAAATGAATTGTGGATCATTTTACAAAATTAATAAAATAATATAAATTATTTTTCTTAGATTTGAGTTTGTCACTTGTCTTTTTTTACTAAAATGAATATTTTTAATAAAAAGACACACTTGGAGTCATATCGGGAACACTATGTATTTAATTGAGGTGCGGCAGATTCCTACACATAAAAATGACTTATGGATCATTATACTAAAGTATTAAAAAATATTAATGTGTTGTCTTATATTTGAGTATGTCACTTTTCATTTTTTCTAAAATGAAATTTTAAACTAAAAACACACACATTGAGTCATATTGGTTGTATCATGTATCGGTTTCATTGATATTAATTCCAATACATGAAAAATGACATAAGAATAGATATCCAAAATAATAAAGACAATATAAGTGTTTTTTATTGGTTTTTAATGAGTAACATGCATTTTAAACTCAATTGTAAATTTTAGACAGATAACAAACACTTTGAGATAGACTACACTCACTATGTGTCAGATTTAGGTGCATCTAATTTCTACAAGTCAAGAAAAAACTTTTTTTTTTGTTCTAAAGTATCAAAAAAATTTCATTTTTTCAGGATTTTGAGTAGTTCACTTATCTTTTTTACTAAAATATCAATTTTAAATAAAAAGACACACATGGAGTCATAATGTGAACATCGTGCATTATATTGAGGTGGAGTTGATTCCTACACATCCCAAATGACTTATTTTTCGAAATTATCAAAAAATATATGAATTCATTTGATCAGTTTTGAGTATTTTATGTTTGTTTTGAACTAAAATTTAAATTGTAAACTCAAAACATACACTTCGAATCATATTGAGCACACTATGTATCAGATTATGGTGTGGCTGGTTGAGCTATGGTTAATTCCTACTCTGTTTAAGACAATGTTCATGTCATATCTTTTGGGAAGTCATACTTTTAATTAAAATATTTATAAATACCTTGGTAAATGCATCATTATTATTTACTTCACATTTTAGGAAGCATGGGGTTTCTTATTCTATCTGAAAAGAAAAATGTTATCTATTTTCTATCTTATTTTAGATAGTTGAAAGCAAAGTATTTGTTCTCAAAATATCTATGAAAAAAACTAAATAAGTAATGGTTAAAAGTGATAAAGAATTAACATAAAAATATTAGATAAAATGATGAAAAATTAACTAAATAATTATTATGAATTCACCTTTTCATGATTTCTGTATGAATTCTTGACCCATTTCCCCATTTCCATTATCTCGGTTGTAGCCTCGAATTCTAATATATTGTGAGTACCAACAACAAAAAACACCCCAAGTAGGATTGGTGTGTGAATGATTCCTACACATAAAAAATTAATTATGAATCATATTCCAACCATATAAAATAAATATGAATGTTTTTCTTAGTTTTGATTATGTCACTTTTCTTTTGAAGAAAATGTCAATTTTAAATAAAAAGATCCACTTTGAGTATACCAGTCACACTGTGCACTAGATTGAGGTTCAAAAAATTACTACATGTTAAAAATTAATCATAGATCATTTCTATAAAGTATCAAAACAATATGAATGTATTTTCTTGGTTTTGATTATGTTAGTTTTATTTTTTACTAAAATTTCATTTTAAACCAAAAACATGCACTTTGAGTCATATCGATCACATTGTGTGTTATTTTGATGTTATATTGATTAATACCCCTAAAAAGTGACTTATAAACCATTTTACTAAATTATAAATACAATATGGGTGTTTTTTCTTGGTTTTTAGTGAGTTACACATGTTTTGAACAAAATTGTCAATTTTAAACTGATAAGAGACACTTTGGGTCATACTAGGCACACCGTGTATCAGATTTAGGTGAATTTAATTCATATACATCAAAAATAGCATATAAATAAATTTCCTAAAGTATCAAAACAATCCAAAAGTCTTTTCTTGATTTTGAGTATTTGACCTGTGTTTTCAACTAAAATGGAAATTTGAAACTAAAAATATGCACATTAAGTCATACATGACACACTGTCAATCAGATTGAGGTGCGGTTGATTCCTACATGTCACAAATGACTTATGATTATTATCCTAATGTATTTGATAAAAATGATACAGAAATTAACTAATAAATTATATAAAATGATAATAAAATCAACTAAATAAGTACAAGGTAGTCCCCTTTTCATGATTTCACTCACTACTGGGAAACTAACATATACCAACGGTTTGGAACCGTTGGTATAGGCCTCCAAACCGTTGGTATAGCCTATACCAACGGTTTGGAGAACCGTAGCCAAGTAAGCCGTTGGGATAGGTCTATACCAACGGTTTTGCGAAAACCATTGGTATAGACCTATACCAACGGTTTTGGAAACCGTTGGTATAAGTAATATGAAAATATATACCAACGGTTATGGAACCGTTGGTATATGTATTTCAAAAAAAAACATTTGCTGGGATTTGATCCCAGGACCCCTAGTTTATCATTGAACGACTTTACCACTAACCTAACATGACTTTTGTGAACATAATTACATAAATATATATATGTATTGTCATAATTATTTTAAATTTTGATTTATATAATGTTCTCGGTAAGAAGATATGATAAAAATTCTCAGGACCTATTCCAACGGTTGTCAAAACCGTTGGTATAGACCTATACCAACGGTTTTGACAACCGTTGGTATAGTTCTTGATCCTGGAATTTATTTTGGGTTGAAGGTTGTTCTCTAGGGGACCTTTCCCAATGGTTTTGGAAAACCGTTGGGATAGGTATACCCTTTCCCAATGGTTTGGACAAACCGTTGGGAAATATGTCCACAAAGTAGACTTTTCCCAACGGTTTGCCAAAACCGTTGGGAAAGGGTATACCTATCCCAACGGTTTTGGCCAAACCGTTGGGAAAGGTGGCCACAAAGTGGACTTTTCCCAAAGGTTTGGCCAAACCGTTGGGATAGGTATACCCTTTCCCAACGGTTTTGGAAAACTGTTGGGAAAAGTGGACAAAAAGTGGGATTTCCCAACGGTTTGGCCAAACCATTGGGAAAAAGGACCTATACCAACGGTTTTTACAAATCGTTGGTATAGAAACGTTGGGAAAATTCAGGTTTCCAATAGTGACTATACATTCTGACACCAGGTATTCTACCCATTTATTTATATATAATTCAATTTCCTCTCTTGAATACAAGGAATATATATAGTCTTGGTGGTACTGGAAAAGTATAAATAAATTATGGATTAATAAATATTTTAAAAGAAATTTTAATTATCTTTGAAAAGACGTCTTCAGGGGATGCTAGTTGGTTGATGGAATACGATTTTATTCATTAATTTTTTAACATAATAATCATAAACTTTTCCATTGGTTTGTTTTGGAAAAAAAATTTATAAAAATAAGTAATTTTTATTGATATATGTTTTAAAAGTTGCATATTATTATACATACCCTTATATTCATCCGTTTGTAGAAGTCAATGGGCTCCTTGTATTATTGGACTATCCTCATGCCATGATTTGGATGATATTTAAACACCACCTTATCAAAACATAATTTTCATTAAAACATAAAATAAAATGTATAACATGAAGTTTAGTAATAAAAATTTTCATGAAGTGTATTACAAATTGAAAAACATCATAAGGTGTGGTCATTTTTTGGGTATCCATGCATTTAATCTAGAAAATAGATCTTTGGAGTATACAAATTGACTATAATGATTAATCAATCCTATAAGAAAACAAAATGTAATAAGTAATTAAATAAATGAAACAATATTTGAAATGATTAAATTGTATATTTTTACCCCTATATCATGAGTACTAAGAACATTATTTCATCAATAAGTTTTCTTTCACACATTTAGTCTAGTTTTTCCTCTATTAATTCAATTTGGGCTGGTTCAAATTTTAATTCTTTTGTAGATATGATGTGAGAAATAATGAGTCAAAATTTATTTTCTTGTGGTTTTCACTTCAAATAATTTTCATATATATACCTACAAAAAATATGAATATTATTTAGTCATAATTAACATAGTAGATCAGCTATTGGATAGAGAAATACTGAAAACACACCTCATGCATAATTTTAAAACTGAGACTCCTACCCATTCATCTGTGAGGATTTCGTTTAAATTTTAAAGTCCAATATAGTCTGTAATAAACTCTTTATGCATCTGTTTTCTCAATCAATTTTGGTCATAGCACCATTTTATAAGGTTGTATCTGCATAAAACTTTAATGTTAGTTAATACAGATGTTGAATGGGGGTAAATTCACTTTGTGATGATACTTTTGATTGGTTGGTTTATCTTTTAGATTTTTTTGATTAGACCTTCTGTTTCACCCCCATCCCTTTGTACATCAGTGATAATATTCCTCTATTCAAACCTTTTTGATTAATTGTTAATGGTTTTACATTAAAAATAAATAGTAAATGAATACATTTTTATTGAAATGTTTTTTACTAAATCTAACGGTTGTGATATGAGTGTTTTAATATCTTGATTGATCATATGAATATCTGCATCATCAAGTGGAATAATTCTCTTGGCACTCAACTCTTGAGCTTCATTAATCACCACGCTCATATAACCTATTAGAATCTTTGTATTGTTTAGAATATTTCCTTAGATATTTTACATGGTAGCCCTCTCAACAAGAAAATGTGTGGGTGTTTATAGATATAAATCCAAACCATTTTCACCCTGTAGAATATCATTAAAATAAAGGTATCATTTTCTTCCTTATTCACATTTCACAAAAATAATTATGAAAAATATTCATTACCAATTATAAGATGGCTTTTTTAGGGTATTTTTGTTCCTAAAAGATTGTGGGGGTGGGGTGATCTTCACATAGTGTTTGTTTTTGTGTTGTTTCTTCTCCTTTATTCCTTCCCATTATATTTTCCAAAAAAAATGACTACCAATTAAGTTTTTCTTCAAGAGTATCTAATCATAACTTTACTCTTCTACTTTCATATCTTTATCCCTCAGTTCATTTATTTTCTCAAAAATATGTTCGGGGTGACACCCCAAAACCTAAACCTCTCATGCAACCCTACTTTTATAGATACTTCAAGGCCGTTGACAATAGTTGTTCATTCAGTACAATGATGATGATTCTTTTGTCTAAGTAAGATAAAAAATATAGTAAAATAAGTAATAATTATTATGTAATATTTGTTTTAATAAAATTATTACATCATACTTAAACATGATTCCCACAATTTTTGTGTGTTTTCATCTATTTGTACTACTTATTTATTTACACGAGCCTCTATCTATAGAATATGATGTGAGAAAGAAGTGTATTTATATTTAGATTCATAAATTTATATATAAATAGAGGAACATAATTATTTTGACATTTCATGTCACGTAAAATTATAAAAGTTAATATAAAATACATATCATTTTTTCTTGACTAACACGTACCCCATCCTTACTTTGTAGTAGGGATATATTGGTTTTTTTTTCCATTTCTTATTTTCAGTACTCAATTTTTGTTTCATAAAATAAAAATTCTAAATTAAACTGATTAATATACGTATGGTCAAACAATTCATTACCATTTAAAATGTATCCGAAAAAATGTCTCCTCGTGATGACCAATAAACGCATCCCATGATTTTTGGTTTATAAAGATTTTATATATCTTTGGTGGGTGCGGGTTTATTTTCCCTTCATTATATTAGAGATGAAACAACATAGGAATTTTTTGAAAGCCTCTATGAAAATTTACAATGATCATTCATACAAACTCCATTTAGGAGTAATCCACTATAAATTCACTATATAAGGGATAATCAATAGTATGTCAACTTTTTGTTATTTTGTTTTTTAGTAAAATAAATATTTTATGTCATAATTTACCCTAATATCTTCCCAAATCAGTTTCTTAATCATGGTCACAACATTGTTCCATGAATATACATCAATTGGTATGTGCACGCAAGTGGTGAGCCCAATATAACTACTAAACATATCCTTTTTGGGTTAATAGGTAGGTCAAGTGCATTTCATCCAACCTTGAATTCGATTCCTTCTTTCTAACCTTAATATTTTTTTCTAAAATTATCACATTATGCCACTCTAATTTTTTATGGGACACTGCTTCTTCATCATCTATTATTTACTCATCTTCAACATCATCAATATGATGTTCCTAAGGATTAGCAGCATCGGAATGTGCATAAAATTTTTTTTCCTATTCATTTTGAGCACTAGAATGTTAAGAAGCCTATTATTCCTTGGGATTGGGAGAATCGGCACATACAGAATTCATTTTCTATAGAAGTGTTCGAACATTTAATTTAGATTATGTATATTCATTAGTGAACAAATAATAATTTTAGGTAATGCAATGTATATTACAAAAAATATATAACCAGATTATTGAACTCCTTTTTTTAAAGGATGAAGGGATTCGAATACTCTATCAAATATCCAAATCCCTTAATTGTGGTCTCTATGAAATAGAAAACCCCATATAGATTCGGAGCGTTTTGAAATGATTGAAACGTCCCAATGAAGGGTTCATCCTAAATTGATTTGACCCCTTAACCTCCAATGGTTAGGATAGATAACAGAACAATTCACCACTTGTGATTTGTGATATTTTCATTGTAAAATACTTGTAATGATTGTTATTCCATTATAAGTGGTTCATCTTTATAACCTTCCATAATGAAATCCACTTTCATGAATCATGATTCATCTATTTTAAAAGAAATACTATTATAAACCCACTAGCATAGAAAACTCAGCACATGGAATGTTGTCTAATCCAACTCCGATATTTATTTGATGATTCCAAAGTAGGAAATATTCGATTAAATTATATTTTTGTCCTTGGTACCAGATACATGAATCACTTTATCCCCAATTATAACTCCACTATATTTCACAGTACTCCATTAATCATGTTCATTTGTATAGAATGTATAACCATTAATGTAAGGACCCAACCCCACTTTCCCAGATATGGTACCTTATTTTATTAAAGTGGAAATAAACAAGAAGTTATATCCAGAAGGAATTAATAGTTTATTATCTTTGGAAAACAAGATACATATAGAAGTTCAACATTACAAATTTAAATTAAATACAACAACAAAACAAATTAATTTGAATCACACATAAACTCCTAGATTATCCTTGAAAGTCATTCATAATATACTTATTCACAACCTGGGGAAAATAAAACATGTGAAAGGGGTGAGCTCAGATGCTTAGTAAGGATAAATAATATATCATAAGAAAATATAAACACTAAACACGATGAATAATAAAAAAATCATGCCTTTAAAAATATACTTGAGCATAATATAGAAGGAATCAAAAATGATTATATAATTCCATAAAACATAACCATCGATATTATACTAGTTTAATAATCACATGGACTATTAATATATAGTTTCATAATGAGGTAATTAATAATATCAAAAATTATTAAATATACTACCAAGGCCTCCGCCAAGACATCTAAAAATGATTAGGGCCTTGGCCAAAACCATATCTGAAAATGGGCATGGCCTTGGCCAAGTCAGTATCTATTTTGTCTCATGAGACCTATTGATGCATCAAGGGGCTATATCGGGTCCCAACCATCACTTACTAAGTCCAATTATTTCCTCATATTAATGGTAATAAACTTAAACAATATATACATTCATATTGAAACTGATGTATGAAATATACATAACTTTCCCTAAACATAAACACTAACCATTTGAAGTAACATGGTGAATAGTTTCAAGATAGAAAATACATAGTCAAACTAATCATAAACCATTCAATAAAATATGGTAGATGATATCATAAAATATTATTCCCAATTGAACAAAACATTCAATAAGAGTGTTGAAATAGACAAAATTACTCTTATAAAGTCATTGAGTAATTATTGAGATAAATACTCTTTTACATTGAAAAAAGGAGTTATTTTGGAAAAATATTAGTATAAAACTAAAAGTTAAAAGATATATTTTTCTCATAATAAAATTATTAATTTTAAAAAAATAATGGTTGCTAAAATATATTATATAGTTCCTTTGAAAATTGTTAAGAATTAGATAAATTCCCTTGAATCGAGCTTGTATTTCGGGAATTGTTTTGAAAGATCAATTTAAAACATATATCTATTCATTAAATAAAGAAGGATTGTGGTTTTTACACACATATATAACATTAAAAAAGAATTTATTATGAGTAGATAAGAATAAATAAGAATTTAATTGGGATTAAGAGAGACAGAGAGTAGCCCAAAAGAAAATGGAGGTTCTTGTAGAAAACCTTTACCTTATGTCTCAATATGTTCCTCTCTGGAACTTGAGGTCTTAGAATATGAAATTAGACATATTAATAACTTAATTAAAAACATATTAGACGTGTATTTTATTTATTATAATTTTATAATGTTAATTTATGGTCCTTTTTAAGGGTTAATATATTTGATATCATTGTTTGTGAGTGCTTGTTTCATTAGTTTTCATGATCAGTTTATTTGTATGGAAGTTAATGTAAAATAACTAAATTCCAGAATTTATGTTATATGTTATTAATTTTAATATAGAATGTTTAATGATCATATAATTCATTTGGTAACTTTTTCTGAGGATGAATCATTAGATTAACGTTTAATGATAAACGCTTGGATTAATTTGGTTGTTTTTCGATCACCACAAACTCATTTTATTTTCTAAATTAATACCATATGTACTAAAATGATTATAGAACATTACATAGGATATATTATATATATTATGATCTATTTCAACCATAAAAATGGTTTCATGAATATAATTTAATATGGTAATAGAATTTGAAAACCTCTCATCCTTGAATATGATAAATCAACACATCTCAGATGGTGTTTTCATTTCTAGAATAAAATGAGGGGAAATGAGAGATGAGGACGAATTATTCAATTACGATATAAATATTCAATTAAATTTAAGGTATTTTAGTTATCATAAAATATTGTATAAAGTTGTTTAGGAATAAAAAGAAGAAAAGGAACTTGAAATAAAATAAAATAAATGAAAAGTGGAATTTACCTCTTGAATTTATCTTCCTTAAGAGCCTCTTCAGAGGAGAGTATTTGTCGTTTTGAAGAGACCAAGGGCTGAAAAACGTGGGGGAGATCCTGGGAGGTGGGTTTAGTTGAATTTATACAAGTCATAAGGCTTGACAGGAGTGAAGAGAAGAGGGAGTGAGGGTTGGTTTTATAGTAGAGGAGATGAGTGATTTTCGAGTATTTTATTCATTATTTTATTATTTTTCACAAGATAAGAAATAGTGTTTATTCTTGTGAAAAAAATATTAATAAGTTCATGTGAGTTTGAAACATGTGTTCTTACATCATACATGATGAAATGAATAGTGTATTTATCTTATAATGTATTTATACCGTAAATTACCATATTTTACTATTCACCAAAAAATCAAGTATTTTAGAAAATTCCCAAAAATTCACCCTAACCATTTTTTAATGTGTTGAATTCAAATATAGAATCCATTTTATCAAAATAATTTTCTAAATATGTCAAATTTAATTTTTAAATAAAATCATCATTTATTCAAAAAATACAGTTTTTAAAACTAAAACTGGTTTTATAATACCCTAAAATTTTAACTAATGTATTATTAAATTATCCTAAAACAATAGGAAAAAAATATTTATTTAGGAATACATTTTATGAAAATTAATTTTATTTTAAACAAATTTAAGAATTTAAAATTTTAATTAAATATTTATTACTCGCAAAAATATCAAGACTTAATTATTAATTTTTAAAATGTTCACTCTCATTTATATAGTGCCTAAATTTTATTTATAATCACATGGGTGAGGTTACTATTTGAAAGGGTACATTACTATTCATAAGGGTATTTTACTATTCATAATGGTAAGTTATTATTCACCAAAAAATGTATGTTGATCCTATAAAACTCTAAATATCTTTCTGGTCACAATCGTGTATGTCAATTTTTCGAAATTCAAATAACAAAAGTGGAAAAAATATATCTAACGGCCATGTTATAAATATCTACTATAAATATCAAAGTTTTTGTTTTTCATCGACTCGGTGTTGAATGCCTTCTATAATAAATTTATTTATAAAACCTTTGGGTGTTACATTCTTCCCTCTTATAAATATTTCATCCTCAAAATTACCAGAATGTTACCTTATAAAATGATTTGGGTAAGTCTTCATCATAAGTTCCTCAGGATCCCACATTGCCTCTTCAATTTTATGATTTTTCCAAAGTAACTTTACCTGTCGAGTTGGCCGATTCCTCCACACCTATTCATTAGTGTTTAGAATCCATATAGGCTCTTCCCAATAAGATAAGTCTGGTTCCAATTATATTCCTTTATAAGTGAGGGCGTGTGTTGGGTCTAGCCTATAGTTTCTAAACAATGAGTGTAACGTCCCCGACCTGGAAGCCACTAAACCAGTGCTCCGAGCCGGGTGGTTACATGACCTTAAGTGTGCCTCCCCATACGCCAAAGGCTGCAGACTAGCAGTGGGGGTCTATGTAGTCAAGTGGGGAGACTATACCCCCTTTTTATCAGATTAATCCACAACATAATAACCAAATAGAAGAAACAATAACCAACAACAAGGAACATGTATAACAATCAATTCCAAATAACAATAAACATGCCATGTCATACTACAAGTGCATGAGTGAATGAAAGACCAAAAATAAAGACACGGCCAAAATCCCCAAAATGGTCCTGACTCCAAGTCTGGATCCTCCACCAATTGCTACCCATGTCCACTCACTATCTAGCAAGGACCTTTTCCCTTCTCCTGACCTGCAAACGTGAAGTCTACCCGGGTACCCAACGGTGGCCTGAGCAGGGTGTGAGTACAACTCAGTAGGCCACCACCAACGGTGTCTATAAAATATCCAGTATAAACAGCAGTGCATGCAAAAGGAATATGAATGATAAGTTCCAATAATTAATTAAGGTACCATTAACTAGTTCAGAACCAAATCCATTGCCACTTCCATTACCATTCATTTATTACCAATTATCATCACTTACCATTTCAACACATTTCCATGGGTCAATCACATTTATTATGTTACATGGTTCTAAGGCCGACAATCACACGCAAGCGGGTAAACACATAATTATCCAATCTCACTAGGACTAACCCCTCATTGCAACCATAACCTCACCTCGAAGCCTCAGTCTGGTTGGATGCAACTGTTAGTAGAATAGACCCTCAGTCCCCTTTCCTAACTCATGCATTTAGGGTGGAGTTTATAACCTCAGTCTTAACTTGACCCGTGGGCATAGATCCTCATGTCATACCCCACTCTACGAAGCTATGTGCACACGCTTATATATAAGTAACCATCAACCATCCAAACCATTGCCCTTCGGCAAACACTATTCACAACATCCCACAAGGTAATCCACATCATGCCTTAACCCATTAACACATTACCATTTCACATTATTTAACCATTCACCCAATTCCCATGTGTTATTCCTATCTCACTATGCATTCAACATTAAACCCATAATCTATCCCATTATGGTCCTTAATCACTTTACACATTAACCCATTTAACTCGTTCATCATTCCCATGAATAAACCATTTAACCCATTCAACTTTAACCCTTAGTTTATTGCCAAGTCTAGGTGTATCACCTAACTTCTATTCCAAGTTCAACCAATCATGCCAAAATATTTAGCAAGGTCTCTACAATTCATTACAACAAGGTCACTTATTTAATATTAATCCCTAAATCCAGGAAAAGTCGGCACATCCCATGGATGGCCCCAATTAGGTCAAGTCTATCCCAACACATCCCATGGGGGTCATGAGGGTTCCCATTTACCATTTTAAGCATCGTTATTACCAAACATTCCAAGGTTATTCAAAACATAACCGAAGGAAAGCAAGAACACAACTAAACATGCAAAAATACCCAAAAAAACTATGGGATGTCACTTGTAGACCACCTACCTCGAAACCGTGGTTGAACGCACTCTCAATCGAGTCCTTAGACCTCAATACAACCAACCTTTGGAGATTCAACCTAAAACTCACCCAAAAGTTAGGGTTTTAGAGATTCGGAATGAGAGGGAGAGAAGGTACAAACCCTAAACCAAAAAGGGAAGCAAGGATGGGATTAGCCTTATCCGGAGCTTCGATCTGCAACCAACGGAACCAAAAATGCCTTAGAATCAAAGTAGATCAGTCTATTGGAGCCTTTGGGCGATTTGGTTCATACTTAGGGTGGAGAGGGAGAAAATGAGAGGAAATCCCGACTGGGGTTTTAAATCCCAGAGTGGCTAACTTGTAATTTTTTCCAACTTTAAGTGGCCGCACGGTTTTTCTGCACGGTTTGGAAAACCGTGTGAAAACCGTGAGCATGCCACTGCCCAATGGAGGAGGGGTCACACGATTTAGCTACACGGTTTGGAAACCCGTGCACAAACTATGTGCATGCTTCTGTCTGGAGGAGTAAGGGTCGCACGGTTTAGCCTGGGCAGACTGCACGGTTTACCTAGCTGTGCGCAGGTCATGCGTCGTGGCCTGTCTTGCCCAGACTTCCTTTCTTCTGTGCCCCGAGACCCCGGAACACCCCCAAGGCCTCTCACACTTTTAGGAAACATTTTAAAGCCCCAAAAACAAATGGTTTAAACCCAAAACACAACAAAAACATACCTTTCCAAAAATCGGGGTCTTACAACCTCCCTACCTTATAACGGCTCGTCCCCGAGCTGAGTTTCCAAGCCTCATTGATCCACTGAAGAGAATAGTTCGGGCCACTGAGCCCGCATATCTAATTCCCGCTCCCAAGTTTCTTCCTAAACTTTCCCATGCTTCCATAGTACTCACACTAATGGCACAACCTTTCCTCGCAAGACCCTTTCACTATGATCCACCACATGAACCGGATGCTCCTCAAAGGACGCATCAGCCACAAGCTCTACATCCTCAACATCAACCACGTGAGATGGGTCAGGGTGATACCGTCGAAGCTACGACACATGAAACACATAATGCATCCCACCATATTGCTGTGGAAGATCCAATCAGTAGGCCACTGGTCTGATCCTCTCCACAATCTCAAAAGGTCCCACATACCTGGGCACCAACTTACCCTGCTTTCATATCCGATGGTGACCCAACCTTGGCGACACCCAAAGGAACACTTTATCACCCACCCCAAACTCAAGAGGTCTACGCCTCTGATCTGCATACGACTTCTGCCTACTCTGAGTCGTAGCCATTTGCTTCTTGATCAACTTAACTCTCTCTAAAGTATCCTGCACGAGACTTGGTCCCAACAACTCAGATTCACTGGCCTCTAGCCAACACAACGGATATCTACATGGCCTCCTGTAAAGTGACTCAAATGGTCCCATCTGAATCGTATCCTAAAAACTGTTTTTGTAGGAAAACTCAACCAACAATAGGTGTCTCTCCCAAGAACCACCAAAGTCCAAGACACAAGCTCTTAACATGTCTTCCAACACTTGGATCGTACACTCTGACTGCCCATCTGTCTGTGGGTGGAAAGTCGTACTAAAAAACACCTGTGTACTAAGTCCCTTCTGCAACCCTTGCCAGAAACACGATGTCAAATGCAGATCTCAGTCCGAAACTGTGGTCTGCGGTACACCATGAAACCGCACTATTTCCCGAACATACAGCCCACCCAACTGGTCGACTGTGTGAGTCTCCTGAATTGGTAAGAAATCAGCCACTTTCGTTAACCGATCCACAACCACCCATATTTCATCATTCTTCTGTGGCGTCCTCAGAAGAACCACGACAAAATCTATTTTCACGTCATCCCACTTCCATCCCGGAATGGGAAATGGATGCAATAAACCCCCTGGGCATTGATTCTCGGCCTTCACCTACTGACAGGTAAGACATCGTGCCATAAAGCCCGCAACTTCCTTCTTCATTCCAGGCCACCAAAACTGCCTTCGGAGATCATGGTACATCTTGGTCAAACCAGGATGCACTTCCAATTTTGATGCATGGAACTCACACATCAACTCTTCCCGCACACACTTTGGCACAAACACATGATCAAGAACATGAACAACACTATCCACACCGACGGCCCAGCCAGAAGGTAGCTCCCCACCATTAAGCTTTTCCTTCATGATCAAACACTCAGGATCATCAAGCTAACCTTACTTAACTCGACTCAAAAGCATCGACTCCATCACTAAGGAAGCAAGAGTGACCTAACCACTCTCCTCCTGCACCTCCAGGTGCATTTCTGCAAACAAATCCATCACCTTCCACTCGGTGTTGGACTCTTAAACCATCTGATTCTGAACCTTCCTGCTCAGAGCATCAGCCACACTATTTCCCTTTCCTGGAATGTACACCAACTCAAAGTCAAAAGACTAGATATATTCAACCCATCTTCGCTACCAAAGATTCAGATCCCACTTTGAGAAGATGTACTTTAAACTCTTATGGTCGGTAAACATGGTAAATCGTTCTCCCAACAGATAGTTCCTCAAGCACTTCAAGTCATACACTACTGTAGCCAAATCAAGGTCATGAGTGGGATAATTCTGCTCATGGGGTCTCAACTTCCTTGACCAATAAGCCACCACCCACTCATCTTGCATCAACACAGCCCCAAGTCTGATTCTGGACGCATCACAAAACACGATGTACTTCTTACCCGGCTCTGGTAAGATCAAGATAGGTGTGGTCGTCAGCCACTTCTTCAACTCTTGTAAGGCATTCTCACAAGCCTCAGACCATTTGAACCTGATTCCCTTTTTGGTCAAGCCCGAAATTGGTGCTTCCAAGAGAGAGAAATCATGAATTAACCTTCGGTAATACCCAGCCAAACCCAGAAAACTCCGAACATCAGAAACAATCTTGGGCTACTACCAAGATACAACTTCCTACAATTTCTCTGGATCCACTGACACACCTGCCTCTGAGATGATTTGACCCAGAAAATGTACCTCACCTATCCATAATTGACACTTGTATAGCTTGGTGTATAGTCGGTGTTCTCTTAGCGTACCCAAGATGATGTCAAGATGTTGGGCATGATCGTCATGAGTTTTCGAGTACACTAAGATATCATCAACAAAGACAACCACGAACCGATCTATATAGGGATGAAAGATCTGGTTCATAAAATCCATAAACACCGCCAGTGCATTGGTCAAGACGAAAGGCATTACGACAAACTCAAAAAACCCGTACTGACTCCAGAAAGTTGTCTATGGCATTTCGGAAGACCTCACCCTCAACTGGTGATAACCCGACCTCAGATCAATCTTAGAAAACACTGATGCACCCCTCAACTGATCAAACATGTCATCAATTCTAGGAAGGGGGTACCAATTTTTCACCATCATCTAATTCAACTTCTGATAGTCAACACACAGCCTTAATGACCCATCGTCCTTCTTTGAAAAAAGCAAGGGAGATCCCCAAGGAGACATACTAGGATGGATAAACCCCTTACGCTCCAACTCCGCAAGATGAACCTTCAGTTCCAAGAGTTTTTTCGGTGCCATTCGGTATGGTGGAATAGAAATTGGCTCTGTTCCTAGCAGCAACTCGATTGTGAACTCAACATCCCTATCATGGGGTAACACCGAGAAATCCTCATGAAACACATCCTGAAACCGATCCACCACAGGAGGGAAAATAGAATGCTCCCCTCTTTAATTGTCTTCAAGCATGATACATGCCACTCGAGCCGTGATTCCACTCATCTGTTGACAAAATGGCCCCGCACGCCCTGCTCGAACATCCAATTCACCATGGTGGACATAAGCATCACCCTCAAGTGACCTGAACGATACACTGTGACGGTAACAGTCTGTGTGCGCCTGATACAACACCAACCAATCCATTCCCAGGATTAGTTCAAACCCTGAAATCTCGAGAATGAATAAGTCCCACAGAAAACGATACCCACAAACTTCCAAGACACATCCCTTGCACTGCTTGATATCCTCAACCTGAACCCCCAACGGAGTGTCAATTGACATCACCCCACACACCCCCTCCAGAGGTAAACCCAGCACTACCACAAGTTGAGAAGAGATAAAAGAGTGTGTGGCACCTGTGTCAAAAAACACACTAGAAAAAGTAAAAGCTACAAGGATCGTACCTCAAATAGTCGATGGTCTAGCCTTTCCATTACCAGGCACAAACTGAACTTCCTAAAGCTGACTTGCCCATCTACCCTGGGCTCCATCCTGAATGCCCTATGTCACACTGCCCTGCTGGCGTGAGCGATCTTTCCCTGGAGTTCCACGTCCACCGCCCCTTCCAGTATGGCCCGGGGAGCTCCAGTTTCCTTCCTGATATGGGGTAACTGATCCCCTTCCCGTATCTGGTACCTGCCTTCTACCATCTTTCTCACCTGCCTACTGAGGTTTCCTGCAGAACCTCTACACATGCCCCATCCTGCCGCATAAACGACACTCGACTGGAGGTCAAGGACACTGACCACGCATATTTCTCGGCCTATTGCACTGATAGCATGACACCTCATTTCCACTATAAGGGGATGACCCTCTCTTCTTTCCACTTTTCACACTTCCACCATGCTGTGGGCTCTCATGGTGTCACTTTCGACCTTCGGTAGCTGCACCGCTCGTCTGTCCCACTGACACCACAAGCCCACTACCCTAAGCTCCCTTCAGGTTTCCTTCTGATATCAGTGCATGATCTACTACGTCTGTGAACCTCTTCAAGCGGAAGATGTTTACTTGAGACCTAATCTCATGTCTCATCCCATCCTGGAAACACCTTGCTACTACTGCCTCATCCCCTGCTAACACTAGTACAAAGCATCTCAAATCAGTGAAGCGAATAGCATAGTCCATCACCGATAGTGATCCCTGAGTCAGGCTCCTAAACTCTGCAGCCCTCTCTTGTCTCAAGTTCTCTGGGTAGAAATGCTCCAGAAACTTTTCCTGAAAAACCTTCCACGACATTCCCTCAGCCTGCTCAATTTGAGCCTAAATGTCCCACCAACGCCTCACCTGTCCTCGCAACATATAAGCGGCCAGCTTCACCCACTTTTTGATAGGGGTCTCTAGATGATCTGGTATCTTCTGGACAGACTCTAACCAGAACTTCGCTGCCTCTAGCCCACCCTCTCTGGTGAAATTCGGAGGGTGCTGCAGCTGGAACTCCCTGGTCAGCTCAAACATACTCGGTGCAACCCGCCCTGGGCCTCGATCCATCATCTGTATAAGGCGAGCCAAGTTCTCTCGAAACTGGTCATCTATATCTTCATTAATCAACACATTTTCTTGCTCCTCTACTGGAGGAGTGTTCTCAGCAACATCCTCCCATTTCCCAACAGGTAATCGATGTTGTGGTGGCATTTCTCTGCAATGCCAAGCACGAGATTTTAGAACGCATACCACAAAACTTTCACGACTTTATCAAAATCTCTTTACTAGCTACAACAACCCACTTTTCATACACTAACCCAACAACATTTTCCCAATTTTTTTGAAACCCTATTAACCCATTAAACATCATTTACCCACTTGTTTTATTTCATTTTTATCATTATTTCTTGGTTTCATGAAATGCATGGTGTACCCTACTTTCCTGCCTCACACACCTAGCCCGTGTGTGTGTCTAATAGAATGCATGTAACCTATTCCCCTAGGTGCCTATAATGATGAATGAATTCTAATCCTCGTTCTGCTAAGGCCACGATCCAAATATCATAAAATAGTCACATAAAACCACATGTGCATCACCCAACGGTGAAATATCATCAACTGTAACAACACACAACCAAGAACAACATTTCCCACCTAGGGTGACTTGGGTTTACCTCGGTAATGGGTTATCTACTCCCAAGCATGAGCTTATTACCAAGGCCCGATACATCTTAACCCTTGGCTACCAATCCCAAATAACAAGACCTCAGAGAAGGAGAAGAAAGACCTCCTCTGATACCTCTTTGTAACGTCCCCAACCTGAAATCCACTAAACCAGTGCTCCGATCCAGGTGGTTACATGACCTTAAGTGTGCCTCCTCGTATGCCAAAGGCTACTGACTAGCAGCGGGGTCTATGTAGTCAAGTGGGGAGACTATACCCCCTTCTTATCATAGTAAGCCACAAAAAAATAACCAAATATCAGAAACAATAACTAACAACATGGAACATGTATAACAACCAATTCCAAATAACAATAAACATGCCATGTAATACTACAAGTTCATGAGTGAACGAAAGCCCAAAAATAAATACACGGCAAAAATCCCCAAAATGGTCCCGACTCCAAGTCTGGATCCTCCACATAGTGCTACCCATGTCCACTCACTACCTAGAAAGGTCCTTTTCCCTTATCCTGACCTGCAAACATGAAGTCTGCTCGAGTACCCAACGGCGGCCCGAGCAGGGTGTGAGTACAACTCAGTAGGCCACCACCAATGGTGTCTACAAAATATCCAGTATAAATAGCAGTTCATGCAAAAGGAATATGAATGATAATTGCCAACAATTAATTAAGTTACCATTAACTAGTTTAGAACCAAATCCATTGCCACTTCCATTGTCATTCATTTATTTCCAATTATCATCACTTACCATTTCAACACATTTCTATGGGTTAATCACATTCATTATGTTACATGGGTCTAAGGCCAACAATCACATGCAAGAGGGTGAACACATCGTTATCCTATCTCACTAGGAAAAACCCCTCATAGCAACCATAACCTCACCTCGAAGCCTCATTCCGGGTGGATGCAACCATTAGGAGAATAGACCCTTAGTCCCCTTTCCTATCTCGTGCATTTAGGGTGGAGTTTAGAACCTCTGTATTCACTCAACCCGTGGGCGTAGATCCTCATGTCATACCCCACTCTACGAAGCCATGTGCACACGCTTATATAAAAGTAACCATCAACCATCCAAACCATTTCCCTTCAGCAAACACTATTCACAACAACCCACATGGTAATCCACATCATGCCTTAACCCATTAACACATTACCATTTCACATTATTTAACCATTCACCCAATTCCCATGTGTTATGCCTATCTCACTAAGCATTCAACATTAAACCCATAATATATCCCATTATGGTCCTTAATCAGTTTACACATTAACCCATTTAACTCGTTCATCATTCCCATGAATGAACCATTTAACCCATTCCACTTTAACCCTTAGTTTATTTCCATGTCTAGGTGCATCACCTAATTTCTATTCCAAGTTCAACCAATCATTCCAACATATTTATCAAGGGCTCTAAAATTCATTATAACAAGGTAACTGGTTTAATATGAATCCCTAAATCCAGGAAAAGTCGGCACATCCCATGGATGGACCCAATTAGGTCAAGTCTATCCCAACACATCCCACAGGGATCGTGAGGGTTCCCATTTACCATTTTAAGCATATTTATTACCAAACATGCCATGTTTATTCATAACATAACTGAAGGAAAGCAACAACACAACTAAACATGCACAAATACCCAAAAAAACTATGGGATATCACTTGTAGACCACCTACCTCGAAACCGCAGTTGAACGCACTCTCAATCGAGTCCATAGACCTCAATTCAACCAACCTTTGGAGCTTCAACCTAAAACTCACCCAAAAGTTAGGGTTTTAGAGCTTCAGAACGAGAGGGAGAGAAGGTTCAAACCCTAAACCAAAAATGGAAGCAATGATGGGATTAGCCTTACCCAGAGCTTCGATCCGCAACCATCGATACCAAAAATGCCTTATAATCGAAGGAGATCGGTCTCTTGGATCCTTTGGGTAATTTGTTTCATACCTAGGGTGGAGAGGGAGGAAATGATAGGAAATCCCGAGTAGGGTTTTAAAGCCTGGAGTGGAAAACTTGTAATTTTTCCCAACATTAAGTGGCCGCACGGTTTGTCCGCACGGTTTGGAAAAATGTGCACAAACCGTCCACATGCCACTTCCCGGAGGAGGAGGGTTCGCACGATTTAGGCACACAATTTGGCAACCCATGCGCAAACTGTGCGCATGCTTCTGTCTGGAGGAGGAAGGGTCGCACGGTTTATCTTGGGTAGGCCATACGGTTTACCTGGCTGTGCGCAGGTCATGCGCCCTGGCCTATCTTGCCCAGACTTCCTTTCTTCCGTGCCCCGAGCCCCCGGAACACCCCCAATGCCTCTCAAACTTTCAGAAAACATTTTAAATCCCCAAAAACAAAGGGGTTCAACCCAAAACACACAAAAAAACATACCTTTCCAAAAACTGAGGTCTTACAATGAGATATGGAACACATTGTGTACTTAAGATAGGCTAGGCAGCATTTCCAAATGAAAATTGTTGGGCAAAAATCCCTCAAGGTAACATTGAAGTATTTTTGGGTTGGTTGTGTTTGTTGACAAAGCAGGTTTCCATGGAGAATTGTCGAGTTCCTGAGAATTTGTTGACAATCCTTGTTGACAAAGAACGATGACAAAGGAATGGACGATCTGGAGGTGGTACAAAAAGAGCAGTACAAGGTGGCGCTGTTTCCCAGTGTTTGCCAAATTTTTGGGGTCCAAAATTTGGAATTTTGTGAGCATTGCAAAAATAAGATTTCCATGAAGATCATAATTTAATATGGCAAAGGCATGAATTTCACGAAGATAGGATTCATGGTTCGGAAATCGCAAAGACCAGAATAATGGAGGCGGTGAGTCTTCGCGATTACATCAAGCTTCGCGAACGACAGAGGCTGAAGCGCATCGCGGCGGTGAAGGGCTTTGTGAGGGAGCTTCGCGGCGAATGCGCGAGGGAATGTTGACAGTGATTCTTTGCGATTACGTCAAGATTCGTGAACGGCAGAGGCTGAAGCGCATCGCGGCGGAGAAGGGCTTTGCGAGGGAGCTTCGCGGCGAAGGCGCGAAGGTATATTGATGGTGATTCTTCGCGACTATGTCAAGCTCCGCGAATGGAAAATTGCCATGGTGCTTCGCGATTTGGACAGAATTCCGGCAGAAACTTTGGAGCTTCACGATTTGAGATGACGTGGCATTGACTTCGCGCGGAAGGGACGAGGGTCGGTGGAATCGCCTATAAATAGAGGTCGACCCCCTCGAGAGAAGTAGAGAGAATTTTTAGAGAAAATCCATTGCTCTTGGTTCACAGAGGTGGTTCACGAAGGCAGTGTGCTTCGCGAAAGGGGAGCTTCGCAGCGGCTATTCTAGCTCCGTGAAAGGCGTGTGCCCCACTATTGGCTCAGTGAGCTTCGCGGAGAGGCAGGATCTCCACGACGGCCTAAGAATTGTGAAGGTCTGTGCATCACGAGAGTGCTTCGCGATAGAGCTTCGCGAAAAGGTAGGAGATTCGCGAAGGCTTGTTTGAGCTTCGCGAAATTGGGAGCCTAGCGAAGTAGAGTGCTTCGCAAAGGTGTTTCCAAAGTGGTTGGTCCAGTGGATAGTGGCAAAGGGGTATTCATCTATGGGTGAAAGTTGAACTTCAACAGAGCATCTATATAAAGAGAAAGATGAATTCCTTAATGGAAATGAAGATACCTACAGGTCTATAAACTGGGAGTGAATCCCTTCACAGAGCAGTGAGCTTAGGAAGAGGAAAAAGGTGATCCTCTCCACCGGCAGTGAGCCAGAGAGAGAGAAACAGGGAGTGACCCTTGGGAAAGTAGTGAGATGACCCTAAACTTTGTAAAGGCAGTGAGCCTGGGCATAGAAGTGATCTAGCCTGAACTTTGTATCCACGTCTAGTGAAGATTAGTGGAATTTGGTACGCACGGCAACTTGTCGGCGTATGCTCCTTGGACATAGCCCAGTGAGGGTGAAACAAGTAAAAATCATTGTGTCTACCTTCTTACTTCCCTGCATTGCATTTGAAGCATCATCATCAGACAAAGAAGAAAATAAGTGATCATAATAAACACACATGTGCAAACAAAGTGACCCTTGTAATAAAGAGGTCAAGATCCAGTGGGGCAGGAAGAATTTTGAAAAAGAATATCCATACCCTGATTCACCCCCCCTCTCAGGGTATATAGGACCCTATTGGACCTAACAATTGGTATTAGAGGGATAGGTTTCTTTTATCAGATTTGTTTTCTTCGACTTGGTGTAGTCGATCTGTGTGGTTGAAGATTCAGTTTTCTCTTATCACAATATTCCATGGGAAAAGGAAAAGCATCAAAGAAGAATCAGAAGTCTGGTAATTTCCCTCAGTGTGGAATTGTTTTTGGAAAAAGTGTGATTCAACTAAAAGAATCAAACAGCTTACTGAAGGAAGGTCTTGATGAATCTGATAGGGAAAAGATTGATTCACTCAATCATGATGTTGGAATGAGTGAAGTACATGAGCATCAGAGTGATACTGAAACAGAAGAATAAATTGAAGGAAGAATAGATATGTGAGCTGAGTTAGAGGCTTCTCTTGAGGAGATAGATGTTTGGAGATCTAAAACAAATAAATCTAACAAAGTTGTTCATGATTCCAAACTCTATATACAGTAGTAGGAAGAAGAGAAGTCTGAGTTGATGGAAGAAATTGAGAAACTCAGGTTATCAACACGAGAGAACTCGGAATTAGTTAGTGAGTATAAGCTTAAGATTGAAGAACAGAAAAGGGAGATCGATGGCTTGAATAAAAAAGTGAAAGATCAAGTCAAGTGTATCGAAGAACCTGATATTTCAAGTGACGTTAGAAACACTGATGAAATTAAATCTAAAGATATTATGATCCAAGCACTGAGAACTGAGATCAACAAGCTAAGAGGCTTGAATCAAAGGCTTATTGATGTTGCTACTGATCTGAGTGAGAAAAATGATTCTCAAGATGAATAATTGAGAAAGAGATCTGAAAAGGTGGAAAAATCAAAAGCTAGTGACAAGGAGAAGAATCTGAACTCATATGAGATTCAGAATTTGAAATCTAAAAATGTGAATCTAACTACAGAGCTATCCAAACTACTTCAGAAGAATAAAACTCTACAACAAGAGAATGCATGTTATTCTGATTCCGTTTCTCATGAAAGATTGAAATTAAAGGAGCAGAGTGACAAGGTAGAAAAGCTCACACGAGAACTAGAAAATGAGATGAGTTGTGGAAATAATCTCAGAAAATAACTCAATACCCAACTTGAATCAAGTAATATGAAGATTCAGATGTTGGAAGAAGAGCTAGAGTCACTGAAGAAGGAAGTGGAGAAATCCAATACTAGAGGAAAACCTAAGATGAAGGATGCACTGCACTTACTATTCGATTATCCTTCAGAAGGTGATGATAAAATGAAAAGGAAGTATGAGATTTATGAATAGAAACAACAAAATATTTTCTCAGCTCAAAGACCATATAATTTGGGAAAAACCGGTATTGGATTTGATGAATCCCCTCCCGTGAAGGACAGAAAGAGAGCCGTGAACAACTCCATAAATGGAGAAAATCATGTAGGTGCTGGAGATAGGCCTAAGAGGACAGTTACAAGAAGTAGTGACGACATGTGATATTTCTGCGGGATTCATGGCCACACATCAAGCTTCTGTTCAGAGGCTCTGGAATACATTTCAAGCTGTGAAAACAGAAACTTTTCTAAATCTGAGAATAAGAAGAAGCGTCAGGAGAAATCAGAGAGAAGATTCTCTCAGAGGAAAGAATTAATCAGATGTTATTACTGTGGAACAATAGGACACACCATGAATATGTGTCAGGAAGCTCAAGATCCCCATATCAGAAGAAGAACTCAAGGTGTATCAGCATCTCTACAGAGAAGTGATGAAATGAGGTATGCCTTTAATAGAAAATGTTTCATATGTTCTGATCATGGGCATTTGGCCAGAGAGTGTAGCAAGAAGAAAGAAGGAAAGGAAAAAGATCCCAAAAAGAGATTCTTGACTCCAGTGATGTATAAAGAGAAATCTTACATTGGGAGACAAAGTGGTAAGGTGAAAAATAGTCTTAGAGCCTCAGGGGAATCACATGGAGCTGAATGAAAGGTGTATCAATCACCTCCTCTGTCGTACTCACAACCGCTCTCAAGGAGAGAATGTGAACAAACCTGGAAGATTAAGGGGAGATCTACTCCAGCTATGATAAAGAAGAATGAATGTTCAATGGAGGACTCACCACCAGCGAAAAAGAGTGTGGTGACTCAGACATCTGATAAAATAAAGATGAACGAAGAATGCATCAAAAAATCCACATGTTGTGTTTCTCAGTGAGAAGGGAAGGAAAGAGGAAGACCCCTAAGATGGGAGAAGAAGAAAGGGAATATGCCAAATAGAGAGGTTCCTACTCAGAGAAGTAATCAAGGAAAATGGAATTTTGGTAGAACCTCAAAGAAGGAAATGTGTACTAGCGGGTTTATACCCCAAGCAGTGAGAAAGGTCGAGCCTACCAAATCTACATATCATAAAAAGGCTCAGAATGTAGGCAATGAATGCCTAGTCATATGGCCAGAACAGTTGAAGTTGGTTAGGCAGTTGGAGGAATCAAGAAAGGAGTGTGATGCCCTCCAAGAAAGAATCAAAGGGTTGACCCATCAGGATCAACCACAATCCTCATCTTGAGGAGTCCAGAAGGAAACCCCCTCTCCCTATGAATATAAATGCAATTAACTGATGATTCATGTGTTTCAGGTTTTAGGGAGATACAATCCAAGGGGAAGTGGCATCTAAATATGCAAAGTGGAGAAGTGATGTGCTCCAGCGTTTTAATTGGTTCAAATCAGGTACTAGAGTTGAAGAAGAAAGGGAGAAACATAGAACAATAGGAAGTGATTGTGTTATTAACTCTATCTCTTGTTTCCTACATCGAGTTCCAACTCAGTAGGCTTAGATATTTGGTTAATGACTCAATGATGAGTGCTAGATTGGCATAAATCATACAGGTGGAAGATGAGAATAAATGATGCAGGAGAGGAATGATGTTTGTGGTTCTAACCCTAGGAAGTGTTTCATAACATAGGGGGAGCATTCAATAACAAATTCATATGCCAGATCCATCAAGGAAATAATTGGATGACCCAGCTCAGGTGTTTTCTATCGAGAGAAGACATATTGTGGGAGAAGAAGCAATGATCAAGCATTTCATGCTTATTTATTTTGATATAACATTGTGGTATCAGCTGACTGTTTTCAGGATACCAAGAAGCTGCGAGAAGTAGTTGAAAGGAATGATTCCACTGATCAATGAAACAGTGATAAATTTCCTGATAAACGTGATAAGGAGGAAAGAATCAAAGGGGGATCATAAGTGACTAATGCTAATTTAGAAAAGAAAAATCCTCATCTACACAATAATCAAAGAGTTGAGCTGAAATTGACATGCAGAATATCATTGGTGATTAGTCAGCTCTAGCTCGGACAAGGAGAATAGAATCACTGCAGAAAACATCTTTTATATCCCAGGATGAGCCGAAATGCTTTGCTGATGCAGCTGAATATGAAAACTGGGATCATTCCATGAATGAAGAGCTAGATCATAATTGAGAAGAATTAGATGTGGGAGATTGTTTCGAGGCCAGAAGATAAAAACGTCATCATGACTAAATAGGTATATTAAGACAAGATGAATGAATATGGCATAGTGATTCGGAACAAATCATGACTGATGTGAAAAGGATACTCCCAAATAGAGGGATAGATGATGATGAGACATTTGCACCGATTGCAAGGCAGGAGACAATCAGATTATTCCTAGCCATTGCAGTGCAAAGAGAGTTCAAAATGTCTATGATTAGTGAGCTAATGTTTTTACTTGGTTTACAGTTTACACAAGGCAGGAATGACACATTTATTTCTCAATCCAAGTATTACAAGGGGGGTTTGAAATGATTTGGAATAGAAAATTCCAAGGAGATGAAGACTCTGGTTTCTACCTGGATGAAATCATCAAAAGATGACAGTGGCATGGCAGTTAACTTCACTGAAAACAGGCAGATAATCAGCAGTTTTCTATATTTGACCGTAACAAAGCCTGATATTGTTTTCTCCACATGCCAAGCAGCGAGATATCAGAGAAATCCCAAGGGAAGACACATGATTGTAGTGAAAAGAATAATTTGGTATATCTAGGGCACAGTGAATTTTGGCCTGACATATACTGACAAATCATAGACAGGGTTATTGGGATATACTGATGCAGACTGGGCTGGTTCAGCGGATGACAGGAAATCAACATCTGGAGGTATATTCTATCTTGGCGGACTATGTATTTCTTAGTTAAGCAAGAAGCAGGATTTCATTTCATTAAGCACCACAGAAGATGAGTATATTGTGGCCACTCAAGCATGCACATAGTTATTATGGATAAAGCAGCAGCTTGAAGATATGGGAGTTGAAGTGCAGTCTCCGATCAAAATCCAGTGTGATAACTCAAGTGCTATAAATCTCAGCAAAAATCTCGTCCATCACTCAAGGACAAAACACATTGAGATAGAGTATCATTTTATCAAGGAGAAATTAGAGCAAGGGCTTGTGAAGTTATAGTATGTGCCTACAGAGTTACAGGTTGCAGATATTCTGGCAAAGGCCTTACCCAAGGAAGCATTCGAAAGGCATCGACTAGATCTGGGAGTTCAGTCGATTCCCCTCACTTAAAAGCGTGTGGATGTGAAACCCCCCCTCTCCCCGAGTTATGATGTGTTTTTCCCTAATGTGCTGATTTGTGTTCTCTACCCTGTTACAGACTACGAAGGATTGACCTTTGGGTTCGTTGACAAAGGGGGAGAAAATAGTGTTTGTTAAAGGGGGAGAAAATAGTGATTGGCCGACAGTGTGGCTATTTGAGAAATCATGATAGATACGGGGAGAAGCTGACCAGTGGAGCAGCCAGATAGGGGGAGAAATGAGAAAGGGGGAGAGTTTTAAAATCTGATGATGCTAGAAGTGATCGATCAAAGCATAGAAATCACGTCAACTGAGGATCGTGATAAAAGCATAACAGTGGTGTTGGAAAGGTGTGAGACGGTCTCCAGCTATCACCAATTGGTATCAGTGTGGTTCAACAATTGATATCAATTTAAGAATTGGTATCAGGGTGGAATTGACAATTGGGGTCTGACATGAAGTGATTCATTGATGAACTTTTCATACTACTCTTGTTTCTCATGTCGAGCATTGCTCATGTGGGCTTAGAGTACATGTTAATCGATTCCTTGAACACTATCATAATCGCAAGAGGCGAATGGTGGTAGTGGCTGGAAGAAGAATCAGTGAGGTATCAAAGTGCAGAAAATCATTCTGAGCAGAGTTGTGAAGAGTTGTCAACAAACCCAAAGGGGGATATTGTTGGGCAAAAATCCCTCAAGGTAACATTGAAGTATTTTTGGGTTGGTTGTGTTTGTTGACAAAGCAGGTTTCTATGGAGAATTGTCGAGTTCCTGAGAATTTGTTGACAATCCTTGTTGACAAAGAACGATGACAAAGGAATGGACGATCTGGAGGCGGTACAAAAAGAGCAGTACAAGGTGGCGTCGTTTCCCAGTGTTTGCCAAATTTTTGGGGTCCAAAATTTGGAATTTTGTGAGCATCGCGAAAATAAGATTTCCATGAAGATCATAATTTAATATGGAAAAGGCATGAATTTCGCGAAGATAGGATTCATGGTTTGGAAATCGCGAAGACCAGAAGAATGGAGGTGGTGAGTCTTCACGATTACGTCAATCTTCGCGAACGGCAGAGGCTGAAGCGCATCACGGTGGTGAAGGGCTTTGCAAGGGAGCTTCGCGGCGAAGGCGCAAGGGAGCTTCGCGGCGAAGGCGCGAGGGAATGTTGATGGTGATTCTTCGCGATTATGTCAAGCTTCGTGAACGGCAGAGGCTGAAGTGCATCGCGGTGGAGAAGGGCTTTGCGAGGGAGCTTCGCGGCGAAGGCGTGAAGGTATGTTGATGGTGATGCTTCGTGACTACGGCAAGCTCCGCGAACGGAAAATTGCCATGGTGCTTCACGATTTGGACAGAATTCTGGCGGAAACTTTGGAGCTTCGCGATTTGAGATGACGTGGCGTTGACTTCGCGTGGAAGGGACGAGGGTTGGTGGAATCTCCTATAAATAGAGGCCGACCCCCTCGAGAGAAGTAGAGAGAATTTTCAGAGAAAATTCATTGCTCTCGGTTCGCAGAGGTGGTTCGCGAAGGCAGTGTGCTTCGCGAAAGGGGAGCTTCGTAGCGGCTATTCTAGCTCCGCGAAAGGCGTGTGCCCCGCGATTGGCTCAGTGAGCTTCACGGAGAGGTAGGAGCTCTGCGACTGCCTAAGCATTGCGAAGGTCTGTGCATCACGAGAGTTCTTCGCGATAGAGCTTCGCGAAAAGTTAGGAGCTTTGCGAAGGCTTGTTTGAGCTTCGCGAAATTGGGAGCCTAGAGAAGTAGAGTGCTTCGCGAAGGTGTTTCCAAAGTGGTTTGCCCAGTGGATAGTGGCAAAGGGGTATTCATCTACGGGTGAAAGTTGAACTTCAACAGAGCATCTATATAAAGAGAAAGATGCATTCCTTAATGGAAATGAAGAGACCTATAGGTCTATAAACTGTGAGTGAATCCCTTCACAGAGTAGTGAGCTTAGGAAGAGGAAAAAGGTGATCCTCTCCACCGGCAGTGAGCCAGAGAGAGAGAAACAGGGAGTGACCCTTGGGAAAGCAGTGAGCTGACCCTAAACTTTGTAAAGGCAGTGAGCCTGGGCATAGAAGTGATATAGCCCGAACTTTGTATCCACATCTAGTGAAGATTAGTGGAATTTGGTATGCACGGCAACTTGTCGGCGTATGCTCCTTGGACGTAGCCCAGTGAGGGTGAACCAAGTAAAAATCATTGTGTCTTCCTTCTTACTTCCCTGCATTGCATTTGAAGCATCATCATCAGACAAAGAAGAAAATAAGTGATCATAATAAACACACAAGTGAAAAAAAAGTGACCCTTGTAATAAAGAGGTCAAGATCCAGTGGGGCAGGAAGAATTTTGAAAAAGAATATCCATACCCTGATTCACCCCCCCCCCCCCCCCCCTCTCAGGGTATATAGGCCCCTATTGGCCCTAACAAAAATCCATAGCTCCAATTCTCTCAAAAATTTCAAAAGATCCAATATATATAGGTTTTAGTTTCCCTTTCTTCCCAAATCTTATAATACCCTTCAATAATGATACTTTCAAAAAAATGTGATCTCCCATTTGAAATTTAGAATTCTTCTTTTGATTATTAGCATAGCTATTTTTCCTTCTTTGAGCTTCTTTGATATGGGTTTCAATAGTCTTTACCTTCACTGTTGTTTCCTACACAATCTTTAGACCCATGAGCTTCCTTTCACTGATGTTATCCCAAAATGTTAGTGTATGATATCTCTCTCCATTTAATACTTCATATGGTGCCTTTTGAATGCTTCAATGGAAACTATTATTGTTGGAAAACTCCACCAAAAGTAAATACTAATCCCACATACCTTGAAAATCAATTGATCATGATATCAACATGTCTTATAATGTTTTGATCTTTCTTTCTAATTTCCCATCAGTTTGTGGGTGATAAGAAGTACACAAATGAAGCTCAGTATCAATGTATTTGGAATACTTTTCCAAAACAAAATTCTAAATCACAGATAATGATCATACACAATTGAAGGAGGTGTTCCATGAAGTCTCACAACTTCATCTATATAGAATTTTATGAAGTGCTCCAGTGGAAAATCTTCCCTTATAGCGAGGAAATATGCATATTTCATAAGTCGGTCAACAATTACCCACATTGCATCATTATTTTTTGGAGTTTTGGTAATATAGTGTTATAATACATGGTTATGTCATCCCATTTCAATTTTGTAGTAGGTATAGGTTGAATGAATCCTCTAGAATGTTGTCATTCATCCTTCACTTGTTGACAGAATAAACATCTTGATACATAATCAGTATTTCCCTCTTCATATTATCCCATCAGAAATGTTCTTCAAAATATATATACATATTAGTGCTACCATGATGTATAGAGAAATTTGAACTATGGACATAATCAAATAATTCCCTTTTTAGCTCAGGTATATCCATAACACAAAGCATCTTCCCTAGTATCAGAATTCCATCTTCATATATGAAGTCTTGCAACATCCCATCATTCATAGCATTAATTTTGTTTTTAATATTATCATCATCTGGCTGAGAACTTTTAATTCTTTCCAATAGAGATGGTTGGGAAACCAATTTAAAAAGTAATGATGTTTCACCTTCTTTCATAATTCCCATCTCCATCCTTACTGGATCCATGAATACAGGATCCCTTTCAATCCTAATTTTTTTTAAAATCCATGAACCTTCTTGATCAATGCATCAGCTACCTTATTTTCCTTTCTAGGGATGTAGTGTATGGAATAATCATAATCCTTGAGTAGTTAGAGCCACTGCATTTGTGTCATGTTGAGTACGTTCTATGAGAAGTTATATTTAAAAATCATATGATTAGTATATATATCACAACTTTCACCATAGAGATAATTTCTCCATATCTTGAAGGAAAAGATCAAAGCTGCTAACTCAAGATCAAGAGTTGGATAGTTCTATTCTTGAATTTTTTAACTGCCTTGATTCATAACTAATAACTCTATCATTACTCATAAGGACACAACCAAGTCCTTTCATTTATGTATCGTTATAGATCACAAACCCATCATTCCCCGATTGTAGAGTTAGGATTGGAGCATTCACTAATATCCAATTTAATTCTTTGAAACATTCCTCACATTCCTTTTTTCATACAAACTTAACCCATTTATGAGTAATCTTGGTTAACAGGTTGGCTAATTGTGTGATGTTTGGAACAAAATGTTGATAATGACCCGCTAAACCAATAAAACTATGTACCTCATTTATTTTCATTGGTGTAGACAATTCCTGAACAGCTTTTTTCTTCACAATATCAAAAAAAAATCCATTTTTAGAAATAATATGGCCAATAAAAGAAATGGATTGAAGCCAAAATCTATACTTGCAAAACATCCCATATAATTAATTTCTTATAAGAGTCTTCAAAATAATGTGGATGTGGTTTTCATGATCTTTTTAAATTTTGGATTATACCATGATATCATCAATAAATACCACAACAAATACATTAAGATATTCCTTGAAATCCTTATTAATTATATCCTTGAAAATAGAGGGTGTATTAGTCAGTCTAAAAGGTGTTACTATAAACTCGTAATGCCCATACCAGGTTCTAAATGTTGTCTTTGAAATATCCTCCTTTCTCACATGCAACTGATGATATCTAGATCGAAGGTCAATCTTGGAAAAATATTGTTCTCCATGAAGTTGAACAAATAAATCATAAAAGGGAGGTAGGGTATACTTTTTGGTATACCAATGCTTTCCACACGAGATAGGTAGTTGATATATAATTTAGTGGCTTCCTCAAAAATATATCTATCCACAACACATCCTTTTGGATGAATTCAATTTTTTTCATACCCTTTCAAAATCTTCATATAATGTTCAATGGGTATATCTATATATATTATATAGGAACATATAGTTGAATCTATCTTAACAAGTGGACCGTCAAGTGAACCATCATTCCAAATAATTTATTGGGAAGAAATTATCCAATTCACATCATATGACAATAGTTTTCTTTTACATAGTTTTTAATTTCACTGGGTCTATAACTTTTCTGCATATAGCTTTTAAAAAACAGATTTTTTTTAATGTATGATGGGCATTCTTCGGAAAAATGCACTATAAATCTACAAGCATTAGATCATTCACCAAAACATGACAGTCATATGATTACATACCCTTTAACATTAAATAATTCATTGACATGATATTATTGATAGTATATTAATACCCCTCTTTAACCTTTACATCATTCAATAAGATTCAAAAATGATATATCTCCTGCATGGAAAGTGTGTAAGAAAGTAAAGGAAGAAAGTTCTATTTTCACACTTCATGGGTGTCAAAACATCACAAATTATCATTTCAATCATGTCCAACCTAAACTTCATTGCATCCTTTATTTTTCATGGTTCATTTAGTAACATTAAAATGACACAATAACATAAATTTTTCCGCATGCATGAAAATAAGAAAATGATTGATGTACAAAAAATTTGAGTATGGTAATTCAAAAAAAACTGATCTCTTTTTTCAACTGGATTTTGTGTTGTTTTTCAAAAAAGTTGTACCAAAATAAATGTTCATGTATTTCATTTTCTCAATTATTTGATCAATTGTTAGTGTATATGGTGATGTACATTATTCAGAACTCCCATAGAATGATGCTATCCAAGATCGACACTTATGTCACATGGGAATAAATCTTTGATGTGCTAGAAATATAGTCTTCAATGAAGGTTCCAACCTAATTGAATAAGTATCATGTTCACAAATGGGACACTATTCAGTTTCATTAATACTATATCTTGAAAAATATCGAAAATAATGAAATTCATTTATCATCCCATACAACATGGTACTCAATGTGAATTATTCATTTCTGTATAAATCATACAACATAACACATGAATCCCACAATAATTTCAAATCATCGATCAATGGATTCAAATAAACGTCAATATCATTACGTAGTTTATTTTGAATATATATAAGTATAGATAACATAATTTATTTTTGTTTCATGCATCCCCAAGTTGGTAAGTTATAATTTACCAACATAAACGGCCATGTACTATGTGTGCTATTTTGAAAACCAAAAGGATTATATCTAACTATAGATAGCGCAAGATAATGGTTTCTCATGTCATTTCTAATTTAGGATTATCAAGATCAATTATCTTCCACTGAGGATAGTTTGTTGGGTGATAATGTTTCCCACGTTTATTTCTTGTATTTTTTTCACAACAATTTTCTTATAGTATCCTCACTTCTATATAGGAGCTTAAATGTCAAAATTGATGGAAAGTACCATAAAATTGTCATATGAGCCGATTCATATTTTTTTTATTAAGAATAACCATAATTTTGGTATTCTTTAAGTGATTTTTAGTCCTTGAGAAATAGTGTGAAATCATTTGGATAGGTTGGTATTCTTTCAGAGATCATACCCATTGAATGTAGCACTCATAAAACATCATATATTCACTAAGGAAGATAATTATCTTCTAGGATCATATCATTCAAGAGAGAAATTGGTTAAATAAAACAACCATCACTCCATTTATTTCCAACTTTTTTATTATATAGATTCAATATGGATTATAATACTATATATTTGGTACAACTAGCATATAATGGAATTTTTGAGCAACTCTTTAACTTCTCAAAGAATTGTGTACAATCGTGAAGTTCATCTTCAATGGTCATTTTCATTATCTCAATATGATTTTCATCAACATTCACACCTGTAATAAAATTCTTGATATGGTATTCATCATTTTACACACTTTTAATCATATTAGATGATCTATAAAATTCAGTTTTAACCCAGTCACTAGCTATATTAATTTTTACCATGATTAATTCAACATTTATAACTTTGATATATCTCATGACAGATCATGTTTTATTCCAACTCCTCTAGACTAATTATTCTTGAATAACAACATTGTAAAAATGGAAAAAGGATTTGATAAGGGTCATAAGAATGATCTTTTAAAAATGAGATGAACTCTTTCACCCCATCTATAAACTATTTTTCCATAAGATTGGCATCCATCCATTTTCAATTCATATCCATCCTATTTGATTTGGTAATATTAATATCTAAAAAAAATAAACTGTAAAAAACATTTCATAGAAAACGCCATCATATGATTAAAATATTATTGTAAGGTAAGATTATTAATGGTTATGATTTTAAATACATAAATTGTTTTGTTTATGGTTATGATTTTACAAACATGGGTTGTCATTAATTTTTTAAGTATTATATGAACCTAATATACCATCCATTGAACTAATTTGGGTCCCAAGAAAGAATTATCCCCTATCATAACCCAACATACATGTGATCAACATATGTCCTTTAATATAAAGCATCAAAAGTAGTTATCTATATCAATTGTTCATGACTATTTTCATATAGAAATTACAGTTTCTTAGATTTAAAATTTTTTATCTCAACGTTTGGCACAATATACTTTCCTTATTTAGGTTTCCTAAAAAGAGGAAAATATTGAAAGGCTAGGCTCTAATGGTCACTAAAAATAAAATACACATGGTAATGACATGTTTTATAAAGACATTGTGATTTAAATTCATGGGTATAGGAGACATACTTGGAAGAAAATGGGTAGAATTGTTTGATTTTAATCAGTAGGAGAAGGAGGGATATTTGGAACATGTAGTTCATTACCAGTTGTGCACCATAAAAACTCTTCCTACACATCATTTTCAGTCACCAACATACATGATAAGTTGGCAGGGAATATGTGGTGCATAGCTGGGAGTTCCATGCAATTGGAGTGTGGAAAATTGATGATTGAGGAAAAATTTACTTGAAGGAAATGGAGATGGGGAACAAACATTGGCACGAGAAATGAGATATTAGGTGGAGAATCGATGAGGTAGATCAAGTAAAAATAAAATCTCTTCCATGCACCTTGTTCAAACCATTTGGGAAAATTAAAAAACAAATAGATATGTTCAAGGGGGAGAAACAGATAATAAGTGATCACATACCTTGATTTTAATATATCATTATAATTTCAAGACAACAAAAGTATATAATCTTTAAACTAAGGCAAATATATTAATATAAAATTTAAAATTTAAAAGAAAATTTAAACAAAGAAATGATTGTAATTTTAATTTCTCTTCATTTTGTTTCGAATTCTAATTTAGTGAAAGAAAAGAATGAATTTTAATATCTATACATCTTGTTTAGTGATAATTTTAAAAATAAAATAAAAGAAATGTTTTGGAAATTTGAAAAAAAACCCTTATTAAAAATATAGTTTTCTAATACTCAATTATTCCAAATAACACCCTATAATAATTTTAAATTATATCATGTATTTTTAAATTAATATATATATTTATTATCAACATATATATATATATGTATATAATTCTTAAAAAAAATATTTATGTAATTAAAAATATTTATTTTTAAAAATATATTTATAAAAGTATTTATATTTATTTATTTATAAATATATTTATTTATATATTATTATATAAATATTCCCAAAAATATATATATTCACAAAATAAATTTATAATTATACAAATATATATGTATTATATATTAAATATATATTTATAATATATTTATAATTATTTTTTATTATTATTCTTAAATTAAACTAAACAAAATATCTATATGCACGTAATCCAAATTATTTATATACACATAGTTAATTATAATCAATATTATTTATACATGAACATAATCAAAATTAGTTATAAACACATAATCAAAATTATCAATTCAAGGTAATTAAAATTACTTAAAAATTATTTATATAATTTATTAATTCATAATTATTAAGTCAAGCTAATAAAAATATTAATTTAAAATTATTAATTCAAAATGAGTAATTCCAAATTATTATTAATTTAAAATTATTAATTAAAACTAAATATTAATTCAAGAATATTAATTCAAAATAATTATTAATTCAGTATTATTTATAAATTATTTATATAAATTATTAATTAAAGATAAGAAAAATTATTTATAATCAAAATTATTTATAATTATTTATAATTATTTATAGAGACATAATCTATAGGAAGAACATCTGAATATGCCCAAAATAAAAATCTAAGAAGGCTCATATAGTTTTAACTCCACCCAACAGATACAATTATTACCAACCTCTCCATCTCTAACAAATGGTTGAACTTAAGAAATAATTTTCAGACATTGAACATGAATAAAGAAGAAGAGACCAAACAATAGTTTCTTCAGAAGCTAAACTATTAGCAAACCAAAAACATGACCAAGATGGGTTCTAGAATACAGGATTGGAGAACTGAATAATGGATTCAATAGGGGTCTATATCCATATAAAAACCCAAGGACAATAGAATTCCAACTCTAGTATACCACAAACCACCGTGAACTCAATCGAGAAAGGCCAAAACTTGAGTTAAACATTGAATGTCATATAGTAAGGGAAAAGAAGAATTAGGAAGGAATCACCAACATCATGAAACTAAATATCTAAAATAAGGATGGTTTGAAGCATTCCTGGTAAATTTATAAAACAAGGTAAGAGGAGTGAGGGGGTTAAGATCTAGATAGATTAAGATTGTGATAAAAGAGGAAAAGAAATAATCACATACCATAAATCTTGAGAGGATAAGTTCATCGAGAATCTTGATGAATGGAAGTGGAAAGGGTTCAATTCCAAGAAATTATTATGGTGTGAGAGAGGAGGAAATTTTTAGTGTTCTATTTAAAATATCAGGTAAGCATTTTATCAGCACTTTCAAAAAAGAACTAATAAAGATTAGTTTTATCAATATTAAAATAGTAAGCGTTGAAAAAATGTATCTTTGTCACTGCTAAAATTATTTCACTCATAAAGATAGGTTTTATCAACACCTTTTTATAATTAATAAAATTCAATTGTTATCTATGATAAAAAATCGATGATAAAGATAGAATTTTAATAATATAATAAATATAATTAAATAATTTAAATTTATATTATTACAAATTAATATTTAAATAATTAAAAATATGTATTTAGAAATATAATTATAAATACATATATTTTTTATAATTGTATAATTATTTAAATATATATTTATATATTTATAAATAAAATTATAAATAAATATATTTATTATAATTATAATAAATTAATATATATATATATATATATGACTAGATATATTTCTATAATTATATATTGACAAAGTCCAGGGCCGAGATGAAGCTAGACCTATAATTGATTAAGAAAAATAAATACATATGATTAGGCATTACATGGATTCTTACAAAAGTTGGAGTGGGTTACACCCCACATATCCTCATCAACATCGGAAAAAATATATGGTGTCCAAAAAGACCACATCGAGATCGTCTCCATAATCACCCTCTTTGACAAGGTGTTTGCAACTTGATTAGCCTCCCAATAAGCATGTGAGATTTTCATGTTAAGTTGTCTGATGATTTAGATATATTCAATGCAATGAGGAATCACTTTCCAAGGTACATTCATATTTTTGGTCCTCAAAGATTCAATGGCCACCCATGAGTCATATTCAACCCAAAACGAGTTTCATTCATATTAAACCATAAATTTGAAAGATTTAATGATGGAACATTTTTTTTATTCATAAACCATTCCAATTACAATATAGTGAGAAAAGAACCCCTTGATGAAACCATGATGGGTGCAGAAAACCCCACCACACAACGAGGGACATGGTGTTCCAGAAGTAGCACCGTGCACATTCACCTTGATCCACATACCGATTGGGGGAATCTAGTGAATGTATTTGATTATAGGGTCTTACATCCCTGTCGTTAACTATAGGAATCGGTAGAACATTATGATTAGAAAACCAATTATTCTTGGAACCTATTGGAACATGTGAGGCAGTGAATATGTCTCGATTAATGGAAGTTATATTACATAAATATGTATATATATATATATAGTTACAAACACATACATACATCGATATACATACAATATTTATTTACACACATACAAAAAACACACACACACAACATAAATCACACCCATATATGCACATATACATTGATATAAATATATTAGTTCAAATATCACATATTAAAAATACATCATTTAAATTATATAATTGTTTGAATTTAAAAAAACAGAAATGTTGTGAATCATGGAATAAAATCCATGGTCCCAAATATTTTTTATGAAAAATACATATGGCACAAGCAGATTATATGGGGGGTTTCAATGTAAAATCTTGGCACAAACAAAACCACTAAAAATGATCATTAAACGTTTTCCTTCTTTTAAGTCTATCACTCATTCCTCCTGAGCTACCCTGAACTCTCGGGTGTCTACCTCTCTTTAATTTCTTAGGGGCCTTCCAGGTTTCATCCTGATTATCCATGCCCGATGAATCATCTTCCTCATAATGAGATTTACTGTCATCATTTTTTGATATCAAAGCATAGCCATCTTAATTTGAGAAAGAATTGGTCCTCTACATGATAGTCTTAATGTATGAGGATTTTCCTCTAAAAGATCCATAACTGTTTCCAAATTCCTAATTTAAAACATCCTTTCCATTATATCTACTTATAATGTCAATAAAAATAAAATTTTTAATGTTACCGGAGTATGGAATGATAAAATCTCCCTCCTCAGTTACCTCCTTCCCTTACAGTGTACCACCGGTTTTTAGATCACCTATGCATCCTCAAGACCAAATTCTTCATCCTTTCATACTCCCTAGATTATCTCTATAATAGATTCTTCAGTTTCCATTATCCTACATGGTTCTATCTATAATGGAGTAACATCCCCAATAATTTCTTCTCCAACTAAATCTATCCCAGCTTGAATGAGTGTGGCATACCCTGTCTTGGAGGGAGAAACAATTTTACTAGATTTTCTATATGATACAAGTTGATAAACACCCTCATAAACAGTAATTTTATTTCCCTTGGAAGGGGGTCCTAATTTCATAGGGCATTCTATTCAGTAGTATTTTTTCCTATTTAGGATAAGAGTTTCTATTCCCTAAACAATTGAGAGTCTATTTCAGATTGTGCTTCCCTCTCGTGATAAGATTCTACAAGTTCTTCCAGGAAGTCCGTCTTTTCAAATTTTCCAATAATAGAATTTTTAAATGAGCCAAATATTAGGAAATTCATTAATTCTTGAGAATGGCATGGACTAGTGTAAATATCATTGTCGATGTGACCCAATTTCCAAGAATAGAGTCAATCATGTGGATAAAAATGTGTTTATAAACTTTTCTATATCTAGTTAATAGTTATATGGTTATAACAAATCATCAATGGTTTCTGGACCTACACATGTGTTTCAATATTATTCTCTTTCAAATTTTCATCCATATTCACTTTTCTGGAGCTAGTCTCGGCAGAAATGTGTTCATTAGCTACCTCATTTCTCATATTTGAGATAGCATGAGCTTTCTTCCCAACATACTGGGAAGAAGTTTTTTCTTTTTTAATTTTATTATTTATAACTTTTATGCAATTAGATATATAATTACCCCACCAGATTGTAGAAGACACAAAAGGATGGGATGGAATCATATTCAAATTGAACCTCTATTTTCTCACCATTGGCTACCAAAGTGGCACAGTCGGGTAATGGGTTGATCATGTCAGCATCCATAAGAACACATGAAAAGTACTCTAATTTCCATTCAATAGAGTTCACATCCATCATAATGGGTTCACCGATGTTGGAGACAACGCCATTTAGTATTATAGGATGCCAGAGAACCCATCTAAGACTTGAATTCCACTACAAATCTTTGAAATTGTTTGCTTTTGTGAATGGGGGTTGAAATTTAATTCCCAGGAAGAATGGAAATACACCTGGATTGAGTGCATAAAACATGATCTCCATGGAGTTAAATGATTTTCCATGTAATAGAAACTGAGATATAAATAACATCAACCAATAGAGAAAATATTCCTATTAGAAAAAAACTAGAAATATGAGAGATCGTAGAATTCAAGTCCTCATTATGAATCAGTTTTCAAACCTTATCATGAATTAAACCGCCAATAATAGGGTACTTATATGATTCAAGATTCTCTTCAGAGCATCAGGGATAGTGATGACTATGAATCTTCCATTTTTATATTTAGAAATACAAGGATAATGAACACCATGGGATAGATCACTAGACACTTGAGGCTCCCCTTTGTTAAGGTTTTGATGAACGAAAAGCCATTACATAAGTGTTTCATAAGGTCTCAACACAAATAACATTAATTGGAATTATTCTGCATATCAAAAATCTTTGACCCCTCAATGAAGATATTAGGAGGAACCTACATATATGGCTTCATCGGTGCCCCAGATGTGACCAGGAACATTATATTTCTATAATAATAGAGATAAATCCTTCCAGTATGAACATTCAAATTGTGATTTCCATCGCGATCGCTAGGTTCACCACTGCATATTACATATTCCTTCAGAGAAACATTTGATGAGGCCAAACAACGGTGAATCCATTTTTCCAATGGATTGAACCCAAAATCCTTTGTGAATGCTATCATAAAATTGAATGATTAATTTTCATGATCTCCTTGCATCGAGAGAACCCAAACCTATTCCATCTCCCCTATATATATCAAATTACTAAAATTTATATATATCAATATATCATATTTATATTAATTATATACATGAATTTTTTTAATTAATTTTTATAAATAAACATTAATTTGGGAATAAAATATGATAATTTTATACATATTAATAATATTGTTTATTAAATGTTTTTATCAGTGCTCATAAAATCGGTAATAAATATATACCTTTATCAGCACTAAAGAAAGCGATCATAAATGGTGAAATTTAACCATCTCTTTTTTAATTCTAACAAAATTATCTTTATCAGTGCTTTTAGATATCACTGATAAAGGTTACCATTTTATCAGTGATTTTTGTTTAAGACTGATAAAACTCAACACTGGCTAAATATCAATCTGTAGAAGTGCTAATTTAATGATTTTTTAGGAATTTTTAGATGAGTTGTGAATTCAATTGATATTTTTAATAATTATTGGGAACTTTATGGAGAATTTTTCTTTAGATTTTTTTGATTATTTTTTAATTTTTTATTAATATAATATTTAATAATATTGATATATAAAAATCAACATAAATATTTATGCAAATATATGTTCATTAATTTAATTTTTATTCAATATTTTTTATTTTATTGACTTCATTTTTTGTAGTTATATAGTTAGAATTTATATATATGTATATATTAATTTATATGCATGTTTTCTAGTTTGTATATAAGTTTTTCCCCAGTTTTAAAAAACATATTTAGATATTATTTAAAATACAAATAGTACTAATTAATTTTTGTTCATTCATTTTTTATATATAATGTATAGTGTTTTTTCTAGATATATAGTTAATATTAATTAATTTTTTGACATGAATAAGGAATTTTATTAAGTGATCAAACCATTTGGAATTATAAGAGAGTTCATCCATAGAGGGAAATTACCCAACCAAACATTCAACTCACAATTGAGACCCCAAGATTCCAAAAAATGAGTTTTTCTATTACACTCTCTTTTGATGAAAGAGATAGTGTAATGAGAGAAATGGTGGGAAAGGGAGTGGATATTCATAACCAAAAAACTAAAATATTGGAGTCCATTCTCTGGAAAATGGATGGAATTAATAATAGTAAGGAAATCTGACTCCAAAATGATATATTACCCTCATCTCTTAATAGAGAGCCTCATTCTCACACCAATTTCTAGAGATTTTCCAACTTATGGGTCCCAATGTGTGTGAAAAGGTTCATGTTATGCTACAATGATCCATCCGAGAGAGTCATGAATAAAAACACCAACACCCACAGATCCATTTATAGATATATCTACATCAATGTTAATTTTTAACACACCTTATAGGGGATAAATCCACTTACCAATACATTGACTAGTATTTGGGATCTTGAGATGGTCCTCATTGTGTTTCCATATTTATAATAATGAAATCGTGCACCTGATCTAGAAGTTGGTTGATTTCAAAATCTGATTAAAATTCAGATCATTCCTTCTTACCCAGATCATCCATTCCACTATGAAACACATATCCACCATCTCTATTGTAAGAGAATAAGACCGCTTCTAAAAGATAATTTCCATAGACACTGTTTTTGATAGGGTATCTATTAAAGTTGATAACCTAGAACCAACTTCTATGTATATTAGGATAACTTTTATTCCTGTTTTTGAATATTGATAAACTACTTATCACATTATGATTAATCTTCTGCATAAAATAGTATGTGATAATTTCTTAAGATTTTCCATCACACTAAAAGGTCATAATAGTTCTCCGCTATGATGATAACCTGAAAGTGATATGACAATATTATTTAATGTATGTTATATAGTCATATGATATCATTTGAGGGACACAAATGATACAGGCTATCATGGGTGGAGACTCATGGGACTTTGAGGAAACTTCTCATGGTGTACTCCCTTGGTAATATCAAGTAGGATATTATGAGAACGAGACCCGCTAGAAGGAAATCAACATTTATATGTGTCATTGGATGTTCCTATATACGAATGTGTATATTTTTTCATATACTTTAATATTATTATTAATTATTATTATGAGTTGCGCACTTAGATGTATTGACAAAAACCATGATGATAGATGTTTAGAGTGAAGTAGGATATGTTGGGTGTGTCATGAGTAATATTGAATTAATGAATAATGCGAGAATGGATTTTTCCATTCTGTTTAATAACATAAGTTTATATCTTAGGTCATTTGATGGAAATTATATTGTTTAAATAAATCCATGGACATGGTGTTCTAAAGGCAAGTTCATTTTTCAGGAAGTCAAAGAAAAAGACATCAATCACATAGGTTGATTGAACTAGCATGCAACCTGTTTAATTATAGATATCAGGATAAAGGTATTATATTATACAATAAGCATCCAAATGAGGTAACATGTCAGTGTAGCAATAACTTCTTTCTATATGGGTTCCTTGGGGTATTTCTAGATGCTGACCATGGACATTAGGCTGCTTTTCCTAACACCGCTGTGAAAATGGCCTAGAGTGTCACACGCTAATTTTATCCCGAATCTTAGTCAAATAATATATTATTATTTATTATTTAATATTTTCAATAAATATTATTCTCATATTTGGTTTAATAATTATACATGTATGCTTGATCAAATATAAATATAATATTTATTTATTTATTGGCGAACAATGTAGTGATATTTATTTAATAAATAAATACACTTTATTCAAGGACCGATAAATATTGTGGAGGAATGGCGGACCGAGTTTAATGGTCCTGTGAGAAAAAATAAATATTTAATATTATTTAATTAAATAATATTGAATTTTAATTCTCAAGTTAAGCTCATGTCAAGAAATGATAATATTATTATTATTATTATTATTTGACATGGGGGTTTGGTAAAATTAAATAAATAATTAAGGAAACTTTTGTAATTATTGTATTTTAAACCTAAAAATATAAATTCCCAATTATTTTATTTCTTCAATAGATCCAATTCAATTTTTCTGGGTTATTCACAACAGATTTGGAGAATCCTCTCAAGCCTAGAGATCTCCCTTCTCCAAGAATGCTCCCAAGAATAGAGATCAATCCTCCTCCACAGGATCAAGGAGAATGATTTAGAAGTGGTTCTCCAAGAGATAAAAGGAAGATGATGCAAGCATAAGGATCTGTTGTGATAGCCCCCATAGATTCCTTCGAATACATTTGGATATTCATGAAACACGTGTGGATAACTTCTAGGGGGAATATACACTTATTTTATACAACGCAACAATGGTGAACCACAAATCTGTCACTTAATTTATCAACGAATAAATAACTCCAACAAAGGTAATTCTTTATTTAATTAAATTAATTATAAATAATATGTGATGATCCTCTCTCTGTTTCTAGCATGATTACCCTTGTCTGATCTCATTGATCAAATTACATAGATCATAGTGTTTATTGTCATGTAGATCTCAGATTGGTCACCAATCATGAAAAAAAGAAATGTTGGACACTAACCATTGCACGCTTCTGTTTTTCTAAGACCCTTAAATTGGTATCAAAGCGGTCATATAATTTTTAATAATTATTAAAAGATCATTGGTGATTTATGTATTTTTTAATTTATATTTTCAATTCATGTTTAATCATTCTTAAAATCTGAATTGCAAGATCTTCTTCTTCCTCCTTAGTTTCTTAGAGATCTAATCAAAACCATTAGTTTTATGATTGAAATAAAATCAAGGAACTCATTCAATGGTTCCAAGGTTTCTGGCTGGACAATATAGGACTACAGGATGTGTAATCAGAGATACATGTTGTGTAGTCATGTTCAATGCTTTTGAATTGATTTAGAAATTAATTCAAGATTATGTGTTAAAAAATTATTTAATTACATAATTTTTTGACAAGAACATAATAGAACATGGTTATCCAGATTACACGCCATGTATCCCATGTACACATTGTGTAATCCCTTTGAGTCAAATACGGGTTGTGTATTTCAATACATGGCATACCTGACTAGTGACCATGTAATCTGGATATCACACATCCTGTACCCCATTGGATATGTCATATACTCTTGTTTTTTAGGTATGATTCACATGCCTAATCCCTAGGAATGTACCTCAGATGGAAAATGAGATATATACATGTGGTTTAGCTCGGATACACATGTCGTGTACTCATACCAAGTTATGTAGATTTAAAATTTATTTATTTTACTATGTTAACCTTGATACATGTACTTGTGTGTGGTCGTAAAGATAAGGAAGGCCATGTGATAGGTTTTAATATACATAAATATTTTAATGTTTAATTAATATATGTGTAAGGTTGAGATGTACATATCATGTATAAGTCATATTACAAGTTGTTACTCTACGCACATTTAAGCATAATGCATGTCTGAAAAATCATGTAATTTTTGTAATCATCCATGAAGTACACATTGTGAAATTTTGTGATAAGTCATGTGTTCCATATGTCACAAGAGTAAAATAGTATACAAGTATAATAAAAGTTGGGAAGAATCTGATGGGTATTCACCATGTTACCACCAAGGTACATTTATGTTCACAGTTGATTTTTAATAAATTTATTTATTTTGTTTAAAATTATAATGGATGAGAATATCTAGGAAATTTGGATTATAATTAAGATAACATAATTTATTAATTAAAGATAATAATTAATTTATTCTAGCATGATTTCTCTTAAATAAGAACGATTAAGAATATAATGCTAGTTTTATAAAATGCATAATTGTTGCATGCATGTTTATGATCATATGCTAGACCAGAATTGTGTATGTGATTGGTTTCATTTAATTTATTATTAAATTAAATCATTAGAATGTGTCCCTTATCTCCTATTATTATGTGGGGTCTAGTTTCTCGTGATTTATTTTATGTAAACCCCTTTCCCCCTCACATGTGTGTGAGTTAAAAGGAATATGTAAAGGATGGAGTTCCCAACCTAGTGGAGGTAGTTCAAGTTCCGAGGCTTAGAGAAATCAATCCTAGGAGATACATAGGTGGGTAGGTGGAAAGTTGTAACATGAACCTTAATTGGTTCAAGGTATTTTTCTCCTAGGTCAACAGTTAGTTTATCAACCGCTAGATAAACTAACCATTAGTATAAGCTCGTGATCATACCCTGAATTATTTAATTTCTATTAGTTTCATGGTTATTTCATTATAGATGTTTTTCCACAATCACCTAAATTAAAGAAATTAAAGATCCTGAAAGATAGAACTAAAATAAGTTGTATTATTCATAAATATTATCTAATACATGGTTAATCACTTAATTAAATCCACTTAATATTAACAATCATGTGATAAAGATAATAATTGTAAATTTATGCATAAAAGGATAAAATTCCTTAATTAAATATATTAAATTGGTATAGCCTTCCATTACTTCGATAAAAATTGAACAATAGTTTAAAGTTCATGACCAACCCAAGTTGGGGTGATTTCAATTATCAAGTAATTTTAACTTGAAGTTTTAGGTTGACTTAACTTAGTTCACATCAAGGGTTGATTTTCCAAGAAGGACTTAGTGTAACTGAGATGAAAAGGTTGATAAAATCCAATTAAGTATTTTAGGATTGCGGAGTCCACTTAGTGGATCAAGGAACTGTGAGTTAATATATTCGGCATTTGGAATTCCTACCTAAAACCATTAAATTTTTTTGACCAACCTAATTTGGGGTAATGATAATAGAAATATGGATCCTTGACACCTGAATATCCAAGAAACAGGATATTCTAAAGACAATGGTTAGGGCTATTGGGTTTTGATAAAATAGTGGGAGACTAATAAATATAATATTTATTTATTTGTCTAAATTTTTTCAGATAAAGTACTAAAATTATTCTTATCTTATTTTGTAGAAACAAAATTAAAATGACATCAAACTTGTCATTGTGATCCATACTTAATAACAAAAAACATCTCACCAATACAAATTTCCAAGAATTGAAAAGGTGCATAAGTGTCATCCTTTTCCATGAAAATAAATTATATGTGTTGGAAGAACCTTTTCCAGTTGTCCCAGTTAATAACACAAGTGATGAAGAATTTTCTCTCTATGAGAAACATCTAAATACTGATAAATTTGTTTGTTGTTTCATACTATCATCTATGTCCAATGAAATTTTGAATCAACATGAGGATATAGATTCCTATAGCATGATGTCTCACCTTTAGGGTCTCTATCAAGAGAAGGTGATACAATTGAGGTACAAGATCTACAATGATTTTTTTACAAATAATCATGGAGAGTATATTCAATTTTTTCATCATGTAGTCATGATTATTGGCTACATTAAATACCTGGATATCTTAGTGATTAAATTCCCAGATGATTTGCGTACAAATCTCACACTTTCATCACTTCCCAATACCTCCTCCAGAATTATTTTTAATAATAATATAAGAAATAATGATAAGAGTCTTTTGGAACTTCTTACTTTGATTTTCTAAGTGGTTAAGGACAAGAGGTGGGACAAACCCACCATCCTTGTGGTGAATAAGAAAAATAAGAACGCAGAAAAGGGGACCAAGACTTACAAAACATCTAAAACTCCTAAGAGTCATCCTTCCAAGAATAAGAAGATATAGAGGAAGGGCAAGGAAAATGAGGTAGTATGTTTTTCATGTGTCAAGGAAGTCCACTAGATGAGAAACTACATCCAAAAGAAAGGGGATGATAAAGGTACATTCGTTATCAATTTTAATCTTTCAATATCTATACATTAGGTATTAGATACATCTTTTGGGGATCACATATATATCTAAATTAATGAACCAAGTAGAATCTGAATGATTTCTAGAGGATATGTGGATCTGAGAGCTATTAATGGTTTTAGGTTGGCTGCTCTGGACATTGGTAACAACCACCTCTCATTCCCAATGGGAATTATTCTTGTTTTTAAATATTGTTATTTTGTACCTAAAGTTACCAAAAACATTATTTTAGTATCATGCCTAGATAAAAATGGGTTTATTTTCAAATTTGGAAATAAAATTTACTTTCTTTATAAGGAAAACATATGTTATGGTATGGTGGATTTAAATAATAGTCTTTTTGTATTAAATTATGATAACCTAGTGTTAACAATTAATAATGAATCATGTTCACATGACTCATACAACACCCAACTTTTGCATGACCATCTTGGTCATGTAAACGATAATCATTTGAAAAATATCTTTTAAGATGACTATTTAGAATATTTTGAGGTAAAACCACTTGAAATATGTCATATCTATTTATAAGGAAAAATGACCACACTGCCATTTGGTGTACAAGGTGAAGGGGTCACAGAGCTTCTAGGACTGGTACACAGTGATGTGTGTATACCATTTCTAGTAGAATCTATAGGTGTATATTATTACTTCATAATGTTTACTGGTGACTTCAATATATGTGGCTATATCTACTTGATGAGGTATAATTCTAAGTACTTTCTTAAATTTAAGGAATTCATGAATTATGTAGGGAATCAACATGGTTATAAGATAAATAAGATTCGATCAAATTGAGGTGGTGAATATCTTAACCAAGAGTTCATTGACGTTTTAAGGGATTTTGGGGTTCTATCTCAACTCACTTCACCTTATACACCATAGTGTAATGGTGTTTTTGAAAGTAGAAATTGTACCATGTTAGACATGGTAAGGTTGATAATGAGTCATGTAGGTCTTTCATTATCCTTTTGGGGATATTAATTAAAAACGGTGGCATACACATTATACTCAGTTCCATCTAAAGTGGAAAATGGAATTCTCTTCAAGCTACAGAGTATAATGAAACCCATTTTGTCACATACATGTGTATGGGGTTGTGAGGCATCTTTTAAGACCATATTGGGAAATAAACTAGCACCCTAGCACATGAAGTGTATCTTTATAGGGTATAACAAGGAAGAAAGGGGAACTACATATACAACCAATCAAAAAAATAAAATTATTATCACCAGACAAGTCATATTTCTTGAGAGGTAGCATATCATCAAAAAGGATAGTGGGAGAAATATTTACTTTGATAAATTTGACGCTCAAGATGCACAAGATTTGGAATAGGAATAGATTCCATAGGTCCCCATGGAAGAAGAAGTTCCTAAAATGCAAGTACTGCATTGGAGCATAAGAGAGGTAAGAGAACCATAGAGATATGATTTTCTAGTCACGGAGGATGGTGAATCATTATTGGTTGACAATGATGAACCTATTTCCTATAAGGATGTTGTATAAATATCATAATATGTAATATAGAAAGAAGACATGTATTCTAAAATGGACTCTATGTATCAAAACCAAGTTTTTGTTCAGGTTGATGCGCCCATTGATGTAAATCATTTTGGATAAAAAAGGTATTCAAAATGAATCTGTACATAGAAGGTAATGTAAATAACTCTAAAACAAGGATAGTGGATAAACTGTTCCAACAGCATCAAGGAATTGACTATGATAAAACCTTTTCTCTAGTTTCCATGTTTAAATCCCTTATAATTCTACTTTCTATAGCATCTTACCATGACTATGATATTTGGTATATGGATTTCAAAATTTCATTCTTTAATGGGAACCTTAAAGAATATGTCTATATGACACAACCAAAAGGGTTTGTGACTCCAAGTGATGCTAAAAGGATTTTCAATTTGCATATATCCATTTATGGATTGAAGCATATATCCAATCCATGGAACATTTAATTTTATGAAGCCATAAAATAATTTGGATTCATTAAGAATGAATTTGAGACGTGTTTTTACAAGAGGTTTAGTGGAAATGTGGTCATTATCCTAGTAGTATATTATTATGACATATTACTTATTATAAATTACATAAATTTCTTATATTCTGTTAAGAAATGGTTAAAAAAGTGTTTCTCGATGAAGGACATAGGTGAAGCATCCTATATTCTAGGGATGAAGATCATTTTTGATAGATCGAAGACGCTGCTTGGACTATGTCAAAGTACATATGTTGACCAGATACTAAAGAGATTTAGTATTGAACAATACAATAGGGGATTGGTTCTAGTGTCACATGGTTTACATATTTCTAGTAAAATGTGTCCTTGTATATAATAAGTGAAAGAGAGAATGAGTAATATCCCATATACTTTAGTGATGGGATCAATCATGTATGCCATGTTATGTACTAGACTTAATGTTTCCTATGCACTGAGTATGGAAGGAAGATATCAATATGATCTGGGATAATAGCATTGAACTATTGTTAAGGCTATCCATAAGTATCTGAGAATAACTAAGGTTATAATATTGATGTATGGATGAGATGAGGATCTGATCATCATGGGTTATACTGATGTTATTTTTCTAATAGATCAGAATTATTAGAATTAATAATCAGAATATGTTTTCTGTCTCAACGGAGGAGCTGTGAGCTAGAAGAGTTCAAAGCAGCCAGTTGTCACAGATTCTATTGAGGATTCTGAGTATATATAAGTATTTTGATGTAGTTAAGGAATCCATTGGGATTTTTAACTTTTTCCAAGATCTTGATGTGGTTCCTAGTAGTAAATACCCCATCACATTTTATTATGATAATATTGTAGTGGGTGCTCTTGCAAAAGAGCCAAGGTCACACCAACAGACAAAGAACATATTCTAAAAGTATCTCCTCTTAATGTATTTCAATCATAGGGGTGAATTTGGAGTAAGGAGAGTACCCATGGAAGAGAAAATGGAATATCCCTTGACTAAAGGTCTATCTTAGAAGAAGCATGAGTATCATGCATGTGAGAGCTAGCAGACTGAAGGTTGTTAGTAGTTGGCTCTAGTGAAAGTGAGAGTGTATTGGAGTTGGTTCCCTAAAACCAACTTCTATATACAATATGATAACTTTTATTCATGTTTATGAGTATTAATGAACTATTTATCACGTCATGATTTTTCTTCTGTATAACATAATATGTGATAATTTCTTAAGAATAGTCGTCACAATAAAAGGTTATAAAATCTCCCAGCTATGATTAGAACTCAGAAGTGCTACAACACTATTCTTGAATATGTAATCTATATATGGATGATATCATTTGAGGGACACAAATTATACATGATATTTTGGGTGGAGACTCATTTGTATTTGAGGAACCTTCTCATGGTGTATGCCCTCAATAATATCCACTATGATTTTATGATAATGAGACCCGCTAGTAGGAAATCCACATTTATAATTTCCATTGGATGTTTCTATCTATGAACATGTGTATTAGAACAAAGACTTTAATATTATTATTAATTATTATTAATATTTCTACACTTAGATGTATTTATGAAAACTGTGATGACAGATGTTCGCGACTAAGTAAGATATGTTGGGTGTGTCACGAGTAATATTGCATTATTAAATAATCCGAGAAAATATTTGTACCTTCTATTTATTAATATAATTTAATATATTAATGCCTTTTATGGAAATGATTTAGCCTAAATAAATCCATGGACATGGTGTTTTAAAGGAAAGTTTATTTTCTAGGAAGTTAAAGAAATAGTGAAAAAACATGATTTAACATTGTTCTTTCTTTCAATTCAGACTTCGATTTTCAACTAACGTCTATAAAGGTGACATAAAAAATAAGGTTTTAGCATTGGTTTTTTTGAAAAACAATGCCGAAAACCAAGATGAGTCTCCTTTTTGTAATTGGTTTTTTTAAAACTGACTCTGAAAACTGTGGTATTTTATATTAATGATTGGAAGTCGGTTTTGATAAAAACAAATGCTAGAATTTAAAAAATAGAAATATTTGAATATTACACCCCCAAAATAATCATAATCCCTATTATAGAAAAATAGTATACAAAAATAAAACAATATGTATCATTGAATAAAAAATATATAAAGATATAAATATTTTTATCTAGTCAATTAAAAAATTATATACGCATTTGTGTTATAAAGTAGAATTAAAAAATGCATACCAGAAATTTACAACATGATCATTGTTGGTTTTTGTTGATGCATTCGTTTGATATTATTACATTCAAACACCTATTATAACAAAATAATTAGTTTTTTGTACACATTTTATTAGAAAAATTTAATATTAATCATAAACATTAGAATATACATACCTTAAATCGTAATCATACTTAACAAATAGTTCAAAAACAAAGATCAAATATGGTTATGTTAATTTTTCATATAAGACTCAGCATTAGTGAATGTCTATGATAACATTGATTGTTATGAGATTAAAAATATAATACTATGATATAAAATTTAAAATAATTAATATAACTAACCTTATCAAATTCAGTAGTTTCCCCAGTTTTGATTATCTCATACATGAATCATAGAATATAATAGCCACATTCATCATGTCTTTGTTGATGATGAAAATGTGGTTATAAAACATTAACTTGATTATAAAAACCAATATATATATATATATAATCAAAATAAAATCTATTATAAAAAATAATTATCGTTACTATCACATATTGGATTGCCTTTGGGTTCTTTATTAACATGTGATCCTGGTTAAATTTAATAAACTACATTTATTTTCATATATATAAATTATTAATACATTTATATAAAATAATAATTAAATATAATGAACTTATAAAAAATAATAAAACTTACTTGTTTAACAAGGTCATAAATTTTTTACAAACACCATCTAGTAAAGAGAAAACCCAATCTAAGGTGCATTCACTTGGGCAGAATACGCTTAACATCCAATTCACCCTATAAGAAAAAAAGTTCACAATTAATAAAATTATAATGAATATTAGTTCATAATTATATTTGTTCTCTTACTTATCATGAAATGGAAGAAACTAACACCCAATATTCATGTGTGATAATCTATCACATATATATGCAATTCTATTAGGATTCTTCACATATTACACATTTGTGGCAATAAATTCTAGATCTATAAAATCATAAATGCATGTGGTGTTATTTTTTATAAGAATAATGTGTAGATACCTAATTAAAAAAGTAAATATAGTTAGTCAATTTAAATCATCTTTAATTACAAAAAAAAAATTTAAACGTCAATTTACTTACATGGAAAACAACTACAACACAGGCATGTTGAGCTCTTCAAAATCAATTAGATCCATGATATATTTTTTTAATATTATCAATGGATAGACTCTTCCACATATATCAGACACCATCGGAAACTAATAGATATTACTCAAGGAAGAAGAAACTTGAGATAATATTTGTATCTCATCAGAAATATCATAAGTATCGACAGTTATTTGTTCTTGAATCTTTTGTTTCATTTGTGCCATTTGTTATTCTTTTAGATTCTCCTGTATAAGTTAAAATTCAGAAAAAATTATAAATAATTTTCAATAAAACATAATTAATATTTAAAAAACACATACCTTTTATTAAATATAATGAAGATGGCAAGATGGAAAAAGTAAAAAATGACCCAGACAATCCCCAACTCTGGTAACGTCCTTAGTAGGAAATGGTAGTTGAGCAGTGGGATCAATAATATCATGTACTGATACTCTAACCTAAACCATATTGATAGGTTGGTGATGCACAAAACCCCCCCAAAAATGCACGATTCATAATGCCACAATATGTATATGAGGATCTCTATCATACAACTCACAGTATAAGGTTGGGTCTGGGTAAGGAGGTGGAGAATTTGAGTAGGTAGAATGGGAAATCTGGATAGGCTGGGAAGTCTGTGTAGACTATAATTGTCTCATAAATTTTTCTAACATAGCCTTTATAGCTAATTTAATTTTATCCCCGTGGAATGTTTCATATATTTCCTCTCAGATTTTAAGGATTCGATTTCTAGGTCTCTTTATTGCTTACTCTGATAACCAAAAACTTTATAAACACTAACACCCACCTGACATCCTCTTATACAGTTGGGGTGTTCTGGCTTTCCTAAAGAAGTGTCTAGGTTGTCCATCCAACCCTCAAGGATAAAATATTCATGTTTCTCTTTCTCCTGAATTTCATCCTGAAATGAAAAATGAAAATTTTATATTAGTGTTTTTAATTCATAAAATAGAAAACTCATGAAAAATAAATAATATTTACTTAAAAAAATTTCAGCTACTTCCTTAGATTTCCCTGTATGATACTTTTCATTTTTTCTTCTTCTCGCTCTTTTCCATTATTTATGTACAGTGGGGGGGAGATGGAGACCAAACTGGACCTTATCAGAACCACTAGTGGAGTGATCTCTTAGTACTTAACACATTTCCTCAATCATTTTTTCTCCAATAAATGATACCCACCACAAGATAATGTACGAGGGTATGCATTCTTCAACTTGATGTCTTGTTGGGTTTTTATAGATGCATGTAATACAAAAATTAAACAAATAAGTTAATGTGCATATATATATAAAATTTTATAATTTAATATAATTATAATATAATAAATTCTTCATCATGTTAGATAAAAAAATTTCTTCCATGTATCTACATCAATAAACTTATACATGAGTCATGGGTTTTCATTTTTTCCCTTTCCAAAAACATAATTTTTTGTCAACCTCATTTTTAAATATCTCCATAGAACCACCGCCAAAGTAAGATCTATTTTCTTAATTACTTTTGTTTATTAAAAATTTAATGTCATTTGTCATTGAATATAATAAAAATTAGTCATTTAAAATATATCATATTCAAAAAATAAGATAAAATAATTCAATTGAGAAACCGTTACGGCCTACCAAATCTGATCTTTCATTATCTTATTGACGGAATACCAATCGGGATATAAAATTTTAATCATGAAATGGCTCTACATGGTGATATAGTTGAGAAATTTTTTGCATTTAGAACAATTTCATTATTATCATCATCAAAATTAATATGTAATCATTCATCTCTATGAGCAAGTGACTGTTTTGGTAAATGTGTAATGCCATGTTTACCAACTCGATAACTCGATTTTGTAACAATAAACGTAGAGTAATCCACTACTGTAGTCTCATCAGAAGTCCTGTAAATATTTTTTGTATATTAAAATTTTATTTTCATTAAATAATTATATTATTAGATATTTAATAATAAGAAAAAATAAAAATAACTCAATACATGTTCCCCAATCTTTATATCTCTATCCATCATTGAAAAAGGAAATTGTAATGAAATTCTTGTGGACCTGCAAATTATTAGCCAATTAAATAATTAGAAAATAGGAAAACTAAAATATGTAAGTAAAAAAAGGGCACACATGTGTAAGTTAAAGAAAAAAATAATGATTTTATGATTCTTAACCAAAAAAAATATTGAATCTAATTTATTAAATATATACATTAATTATAAAATAAAAGAAACATTTATAAATTTAAATATCTAATAGTTATTAAATAATACAGTTTTATCACATGTAAATTTTAAAAAATAAAATTAATTTAATTAATTAAAAAATTAATTAGAAGAGTAATTTAGTGTTTTCTCATATCCCTTCATCATGATCGTTTCGTACTACATGCACTATGTATACATAATAGTCATTGTTATTAGGAAATCGTTTAATGGATGAAGAATCCTCATATAAATAAATAACATAATCATCATCATCCTCATTAGCCAAATGGATTTTTTTTCCCTTGAAAAATGAAGGACCAATGATCATTCTATAGATCAATAATATAAAATATTTTTTTACATTTGTGTCCATGATAAATGCTTCCTCATTACAACTAAATCTTTTCAAATCAACCAGTTTAAAACCATATTCATCATGTTTCACACCACTATTACTTCCAACCCAATTACACTTAAACACGGTGACCCAAAATTTAATATAATCAATTTCCCATATGTCTTCAAGAACTCCAAAATATGGAATTGATATAGAAATTGTGTTTTTATCTTTGGTACTCGAAAAATGAAGTGCTTCTGTGATGACCATTACACCACTATTTTTAATGGTACTCTTATCATCCAGATTTTTTGAATAAAATATGTATCCATTAATATCAAAACCATACCAAGTGATCACATTAATTGATGGTCCCCCTACCATCAATTTAAATTCTTCTGATATAGATATATCTATGATGACTTTCTCTTTAAACTATGAAACAAATATCTTTTTATGATCAATCATCACCCACTTTTCATTAATTTTCAGATATTGTAACTTTAATTCAACAATATGTGATGATATATATGATTTAACCTCATTTGTGTTGCCCAAAATGTATAAATGTTTTTGCATCACTTCATCATGTGGAATTAACATTACCATTAAACCTTGAATCCTTCTACCTTCACTATCAACTATCATATGTCGAGATATATGGAGACTAATATGCTCCACTTCATACAAATAATCAGTACATAACTCAATCACCTCTTCTGATACATATTTTTTTAACAATAGAGACCTCTGGTCGATAAGTATTTTTAACATATCCCTTAAAAAATTTCATATATCTTTTTTCCATCATAAATACATAGGTCCACATATTCTTATCTCATGCACCAAATGAATCACTATATGAACCATTATATCAAAAAACGTAAGTGAGAAATACATTTATTGTTCACAAATAATAATAGAAGCTTCATTCTCTAACACATATAGAAAATTTGGATCAAAGAATTTGATATAAATGGATTTAAAATAATTACCTAACCCGATGACAGTCTTTCTGATAGATTTTTTCAATATACCATGTACTGCGACTTATATAATTTGTTGCATCATTACTTGAAAATAATGATATTACATTCCTATTAATTTAAAATCCTTCAATTAGAACAAATTCTTCACATTTGAAGAATAACCACTGGGTACAAAATACCATGAAGACACCAACAAAAAATAATTTTCTTAATCATTCTTAATGTGTGACAAGCTGGAGGTAAATATGTTCTATTTCCTTTCATAGTGGGAGATAACTCTAAATGTATTCCCCTTGATATCAAGTCTAATTTATAATGCAATCCATATTTTGTATTTCCTTTTATGTATAATAATGTTTGAATCAAACTGTCACATATATTTTACTCAAAATGCATAATATCAATGATATGTTTTGTCTCTAAAAACACCAATAAGGTAGTTTAAAAAAGATAGATTGTTTCTTCCATATATTTTTTTTGAATACTGGAACATCTTTTCTTTCCAAATTTCAAATCAATATTTTTCACTTTGTCGTAATATTTTTCAACTGACAATGGTTGTGGGGGAATATTATAATCATGTAAACCATTAAAGCCTTTTTTCAATCTACATTAATGATGATCAATTGGAAAAAAATATTCAATGTCCCATGTACACTGTCTTTATTCCATTCTAAAATTGATAATATGAAGTATCTTATTTACAAATTAGACATGTTTTATGTCCCTTAACACTATATATAGATAGGTTTCCATATGCAGGAAATTCATTTATAGTTAACATTATCATAGCACAAAGAAGAAAATACTCTTTGTTTTATGCTTCAAAAACTTTAACACGTGTCTCCCATAGAAGTTTCAAATAATCAATCAATGGTGAAAGATACACATTAATATCATTTCCCAACTGTTTTGGTCTAGAAATTATCAATCTCATCAAAACATATTTTTTATTCATACATATATGTGGGTAAAATTTGTAAACTACCAACAAAACAAGGCATAAACTATGTTGGTTTATTAGGCTCTAATATGGATTAGTTCCATCAGTACACAATCTCATTATAAGATTTCAAAATTTACTTCCAAAATCACTAAATTGTTTATCAAATCTCTTCTACTATGGTTAATCAATAGGGTGACGTAAGTTACCATCAGAGATGCCCTTATCTGAATTTCATCTTAACCTTTTTGCATCAATTGAATTTTCAAATAGAAACTTCAAACAAGAAATTATTAGTAGGTACCAAATTTCTTTAGTAGGAACCTTGATTTTGGTACCTAAGAATGAATCACAGTTGAATTATCGAAATTATACGAAGGGATTATTGGGTGAAATTATTATAATGTTTACATGATTGATTTTTCATGAGGTTAGATTCCAGTACCTAGAAGGTATCTGAGTTGACATTTTCATTAATCTTATAGCGTGATGTCCCACATGTATGATAGTTTGATAAATATTCATATTCTTTCTTATACAACAGACAATTTTTAGGGCAAGCATGTATCTTTTTAAACCCCAATCCCATTGGTAATAATATTTTCTTTTCCTTGTAATTGGAATTTGGAAGCTCATTGCTTTCTAGAAGTAGCTATTTTAAATTCTCAAGTAAGTTAGGGAATATTTTATCACCCAACCCAATTCATGCTTTCAAGTTAACTAATCTCAAAACTGCTGATAAATCTGTATATTTATAGCAACTAGTGAATAATGGTTTCTTAGAATCTCTATACAATTATTCAACATTTGTTGTTTTTTTATGGTTTCAACACATAAATCATGAATTAGTTATTCAATATGATCCTATTTCTCATTATAAATATCGTCATCAACTTTATATATTGAATTTTCAGTTCTTTCACCATGAAAAATCCAATGTGTGTAATTAAGGCTAAAACCATATCAAATGAGATGATCCTTGATTTCCTTAGATTTTAACTTTTTCATATTCAAACACTTCACAGATAGACAGAAAATAAAATCTATGTTTTAAATATTTTGTTTAGAAAATTCCAAGAAATCATGAACTACTTTTTCATATCCACTTAGTGGTTCTTCATAAATTTATCCAATTATGATCCATTCAATACCTAATATCGCAATATAATCGGTGAATATATTAAAAAATATAAGCATTAAAATATATATATATAAATATAATAAATTTTAAACATAAGCACATTCAATAAAAATGATTGGTAATCAAATAGGATACATCAATGATGATTTGGAATAAAATAAAAACTAATCTACTAGTATAAAATCATGATTTAGGAACTATACCTATGTTTTCTAAACAACATATTTTAGGATGTATATTTAATTTCATAACCTAATTTTTGTGGTTGTGTATGATAAATGGTTACTTATTTTACTAATTAATATTCTAATATTGGGGGTACAATCTACCCATGGTAACTCCTTAGACCCCGACTACGGTTGAAAACCTCTTTTTAGTAAATACATTATTAATCTATATCTATACAAAAATACATTATTTCCAAAAAAATGAACAAATTTATTCTATGATAATATTGAAATTCTAAATCAATAATTTAAGTTCATTTAACCAAATTAAATATATACAATCATATTTTTTTAAATGAAGTGTTATATATAATCAAAAATAGTTTCTATTGAAATATGACCATTTAAACATTTATTGTTTTGTAATGTTATTTCAAAATAACATTAAAATTAATTAACTCTAATATACTATTTCATATATAGAACAATTGATTCAATCATTTAATCATGAATATTACTTATAAAAAATATAAACTCTTCATTCTCAAAACATCATCATTAGGGAATACAGCATCCCTAAAGGAATACAACACTCCTTTATACCACATAAATATCAAAATATAACATCAATGTGATAGAAAATAATAATTACATCCATAATATATTTTTTAGTGATATTTATCATATCACATTATCAAATTATATCCAAATCACAATATCATATCAATGATTGAATAACCTTGTCAAAAAAATAATTTACCATATAATTATATAAAATGACATCGACCACCCATAAAAAATTATCATATTGTTATTTATCAATTAAAAGGATAATTTCAATATTTCATTCCAACTATTCATATCGTCATTATTAAGAAAATATCAAAAAACACAAATTTTACTTCAAAACACATGATTTATGTGAATTTATTCAACTACCGCTATTTTTATCTTTTTCATATTATAAATTCATCTACATTCATCATCATCAGATGACTAACATCCACTTATCCTTGGTTATCTAATATAATTAAATAGTACATTTATCAATAACATCTACTAGAATCCCACCATAATAGATCAAGGTCAACCACTTTATAATAAAAGTTACATCAAAACATTAATCCATGTTTAATACACATCACAATATCAGGAAAAAAAATATGAAAGAAATATATTTTACATATCACTTATTCACAAAAAAAAATTAATCAATATATATCATCACAACCATTTGATAATTTCATCAAATAAAAAATTTATCAAAATAAACAAACTTTAAGAACAACATTTATAAAAAAGAATCAACTACATATAAATAATTGAAACAATAACCCAACAATATATCTAAATGATAAATTATTTAACTTTAAAATTTTAAAAAATTACAAAATTTGGGTTTCACCAAGAAAAATGGATCCATAATTTGAACTTTCTCCCTAAAATTCATTGGAATAACAAACACTACAAAATCTAACAAAAATATTTATATAAATGAACAATAAACAAGAAAAAAGAAATAAAATCAAACCGTGGATAATGGTAGGCTGTAAAATAGTTTCTAAAGAAAAATACTTACGTAGATGATGAAATTAGGATATATGATTAATAATCGATAACATAGATCATGAAATGATTATAAATATAAAAGAAAATAAACAACAATCTTTGTTGGGATCACCGGTTCGCTATCAGTATCGTCACGAGTCGAGAGAGGGTTTCAAAGTTATAAAAATGAGGGTTTTGGGATCCTGTTTTTTTTTAAATATCTGTGTCGGTTTTTATGAAAACGGACATCAAATTCTTTTTTCATTTATGGCATCTGTTTTTAGTAAAATTGACATTGAAACAATTTTTTTACAGCTTCAGTTTTTTATATTAATCGATGTTGTAAATAAACATTGGTCATGTTTTTTGCATCGGTTTTTTAAAAAAACAATGCCAAAAGTTAAAATAAAAAAATGGTGTTAGATTATGTTAAAACCAATGCCTAAAAGTTCCCACATATACATGTTACATCGGTTTATAAAAAAACTAATTACATATCTTTGACATTGAAACCACTATTTCTACTAGTAGATATATCAAGATAAAGGGATTATATTACATAGTAAGCATCTATATGAGGTAATGAGTCATTATGGCATTAACTTCTTTCTTTATGAGTTCCTTGGAATATTGCTTCATTAACCTTTGAATTTAGACCGCTTTATCTAATGCCACTGAGAAAGAGGCATAGGGGTCACACACTAAGTGTGTCTAGAATCTCAATTAAATAATATATTATTATTTATTATTTAACATATTGAATATATATTAATCTCGTATGTGGTTTAATAATTATTCATGTATCCATGATTACATATAAATATTTATTTTCTATTTAGTGAATATATTATTTATTTATTTATTGGAAAATAGTGTAGTGATATTTATTTAATAAATAAATAGGAATTATTCAAGGACCGAAAAATATTGTGAAGGAATGGCAGACCGAGTTTAATGGTCTGGTGATAAATAATAAATAATAAATATTATTTAATTAAATAATAGTTAATTTTAATTCTAAATTTAGAGGAGTGTATGGAAATGATATTATTATTATTATTATCTAACATTGGGTTATGCGAGGACTAAATAAATAATTAAGGGAACTTATGCAATTATTTTATTTTAACCCCAGTAATATAAATACCCAGTTATATCATTTACTTGATAAAGCCAATTCATTTTGTCTTGGTTGTTCAAAACGAATTTAGAGATTCTTATCAATCCTAGAGAGATCTCTTCTCTATGAACACTTCCAAGAATAGAGAGAAATCCTCCTGCTATGGATCAAGGATAATGCTTTGGAAGAGGTTCTCAAAGTGATTAAAGGCGAACGATGCAAGCATACGGATCTGTCGTGATAGCACCCAGATATTCCTTTAGTGAGGTCTAGAGATTTGTGGAATATGTGTAGATTGTCGCAATAGGAAATCTATACTCTGTTTCTACAACACAACGATGGTGGACAGCAGATCTATCAACGGATTCATCAATGAAGAAATAATTCCATAAAAGGTAATTCATTATTTAATTAAATTACTTATAAATAATATATAATGATCCTATCTCTGATTCCAGTATGATTACCCTTTTCTGGTCTTGTTAGTCCAATTCTGTAGATCACAACATTTTTCGTCGTGTCGATCTTGGATTAGTCATCAATCATGAAAAAAGAAATTTTGTGCACCAACCATCGCACGCTTCCACTGCAACCAAAACCTTCAGTATTTGTATTTGGATCCCACGGTTTCCATGTTGCCATGGCCCTGAGGTAGGAAAAAAACATGCATCATGGACTCCACTATAACCATAGACAACAGGAAAAGAGGATACTCTGAAACGTGCCCATATGAAAGAAACTCCATTGTAGGGAGTATATTGGTACAAATATGCCACTAAAAAATCATACATTCTGAGGGACATCTAGATTCTATGATTTTTTCCAATGATCTTCGCCCTCTGGTCATCCCATTCTGAGTGTCATCTTATACCCTGATTTAACTGAATACATAACCAAGATTTCATAACTCTAGAATAGTATATCATTACCTATATCCTTTACACAAAGTATTATTAGAATAATTTTCCAATCACTCTCATTAAACCATCATTAACGTTTATCGATGCACTAGGTGGTGCCTTCATTATTAAATAGTGAACAAACAGTTTCATTTTCTCAGCTAGGAACCACCATAGATGTATCCTTTTTCCTATTGTCATCCACCAACAAACTATCACATCATACCATGACCATGGAACCATCTCTGATACTATATTAATTACCACCACAAATGAACTTGCACCCCCCCCCCCCCTAGGCTTCTCCAAATGAAGTTGGGATGGGAGCCTAAATCTGATCCAGAGAAGTCCACATGAGGGAAATATTTGTCCTATAGGAACTGCACACACATGGAATCAGTATGTTGCAGTATCCTCCATCCTTTGTTTTCCAACAAAGAATCATTGAAACATGTCATATCCGGAAACATGATTACCCTACTAGATTTTGGGAAGTAATGATTATCCCATGAAGCCCAATCAATTTTATTTATTCCATTACGTATACCCCATCAAAAAATTTCAATGAAGGATTGGATTTAATCCAAAATGAATCCAGAGAGCTTAAATAAGGACATAAATTAGGTTGGAATTGCCTGATCTACCACAACGATGAGAGTTTCCTTCCTTCCTATAGATAATTTAGTTGAAGACAATCCCTGTATTTTTTTCCCACTCTATTTAAATTACGTGAAAAAATGTATCTTTTAATGCTTCCAAAAAACATGGGAAATCCCAAGTATTTATTATTTTTTTAGCAACGTGAAATCCTTAAGATCTATTGATTTCATCCTTTCTTCCCATGGGGACTCATGAACTAAAATAAATTTCTGATTTAGCATAGTTGACAGCTTTTCTAGATTCCCTCTCATATATGAAAAATTGATGACAAATGAAATCTCATTCTTCAATGGTGGCCCTTGAAAATTTCTAACAATCATCTTCTAGGAAAAGATAGGATATGGTGGCTTCATCAACACACCTTCACCCCATGAATTGTTTTATCATTTGCAGCAACTGAAAAGTTATTAGAGAAAACATTAACCACCAAAATAAAAAGGAAATGGGATAGAGGGTCCCCTTAATGAAGGACCCTCATAGGAAAAAAATATTAGGAGAGATAGCCATTTATCTTAATTATGAAAGACACTAAGGATACAAAATACATGATAACCTCAATCCATTTTTGGAAAACCCCATTTTACCCATGAAAAAAATGCATGAAGGAGTAGTTGTGGTTTGGATTAGTGGTAATAACCTCGTAATACTACATCAAAGGATGGGGATTCAAAACCCATTCAACAAAACTACTATAAAATCACTATATGGGGTACTGTATTAGTGGTGGTACTATACCACTGGGGACACTGTAGTGGTGGTGGGCACTATATCAGAACTATAGTGGTGGTAGCACTGTAGCGGGTCTTGTTTCACCTTGGGTATTGTAGTAAAACTATTCACTGAAGGGACTTTGTGTCAAAAAATTTGGGTCTTTAGGGACATGTAATGGAATTTAATGTCCACTGGGCCTATGGTAAATGTAATGGGTCTCCTCTACCTATAAAAATAGGTCCTTTTTTAATAAAAAATAGGCTTTGACCCCAAATTTGAAAAAACTACATGGAAGACCATTCAACCCTGTCATAAGCCTTAGTCATATCGAGATTAAAAGCCATAAAACCTCTCTTTATAGTAGATTGTGTTTTCATAGAGTAAAACACTTCATGAGAGATAACAAAATTATTAGAGATGAGTCACTTGGGGACAAAAGAACTATCATTTTCAGAAATAATAGATGTAAGCCATGCATAGAAGAAATTAACCCCAATCTTTGAGGAAAATTTGTTTCCAACATTACATTAGATGGTATTCCTGATTTTTGAGATTAGAGATGGTTTTTTTATCTTTGGAATGAGATTAATAATTAATTAATTCAATTCATTGAATCTTTCCTTACCCTCCCAAAATTCTTTCATGAGGCCCAATATATCACGCTTGATTATGTGCTTGAATTTTTTTTAAAATAAGGGATGGAACTCTTCTTTCCCTAGATCTTTGGTTGAATGAATTTGTTTAAGGTCCATTAAGATTTCATCATTAGTGATGTCCCACATAAGTTGCTAATTCATGGTGTATGTGACCACTGGTTCAATGAAATATGAAATATCATAAGAAATGGTTTACTCCATGACCATAAAGAGATTCTGTAAAAAATTAACGATAATATCATGAATCCCCCTTCCATTGAAAACCTTTTTTCCTTCTTCATTTGTGATATAGGATGTGGTTTTCTTATGCTGACTTGTAGAAGCTTTTTGATGGAAGTAGAAAGAATTAGAATCACCTTCCTTGATATGGGTTTCATGCACTTTTTGGGCCCAAAATCTTTCCTTAATTTTAAGAGTTGCATCCATCTCCGCTTCATGGGATGAAATACTATGAAGAACCATATCTGATGGGAGGTGACAGTAAAAAAAATCATTTTATTTCAATTGCGCCTCAAAGATAATTTGTTTGGTGAAACATAAATTTTCTCCATTGTTTAAAAATATCTTCCACATTGTGGATATTTTTCCTGGTGTCAAGATCCCCTACCTTCTAGCCTGCATGGATCACTTCTTCACATTCCTTTTATTTAACCCCAAATATTTAAAATATGATGAGTGTTGAAGTTGGTTCACTATAAACCAAATTCTTTTTACTTTATTAAAAACCTATATTCATTGGATTAATATTTATAAACTCCTTATCTCATCATGATTATTCTTATACGTGACATAGTTTGTGATAATGTACTAAGAATAGTTGTCGTACTAAAAATTCATAGTGGATCTCTGCTATGATGAGAACACTGAAGTGCCATAACACTATTCTTGAATATATGTTCTATGGTCGGATGATTTCATTTGAAAGGGAACAAATTATATAGGATATCATGGGTGGGGACTCATGAAACTTTTAGGAACCTTCCCATAGTGTGCACCCTTGGTAATATCATGGAAGATATTATGAGAACAAGACCCTCCAGTAGGGACTCCATATTCATAAGTTTCATTGGATGTTCCTGCCTGCGGATGTGTTAATTGGTCCTTATACATTAATATTATTATTAATGGGTATTATAACTCGTTCACTTAGATGTATTGATGAAAATCATGATAAAAGATATTCACGGTGAGGTAGGATATGTTGGGTGTGTCACAAGTAATACTAAATTAATGAATAATGAGAGAAAGTAATTGTCACTTCTACAGAATTAGATATCTTAGGCCCTTTGATGGAAATGATATAGCCTAATTAAATCCATGGTCATGGTGTTCTTTGGGAAAGTTCAATTCTAGGAAGTCAAAGAATGAGAAATCGAGCACATGGGTTAATGGAACTTTCATGCAACCCACATGATTGGAGATATCGGGAAAAAGGGATTACATTACACGGTAAGTGTTCGTATTAGGTTACATGTCATTGTGAAATTAACTTCTTTCTCTTGGGTGCCTTGACCTGTTGCTAGACAATAATCTTGGACTTTATGCAAGCTCGCCTAATGCCAACAAGAAAGAGGCCTAAAGGGTCACACACTAAGTATAGCCAGTATCTCAGTTAAGTTGAATAAATATTATTCTAGGTTATGGTTTAATAATTATTCAATTATTCCAGATATAATTTATTTCATCCCTAGTTATTCGAGAGAATATATTGCAGATGGAATATTTATTTATTGGTGCATAATTCAGTTATATTTATTTTTTAAATAAATAGTCATTATTCAAGGCTAAGTAAATATTAAGGAGGATTGGTGGACCAAGATATGGGTCTGGTGAGAAATAATATTAAATATTATATGGTTAAATAATATTTAAATATAATGTGCAAGTTAAGAACATGTCACAGAAATAATGGAATTTCTATTATTATTCGACATGGGGTTTCACATGGAATAATAAATTAAGTAACAGAACATGTGATAATTACTTATTATTATCGGGTGAATTAAATTCGCCATTATGTTATTATTCTCTAAATTATCCAAGGGGTCATTACACCAGTTAACCAATTTCTGTTTTCACCAAATCCTTGTAGAAAAGTTCTCAAGACTAGAGAACTCTTCTAACTCCAAGAAAGCTCTCAAGAATGAGATATATCCTCATCCCTCGGATCTAAGAGAACTATTTGAAAGCATTTATCAAGGATATCAAAGGCGGACATCACAAGAACAAGGATCTTCCGAGCTAGCACCTGGAGACTCCTTCAGATACGTTCGGATATATGTGTAGCATGTGTGGATCACCGATAGAAGATTTTTATCCTTGGATTCTACATCAAAATGAAGTCGTACCTCAGACCCATAGTTGAATGCATCAACGAAGAAAGAATCGTCTTTCAGTAAATTCTTTAATTTAATTAAATTAATTATAAAAAAAATATAAAAATCTTCTCTTCTTGGTTTTTGGTTCTCTCCTTTGTCTTTTATCTTTGATTGAATTTTGTGGAAACCTGTGTTTATCATCATATTTATCCTGGATTAACCATTGATCATGGAAATTTCCAAATTTTGTTACACTCTCATCCTATGCTTCCACTACTCCTGAAACCATCAAGTGGTATCAGAGGGGTCATATTTTCTTTTATAATAATTTAAATATTTTTTTGAGGATTTATGCTTTAATAATTTATTTTGTCAATTTATGTTTAAAAGATCTTGTAATATGAATTTCAAGATCTATTCTTCCACTTTTGTTTCTCGCAGATCTAACAGAAAAAAATAATTTTTTTATTAAAATTATATTGAGGATATCATCAGGAGGTTCTGATGATTTTTTCCAAGTAACACGACAGTACATGGCGTGTATTCAGAATTACATGCCATGTAATCTTCCACAAACTTCATGTAATCTGGATTAAACACTGTGTAGTGGTGATCAACTTGCTCAGAGTAATTCATAAGTTACTCAAGTCGTGTGTGTTAATGTCATGTGTTGTAGTTAATTCCTACACCACATGTTGACCAGGAAAGACTGGTGCATGGTCATTTGGACTACGCGTTGTGTGTCCCACTAGACATAGCGTGTAGTCCCTTCTGGTCAAGGTCAAGTCATGTATCCCATACATGTATTTCTCGGCTGGTGACTGTGTAACACGGAGTCTACACAGTGTGTGGCCCACTAGACATGTCTTACACTTCGAATATTTTTGAAGTACACCACACATGTCAATTCCCCAGGCCTGTACTTCAGATGGACGTTGAGGAGGGTACATGTCGTGTAGTCAGATCTACAGGTCGTGTACTTTTTTTAGATTATACGGATTTAAAAAAAATTATTATTATATTATGTAAACCCTTAGGACATGTATCTTTGTGTGGGTGTAAATCTGGGATACAAAATGTGATAAGTGTTTGATATGTGTGTGTGTGTCTGTGTGTCTGTGTGTGTGTGTGTTGTGTGTGTGTGTTTGATTAACATTTGCGTAATGTTCAACGATCTACACATCATGTATGAGTTGCATAATAATTATAATTCTACATGCATGATAAATGTCACAATGAATAAAGTGTATACAAGTATAAATACATTTTGGGTAGTTTTGTATGGTTATTCACTCGGTTTCCTCCAAGGTACAAGTTATGTACATGGTTATGGATGAGAATCTCAAGGAAATTCAGAAAATTATTAAGAAAAAAAAGATTTATTAATTAAAGATAATGATTAATTGATTACAACATAATTTATCTTAATAATAACAATTAAATAATTGAATTATTGTTTTATTAAATGCGTAATTCATTTCATGTATGTATATGATCATGAGCTAGACCAAACCTTTGGATGTGGTTGGTTCCCTTTTAATTTATTTATTAAATTAAAATTGTTGGCATGTGTGTCTTCTCCTCATTAATATGTAGGGTCTTCATGCCCATGGTTTCTTTTATGTATACTCCCTTTTACCTCTCACCTGTGTGTGAATTAGAAGAATATGTAATGGATGGAGCTCACAAGCTAGTGGAGGTGGTTCAAGTTAGGATTCGAGGCCAAACCAGTCCAAGGAGATAAAAAGGTGGATAGGTGGAAAGATATAAACACAAACCATAAATGATTCGAGGTGTTTCTCCCCTAAGTTGGGGTTAGTTTATCAAACACTAGATAAACTAACCAATAGTAAATCTCATGATCATACCCTTTATTTATTCTGTCAGTAGTATGGTTATTCATTATGGATGTTTGATGTGATCCCATAATTAATGAACTAACAAGCATACAAGATGGAACTAAAAATAAAATGGATTATGCGTAAATATTATCTATACATGATTAATCACTTAAGTATATCTCACTTAATATTAACAAGAATGTGAAAAGATAACAAGTGGCAATTTACGCATAAAGGATAAAATGCCTCAATTAAATATTAAGTCAGTATAGCCTTCCATTACTTCGGTTAGAATTGAACCATCTTTCAAAGTGTTTGACCAACCCTAGTTGGGGTTTGGGGTTTACTTAACTTTGTTTACCTCAAAGATTGACTTCCCTAGTAGGAATTGATGTAAATGAGAGTCAAAGGTTGAGGAAATCCAAAATTAAGGATTTTAGGATTGGGGAGTCCACTCAAGAGGTCAAGGAGCTGGGATTTAATTCAGTTGGCATTTGGAATTCATACCTAAAACCTTTCAAGTTGATTAAACATCCCTATTTGGGGTAATGAGAAGGTAAATATTGATCCTTACTGCAAGAATATCCAAAAAATAGGATATTCTGAAGCCAATGGTGAGGGCTATTGGGTTTCAACAAAATAGTGGGAGACTAATAAATATTAATTTATTTATTTTTCTATATTTATCATGATAAAGTACTAAAAATATGTTCATCTAAATTTTTAGTGACAACAATCAAAATGACATCAAACATATCATTGTGATTCATACTCGAGAAGGAAAACCTTCTCACCGATACTAATTTCCATGAGTGGTAAAGGCGTATTCGGGTAATCCTTCTCTATGAGAGGAAACTTTATGTGCTAAAAGATCCTTTACCAGTTTTTCCTGAAAATGAGGTGAGTGATGAGGAACTCTCTTTGTATGAGAAAAATCTAAATGACACTATGGATGTTTAGTGCCTCATGCTATCATCCATGACCAATGAGCTCTTGAAGAAACATGAATTAATGAATGCTCATAGAATGATGTCTCACCTTCTGGATCTCTATCAAGAGAAGGTGAGAGAGGATAGGTATGAGGTCTCCAATAATTTTTTCACTACTAATCGTGGAGAGTCTATACCAGTTGGACCACATGTAGTCAAGCTCATTGGATACATTGAGCATCTGGACATCTTAGGGATTAAATTCCCAGATGAGTTGCGCACAGATCTCATACTTTCACCGCTTTCTAATACCTTCTCTAGTTTTATTATGAATTATAATATGAGCAATAATGAGAAGAGACTATCAGATCTTCTTACCCTAATTAACCCAGTTTATTACGGCATGAGGCATGAAAAACTCATAGTCCTTATGGGGAATAAGAAGAGGAAGGACAAGGAAAATGGGCCTAAGATTTATAAACAATCTAAATATCCTGAGCACCATCTGACCAAGAAGAAAAGATACATAGGTAGGGAAAGGAAAAGGAGATAGTATACTTTGGATGTGGCATGTCAGGCCATTAGAAGAGGAACTACACCCAGAGGAAATTGGAATCCAAAGGTGTGTTCATTATCGAGTGAAATCTTTCCATTTCTACACATTGTGTATTAGATATTGATTTTGGTGCTCACATCTATATTCAAATACAAGAACCAAGTAGATTTCATAAAATTTCCATAGGAGAGGTGGATCTATGAGCTATTAATGGTGAGAGGCCAGCTGCTCTTTCCGTTGGTTAATACCACCTCACATTTCTGACGGGAATGATTTTAGTTTTACATGGCTGTTATTATGTACCTAGTGATACAAAGAAAATAATTTCTATATCGAGTTTAGAGGCATAAGGTTTTATTTTCAAGTTCAGAAATAAATGTTGTTACTTTTAGAAGGACAGCATATGTTATGGTATGGTGCATTTAAATAATGGTTTTTAGGTATTAAATTACAAGAACCAAGTGTTTTCAATTGAAAATGAACCAAGTTCACATGACTCGTACAACACCTAGTTGTGGTATCACCTTCTCGGTCATGTAAATGAGAATCATTTGACAAATCTCTATGAATATGGTTATCTAGACTCTTGAGAAAAAACACTTGATTGATTTCTCTCTTTTTTTCAAGGTAAAATTACCAAACCATCATTTGGTGGACGTGGTGAAATGGCCACATAACTTCTAGGATTGGTACACACTGATGTGTGGGGACCATTTCTTATAGAAGCTAGAGGTGGATATTCTAACTTCATTACATTTATTGATGACTTGAGTAGATTTGGATATGTCTACTTAATGAGGTATAAGTATGAGTTCTTTGAGAAATTCAAGGAGTTGAAGATTAAAGTAGATAATCATCTTTGTAAGAAGATAAATAATCTTCGATCGGATTGAGGTAGAGAATATCTTAACCAAGAGTTCATCGACCTTTTACAGGAGTCTGGGATTCTATCTCAACTCACTCCACCTTATACACCATAGTGGAACGGTGTTAGTGAAAGGAGGAACCGTACCTTGTTGGACATGGTAAGGTCAATGATGAGTCATGAAGATCTCCCATTATCATTTTGGGGATATGCATTGAAAACTACACCATACACATTAAACCAAGTACCAACCAAGGCAGAAAATTGGATTCCCTTCAATTTATAGAGTGGAAAGAAAACCACTTCATCGCATACATGTGTATAGGGATTTGAGGTGTTTGTTAAGTCTTTCTCATGAAACAAACTAGAACCTAGGAGACAGAAGTTTATCTTTAGCGGGTATCTCAAGGAAAAAATTGATACAACATATACAACCCCTCAGACAAGAATGTGATTGTTTCCAGACAGGCCATCTTTCTTGAGAGGGAGCACATCCTCAAAAAGGATAGTGGGATAAATATTGAATTCAATGAATTTAATGCTAAAGATGCACAAAAGTTGGTACAGGAACAAGTAACATGGGTCCCCATGGAAGATGTAGTTCCTGAAACACAAGTACGACGTAGGAGTACAAGAGAGGTAAGGGAACTGAAGAGATATGGTTTCCTTATCACTGAGGATGGTGACTCATTATTGTTGGACTATGATGAACCTATCTACTAAAAGGAAGTAATAAAAATCTTAGAAACAAAAAGATGGATATAAGTTATGAATTCTGAGATGGATTCCACGTATCAAAACCATGTCTGGATTCTGGTCGATGAACCAGTTGATGTAAAGCTCGTTTAGTGTAAATGGATATTCAAGAAAAAACTAGACATGGAAGGTCAAGTTAGTACCTATAAAGCAAGGCTAGTGGCTAAGGGTTTTAAACAATGTCAAGAATTGACTATGACGTAACCTTTTCTCCAATTTCCTTGTTTAAATCTATCAGAATCATACTTTTCATAGCAGCTTTCCATGACTATGAGATTTGGATGATGGATGTAAAAACTTCATTCCTTAATGGGAACCTTCAGGAAGATGTTTATATGACACAACTAGAAGGGTTTGTGACACCATGTGATGATAAAAGGGTATGTAGGTTGTAGAGATCCATTTGTGAATTAAAGCAAGCATTCAGGTCATGGAACATTCGATTATATGAAGTCATAAGAGAATTTGGTTTCCTTAAGAATGAATGTGATCCATGTGTTAAAACAAGGTTTAATGGGAATGTGGTTATTATCCTAGTAGTGTATGTTGATGACATATTTCTTACTGGAAACGACATACCAGTCTTGTAGTCAGTCAAGGATTGGTTGAACAAGTGCTTCTCTATGAAGGGCTTAGGCAAAGTAGCCTATATTCTAGGGATCAAGATCTTTTGTGATAGATCCAAGATGATTCTTGGACTATGTCAAAGTACATACATTGACCAGATAATAAATAGATTTAGTATGGAACAATCTAAGAGAGGATTGGTTCAACTGACACATGGTATACATTTTTCCAAGAAAATGTGTCCCCAACCACAACATGAGAATGATAGGATGAGTAATATTCCATACACTTCAGCAATAGGATCTATCATGTATGTCATGTTATGTACCAGACTTGATGTTGTCTATGCACTGAGCATGGTTAGAAGATATCAAGAAGATCCTAGAGAACAGTATTGGAGAGCTGTCAAGACTATCCTTAAGTATCTAAGATGAAGTAAGGATATGTTCTAGGTGTTTGGAGGAGATGGGGAGCATGTCATCAGAGGGTATGATGAGGATGGTTTTTTGACAGATCAGAATGATCTGAAGACGCAATCAGGATATGTTTTCTATATCAACGGAAGAGTTGTGAGCAAGAAGTATTCCAAGATGCGAGTTTTTGTTGATTCTACAGTGGAGTTCGAATATATAGCGGCCTCTGATGTAGTTAAGAAAGCCTTATGGAATCAGAACATTGTCAAGAAGCTTGATGTGTTACCTTGCATTAAGTATCCCATTACATTGTACTGTGATAATACTGTAGTGGTGGATCTTGCAAAAGAGTCAAGGTTACATCAAAGGAAAAAGAACATACACTAAAAGTATCACCTATTGAGAGATTTCCATAAAAGGGGTGAAGTTATAGTGAGAAAAGTGTCCATGGAAAAGATCACGGCGGACCCCTTGACTAAAGGTCTATCTCAGTAGAAGCATGAATATCATGAGAGAGCGGACAGACAAAAAGTTGTTAGCAGTTGTCTCTAGTAAAAGTGGGAGTCTGTTGGAGTAGGTTCACTAGAAACCAACAACTGTGTACTTTATGATAAAACTGTATTCATTGGATAAATATTTATAAACTCATTATCACACCATGATTGTTCTTCTGTGTTACATAGTATGTGATAATGTACTAAGAATAGTTGTCACACTAAAAGTTCATAGCGGATCCCTGCAATGATGAGAACCCGGAAGTTCCATGACACTATTCTTGAATATATGTTCTATGGTTGGATGATATCATTTGATGGGACACAAATGATACAGGCTATCAGGGGTGGGGACTCATGAAACTTTGAGGCACCTTCTCTTGGTGTGTGCCCTTGGTAATATCTAGGATGATATTATGAGAACAAGACACGCCGGTAGGAAATTCACATTCATAAGTGTCATTGGATGTTCTTACCTGCGGTCATGTGTATTGGTCCTTATACATTATGATTATTATTAATGAGTTTTATAACTTTTTCACTTAAATGTATTAACAAAAACCGTGATGACAGATGTTCACGGCGAGGTTGGATATGTTGGGTGCGTCACGAGTAATATTGCATTAATGAATAATGCGAGAAAGGATTTGTCACTTCTGCGGAAGTAGATATCTCATTCCATTTGATGAAAATGATATAGACTAACTAAATCCATGTCCATGGTGTTCTCTACACAAGTTCAATTTCGAGTAGTCAAATAATGAGAAATCGAGCACATGGGTTGATGGCACTTGCATGCAACCCGCTTGATTGGAGATATCAGGAAAAGTTGATTATATTACACGGTAAGCATTTGTATGAGGTGATACATCGTTCTGACATAATCTTCTTTCTCTTGGGTGCCTTGACCCGTTGCTAAATGGTAATCTTGGACATTAGGCAAACTTGTCTAATGCCAATGAGACAGATGCCTAGAGGGTTAGACACTAAGTGTAGCTGGTACCTCAATTAAATAATTTATTTATTTAAAAAGTTGAATAAATTTTATTCTCGGTTGTGGTTCAATAATTATTCAAGTATGTCTTATCTCGCTTTTTCCATTACTAGTTATTCGAGAGAGTATATTGCATACAAAATATTTATTTATCAGCCAATAATTCAGTAATATTTATTTTATAAATAAATAGTCATTATTCATGGCCTGGGAAATATTGAGGACGATTGAAGGACCAAGTTATAGATCCGGTGAGAAATATATTAAATATTATTTGGTAAAATAATATTTAAATATATTTTGAAAGTTAAGCATATGTCATGAAAATAATAGCATTGTTAATATTATTTGACATGGAGTTTCACATGGAATAAAAAATTATGTAACGACATCTATACTGGTTATTTATTATTACCTGGTGAATTAAATTCTCTATTATGTTACTATTCTCTAAATTAGTCAAGGGGTTATTCCATCGACTAACCATTCATTGTGTGCACAACATCCCTGGAGAAAAGCTCTCAAGCCAAGAGAACTCTATCCTCTCTAAGAATTCTCTCAATAACGAGAGAGGTCCTCCTCCACCGAATTTAGGAGAATGCTTTGGAAGCAATTCTCAAGGCGATCAAATGCGGATGTCACAAGCGCAAGGATCTTAAGAGCTAGTATCCAGAGACTCCTTCGACGATGTCAGGAGATACGTGGAGCACGTGTGGATCACTACTAGAGGATTCCTATCATTTGATTCTACATCACAATAAAACCGCACCTTGGACCCGTGGTCAAACACATCAATGAAGAAAGAATCACCTATGAGATAATTCTTTAATTTAGTTAAATTAATTATAAACAAAATATATCGATCCACTTTTCAAGGTTTTAGGTTCAATTCTTTATCTTTCATCTTTGATTCAATTCCGTGGATACTGGTGTTTATCATCGTATTGATCCGAGATTAATCATCGATCATGGCAATTTGCAAAGTTGCGTACATGCCCATCATATGCTTTCGTTGTGCCCTAAACCTCCAAAGACTCTAACCTATCTTGACATTTGTTGTCCCTATGAAGAATCGATCAGGATTGGGCTATGGTCTGAGGTGGCAAGAGCACGGAGAGAAACTTGGAGGAAGCTGAAAATATTGGTATGTTCAGTGGACTGCAAGAACCTATCCAGACGCTTCGCAGTGCGCGTGTTCTCAGAGTTCCCTCAAAACCACGTGTAAAGGTTGCCAAAATACCCTAGATCCGCAAGTTCGATACTCAATTAAAACTCCCTCATTGGCTCGTGAGGCCTTTTGGCGCCATCTTGATTTTCATGTTGGAACAAAATTTAATTGAAATCTCTGCCAACAAGGAGTGGTCCATGTAAATAATCATGTAAGGTCTTAAGAAGTTTCTAAGAATTCCATTTATCCCTATGAGTGGGTCCCCCATAAAAACCTACAAAAGTACATTCCAATGTGTTAGGCCAGTAGTTGGAAACTGCAATATGATTAAGAGAGTAAGATTTAACCGTTATGCCTGTATCCTATTTCGACAAACGAAAAATACCACCTGAGTGGCCTTGGCGGGAGACAGAGAATCAATTATGAAAACCAACATTTTTTTCCAATACCATCAATGCCATTATTTCAAAAATGATTTCAGATGAAAACCCCGTATTAGGACAACTTTTGCGAACATGAAGTGTGTAGCATCTGAATTGAGTGTGGATTTTCAACCCCACCACAATTCCAACACCGGATTTTGGTAGAGGAGATTCAAAAGAAACCAAGGCCGAACCCCTCCCATGGGGACCCGATGGCAGTACAGTTTATGGCGGTTGCTAAGTAGAAGAGCCGAACACATTGGGATCTAATCGCAATGGTCCAGTGATCGTACGATCCGCCGATCTGAAAGATCTGCAGATGAAGATTTCCAGGGATCCGGAGATCCAATGATGAAGACGTCTTGTGATCCCACGATTCGACGGTCCGCCAATCCAGTGACCCGCCAATCCGAAATAGTCGGCAATGACCAAGAAACAGGATATGCGGGTGCAGAGAAAACCAATGATCCAAGGTGAACCAAGCAAGAAGATGTCCAGCTGAACCAAAATACCGATGCAACAAGGAAATCGATTTCCAAATCTACTCCTAGAATAAACTGCTATAGAGAGGAGACCCAAACTACTACGAAGAGGAGAAGCGTTATAATATGTAGTTAAAATTAATTACTTAGAAGAGCGCGCATCGCAAATATGTTGCGGAGGCCTGTTGTGAGTCGACCAGGGATTGAACATCGTTAAAGCGCAATGGACCGTGGAGTATTCAATGCAAATACTAGTTCATCTAAGGAAGTATGAAGTCTCCGCACATCTTGGATGCGAGAAGGTGAACAGCACAATGCCATTGGACTATCCACTATCTATGTACTCCTTTGGAGGCAGAGTTCTTTTGTTCACCGCTCACCGCTCATCGTGATCTTCCACAAACACCCGCTCATCGTGATCTTCCACAAACACTCTCCACCCAAGAACCAAACTGCTATTGTTGATGAATTCCAAATACTCTTTTTTATATTTTTAGAAACTTTACGAAAAAAAACATATGTTGAATAAATTATAATTAGGAATTACTATTTTCTGGTAATGGAAAAGGGGGAATAGAATATGAATACATCATTCAATTTGTTAACAAATATATTAGAGACAAAGATGAAATAGAGGACACTATTGAATAAATTAAATAAATGAAAATAGATATTCAACATCCACTACATAATACTTAACGTGTAATTGAATAAAAAATAGATGATGAATAATTGAATCTGGTTGTTACATCACTAAATGTCAAGAGACTTGGTATTTGATTGAATACCCGGTCCTCTGGCATACTACATACTGGTGGTTGTTGTTTGTGACCGCCCACTCCTGACCATATAGACACCACGCCCCATCTCCGATCTTCATGTGAACCTTATTCAGAATAAACTCATTTAAATAAATTGTAAAAACACACATCTTCAAGTAGAAATTCTGAAAATAAAATTTTATGGGAGCACTTATTATAAATGTCAAGTGCAATAAGATTTTTTCGATTAGTTTTTTAAATTGGAACAACATTAGTAGTGGAGTGCACCAACCAAGGAGATATTTACCTGAATAGTCTCACAAATGTCCATTACAAAGAGCACTAAATCACATCTTCGATAACAATTACCTGAACCGTGCACAGTAAATGTCTTTTAGAGAAATCAACACATTAATGGGGAAATGTCTCTCATACACTTTAATGAGGAAGGTAAAAACATCAAAAAAATTGAAAACAATTTAGAAACACAAACCTGGAGATTTGGTTATGGTTACAACAACAATATGATTTGATCTTAAAGAGGTGGGTGGAGTGTTGTCCTGTTTTTTTCCTACCTAGAAAACAGAAAGGAAATGTTATTAAATACTAAAATGACTGAAGGAAAGAAAATAAATTAAAAGGGTCATATCCTACAAACCATCCAAGATGTAACTGCGTCAATGTAAATATACAAGATTCAAGCCCATGATCGCACCTTCTAATGTGGGGTGACTCATCTATGCAATTGGATGGTCACTCAGGACCCTACATGCATCCCTTCTTCCTTCAAGGAGAGTTATTGGAAATATTTCATGTGAGATTATCAACAGTATTACAAACTGATGCATGTTCCAAATGCGGGTCACTGATCCACTCTAGTGGCCACTATAACACATGTATATATCACTTCTAGAATTATATAATCTTTCTGGAATCTATCGAAAGCACCAAAGGAGCCACATGAAAAGAAACATGTATATGAAGATTTTCACTTATAGAAAGTTTCCCTAGTATCCTGTAATATATCACCTAAAAAGAAATCATGCCAAAGGTCATGGAAAAAATAAGACCAAACTCATAACCATGCTCTATTACAGGAAGGAGTTCTTAATGCCATTAAAAAACTATTACAAGCGGTCACTGATCCTATAAATCCATTACTAAATTATTAATGACGTAGTATGATTTTTGAAGGCCGTACCGAAATCATTATTAACAGCATCTCGAAAGTTCCACCCGAAAGTATCTACCATGATTGCCTCATTCATGGGCACAAAGTGATAAATAATGATAGAATACCTCCTGAGAAGTAACACGGTAGCCCTCCTCATGGCCATAAGATCAAATAGAATGAAACTCCTCCCCTTGCTATTTTCATCCGTAATGTTCTTACATGGGGTAGAGGATATAGAAATCCTCCATGTAGTCAACCATCGAGCAATGATGGCAATACTCTCTATGATAGTATCAGCTTTGAAATTCTTCTCTGCAGCGGCATTCCAAAAAATTGCCCAACAAATACAAAATAATTACAAACATAGATTCAATTTCTAATTTGGATTCTCAAAAGCTAAATATAGAAAGTGCCATCCGCATCGCTCGTATGGGAAATAATTCACATGTTACACCTTCAAAAATAATGATTTCTTACCCCAAAAAAATTGAATGTGAATGAAGGGAAGACTTATTCAATCAAGTCTAAGGACTTTAATATGAAAACATAGCAGAAAAAAGGGAGAAAATATAGCATTAGTTCATATGTAGCAGCCACTCCAGTGCTCAAGAGATCCAGACTGCTGAACCTCTATATCCATCATTGTAAGTTGATATCCCAAATTTGTTAATAAGTGTAGGGAGAGTGTCATATATATCACCCACTCAAGGAATCCAATATTTTCATCCTCTCCCCATCTAGTTTTTTTTGTATAATAAAGGAGGACATCCGCCAATACAGTAACAGTTCCCAGCATCCCTTATTATATGATAAATATTGAGAACCCCCCCCCCCCTTTGTTTCACCTGATTCCAGAGAGAATGGGACCTTAAGAAATAGACTTCAAAAAATCAGAAGATTGAAGTAATTAAAAAATAAATAAAATGAAACCCGACAATATTCAAGCTATGCTCTTTTTTCCCAATCAAACTCGTGAGTATGCACCTGACTTAGGAAATAGGAATCCCATGTTACACCATATGTGGTTGCAAAGTCATAGAGATCCATATATGTCCCACTATGGGCCTTGCTAACCTTCTCAAGAGATAAAATGGAGTTTTAAGTCAATAACAGTCAAAACGTATATACAGTTAAAACACATATACATTGTCTTCCAACATAATACAAACCCAGTCAACAGGTATTATAACATGTTCAGTCATACTAACAGTGGTATATTGTAACTATTTTGAGTATTTCAGAGATTCAGAAATAGGAAACAGAAGATAACATACTACAGGGGTGAATATAGATATCAGACCTGGTATAGAATTTCATGACCAAGATGTCATTTGAGGTGTCCGTGGGTTTTTCATTGATCCATATGATGTTCTGCTAGAGGGCATATTTCAGTTTCCCTAGCAGATGACAAATGAACAGAAAATTACAATAGTATCAACTACCTCATACAAATTAAATGAAACAGAAATGCCACATATGTATGGTATTATACCATACAGTTAACATGAATACGAAGATCAAACAAATATGCAGTATGTAATGTTAACTTAAGGGGTGAGACATAATGAAAATCCAGTCCAGAGGTATTATAACATGTTAAGTTGTACTAAATGTGGTATATTGTATATATTTTGAGTATTTCAGAGATTCATAAATTGGAAGAAAAAAAAGATAACATAATGCTGGGGTGAACCGCTACTGCAATTCTAGTTAGTAGACGAACCTGTGTCCTCAGCAGTGTCTTGTTCTCGTGACACTCCTATAGCAGCAAGTGGTATGTAATGTTAGACTGGCTTTAATGTTAAATAACTCTATAAATTTAGTGGTGAAACATGTACATTTCATTACCTATACAGTTTACTGCACCATTTATGTTAGCAGTTCTGTTTTTTTGAGACTCGGAACAATTTACTCGGATTGTTTCTCGAAGAGTTGAATGGTATTCGGAACCTAAAAGCAATAATAGAAGACAACTGCTATGTATAATATACAGTGGTATATATATGTTTGTGTGTCAACATATATTGTACATCATACCTATAATGGATAAAGAATTGTAGTTCCCTTTTGCAGGAGGTATGCAGCATCTGTTTGTATAGGGTATAATAAGAAGTATATCTGAAATCAAAGGTATATTAATGTGTATAAACAGTATTCATTCTTACTGTGTTGAGGTACCAACTGATGAATCAGGTAGATTATTTTCTCCATCTATTATAGCTGCACAAAATGATGAATGAAATGTTATTTGGGGTCTTCATTTGTTGCAGGACAGACAATATGTGCATGGTATTTAGTAGTTATGCTTCTTACAAAAAGGTATTGGAGATTCTGTCAAGGTAGTCAATCGTTGTTTCCGTTTGTTAGATCCAGCAGACATCGTTGACATAGCTGCAGATGGTTCTGGCACTGTGCACAGTGAATAAGTTAGTTATTAATATTTTGTGGTACTGTGAAATGTAGTGTGTAGTCCCTTGAAAATTAATGTAACTTCAATGGCATGCCTATGAATTCATTTGTGTTCGTAATTGTTGGTAGATGTTCATTGTCAGGGGATTCAGACTGGCTATCAGATGCCAGATAAGAATTTAAAGTGGATGTCGCCACTGTAGCTTTGGAAACGTCAAATTCTGTATAGAAAAATAGATTGTTAATAATCACATTAATTTTCAGTGACGGAATTAGGAAACTGACTCCACGTGTGATGCCACCTCCTGATACTGATTTACTTGACTAAGCACCCGAATGGTTGGCAGATGACATAGGATGGTCTGTAGTTTTTGTCGGCACTGATCATGTTGCAATTGTAGTGAGTATTGCTACTGTATATAGGTTTGTAAAAAGAATAGATCATTTTCAAGGGTATATAATAGACAACTCACAAACTGTCTGTCATTCCTTCATAAGTAGCCTTCATTTCATCCTTGTGTTTTTAGAGCTCGAGGGAGCAGAGAACTCACAATCCGGTTCCGTTGCATCCTTGCAATACATATTTGTATTTGATCGAGCAGACAAGTGCGCAGGCACTGTAATAGAAGTAAGTCAGTATGTATGGTTTCAGTTAGTATGAAATGTACTATGAAACATTTTAAAAATTATGTAGGTTAATGCAAAAAAACTAACCATTTATACATAGAGACGATAATGGCATGTGTGTGACCGCACGTGTGATCCCATCTACTAATACTGATTCACTCGAATGAGCAACAGAATGGTTGGTAGATGGCATAGAATGGTCTCCAGTACTTGTCGCTACTGATCATGTTGCAAGTGTAATGAGTGAAACAATTGAACAAAGGACAGTAATCATAATAGAACATTTTCAAGGCTACTTAAAACAGAAATCACAAACTGTCTATCGTTCCTTCATTAGTAGCCTCTGTTTCATCCTTGCATCATTAGAGTTCGATGGAAAATTCATGTTTGTTTTTTCTTTATAGATTACAGTCAAGGTGTGCAGTAAGAGTTATAATGCACAGAGGACATAACAGTCTCAAATATTACATAATGAATGAAAAGATGAAGCATGATTTAACAGACAACAGTAGACATTTATGTTTAATGTAGATGTTCTAGTATCATCCAACCAGATATGCATGTGGATATCCTCATGGATAATGAATTTGTTGTTGAAAATAGCCCAAAAAAAATAACAACAGCAAGCTTCAGTGGCTTTTTTATATTGGGAAGCATGTATTGTCAATTCAGACAACTAATTATTCAGTTGGATATCAACATGCTTCACCGAAATGAGATCACAATAAGTTGCAACTAATTTTGCACAAGATACCATTGTAGAAGAGTTTTTTATTGAAATCGTTTCTGAATTATAATAATACGGAAACTGAACACGAACAATTAGATCAATTCATACCTGTGCAGTGTAGATGATGCGGCCGGGAAGAGGAACAACAGTAAGGCTGTCAAGATGTGAAGGATAATTCCGTTGAACTTAGAAACCTTTTACTCAGGTTAATACCAGCCTGTTATAAGAAAATTTCTGGCAGGTGAAAACGTATGGGATGTAAGTAACGAGAATTAGAAAGCATGTAATATATTAAAAGAAAATACATGTGATTGAAGTTTTGGGAAGATCACTAGGACGAAGTGTGATGTGGTTGAGAGGAAATCGTGAACCGGTCAAGAAATTTGGTTGTACGAATATGCGTTTCAGCCGGTGCAGTGAAGAAGACGAAGTGCGAGGATGTCACACTTGAAGAAACGATGGAGGTAGATGAGGACAGATCGAGGATTTTTGCGGGAACCCTAGGTCGGGAGAATATATGACACGACCGTGACCGGGATATACCTAAAACGTCTATAGTGTAGTCGACTGCTGGTGAAGGTGCTCGGAGGGGATACGTCGTCGCACTAGAAGAAACGATGGAGGTAGATGAGGACAAATCGGGGATTTTTGCGGGAACCCTAGGTCGGGAGAATATATGACACGACCGTGACCGGGATATACCTAAAACGTAGATAGTGTAGTCGACTGCTGGTGAAGGTGCTCGGAGGGGATACGCCGGGAAGCCGTAATAGGTACGTGGTGATCGAAGATGGACGGGTTGTAGGATTTGATTGCGAGGAAGGCGACGGAGTAATGTCAATATCTGCGCGTAATTCTGCGGAATGAATGGCGGGCGCAATGAAGCTAAGCGGAGGGGGTAAAAAGGAAACCGCGGGCAGCAGGTATGTGGAAGTACGGTGGTGCGACACGTTAGAAATTAGGGACGTGGATGCACAGAATAGGGACACGTGTATAGTGGATATGCCAGGATTATTATAGTTAGTAGATGTCCACATGAATTTCTTGAAGATAAATATCATGTGTTTTGGATTGTCGTTCCTAAAAACGGTCATTTCATGATATAAAACTCAGCAGTTGTATCAGAGTAAGTTTTTGGATGTTTGTAATGATTTTTAGTCCCTGTTTTCAAAGAGAAACCAAAAAATAGTGTTTTGGTAAAACTGTAAATGATTGCATACCCTTACCTAGAGCGTTCTTATAAGGATAATATCTTCTTCCCCCTTACCAGAATGAGTTGCGTTGTAGAAATATGTGTATTGCCTTCAGGAAACGCGCTAAATCTAAGCCGTATAAAGCTAAGGAATAACATACCTTTACCCAAAGGGTTTCAGATGGCCTATACCCGTGAAATAATGGGATACCCTTACATAGAATAGAGATTCTGCATAAGGGTAAACAAAAAATTGTTAAATTTTCTTAACATATTAAATAGTTTATATTAGTTATAAATTGTTTATAAATCCTATTAAAATGTATTTTGGGAATGTTTAATTTATTTGGATTTTATAAAATAATTGACACTACTATAGAAGTGTCTTTTAAAACTGCTAGAAAAATTATTTATTGGCGTTAAAAAAACCATGTTGGTTTAAACGCCATTAAAAAAGCTAAAGGTGTGTTCATTATCGAGTGCAATTTTTCCATTTCTACACATTGGGTATTAGATATAGCTTTTGGTGCTCACATCTGTATTCAAATGCAGGAACCAAGTAGATTTCATAAAATTGCCAGAGGAGAGTTGGATCTGCGAGCTGCCAGTGGTGCGAGGCTAGCTGCTCTTTCCATTGGTGACTACCACCTCACATTGCCAATGGGAATGATTTTTGTTTTACATGGATGTTGTTATGTACCTAGTGATAGCAAGAAAATAATTTTTGTATCGAGTTTAGAGACATGGATTTATTTTCAAGTTCGAGAATAAATGTTGTTACTTTTATAAGGAAAACATATGTTATAGTAAGGTCAATTTAAATAACGGTCTGTATGTATTAAATTATGAGAATCAAGTGTTTTCAATTGATAACGAAACAAGTTCAAATGACTCATACAACACCCAATTGTGGCATCACCGTCTTTGTCATGTAAACGAGAAGCATTTGAAAGTGCTCTGTTAAGATGGATATTTAGACTCTTCTAATCTAGAACCACTTGATTGATGTCACTCTTGTTTTCAAGGGAAAACGACCAAACCACCATTTGATGGAAATGGTGAAATGGCCACATTGCTTCTAGGATTGGTACACACTGATGTGTGTAGACAATTTCTAGCAATAACGAGAGGTGGATATTCTTACTTCATTACTTTTACTAATGACTTGAGTAGATATGGCTATGTCTACTTAATGAGGTATAAGTCCAAGTCCTTTGACAAATTCAAGGAGTTTAAGAATGAAGAAGAGAATCAGCTTGGTAAGATGATAAAGAAGCTTCAATCGGATTGAGGTGGAGAATATCTTAACCAAGAGTTCATCAACCTTTTACGAGAGTCCGAGATTCTATCTCAACTCACTCCACCTTATACACCATAGTGGAATGGTGTTAGTGAAATGAGGAACTGTACCTTTTTTGACATGGTGAGGCCGATGATGAGCCGTGCAGATCTTCCATTATCGTTTTGAGAATATGAATTGAAAATCCCGGCATACACATTAAACCAAGTACCAACCAATGTGGAAAATGGGATTCCCTTCGATCTATAGAGTAAAAAGAAACCCACTTTGTCGCATACACATGTATAGGGTTGCAAGGTGTTTGTTAAGTGTTACGTGGATGAGTCGAGATACGGTGGGCGCAAAGTCATCCAGTGAACAACAAAGAGAGCGAATCGATGCCAAAGATTCAAGAACATACAGAAATGAAATTGCATAAAAGAAAATATAGGAATTAAAAGGAAAAGCAATATTTACGTGCTTCGGACACTTTGGGTCCTACTGCACGGCAAGAACACCCCATACGCACGCATTTATTAACTCTCTAAAATCAATAAAAGAGAAATCAATGGTCGTGGAAAACCACAATAAAACAGAACCAATACAAAAATAAAACTCAAATTATTTGGCTTATAGTGCCAGAGTTAAACTTCGGCGGTCCTGTTCTCTTCGTGCAGGGATGCAGGGAGGCACATCATCTGGATATGGCCACCAGGTCTTCCTCGTCTGGATCGGGTGGTTCTTCAACAAGAACAGGCATCACACGTCCTCCACCCGGGAAGGGAGATCTTCTCCTTCATAAATTGGCAAGGCTGTGTTGCCAGGGAGATCGACAGGTGCAGAACACTCCGACAATGCTGTGCGGAGTAGGTGATAAAGAATGCCACTGCAGGAGCCGAGAGCCAGTACAGGAGAGAACTTCTTCGGAAGAACAGATCAGGAATCAAGCGTCGCATCCCTAGGGAAGAGTCGTGGTAGGGGTGATTAATCCCCCTACGAGCGGTCGATCGAGAGTAACTGATTTCCCTAACCAGGGTGTGCCACGAAGCAATGGGAAACAGAAATGCCGCTGATCTGTTCGAATACCGCTGCACAGATGGACGACCAAGACATTTTCGGCGGTGATCGTGATCAGTGGTCGAGAAGCAAAGGGCGACTGGATTGGGATTGCCAGCATGGCAACGCTTATACGTGGGAGAGAAAATAAAATAAAGGGCGCATAAAATAGACAGGCAGAGTTAATATACAAAAGTGAATTTAAATAAAAACATAAATGAATTACTAACTCATTAATTCACAAAACTCCACCATTTTTAATTAAATTCAGAGATGTTCTTGCACCTGAGGTTATGGAACAGGAACCAAGTTTATTCTTTCTAAACAAAATTTGAACATAGATAAAATGACAGCTTTAGTAAAACTATCAGCATGATTTTTATCAGTGTGTCTCTTATTGACACACACGGTTCTTTATTCTATAACTTCTCTAATAAAGTGTAATCTAATGTCTATGTGTGTCACGACCCAACCCTACCCGGGCTCGAGCAGCAACTACCCCAAGCCCACCTCCATAGGCCAGGGGTTGGCGATAAGCGTTAAAGGCTAAACAACTCAGGGAGGCCTTTGCCTGAGTACCTGTACACACACACACAACCCACTCAATGTAGAAGTGCATAGTAAAAGGAAAAGTAAAGTACCAACTGCTATAAACAACCACAAAAGTGCATCGACCTCTAAACAGTACAAAGTAAAAGTTGAAGGTAAACTGGAAAGAAAAAGGGAAAAACACACGTCCAACCAGAAAATTGCCACAACCCGGCAACAGGTAAACAATAGTAAACAGTTGGGAGAGCCCCAAACCTGGAACCCGACTACGACCACCGCACACGGTCCAAGCTCCCTAACTCCTAAGCTCCACTGAAGTCACGACCAACCTATCCGTTGTCTGCAAGAGCACACCAAGTACGGGCAAATCCCAAACAGGGGTGAGTATAAAAATACTCAATAGGATGCCTCGAATGCTCGATGGAGCAACAAAGGAGGTACTGAAGAGGTGAGAAGTAGATCGAACAGGGAAAAGTAAAGGAGTACAACCGAGATTGTAGTAAAGAGTATAGTAGAGTATTAGCTCAACCCAACAAGAGAAAGGAAGTAGACTCGTCCAAACACAAGGAGCTAGAAACTGTGAGAAGATGGAACTTCTCGTCGAGTCTTCACTACCTATGGTGGGAGAGTAGACTCATCCAACCACGAGAAACTAGACATGGAAAGCACGTGGCATACCCCGCGCGTCTTCGCCTCTCCTGGAAAGAGAGTAACCAATCCCAAGGAGTAGGTACTAGAACAAGGTATACATATATCCATATGCTCAATCAAGAAGCCCAAACAAGATTGTAAGGGGATCTCCATCCCGTAGATCAGCCCAAGAAAGTGAGTAGTCAACAGTCCCAGAAGTAAACACCATCGATGTCCAGTATTCGTACATCTTCCCCGAACTACAAGTCAAGGGGATCAAATCACCTCACTTTGACATTATCCGCTTTGGGCGAAACTGACTCGCCCGCACGGTTTTAGGTCGCATCACAAGGACGCGTCTTGGTGGGGAAAGCACCCCTAGTTCTTGAGAGTTTTGGGGGAACGTCAAGTCACACCTCATCATTGTCACACAGTCGAGAGGTCTTCTCAAAGTCGATGGGTTCCCACTGCCCAGCCCTGTGAAAGGGTAACCCGCTGGAGGGAGACCTGGATCTTCTCTGGCCATCCCTGTTGGATGGTACACCACTGGCCATCCCTGCTGGATGGTACCTCACTGGCCATCCCTGCTGGATGGTACCGCACTGGCCATCCCTGCTGGATGGTACACCACTGGTAACCGGAACACATAGTGGGAAACATGTCACGATAGATCGTGGAAGGAAGATATGATCTTGATACACAACTAGGGAGTCTGTGCCCATGGCTCACTAGGGGCTCCGTACCCTACTGGAAACAACCTCCTGGGTAGAGGATCGGTGCCCGCGTAATGTGTTGGTCACACAGATACCCAAAGAACCCTACCGGGGAACACGAAGGGACGTGAGGATCTCCTCGGGCCTCTCGGGTCTATACATACTTCAATCCTCTGAGTCTACTGTCGAAGCGGACAGAGACAACTCACTCCCGAAAGTGGGAGCACACCCACACTGTACGAACGCACATAGCTGTAAACGATGTGGCAGTCCGGTGAAAGGGTAACAACACTGAAAACCCCCTCAGTTGAAAGAACAGGGAAACCAAAACAACTCTGCCAGTCAAACCATCAAGAAAAGAACCAGGGGACCCACTCAACCATGCTGGTCGAAACCATCGAGAACAGGAGGACCCTCTACGTCGCGAGATGTCAAAGTTACACAAAGTAGAACATGGCGCGCTCATGCGGCCCACACAACGTGTGGCCCAAACTCATCTCCAAACTACGAACACAAACGTTCCCGGGTACAACTACAAAATGTACCTCCCAGCATTCCCGAATACTCCCCGAGTATTCCAAATCCCTAGCCCAAAGGCTATCGAGCATACATCAACCAAAGTTAACGCGAAGTCCAAAAGAGTAGTTTCGCCAACCTGCTTCGTCCACGGCCCTAGCACGACCAACCATACCTCTTTAAACACTAACTTCACTGTCACAGGAGTGAACAAGATCACACGCCAAGGGTTCCCTACAAACACTACGGGAAGAACCACCACCGGTACACCTTTCATGCTTCCTCATTTAATGAGATCTCGAAAGAAACTCCGAACATCCAAACGGATCGTACCGTTGTAATCCTCGCGGAAAAAAAAGAGAGATTGACTATTTATATAAGGCCCCAGCCTTAAACCTTACTTAATATTGAGTTATTACAAGATTACACGTTGAGGATCTTTTCAGGTTTAGAGTTTTAGAGAATTAGATCATAAAACTTTCATTACATTCCACATTTAAACAAAGTGGTTACATAAAAGATAGTATTCATTTTTTCCCATCAACGGAAACATATTTAAAAAAATAAAGCATGGATTCTTTCTTGACACTTCCTTGACACTATCATCATAACATGTACCTTTCCCTTGACCTACAAAAAACATTTCAAAAAAACTTGGGATGAGCATAAAAAGCTCAGTAAGGGTTATAAAAATATGGAAAGGAAACATGAGTTCATATATACATAAGAATGAAATCATACTTTACCCATAAAACATTGACACTTTAACATACCTCATCGAATAATGAATAAATCATAGAAATCATAAGACATAAAGGTAACTTGAGGCATTCATAACATTCTTATATAGGGAGTAACCCTCTTGGTTACGTTTGGAATACCCACCACAGTATATTCCCTAAATATCTTCGTAGAAACCTTAACGTTTCACTCCTTCATGTTACCCAATGCATTGGAGAGCTATATCGGTCTCACCCGCCCTTATTCTATCACGAAACCACCCGTCTTCATAATAATTCCCAAGAACCTCAACATAATCGTATCACATAAAACATGCATAAAGTAAACATAACATTTCCACCTTTCAATCACAAGATATCAATACAACACATTGATATAAAAACATTATGAAAACCATTTTCAATACCAAAATAAAAGAAAAGTAAAAAATGTTATTTATTATTCTTTTAAAAAAAGGTATGACTTGTAGAGGAAGCCGAAACTCAAATAATGGTCACGGCGGGGAAGAAGTCGTTGTCGCCGCTTACGTATGACAAAAACTTTCCCTTTTGTCGTTTAGTAAACGCTTCGTATAAAAAAAGATTCCTTTTGAATAAATGTAAAATTCAAAGGGGTTTATACACCGTATAAAATAAGGTTGTGTATAAAACAAAATATGCCTCAATGAAAGGAGATTGAGATGAAGTCCTATACAAAGATGGTATCCTTGGATTAAGGATAAATCAGTTACATAATTATGTGTGACAAACGAATACACGAAATATAAGTGGGTATTAAGTGTAAAACAATCAGAGGAAATTCACACATAATCATAGAACGACATATTAATGGTGTAAAAGTTTATCCCAAATAATCAAAATTGGGTTACGAAGTTCCCTTGCAAAAATTCGACAGCCTAACAGCGTCACTTCAAAATTCAGAAAAAGAGTTGATGAGAGATAAAAAGGGTATCTCATCACTTGGACATAAAATTTACATCAATAAGGATATAGAAGAACATATCCCAACATAATATTATGTGAATTAAAAGACATAACAAAATAAGTCTTTTAAAAAGAGGAGGTTGAAATGTTCCCTTACCGACATGGGTATCTTTCGAGACATACACCTCGTGAAAGAAGGACAATACAACATTGATGTAAATACTCATAAATGAAAGTATATTACACAATGAGTAAAATAATGGGAAGTACATACACCACTCAAAGGAAATTGTGGAAAATGTAGAATAAATATCACAGGAATAAAAGTAATATGAAAAATCTCTTACGAAAACTCGGTAGCCTAACGACGCCACTTGAAACTTCCAAAATGGATTGATGAGAGAGAATAGGGTCTCTCATCATATTAACACAAATTTTATAGTAAGAGTAATATAAAATAACATCCCAATAACAAGAAATATGAGCTTTAAAAGGAATGACATAAAAGAGTGTACTTAAGAAGAAATAGAGGAGTAAGATCCCTTACCTCAAGTCCAACTTTTCTTGTTCGTTTCATTATATTCCTGAATAATAAACTTTGGTCAATTTATAATTTCCTAATGACCTCCTTTAAATATTATTATTCAGTTCATATCACATGTTATAATGTTATAATAATTTTTTAATAATGTTAGTTCATATCAGACGTTTTTGCCGATGTTTGGTACATGAGTCAAAAATGAACTTGTTTGAAAAAATGATCGCCCATGTAGTTATAAGTAAATAATTTCCAGAATAGTATTAATTATTAAAATATCATATATATATCCAGTAAATATTCATTTTATACTATTCCATATCATTTGGAGATAAAAAACGAAAAGCACCGTTCATGGAGACGGTAGGTCGTACGTACGCATGAACGCTACTTTCATTTTTTCTTTGTCATATTAATGAAATTAAAAATAAATGATATATATATATATTATAATTCCAGTATAATATATATGTTATATAGGTCACATATGTTAATTAATTTCATTCTTTATACATTCCATGTATTGCATGTACGAGTCACATCACTTGAGGGGGAAGTAGTCCACACTTCCTCATATGAAATTATTGCATTTACACAACATGAAAAGAATAAAGGTATGATTTAAATATAAAAATACAGAAGAATATAGAAAACATAAATAACATATATATCATATATAAAATACAATGAAATCATAATGGCCACCTTTAAAGGTGTTAAAAGAATATTGAACAATCATCGTTTCGTGAGGCAGAAAATCGCCAACCACATAAACAGTATGTTCTTTAACCATTAGACAAAGGTGTGTGTAAGTGTAGCTCGAATCCTTCTTATAAAAACATCCTAGTATATTGAAGATACTGGATTTGTTACAAAAGAAATTAATAAAAAGAGTTTAGGGGTTTGGAGAAGCAAAATAAAACAAAAGGACTCAAGTGAAGACATTACCTTAAAATCCGGTAACACCCTTTGGTTTGAGCTCAAAGGCTTCCTTGGGAATACTTATTCCAAATGTGAGGCTTCAAGGAGTTAGAGAGGGATGTGGAGAGACAAAATGGGCAGGTTTTGTCCGAGCCAAAGGCTTTGTAAGTGTGGGTAAGGAGGTAGAGGTGGGGGCCTTTTATAAGAGGAGAGGAGGGGCACTCTTGGAAAGTAAAGAAATGTTACTTTATTTTAGAATGAGTTTCGGATTTTAATGGTCCCAAATTGATGTGTTTCAAGGATAAGGTGATAAGGGTTATAAATCCACCCATCCAATAGGTTTTGTACATGTGTAGGTCTTAGATGTTACATTATCTTTCCATTTTATTTAAATCATTAAATAATGAGGTCATCGCTGCATCATCATGATGTCATAAATAATTTAATTTATTTAATGTCTAAAAATTATAAAAAAATACTATGATGTAGGAAATATTTTTATATTTCCAATTATTATTTATACTCAAAAATATGACTTGTATAACCCCATGTAAAAATGTTTTAGTACAACATCTCATGTTTGTGTCATTTTTACTTTAACATTAAATAAAAAGATATTTATGTCATTTTCCAACCAAAGTGGCTCCATGGGGTCCCCAAGTTGACCCATGGATTTTCTTGGTTGGCCATGACACATCCAATGAGGGTAGGACATGTGTCTATGTCATTTCATTTTATTAAAACATTATTCTTACCTTAAACTACACTAATTACCTCTAATCGCGATTAAAAATTTAATAAGTTACTATTCACCAAAAAATTATTTTAATCCCATTGAACCACATTTTACTTCTTAATTACAACCATGTATGTTGGATTTTTGAAATTCAAAACACAAAGATGGAAAAATTTCATTTAAACGGAAAATCAGTTTTTATAAGTACCACTTAGTGGTTTCACTATTCATCAAAAATTGAAGTTTTTCAGAAAATTACCAAAAGTTCACCCTAAGATATATTTGATATTCCAAATTCAAAAATGATTTCTATTTTACAAAACTCAAAACATATAAGTTGCATTAATTAATTTAATAATTAATTCCTGCTGTCAAAACAAATAGTGTGTTTTTATGAAACAAAATGTATCAAAAGATTGACACTAGTTTAAGTCCGATTTCAAAGTGAAATTAATTCCAACGACCACTGTTGGATTAAATAGTAAAAATATATTATAATTTCACTTTAAAACCAATTCAAAAGATAATATAATCATATAAATAAATTAGATTAAAAGAGGTTTTGAATTAAAATACAACATTTTCACTATTCATTAAAAATTGAACTTTTTCGGAAAAATACCAAAAATTTACACAAAGTAAATTTTGATGTCCCTATTCTAAAGAAGAATTTTATTTTGTCAAATATAACACATAAAATTTTCAAAAAGTGGATTTAAAAGAGGTTCGCCATCAAAAGGCGGTTAATCGACCTTTTAAAGAATATTAGAATGTTTACGCTTAAAATTGGATTTATTTGCATTTTTAATCCTCTAACATTTATTGTAAAAAGTAAAAATATTTGACAAACATATATAATAATTTTTTAGTTAGTTCTCTTCATTCCCTCCATTACAATGGCTAGGCATTAACTATTATTTAAAATAATATTATTTTATTATTAGAGTGCAACGTAAGATTCCCAAGAAACTCGTTGTTGCGTGTTGGGTACGCCATCGAGAATAGAATCCCCTTTAAATTAATTTTAATATTTTATTCACAAATATGGATAAATATAAAAATTTCATATTATTTATTTACCTGGGGTGTTACATCCTTCCCCCCTTTTGGGAATTGCATCCTCGCAATTTTAAAATTGAGCTTGGAAACATCTTTGAAAGTCCCACATCGGAACAAGAGTTGGTAAAAAAATCACTTTAAAATAAAGAAAGATAAGTACAGAGGTCACCCGAGTTAACCCATACTAGGATTCCACATGGAGGAGAAAACATAGGGTCATGTTCTGATGGAGAGTGATAGAAAACATGTTTAGGAGAAAGTTAACCACAAGAAAATCACAAACTTGTGATGGGTTAAACGGTATTCGATTCCCCATTAGGAAAATTTAATAGACAACATTTTTGTTTTAGGTTACTTTTTATTGAGGAATTTATTCATAAGGAAACATAATCACTTATCATGTTGACTTTCAACTTTTATTAGATTCCTTACACAAACTCATATTTTCTCCAAAAGATGAGTATTTAGGAAGACTTGTTCACATTAAGAGTACTATAATCAACTTCTAGAGAATCACCTAATCCAAAAAAGAGAACTATATAATCCCCATGTCTTTAGACTTTAACCAAAACCGAAACCAAAAAGGTTAGTACAAGATTAGATAATCCATAAAAGGATAACCCTTTATAAAAAGAAAATTTATTCTTAATCTCCAAAATTTGTCCAAAAAAACCCAAAGTTCAATGAGGACCATTCGATAAACAATTTGTCCATAAAATTCTTCAAAGTAAACCAAACTAAGATTGAAACACAAATATTTGAAGGATTTAGTCACATAGTCTTCCAAGTTAAATCGTAACATTTATCTCCAAACAACATCAGTTGCTCTTAATGTCTCATATTGAAAAGTAATTAACCTAATCACATATCCTCCATGATAGGTTAATAAATTTCCATAGATAACCCAAAATCAACTTACTATTAATTCATAAAATCATCTAACTAAAAAAAATCAGTCAAACTATCCAGGGACTTTACGTAGTCCAGTGGTAGGCGATAAATACCAGTCGCACTTTGGTTGTGGGTTCGATTCCCGCAGCTTTGTCCGACGCGACGGGTTGTCACACGGTCTGCGTGCTGTCCTTTTTATAAAACTCCAAAAATAACCCTAACATGTTTTAACCTCAATAGTTTCCTTATACCTCTCATTTTAATCCAAATTTATTACGATCTCAACATCTTAATTCTTGAAGTCTTATTTCACCACCATAAGATAAAATAAAACGATTCCCAAAATGAATAACATCATACCTTGATCATGGCATCCACTCGGTTTCATCGTCATCTTGATCACATAGGTAGAAGTCCCATGCATTACAACAATGATTTATAGGTCCTTCAAAATCATTTTCTTCCTCCATCCAAATACACCTTGTACAACATGGGTCATATGGGTGTTCACAGAAAAATAGTTTTGGAAAATAATCATGTATGACATATAATTCCAAAACATCTGATAAAACATGATTTCTATAAAATAGTCAGACAGAATTTGAGTTGAAACTTTCTATTATTGGTCCTTTTAAAATACCATAAGTATGTTCTAAGAGACTATATTTTAAAAGAAAATATAAATAGGTTTCACAAGGGTCTCCTTCCTCAGCACCATTTTTAAAATCATAATATGCTTCAAATTCATGTGATAAGGTAAAATATTTGAAAATACCTTGATAATATTTACCTTTCTTGAAAATATGAGAATATTATGAAAATAGTATTTGTCTAAAAACAACCCATGATCCACGATGATAACGAGGTATAATGGAGGTGTTTGATATCTCAAACAACTGCTTGTAAGTGAGTTGTATGCTAGAAAAAGTTTCACAATCATCCGAACATGACTTTGAAATAATTATTGCAAGCATGTCATCAGGAAGAGATAGGAATTTCGTTTTAGATCCTTCTCCTTCCATTCGTAACCGACTTGAATTGACCTAAAAAAAGTTATAAAACAAGGATTTAACTGAAATAATAGATATAGGGACTAATCATGCGTCTAACAAAAACTCCTAATCCCCAAAGTTGTCTAAACCGACCTCTGATACCAACTATAAGGGCCCAGCCTTACACCTTACTTAATCTTGAGTTATTACAAGATTACACGTTGAGGATCTTTTCAGGTTTAGAGTTTTAGAGAATTAGATCATAAAACTTGCATTACATTCCACATTTAAATAAAGTGGTTACATAAAAGATAGTATTCATTTTTTCCCATCAACAGAAACATATTTAAAAAAATAAAGCATGGATTCTTTCTTGACACTTCCTTGACACTATCATCATAACATGTACCTTTCCCTTGACCTATGAAAAACATTTCAAAAAAACTTGGGATGAGCATAAAAAGCTCAGTAAGGGTTATAAAAATATGGAAAGGAAACATGAGTTCATATATACATAAGAATGAAATCATACTTTACCCATAAAACATTGACACTTTAACATACCTCATCAAATCATGAATAAATCATAGAAATCATAAGACATAAAGGTAACATGAGGCATTCATAACATTCTTATGTAGGGAGTAACCCTCTTGGTTACGTTCGGAATACCCACCACAGTATATTCCCTAAATCTCTTCGGAGAAACCTTAACGTTTCACTCCTTCGCGTTACCCAATGTATTGGAGAGCTATATCGGGCTCACCCTCCCTCAGTTTATCATGGAACCACCCATATTCATAATAATGCCCAAGAACCTCAACATAATCGTATCACATAAAACATGCATAAAGGAAACATAACATTTCCACCTTTCAATCACAAGATATCAATACAACACATTGATATAAAAACATTATGAAAACCATTTTCAATACCAAAATAAAAGAAAAGTAAAACATGGTATTTATTTTTCTTTTAAAAAAAGGTATAGCTTGTAGAGGAAGCCGAAACTAAAATAATGGTCACAGCGGCAGAGAAGTCGTTGTCGCCGCATACGTATGAAAAAAACATTCCCTTTTGTCGTTTAGTAAATGCTTAGTATAAAAAAATATTCCTTTTCAATAAATGTAAAAGTCAAAGGGGTTTATACACCGTATAAAATAAGGTTGTGTATAAAACAAAATATGCCTCAATGAAAGGATATTGAGATGAAGTCCCATACAAAGACGGTATCCTTGGATTAAGGATAAATCAGTTACATAATTATGTGTGACAAACGAATACACAAAATATAAGTGGGTATTAAGTGTAAAACAATCAGAGGAAATTCACACATAATCATAGAATGACATATTCAAGGTGTACAAGTTTATCCCAAAGAATCAAAATTGGGTTACGAAGTTCCCTTGCAAAAATTCGACAGCCTAACGGCGTCACTTCAAAATTCAGAAAAAGAGTTGATGAGAGATAAAAAGGGTATATCATCACTTGGACATAAAATTTACATCAATAAGGATATAGAAGAACATATCCCAACATAATATTATGTGAATTAAAAGACATAACGAAAGAAGTCTTTTAAAAAGAGGAGGGTGAAATGTTCCCTTACCGACATGAGTATATTTCGAGACATGCACCTCGTGAAAGAAGGACAATACAACATTGATGTAAATACTCATAAATTAAAGTATATTACACAATGAGTAAAATAATGGTTAGTACATACACCACTCAAAGGAAATTGTGGCAAATGTAGCATAAATCTCATGGGAATAAAAGTGATATGAAAAATCCTTTACGAAAACTCGGCAGCCTAACGACGCCACTTAAAACTTTCAAAATGGATTAATGAGAGAGAATATGGTCTCTCATCATATTAACACAAATTTTACAGTAATATTAATATAAAAGAACATCCCAATAACAAGAAATATTAGCTTTAAAAGGAATGACATAAAAGAGTGTACTTAAGAAGAAAGAGAGGAGTAGGATCCCTTACCTCAAGTCCAACTTGTCTTGTTCGTTTCTTTATATTCCTGAATAATAAACTTTGGTCAATTTATAATTTCTTAAGTACATCCTTTAAATATTATTATTCATTTCATATCACATGTTATAATGTTATAATAATTGTTTAATAATTTTAGTTCATATCAGAAGTTTTTGCCGATGTTTGGTACATGAGTCAAAAATAAACTTGCTTGAAAAAAATTATCGCCCATGTAGTTATAAGTAAATAATTTCCAGAATAGTATTAATTATTAAAATATCATATATATCCAGTAAATATTCATTTTATACTATTCCATATCATTTGGAGATAAAAAACGAAAAGCACCATTCATGGAGACGGTAGGCCGTACGTACGCATGAACGCTACTTTCATTTTTTCTTTGTCATATTAATGGAATTAAAAATAAATGATATATATATATATATATTATAATTACAGTATAATATATATTTTATATAGGTCACATATGTTCATTAATTTCATTCTTTATACATTCCATGTATTGCATGTACGAGTCACATCACTGGAGAGGGCGGTAGTCCACACTTCCTCATATGAAATTATCGCATTTACACAACATGAAAAGAATAAAGGTATGGTTTAAATATAAAAATACAGAAGCATATAGAAAACATAAATACCATATATATCATATATAAAATACAGTGACATCATAATGGCCACCTTTAAAGGTGTTAAAAGAATATTGAACAATCATCGTTTCGTGAGGCAAAAAATCGCCAACCACAGAAACAGTATGTTCTTTAACCATTAGACGAAGGTGTGTGTAAGTGTAGCTCGAATCCTTCTTATAACAACATCCTAGTATATTGATGATACTTGAGTTGTTACAAAAGAAATGAATAAAAAGAGCTTAGGGGGTTGGAGAAGCAAAATAAAACAAAATGACTCAAGTGAAGACATTACCTTAAAATCCGGTAACTCCCTTTGGTTTGAGCTCAAAGGATTCCTTGGGAATACTTATTCCCAATGTGAGGCTTTAAGGAGTTAGAGAGGGATGTGGAGAGACAAAATGGGCAGGGGTTGGCCCAGCCAAAGGCTTTGGAAGTGTGGGTAAGGAGGTAGAGGTGGGGGCCTTTTATAAGAGGAGATGAGGGTCACTCTTGGAAAGTAAAGAAATGTTACTTTATTTTAGAATGAGTTCCGGATTTTAATGGTCCCACATTGATGTGTTTCAAGGATAAGGTGATAAGGGTTCGAAATCCACCCATTAAATAGGTTTTGGACATGTTTAGGTCTTAGATGTTACATTATCTTTCCATTTTATTTAAATCGTTAAATAATGAGGTCATCGCTGCATCATCATGATGTCATAAATAATTTAATTTATTTAATGTCTAAAAATTATAAAAAAATACTATGATGTAGAAAATCTTTTTATATTTCCAATTATTATTTATAATAAAAAATATGACTTGTATAACCCCATGTAAAAATGTTTTAGTACAACATCTCATGTTTGTGTCATTTTTACTTTAACATTTAATAAAAAGATATTTATGTCATTTTCCAACCAAAGTGGCTCCATGGGGTCCCCAAGTTGACCCATGGATTTTTATGGTCCGCCATGAAACATCCAATGAGGGTAGGACATGTTTCTAGGTCATTTCATTTTATTAAAACATTATTCTTACCTTAAACTACACTAATTACCTCTAATCGCGATAAAAAATTTAATAAGTTACTATTCACCAAAAAATTATTTTAATCTCATTGAACCACATTTTACTTCTTAATGACAACCATGTATGTAGGATTTTTGAAATTCAAAACACAAATATGGCAAAATTTCATTTAAACGGAAAATCAATTTTTATAAGTACCACTTAATGGTTTCACTATTCATCAAAAATTGAAGTTTTTTAGAAAATTACCAAAAGTTCACCCTAAGCTATATTTGATATTCCGAATTCAAAAATGATTTCTATTTTAAAAAATTCAAAACATATAAGTTGCATTAATTAATTTAATAATTAATTCCCGCTGTCAAAACAAGTAGCGTGTTTTTATGAAACAAAATGTATCAAAAGATTGACACTAGTTTAAGTCCGATTTCAAAGTGAAATTAATTCCAATGACCACTATTGGATTAAATGGTCAAAATATATTCTAATTTCACTTTAAAAACAATTCAAAAGATAATATAATCATATAAATAAATTAGATTAAAAGAGGTTTTGAATTAAAATACAACATTTTTCACTATTCATTAAAAATTGAACTTTTTCAGAAAAATACCAAAAATTTACACAAAGTAAATTTTGATGTCCCGATTATAAAGAAGAATTTTATTTTGTCAAATATAACACATAAAATTGTCAAAAAATGAATTTAAAAGAGGTTCGCCATCAAAAGGCGGTTAATCGACCTTTTAAAGAATATTAGAATGTTTATGCTTAAAATTGGATTCATTTTCATTTTTAATCCTCTAACATTTATTGTAAAAAGTAAAAATATTTGACAAACATATACAATCATTTTGTAGTTAGTTCTGTTCATTCCCGCCATTACAACGGCTAAGCGTTAACTACTATTTAAAATAATATTATTTTATTATTAGAGTGCAACGTAAGATTCCCAAGAAACTCGTTGTTGCGTGTTGGGTACGCCATCGAGCATAGCATCCCCTTTAAATTAATATTAATATTTTATTCACAAATATGGATAAATATAAAAATGTCATATTCTTTATTTACCTGGGGTGTTACAATTTACTCGCCTCTAATAGACATCCGACGTAAAATTCATTCAACACTACTTTATGCCCGAACGACCTCCTGTTGTCCCGAGCCTCGGCCCCAAAAACAGTCGGGCACATCGCACCATTGCGATCCCCTCAGGAAAATACGTCAAATTGACTGCTCACTTGAGTGCAACGGATATCTGGAGAAAAAAATGCATTTTGTCGTACCGCACACGAGCAGTGCTTCGTGGGACCCACATCTCGGTCCCTAAGCGTAATGAACGGATCACACTGTTACAATCCTCTCAAAAAAGTACACAAGATTGACTATCCACTTGTCCGAAATGGACACCCGATGATAAAGATAGAAATCACCGCAAACTCCCAAAACAACCCTCGTGGGGCCCGCACCATCGTGCAGAATTAATACGGGCGGATTGCGCCATTGCAATGCCCTCGGAAAAACACCCAGAATCGACTGCTCGCACGCCCTGAACGGACATCCGATGAAAAAGTTGTTAAACGCTGCTCGCAGCTTAAAAGAAATCTTGTGGGGCCCACGCCTCAACTCCAGTTTCAACGCCCGAAACCATACTGGAAATCATTGTCTCAATTCCAGGGTCGCAACGCTGCTGACGACGCTCAAATCGGAAATCGGATGTGTCTGCGCCGCCAAAAACAAACCCCCCCGGAAAAACGCCAATCCACCTAAAGGCGTGTCGCGCCACCGGGGCCCCCATATCAGGATTTAAAACCCCCAAAACCATCTCATATTCCCCGTCTCGAGTCGAGGTTTGCACTTCCGTAGACGGCATGCCAAACAGACAGCCGTAGTGAAAGTTACAGGTGTCTGAGGTCGAGGGGGCGAACCCCCCCTTAGGGCGGATCGGCCTGGGCCGGCCGTGGACCCGTGGTCCACTATGCGCTGACCGGCCACGAGGGGCCGGTCTTGGTCTTTCACGAAGACCCGCCGAGCGCGGGTCTCGGTCTTACACATGGGGTTGCATGCCGCGACCCCCCTCGCCGTCGCGCCCCGGCACCTTCATCCTCGCCCGCCGCTGAAGCCCGACCGCCTGCCGCTGCCCGCTCGCGCCGACGCCCTCGACCCCGCGGCCTGGAGCCGCCGCCTGGAGCACCGCCGGAGGCCGCCCCCTGGACCTGCGCCGCTGCCTGAGCCCACGCCGCTGCCTCTTGAGGACACCGCGCCGCCGCCGACTGCCGCTCGAATTCGCCGGAGAACCCAAATCCGCCGGAAAAACACCACAAACACCCCGGACTTCGACTCGCAGCTGCGGACTCCTCGGAACTCCAAATTTAAATCTGTGACAAGAGTTAGAGAGCTCATAATTTATACTACTCATTTATGGTCTTCTATAAAAGATCAAACAGAAATAAGACGCTACAAATTGAGATCAAAGTAGGTGCGTGAATTAAAAAATGTAAACGCACGATCCTACCTCTTGGGCGTAGCCCGACGCTTCGCGACGATCTGCCGGAAGCCGCAACACCTTGGAGAGGAGTTGGAGGGATTGAGCTTGAGGAAGGTGGAGGTATCCTTGGTTTAGAGCTCTTTCTGCCAGAGGAAGAACAAGGGGATGAGGGGAGGTGGGTAAGGGTTTAAATGAAGAAAAAAATTAATTAAAAAATTAATTAATTTAAACCCCCATTTTAACCCGCATTTGAAACTCTCAACAGGGTCGAGGTTAAGCCTCCCCTAGGGTAAAAAACACCTCCCAAGCACAACGGATGTCTTAGAATTTTAATCCGAGGCCCCGTCCAAAAGTTATAAAACTTAACGTCTGAGGCCGCTAAATTACGAAAACGCGCTTGGGGCCATTTTCCACAGAAGAGTCGCGCTCGCGAAAATTGCACCCCTCCTAGGGTAAACGGAATGTTATAGACTTAACGGTGCCCTCGGTTTTCCCATCTGAGAAACCGTTTAATAGATACTTGAGTTTAACCATTAAATGAATAAATTAATTATTTTATTTATCCTTTTAACGTTTCGTTAATGGGCGAGGGGTCCCAACGTCCCGCGCCGATATGCTTTATGTCATTCCTAGGGTAGAAACCCAATTAAGGACCCATCCGTGCACTCATATTTCTGATCTGGATCTCCATTTAGGAGTTATCCTATTTATTTGGTGTGCCCAGTGTGAACGCACTGAAAACTTAATTCCGACCACACCGAGGCTCGGAATCGTACGCCGTCTGAAGGCGCTACTCTGGAATAACATCAAGAAAAATTCCAAATTCTTTTTATAGAAAAAAATGGGTTCTTACATCATTCCCTCCTTCAAGATTTTTGACCCCGAAAAGCAAAACCAGGGAACAACTCAGGGTACTAATCCCACACTTAGCTCTCCCATACCCAGAAGAACTCTTGCACAGTCCCACATCACCGCAAACAGACCAAAGGGTTTGATCTATTCATGTGAGGTATGCCCTTGCTGATGACGTGCATAGGAGCACGCACACTTTTTCTCAGGTGAGTCACATGGGAGACATTGTGCACCCACTCCTGGCCTTGGGTTAGGGCAAGGCAGTAGGGAACCTCGCCATCCCTTTTCACGGTCTCAAATGGCCCGAAGGCCCTTGGGGGTAGCTCACCTCCCCGGTCGAACCCCCACATTGCATGACGCGACTGAAAATCACCGTTTGTACCTGGGACAAAGCCCAGTGATTCCCTCCTTCATAATATCCATATGGTGAAACACCCAAGGATATCTGGTCACACAAGGTTTCACAGTCGATGTCTCGTAACCAAGACTCTCTTACACGCTCAGAAAGCGATGGAGTCGATACCATCGACTAATGGAAAAGGTTATATGCCTTCCACTCTACTAAAACAGGGTTACACCGACGCCCTGCGTCACCCTGGTAACAAATCAAGAAAGGAGTAGGGAGAAAATAATTTCACACACAGAGTCTAACAATTCTACTTGCAAAAAGTAGAAGATCTGTAGAGCATACCTATTATCACCTCATGCTTTGCATGATCGTAGACATCCAAAGCTCGCGGCTGTCCGTGGTCCCAACTGTCAGCTCCCAGAGCCTGACATAGACCGCCTGGTGGTGATGGGAAGACCTCATAAGGTCATCCTCCACTTCCAACTCCTCACGCTCCTCTGTAAGCACCACCTCTTTGGGTGCTACTCCGATCACGGTGCTGCCTATGCCAAGGTGGTGCACCTACTGCCTGCCTGATATTATCTGTATGCCTGGTCGGGCAGTCCTGTGCCAAGTGACCTCACCCATCGCAAGCATAGCATTTGCGCTCTCCGGGATTACCTGGTGCCCTCCGGTGCCACTGTGGTGTATGACCACGCCCATGAGTCTGGTTATCGGAAATCCACCTACGTCGAGGTTCTGTCAGCCGACACCCACTAGCTATGGTAGGCGTCTCGGCTCTGTCGACCCTGTTGCCCCCACCAACTGTAGAGCGTGACAGGAAGCTCTCTGTCACCAACGCCTGCTCTAGCACCTCGACATAAGTGGAAATGAACAAGGGTACTATGACATCACAAAACTCTCTACAGAGACCCTGCTCGAACCTCCGCGCTCGGAAGTTGTCGTCGTGGACCAAGTCCAGGCAAAAGCATGCACGGTCTGCGAAACTAGTCGCATACTCAGTCACCATCACCCCTCCCTGCCAAAACTGTGGGAGATCCTGGATCTGAACGGAGCGTAATCAGGAGGGGTAAAACACCTCACGGAACAACAGCTGAAATTCGTCCCATGAAAGCGACGACTCATCAAGAAACTGAGTCACCAGACTCTACCAACGCCCAACTGCTCCATGGAAAAGGATGGCGGCCAAAGCCACCATAAGATCTATCAGCGTCTGCACAAGCCTAAAAAGGCGAACCACTATCTCTAGACAAACCTCTACTGCTTGAGGGTCCGGATCACCACTGAACCTCAGCGGTCTCTATCGCTGGAACTCACGGAGCATGCTCAACCTATGCACAAGCTCAGTCTGCTCTGCTGAAGTTGTCTTCTGCTCACCAGGTGGGGGTGCTGCTACCAGCCCACCCGGAGAAATGGACTCGCATGATGGGTCCTAGACTGAGGCCTTGTAGCTCATAGGGTCGTCATCATGAACCAAAGATGGTGTCCTGGCTGGCTGTCTTCGTGGAGGCATCCTGAATGTTATCAAGGAGTGTCACGGTCAGATGAGCATATATGTATATAACAGTAACAACAATGGGGAGTTGACTCAAGTAGGATAGTCAAGACTCAATCCTATGTGATTCAAAAACCAATTTTCCCTACAACGGGTGTCTCATCATGCCGAGTCGACAAGCGGGTTATCAAGGTCCTGGTAAATGGATACGTCGGCCGCCACACCATCACTGAACTCCCTGGCCTGAGATCCGCTCTTGAGACACGTTGACACTGTTGCCTAAATCCCAACCAATTCCTTTTTAGGGACTTCCAAACAACGTCCCAAGGAACGAACCTCCTCTGATACCACTTTTTCATAACCCAACCCTACCCAGGCTCGAGCCGCAACTACCCCAAGCCCACCTCCATAGGCCAGGGGATCACGACAAGCGCCAAAGGCTAAACAACTCGGGGAGGCCTTTGCCTGAGTACCTGTACACACATGCACACAACCCACTCAATCCAGAAGTGCAGAGTAAAAGGAAAAGTAAAGTACCAACTTCTATAAACAACCACAAAATTGCATCGATCTCTAAACAGTACAAAGTAAAAGATGAAGGTAAACTGGAAAGAAAAAGGGAAAAACATGCGCCCAACCAGAAAAGTGCCACAACCCGGCAATAGGTAAAAAAAGTAAACAGCTGGGAGAGTTCCACACCTAGAACTCGACTACGACCATCACACGTGGTCCAAGCTCCTGAACTCCTAAGATCAACTGAATTCACGACCAACATGTCTGTCGTCTGTAAGGGCACACCAAGTGTGGGAAAAGCCCAAGCAAGGGTGAGTATAAAAATACTCATTAGGATGACCCAAAGGCTCGACGAAGCAACAAAGGAGGTACTGAAGAGGTGAGAAGTAGATCGAACGGGGAAAAGTAAAGGAGTACAACTGAGAGTGCTATAAAGAGTACAGTAGAGTATTATCTCAACCCAACAAGGGAAAGGAAGTAGACTCGTCCAAACACAAGGAGCTAGAAACGATGAGAAGATGAAACTTCTCGTCGAGTCTTCACTACCTATGGTAGGAGAGTAGACTCATCTAACCACGAGAAGCTAGACACGGAAAGCACGTGGAATACCCTGCGCGTCTTCGCCTCTCCTGGATGGAGAGTAACCAAACCCAAGGAGTGGGTACTGGAACAAGGTATACACATATCCATGTGCTCAATAAAGAAGCCTGAACAAGATCGTAAGGGGATCTCCATCCCGTAGATCATCCCAATAAAGTGAGTATCCAACAGTCCCAAAAGTAAACACCATCGATGCCCAGTATCCGTACATCTGCCCCGAACTACATGTTAAGGGGCTCAAATCACTGCACCTTGACACTATACACTTTGGGTGGAACTAACTCGCCCGCACTGTTTTAGGTCATGTCACAACAACGCATCTCGGTGGGGAAAGCACCCCTCGTTCTTGAGAGTTCTGGGTGAACGTCAAGACACACCTCGTTACTATTACACAGTCGCGAGGTCTTCTCAAAGTCGATGGGTTCCCACTGCCAAGCCCCGCGAAAGGGTAACCCACTGGAGGGAGACCCAGATCTGCTCTGTCTATCCCTGCTGGATGGTACACCACTGGCCATCCCTGCTGGATGGTACCTCACTGGCCATCCCTACTACCTGGTACCACACTGGCCATCCCTTCTAGATGGTACACCACTGGTAACCGGAACACATAGTGGGAAACACGTCACGATAGATCGCGGAAGGAAGATATGATCTCGATACATAGCGATAGAGTTTGTGACCAGGGCTCACTGGGGGCTCCATACCCTACTGCAAACAATCTCCTGGGTAGAGGATCGGTGCCCGCGTCATGTGTTGGTCACACCGATACCCAAAGATCCCTACCAGGGAACACAAAGGGATGTGAGGATCTCCCCAGGCCTCTCGGGGTGATACATTCTCCAATACGCTGAGTCTACTGTTGAAGCAGACCGAGACAACTCACTCCAGAATGTGGGATCACACCCACACTGTATGAACGCACGTAGCTGTAAACGATGTCGCAGTCTGGTGAAAGGGACACAACACTGAAAACCCCCTCAGCTGAAAGAACAGGGGAACCAAAACAACTCTGCCAGTCAAACCATCGAGAATAGAACTAGGGGACCCAGTCAACCCTTCTGGTCAAAACCATCGAGAATAGGAGGACCCTCTACGTCGTGAGAGGTCAAAGGTACATAAGTTAGAACACGACCCACTCATGGGGCCCACACGACGTGTGGAACAAACTCATCTCCAAACTATGAACACACACGTTCCCGGGTACAAATACAAAATGTACCTCTCAGAATTCCTGAATACTCCCTGAGTATTCCAAACCCCTAGCCCAAAGGATATCGAGCATACATCACCCAAAGTTAACACAAAGGCCGAAAGCGTAGTTTCGCCAACCTGCTTCCTCCACGGCCCTAGCACGACCAACCCTACCTCTTTAAACACTAAATTCACTCTCACAGGAGTGAACGCGATCACACGACAAGGGTTCCCTACAAACACCGGAGGAAGAACCACCACCGGTACACCTTTCATGCTTCCTCATTTAATGAGATCTCGAAAAAGACTATGCACATCCAAACGGATCGTACTGTTGTAATACTCATGGAAAAACATGTGAGATCGACTATTTACTCGCCTCTAATAGGCATCTGAAGTAAAAGTCATTCAACACTGCTTTATGCCCGAACGACGTCCTGTGGTCCCGAACCTCGACCCCAAAAACAGTCGGGCGCATCACACCATTGCGATCCCCTCCAGAAAACACGTCAAATTGGTAGCTCACTTGAGTGCAATAGATATCCGGAGGAAAAGATTCATTTTGTCGTACCGCACACGAGCGGTGCTTCGCAGGACCCACATCTCAGTCCTGAAGCGCAATGAACGGATCGCACCGTTGTGATCCTCTCGAAAAAGTACACAAGATTGACTATCCACTTGTCCGAAACGGATACCCGGTGATAAAGATAGAAATCACCGTCAACTCCCAAAACGACCCTCGTGGGGCCCACACCATCGTGCAGAATTAAAGCGGGCGGATTACGCCATTTCAATGCCCTCGGAAAAACACCCGGAATCGAATGCTCGCACACCCCGAACAGACATCCGATAAAAAATTTGCTAAATGTTACTCGCAGCTTAAAAGACGGCCCATGGGCCCCATGACTCATCTCTAGTTTCAATGCCTAAAACCATACTAGAAATCTTCATCTCGATGCCAGGGTCGTAACGCCACTGACGGCGCTCAAATCGGACATCGGATGTGTCTGCGCCGCCCAAAACAAAAAACCCCCGAAAAAACGTCAGTCCACTTAAAGGCGTGTCACACCACTGAGACCCCCAAAACCATCTCATATTCCCCGCCTCGAGTCGAGGTTTGCACTGCCACAGACGACATGCGAAACAGACAACCGTAGTGAATTTTATGGGTGTCCTAGGTCGAGGGGGCGAACCCCCCCTTGGGGTGGACCGGCCTGGGCTGGCCGACCCGGCTCGCAGCGCCGACCGACGGCTCAACCGCAGGCCCGGCCGTGGACTCGTGGTCCACCATGCGCCAACCGGCCACGAGGGGCCGGTCTTGGTCTAGCGCGGAGACCCGCCGAGCGTGGGTCTCGGTCTCCCGCGCGGGGTCGCACGCCGTGAACCCCCCTCACCGTCGCACCCCAGCGCCTTCGACCTCGCCCGCCGCCGATGCCTGGCCGCCTGCCTCTGCCCGCTCGCGCCGACGCCCTCGACCCCGCGGCCTGGAGCCGCCACCTAGAGCACCGCCGGAGGTCGCCGCCTGGACCTGCACTGCCGCCTGAGCCCACGCCGCCACCTTCTAAGGATGCCGCGCCGCCGCCGACCGCCGCTCGAACCTGCTGGGGAACCCAAATCCGCCGGAGAAACACCACAAACACCCCAGACTTCGACTTGCAGCTACAGACACCTCAGAACTCCAAATTTAAATCCGAGACTTGCGTCGGAGAGCTCATAATGTATACTACTCATTTATGGGCTTCTATCAAAGATAAAACAACAATACGATGCTACAAACTGAGATCAAAGTAGGTGCAGGAATTAAAAAATGTAAACGCACGATCCTACCTCTTGGGCGTAGCTCGACGCTTCGCGATGATTTGCCGGAAGCCGAAACACCTTGGAGAAGAGGTGGAGGGCTTGAGCTTGAGAAAGGTGGAGGTATCCTTGGTTGAGAGATTCTTCCACCAGAGGAAGAACAAGGGGATGATCATAGGTGGGCAAGGGTTTAAATAAAGAAAAAAAATTAATTAAAAAATTAATTAATTTAAACCCCCAATTTAACCTGCATCCGAAACTCTCAACGGGGTCGAGGTTAAGCCTCCCCTAGGGTAAAAACCACCTCCTGAGAACAACAGAGGTCTAAGAATTTTAATCTGAGGCCCCGTTCAAAATTTATAAAACCTAACGTCCGAGCCCGTTAAATTACGAAAACGCCCCTAGGGCCATTTTCCACAGAAGGGTCGCGCCCGCGAAAATTGAACACCTCCTAAAGTAAAAGGAACGTTCTAGAATCAACGGTGCACTCAGTTTTCCCATCTGAGAAACCATTTAATAGATACTTGAGTTTAACCATTAGACAAATAAATTAATTATTTTATTTATCCGTTTAACATTCCGTTAACGGGTGAGGGGTCCCAACGTCTCGTGAGGACATGCTTTATGTCGTTCCTAGGGTATAAACCCAATTTAATACCCATCGGTGAACTTAGATTTCTGATCCGGATCTCCGTTTAGGAGTTATCCTATTTATTTGGTGTGCCCAGTGTGAACGCACTGAAAACTTAATTCCGACCACACTGGGGCTCGGAATCGTACGTCGTCTGAAGGCGCTGCTCTGGAATAACATCAAGAAAAATTCCAAAGAATTTAATAGCAAAAACTGGGTTCTTAAAATTTTCTTTGATTTACCATGGAAAACAAAATTTTTAGATAAATGTAATGTAGATTGACTATCAGAGAAAACATTAATAGCTGAATCATAATGCTTGAGTTCAGAAGGAAATCCTTTAATCCATAAGGATTCCTTTACTGCCTTGGTGAGTGCAATGTACTCAGACTCAGTGGTGGAGAGGGAAACAACGGACTGCATGTTGCACTTCTAAGAAACAGGCCCACTGGAGGCAGTGAACACGTATCCAGTCAATGATTTTATGGTGTCAATGTTACCTGCATAATCAGCATCTAAAAAGCCTACCAAAATGTTAGAAACATAATTTTTTTACCAAAGAATAAAGACCAATTAGATGTACATGATAGGTATCTGAGAAGCCACTTAAGGTCATGCCAATGAGGCTTCCCAGGTGTGGCCGTAAATCTTCTCAAGGTGCAGATAGCAAAAGCAATGTCAGGCCTGGTGCAAATCATAGAGTACATTACACTACCAACAATGCTAGCATATGGAATTTTAGACATAAATTTCACGTCATCATCAACAATGGGTTCTTGTGTTAAAGACAACTTAAATTGTTGAGCAAGAGGTACATTTACAGGTTTGAGAGATTTAAACATGTATCTCTTTAAAATCATTAAAATATAAGTATGCTGAGATATGTAGAGTAATTTGTTAGGTCTATCTCTGATGATTTCAACACCTAGAATATGATTAGCTGCACCTAAGTCTTTCATTTAAAATTTGCCTTTTAATTTTGATTTAATAGAAGTGATAAAACTCATATTCTTACATATGATAAGAATGTCATCTACGTAAAGAAGAAGGTAAATCATACAACCTTTAATTTAATTGAAGTAGACACATGCATCATACTGGCTCCTGGTGAATTGATTATTTATGATAAAAGAATCAATTTTTTTATACCATTGCCTAGATGCCTATTTTAATCCATACAAGGAATTATTTTGAAGGCACACTTGGTTGGGTTTTAATTCCTTTGAATAACCATCAGGAGGCTTCATATAGAGTTTTTCATTCAAATCACCATGTAAGAAGGCTGTTTTAACGTCAAGTTGTTTGATGTGCAGATCGAGATAGGTAGCGAAGGCGAGCATGAGCCTAATGGAAGAGTGTCTGACAACAGGGGAAAAGATTTTAGCATAGTTTATTCCCTCTCTCTGAAGAAATCCTTTGGCGACTAGCCTAGCTTTGAACCTTACTTTATTTCCCTCCGTGTTGTCTTCCTTTCTCTTGTAAATCCACTTGGACCCAATCAATTTAGCATTCACAGGCTTGTGAACAATGGTTCAAGTATGATTTTTCTTTATAGATTGCATCTCTTCATTCATGGCTATGATCCAATGCTTTGAATCTTTATCTTTTAAAGCTTGCCTATACGATTGAGGATCATCGTCGATGAGATACTGGGCCACATGAAAGGCATATGATGCCATATCATACTGGCTGAACCGAGAAGGAGGCCTAGTGACTCTCCTTTGTCTGTCTCGAGTTAATTTATAATCTTGATGATCAGTGGAAGGTCCAAAATAAGAGTCTGAACCGGACTCGTATCAGAGTCATCCACATCAGTAGGCTGAGGAGGAGGAGGAGGAATAGACTGAACATCGGTCTCAAAATGAGTAGATGACTCATGTTCATCAGACTTATAGAGGTCTGGATCACAACTGCTAGGTGTGTCAATCCTAGTCTTAGGAGAAGAAGACTCATGGAAGACTACATCTCTACTAATAATGCACCGTTGGTATCTCAGTTTATCCACCCAGAGTTTATATCCTTTAACTCCCTTGGGATAACCAACAAAGATTCACTTGAGGGATCTAGGTTCATGTTTGTCAGTCTTTATGTGGGCATAGGCTATACACCTGAAGACCATTAAGTAGGAATATGATGGGAGCTTTCCGGTCCATAGTTCTTCTAGAGTAATGAATTGATTCATAGAAGTGGGACACCTGTTAATCAGGTACACTGCAATGCTAGTGGCCTCAGCCCAAAACGATTTGGGGAGGCCCGAGTGAGCAAGCATGCTAAGGAATATTTGAAAGATAGTCTGATTCATCCTCTCTACTAGGAAATTCTATTGGGGAGTTTCCCTAATAGTTTTATGCTTCTTAATTCCTTCAGAATCACAGTATTAAATGAACTCAGTGGACAGGTACTCAAGACCATTGTCAGTTCTCATGGTCTTAACTTTCTTCCTAGTTTGATTCTCTACTGAGGCTTTCCAGGTTTTGAATGTTTAAAAAACATCTGATTTATTCTTAAGGATGTAAACCCAAACCTTCCTGGAGTAATCATCGATAAAGGTGATGAAATAGAAACCTCCAGCATGAGAAGAGGTCTTGGAAAACCCCCATAAATCTGAATGGATATAATCAAGTAGGGAGGCCACCTTGAAGGAGGATCTATTGAAGGTCTCTCTTTTAGCCTTTACCATCACACAATCTTCTCAAAATGGGAGATTCTCCGGTGTGATGTCACTCGACAATCCTTGCTTATTGAGTTCTTCAAGCCCTTTGGAGCTTACATGCCCCAACCTTCTATGCCAAAGCATAGTGTTGGCAGTGTTCGTATTGTAAACACTACCCAACTATCTTGAATGGGTCCTTCCATTCAATACATACAAACCATTCACAATGGATCCTTTGATTATAGTTCTAGATCCTTTGGAAACTTTGATAGTACCTGATTTAGATATAAAGGTATATCCCTTTTGATCTAGGACTTCTAAGGAGATCAAGTTTCATTACAGGTTGGGGACCCACCTTACGTCAAGTAGGGTGATGATTGAATGGTCATCCAATTCTATCAGGACAGATCCTATGCCCTCAACCTTGCATTTCTTGTTATTCCCTAACAGGACGTCCCCTTCCACTTTCTCGACCAGCTCTAGGAAAGACTCTCTATGGGGACACATATGGAAGGAGCTGCCAGAGTCAAGGACCCACTCACAGTTGAGTGTATGTCTAGACACATTTAAAACTTCGGTTGTGTCATAACCAGAGTCAACAATAAGAGACTGGTCAGTGGGTTGTGCACGCTCTTGCTCTGTCTTAATATTCCTACACTCAAGCTTAATATGCCCAGGCATCCTGCAGTGGAAGCAAGTAACTTTTCTGTCTTTATTATCATTATTCTTTGACTTTTGTTCTTGCCTAAGTTCTTTGTTGTTACTACTCTTATCTCTGTTAAAATGTTTCATTTTTGCTTTTAACCTGAGGTCTTCCCTTAGTGAACAAACTCTCAGCCTCACCATTCACCTTAGGTTTTGAGTGAAGGTCCTTAAATAGAAGGGCAGACTTGACTTCTTCTAGATTCAAGGAGTCGTGACTATACATCATGGTCTCGACCAAGGTGTCATAGCTATGGTCTAGAGAGATCATGAGAATAATAGACCGATATTCATCATCTACCGTGACATCTATATTGGCTAAGTCTAGCATGATTTTATTGAACTCATCAAGATGATATTTCAAAGAAGATCCTGATCTTATCCTAAAAGTGAACATGCAGTGTTTCCTGTAAAGTTTACCAACTAGGGAGGAAATCATATAAAGCTTTTCTAACTTGTTCCAGATGCTGGAAGCAGTGGACTCGAAGACCACTTCCCTAAGGACTTTATCTCCTAAGGATAATAAGAGGGAACTATGGGCTTTAACTAGATTTTCATTGGGGACTAGTTGGTGTTCAGATATGGTTTGACCAGCTTCATTTACAGTTGTTACGGGTTTAGTAGGCCCAGATAGGACATCAATAAGACCTTGTTGGACTAATAATTCCCTCATTTTTATACGCTATAAATTGAAGTCATTATCACCATCAAATTTTTTGTTTTCATACCTCATTGTAGACATATTTATATAGTGAGTTGATGCCAAGTAATTGGGGACAATGAGAGTGTACGCCCCCAAAAGACTGGCCAATACTCACTATGGATAAATTTGTACAATGTGTAATGAAAAAAAAATAATTTGGTCAGGATAATGATTTCAGTCTTAAATGAAATTATAAAGACAGTAATAAAATGGAAGAATAAATGGATACAAAGTGTGAAAAACAGAAACCCAATTTATTAAAACAACTAACATCAAGCTAGACTATAAACCGAAACTAGTAAACAGTAATTACAACAGGGCTAAAATAGAACCTAAAATAGACAGATTCTATCAGCACAAAGGGGTTGTCAACAGAGAACCCGACAGCCAAGGTGACAAATAATATGAGCAAATAAAAAAAACAAGAAACATATTGATAACACAATGTAAACAGATGTAAAGATTGTGATGAAAATTTGATCATGCAAATTATTATCACAGGAATGAATCGTAGACTAAACAAGCAGCAGACATAGTACTGTAATTGTAAAAAAAGATTGCAAGAATGTCAGAATCAGTGTAATTGAAAACCTAATATTGCAAGTATGTCCGAGCAGCAAAGATAACAGAAGGCAAAAGAGTAATGAAAATCAAATTGGCAACCGAATAGTGGTTCTGATACCACTTGTTACGTGGAAGAGTCGAGATACGGTGGGCGCAAAGTCATCCAGTGAACAACAAAGAGAGCGGATCGGTGCCAGAGATTCAAGAACATACAGAAATGAAATTGTAGAAAAGAAAATGCAGGAATTAAAAGGACATGCAATATTTACGTGCTTCGGACCCTTTGGGTCCTACTGCATGGCAAGAACACCCCATACACATGCACACATTTATTAACTCTCTAAAAGAAATACAAGAGAAAGCAATGGTTGTGGAAAACAGCAATAAAACAGAACAAATACAGAAATAAAACACAAATGATTTGCCTTACAGTGCCAGAGTTAAACTCTAGTAGTCCTGTTCTCTTCGTGTTGGGCAGGGAGGCACATCATCTAGATCTGGTCACCGGGTCTTCCTCGTCTGGATCGGGTGGATCTTCAACAAGAACAGGCATCACACATCCTCCACCAGGGAAGGGAGATCATCTCCTTCATAAATCGGCAAGGCTGTGTTTCTAGGGAGATCGACAGGCACAAAACACTCTATGAGAAGTCGTTTGAGAGTAACTGATTTCCCTAACCAGGGCGTGCCACGAAGCAATGGGAAACAAAAATGCCGCTGATCTGTTTGAATACTACTGCACAGATGTACAACCAAGACATTTTGGGCAGTGATCGTGATCAGCGGTCCAGAAGCAAAGGGCGGCTAGACTGGGATTGCCATCATGTCAACACTTATATGTGAGAGAGCAAATAAAATAAAGGGTGCATAAAATAGACAGGCAGAGTTAATATACTAAAATGAATTTATATAAAAACATAAATGAATTACTAACTCATTAATTCACATTAAGGCTTTCTCAAGAAACAAACTAGCACCCATGGGAACGAAGTGTGTCTTTATTGGGTATCCCAAGGGAAAAAAAGTGATACACTCTATACAACCCCTCAAATAAGAAAGTGATGTTTTACAGATATGTAGACTTTCTTGAGAGAGAGCACATCCTCAAAAAGGATAGTGGGGGAAAGATTGACTTCAATGAAGTTAATGCTAAAGATACACAAGAGTTGGTACAAGAACAATTTACACAGGTCCCTGTGGAAGAGATAGTTCCTAAAATACAAGTAGTGCGTAGGAGTACAAGAGAGGTAAGGTAATCTGAGAGATATAGTTTCCTTATCACCGAGGATGGTGACTCATTATTGTTTGACAATGATGAAACTCTATCTTATATGGAAAAGGAAAAAAGTTTAGAAGCTATGAATCCTAAGATGGATTCCAGGAATCAGAACCAAGTTTGGAATATGGTTGATGCACCAGTTGATGTATAGCCTGTTGGGTGTAAATGGGTATTAAAGAAGAAATTGGACATGGAAGGCAAAGTTAGTACATATAAAGAAATGATAGTGGATAAGGGTTTTAAACAATGTCGAGGAATTGACAATAATGAAACTGGTTCACCAGTTTTCAGTTTTAAATCCATAAGAATCATACTTGTCATGGTAGCTTTCTATGACTATGAGATTTGGTAGATGGATGTAAAAACTGCATTTCTTAATGGGAACCTTCAGGGAGACGTCTATATGAAACAACTAGAAGGGTTTGTGACACCAAGTGATGAAAAAAGGGTATGCAAGTTGTTGAGATCCATTTATAGATTAAATTAAGCATCCAGGTCATGAAACATTTTATTAGATAAAGCCATAAGAGAATTTGGTTTCGTTAAGAATGAATGTGATCCATGTGTTTAAAATCATTTTAATGGGAATGTAGTCATTATCCTAGTAGTGTATGTTGACGACATATTGCTTATTGGAAATGACATACAAGTCTTGCAGTCAGTTAAGGACTAGTTGAACAAGTGCTTCTCCATGAAGGACTTGGGTGAAGCAGCCTACATTCTAGGGATCAAGATCATTCGTGATAGATCCAATAGGCTTCTTGGACTAAGTCAATGTACAGACATTGACCAGATACTAAATAGATTTAGTATAGAACAATCCAAGATGACATTGGTTCAAGTTCTACATGGTATACATCCTTCCAAGAAAATGTGTCCACCGACACAACATGAGAATGATAGGATGAGTAAGATTCCAAACGCTTCAGTGATAGGATCCATTATGCATGTCATGTTATGGACTAGACTTGATATTTTTTATGCACTGATTATGGTAGGAAGATATCAAGAAGATCTAGGAAAATAGTATTGGACAACTATCAAGACTATCCTTAAGTATCTGAGAAGAACTAAGGATATGTTCCGGGTGTATGAAGGAGATGAGGAGCTTGTCATTAGGGAGTATGTTAACTGTGGTTTTTAGACAGATCAGAATGATATGAAGTCATAATTAGGTTATGTTTTTTATCTCAATGAAAGAGTTGTGAGCTGGAAGAGTTACAAGCTAACAGTTGTCGCTGATTCAATAGAAAATTCCAAATATATAGTGGCTTTTGATACAGCCAAGGAAGCCTTTTGGAATTGGAAATTTGTCTAGGTGTTTCATGTGGTACCTTGCAGGAAGGGTCTCATTACATTGTATTATGATAATACTGCAGTGGTGGCTCTTGCAAAGGATCCAAGGTCACATCAATAGACAAAGCACATACTCCAAAAGTATCACCTTTTGAGGGGTTTCTATCAAATGGGTAAAGCTATAGGGAGAAGAGTGTCCGCAAAAGAGAACGTGGTAGACCCCTTGACTAAAGGTCTATCTCAGCAGAAACATGAATATCATTTGAGAGCTGGAAAACTGAAGGTTGTTAGCGGTTGGCTCTAGTGCAAGTGAGAGTCTGTTAGAGTTGGTGCCCTAGAAAGCAACATCTTTGTACGTTATAATTAACCTGTATTAATGGGATGAATATTTATAAGCTCCTTATCACATCATGATTATTATTCTACGTGACATAGTATGTGATAATGTCCTAAGGATAGTTGTCACACTAATAGGTCATAACGGATCCCTGCTATGATCAGAACCCAGAAGTGTCATGACACTATTCTTGAATATATGTTCTATGGCGGGATGATATCATTTGAAGGGACACAAATGATACTGGCTATCAGGGGTGGGGACTCATGAAATATTGAGGCACCTCCTCATGATGTGCGCCCTTGGTAATATCCAAGAGGATATTATGAGAATAGGACCCGCCAGTAGGAAATCCACGTTCATAAGTGTCATTGGATGTTCCTACCTGCGGATGTGTGTATTGGTCCTTAAAATTTATGATTATTAGTAATGGGTATTATGACTTGCACACTTAGATGTATTGACGAAACCATGACGATAGATGTCCACAGTGAGTTAGGATATGTTGGGTGCATCACGAGTAATACTGCATTAATGAATAATGCGAGAAATGATTTTTCACTTCTATGGAAGTAGATATCTCAAGCCATTTGATGGAAATGATATAGTCTAACTAAATCCATGGTCACGGTGTTCTCTAGGCATGTTCAATTCCAGGAAGTCAAAGAATGAGAAATCGAGCACATGAGTTGATGTCACTTGCATACAACCTTCATGATTAGCGATATCATGACAAAGAGATTATATTACACAACAAGCATTCATATGAGGTGACATGTCGTTGCGACATCAACTTCTTTATCTTGGGTGCATTGACCTGTTGCAAGATGATAATCATGAACTTTAGGCAAGCTCACCTAATGTCAATGAGAAAGATGCCTAGAGGGTCACACACTAAGTGTAGCTTGTATCTGAGTTAAATAATTTATTTTTTTAATAAGTTGAATAAATATTATTCCCTGTTGTGGTTTAATAATTATTCAAATATGCATGATCGTATTTATTTCATCGATAGTTATTCGAGAGAATATATTGCGGACGGAATATTTATTTTTTGACAAATAATTCAGTTATATTTATTTTATAAATAAATAGTCAATATTCAGGGCCTAGTAAATATTGAGGAGGATTAGCGGACCAAGTTATGGGTTTAGTGAGATATAATATTAAATATCATTCGGTTAAATAATATTTAAATATAACGTGCAAGTTAAGCACATGTCATGAAAATAATAGCACTGCTAATATTGTTTGATATGTGGTTTCACATGGAATAATAAATTAAGTAATGACACATGTACTAATTATTTATTATTACCTGGTGAATTAAATTCTCCGTTAAGTTATTATTCTCTAAATTAGCCAAGGGGTCATTCCACCGGCTAACCAATCGTGGTGTTCACAACATCCTTAGAGAAAAGATCTTGAGCCAAGAGAACTCTTTCCTCTCCAAGAATACTCTCAATAACGATAGAGATCCCCCTCCACCGGATCTAGAAGAACGCTTTGGAAGCAATTTTGAAGGTGATCAAATGTTGTCATCGCAAGTGCATGGATCTTCCGAGCTAGCACCCAGAAACTCATTCGGCGACGTCAGGAGATATGTGGAGAACGTGTGGATCACTGCTAGATGATTCCTATCCTTGGATTCTACATCACAATAAAACCGCACCTCAGACTCATAGTCGAACACATCAATGAAGAAAGAATCACCTTGGAGATAATTCTTTAATTTAATTAAATTAATTATAAACAAAATATGACAATCCTTTTTTCTCGGTTTCGGGTTCTCACTTTTATCTTTCATCTTTGATTTCATTCTCTGGATACTAGTGTTTATTGTTGTGTTGATCTCGGATTAATTATCGATCATGACAATTTGCAAAGTTGGGTGCACGCTCATCATGCACTTCTGCTGCACCCCACACTTTCAAAGAGTCTAACATGTCTCAACATCTGTTGTCCCTGTGCAAAATCGATGAGGATTGGGCAATGGTTCGAGGCGGCAAGAGTAAGGCGTGAAACTTGGAAGAAGCTGAAAATATTGGTTGGTTCACTGGACCCCAAGAACCTATCCAGACACTTTGCAATGCGAGTGTTCTCAGAGTTCCCTCGAAACCACGGGTGAAGGTTGCCCAAATACCCCAAATCCACAAGTTCCATACTCTAAGTTGCCGGTTAAAACTCCCTTATTGGCTTGGGAGGCCTTTTGGCCCCACCTTTATTTTCATGTTGGAACAAAATTTAACTGAAATCTCTACAAACAAGGAGTGGTCCATGTAAATTATCATGCAAGGTCTTGAGCAGTTTCCAAGAATTCCATTTATCCCTATGAGTGGGTCAACCATAAAAGCCAGCAAAAGCACATTCCAATGTGTTGGGCTAGTAGTCGGAAGCCGCAATATGATTAAGAGAGTAAGATTTAACCCTAATGTTCCACAAAAGACAAATACCACCTGCGTGGTATTGGCAGGAAACCGGGATGAACCCCCCCCCCCCCCCCCCACCACAGGCCGAACCCCTCCCCACAGGGACCCGATGGCAGTACCGTTTACGGCGGCAGCTAATCAGAAGAGCCGAACACACAGGGATCTAATCGCGATGGTCCGGTGATCCTACGATCCGCCGATGAACATGTCCAGTGATCCGGAGATCCAAGGTCGAAGACGTCCGGTGATACCACGATCCGACGGTCCGCCGATCCGAAATAGTCGGCAAAGACCAACGAAACAGGATATGCGGGTGCGGAGAAAACCAGCGATCCAAGGTGAACCAATCAAGAAGACGTCCGGCTGAACCCAAATACCGATGCAACAAGGAAACCGATTTCCAAATCTACTCCTAGAATAAACTGCTATAGAGAGGAGACCCAAACTACTACGAAGAGGAGACGTTATAATATGTAGTTAATATTAATTACTTAGAAGGGCGCGCATCGCAAATATGTTGCGGAGGCCTGTTGTGAGTCGACCAGGGATGGATCATCGGTAAAGCGCAATGGACCGTGGAGAGTTATGATGGGTGTCGATCGGAACAAGGGTCACGAGCTCCGCTTGAGTCGACTGTGCATTGCTAATGAAGATGGAGCGTGGAAAGCAAAGAGCGGGGGTAGTATATGTGGCGGTGTACACGGTCGGCCGTGCTGAATCTCCAAGTGGCCGACGCTCTGTTTTGATGGTCGTAGCGACTGTGGGTTAGAGTACGCTGTGCAAATACTTGTTAAGCTACGAAAGGATGAAGTTTCCACACATCTTGGATGCGAGAAGGTGATCAGCACAATGCAATTGGACTATCCACTCGCGGCAACATGTGCAGAGACCTGTGTACTCCCTTGGAGGCAGAGTTCTTTTGTTCATCGCCGATAGTGATATACTACAAACACTCTCCACGGAATAACCAAACTGCTATTGTTCATCAATTCCAAATACTCTTTTTTATAGTATTTTATCCACATAAATTTCTAGAATATATATCTCATGTGTTTTTGTTGGCTTCACAAGCCAAAAAATTTAGAGAGGAATAAAAATGGCACACAACAAAAACCAAAAGAGCTTTCAAGCTTTCATATTGTACACACTATATTTTTCCAACAGACTACAAAGACTCATTTTATAAACTCTTTCAAAATAAATGAAAAATACTCCAAGAAATCCCATATCATTAATAGACGTAACAAAAAACAATAAACCAACATTAAATGACATGCTTGGGAAATAAATAGAAACTTGGAAAGAGGGAAAAAAACGCATGGATAAAACAGCCGCGTGGGAAAGCGCACTGCAGGGGGAAGAGAAACAATATGGAGAAGAAGCGCTACATTGGAAAACCACCTGGTGAAATGGTTTGCAATTCCAACACTCCCCTTCAAACTTAGATCGACTTCATTCTGAGCATCGTTCTTAGCCGTTTGAATGCATCTGTTGGAAATGCCTTTGTGAAGATATCTGTCACTTGTTCAGTAGAATGACAATATTCAAATTTTATTGTTTTTTGTTTCACATGATCTCTTAGAAAATAGAATCAAGTATCAATGTGTTTGCTTCTCCCATGCTGCACTGGATTTTTTGGCTAGTTCAATAGCTGATTTGTTATCCACATATATCATTGTGGATTCATCCTGTGTATGCTTCAGCTCCTTCAACAAATTTCTCAACCAAATTCCTTCACAAACAGTGGATGATGCCGCCACGTACTCTTCTTCATATGTGGATATGACGATTACACTCTACTTCCTTGAATTCCATGTGAAACCAGTTGATCCAAGAAAAAATACATATCCACTGGTGCTTTTTCTTTCATCTTGGTCACCTCCCCAATCACTGTCTAAGTATCTATATAGCTTTACTTCTTCATTGTATGGATAAAAAAGACCAAAATCCATTGTTCAGATACGTTTTTCCACTAGCAAATGTGACTCTTTTGCTGCTTCCATGTAACTTCATAGAAGCCTAACACTATATATAATATTCGGCCTTGTGATTATGAGATACCTCAGGTTTCCAATCGGACTTTTGAACAAAGTCCAGTCAATGCTTCTTCCTTCTCCATCTTTTGTCAGTTTTAAGCTCATTGTCATTGGTGTGTTTACAACATTGCAATTGGCCATTTTGAACTTTTCAAGCAACTCCCTAACATACATCTTCTGAGATATATAGATGCCACCATATTGTTGCTTTACTTTTATGCTCAGAAAAAAGGACATGAAACCATTGTTGATCATCTTGAACTCCTTGAACATGGCCCCCTTGAATTCATCGAACATCGGTTGACTATTCCCTATAGACAACAAATCATCAACATACAAGCATGCAATAAGTATATCACCACAATTATTCTTCTTGATGTAAATTTCATGCTCATATAGACAATGGGAGAAGTCGTTCTCTAGAAGATAGTTGTCAATGCATGCATTCCAAGAACAAGGAGCCTACTTCAACCCATAAAGAGATTTCTTTAGACGATACGCCTTATATTCCTCCCCTTGCATAACAAAGCCTTTAGGCTGGTCAACATAGAACTCATCCTAAAGAATTCCATTCAGGAACATAGACTTCAAATCTAGTTGGTGGATCATCCAATTATGATGGACAATAAGGGATATAATCATCCTTACAGTGTCAAGGCAAGCAACCAGATCGAAGACTTCTTTATAGTCCACCACGTACTTCTGTTTATACCCCTTTTCTACGAGCCTTACCTTATATCGATCGATCCCACCATCATCATTTTGCTTGATTTTGTACTCCCATTTGATGCTAATGCTCTTCTAGCTTTTGGAGAGTGTAGTCAGCTCCCATGTGTCATTTATCTCTAGGGAATGAATTTCTTCTTCCATAGACATTCTCTAGCATTATTCCCTCATGGATTCCTGAAACATTAGAGGCTTATGATTTGCATATAAGAAAAAATGATTTACCTCTTCAGTTTGCTCATAGATGTCAGTCAAATTTTTCATCTTGATAGGTGTCATATGTGAGGACGATTTGGCCAAATTTTGACATTCTAGAGTGATTTCAGGAGTGAAGGAATGTATTCCTGAACTTCCACTAGTACAAAAACATTTTTTTACGTCACTATTTTTCACGTCGGTTTTTTATAACCGACGTGAAAATATCTAAAAATCGATTTTTCACGTCGGTTATTATATAACCGACGTCAAAAATCAATGTACATCACTTTTCCAGGAAAATATATTAAAATTTTCACTTATTTATAACGTCGGTTTTTAAATAACCGACGTGAAAAATCAATTTTCGTGACTTTTTCACGTCGGTTATTTCATAACCGACGTGAAAAATGTTTACAAAAATGTAGTTCATTTCTCAAGCTTTAATTTGACAGGTCACGGATCTCAAACGAAGTTACGGATTAAAAGTTATGACCTTCAGAAGTTGATCATCTCTAAACGATGTCTTAAAGATGTCCAACTTCAGAAGGCCATAACTTTTAATCCGTAACTCTGTTTGAGCTCTGTGACCTGTCAAATTAAAGCTTGAGAAATGAACTACATTTTTGTAAACATTTTTCACGTCGATTATGAAATAACCGACGTGAAAAATAACTTTTAACGTCGGTTATTAAATAACTGACGTGAAAAAGTCATGAAAATTGATTTTTCACGTCGGTTATTTAATAACCGACGTTAAAAGCTATTTTTCACGTCGGTTATTTCATAAGCAACGTGATTTTTTTTACAAAAATGTAGTTCATTTATAAAGCTTTAATTTGACAGGTCACGGAGCTCAAACGGAGTTACGGATTAAAAGTTATGGCCTTCAGAAGTTGATCATCTCTAAACGATGTCTTAAGGATGTCAAACTTCGGAAGGCCATAACTTTTAATCCGAAACTCCGTTTGAGCTCCGTGACCTGTCAAATTAAAGGTTGAGAAATGAAATACTTTTTTGTAAATACTTTTCACGTCGGTTATGAAATAACCGACGTGAACAATACCTTTTAACGTCGGTTATTAAATAACCGACGTGAAAAAGTCATGAAAATTGATTTTTCACGTCGGTTATTTAATAACTGATGTGAAAGAGTGACGAAGATTGATTTTTCACGTCAGTTATCATAAAAATGACGTGAATGAAAATTTTAATATCCCGCGAACGCGAAATTTCAATTTTTTTACATCGCGACATCGAAATTTTGAATTGCCGCCTAAAATTTTTAATACCGCGTTTTCTCATAGAATCTCAATTATATGTTTCCATTATACACCCATCTTAATTTTACGATCATTTATTTCAACCATTATCGTTCCCCCAAATCTACTTTTTTTCTCTCAAACGTGAATCAATTATTTCTTCTTTCCGCAATCTCGTCAAGGTATATTTAATCATGCATCCATGGTTTATGGTTTTTATGATTTGTTTTCTTCAATGACATACCATTTTATGATTATTTCATTCAACCATCATCGTTCCACCGAATCAACTTGTTTTATCTTCAACGTGAATCAACAATTTCTTATTTCCGCGACCTCATCACGGTATTTGTAATTATTTTCCCATGATTTATATTTTCTATGAGTAGTTTTCTTAATTGATATACCATTTAACGATTGTTAATTTATTATAATGATGGATGATTCTTTATATCACGATAAAACTACAAATCCTCCTACAGATTCAAAAATTCTTTCTAATATGAAGCTACGGTTGGCTCATTCAATCTTTCTTCGAAAAAAATATCAAACTTCTGATGGTCATAACTTTTGATCCGTAAATCCATTTGAGCTCTATGACCTGTCAAATGAAAGATTAGAAAATTTTCTACATGATTGTAAACTTTTTTTACGTCGGTTATTAAATAACCGACGTAAAAAATGACTTATAACGTCGGTTTTTTCAAAAACCGACGTAAAAAATGGCTTCTTATCGCCATTTCCAGAATGTATTTCACATCGGTTTTTTAAAAACCGACGTTAAAAACTATATTACCCCATTTTTTACGTCGGTTATTAAATAACCGACGTAAAAAATCATATTTTTAACGTCGCTCGCAATAACGTCGCCTAAAAACCGACGTTAAAAAGCAAAAAAAACCGACGTAAAAAATGGTTTTTGTACTAGTGTTCTTCCAACTGATGATGCGCCCGAAGAAGGTGTTGTGGGCATTTGCCCATGATGATCATGCCTTTCCTCCAGATCTTCTATCGTGACTGGATTATTTTTTTTTTGATCCTTCATCATTCCATTTCCACGCTTTTTCTTCACTAAAGACCATATCTCAACTCACCACTAATTTATTGGTTAGTGGATTGAAGAGTTTATAGGCTTTATAATCTTCACAATAGCCGATGAAGATGAAATTTTCACCATGATCATCGAGCTTCCTTCTTCTTGCTTCTAGAATTTGAGTGTAGGTGACACACCCAAAGAATCTTAGGTGTGACACTCTCAGTTTTGAGCCACTCCACGCCTCTTATGGTGTCAAGTTTATGACACTCTTCGTTGGACACCAATTGAGCAGGTAGGAAGTACATGCCACTGCCTCTGCCTAGAATCTATTTGGAAGTCCTTTCTCCTTTAGCATGGTCCTAGTCATTTCGAGGATGGTGTGATTCTTTCTTTATATGATTCCATTATTATATAGTGTGTAGGAAGAAGTATATTGTTTCTTGATGCATTATTCCATGAAAAAATCTTGAAATGCATTTGAGGTGTATTCTTCACTTCTGTCAGATCTGAGTACATTGATTCTGTGACCACTTTCAGTTTCAACACGAGCTTTTTAAAATTTAAAGACAGTGAAAGTGCCAGATTTTTCTTTGATGAAGTACACCCAAAGTCTTCTATTGAAATCATCAATAAGGGTAATAAAATACCTATTACCTCCAAGTGAGGGTGTTTCAAGTGGTCCGCAAACATCGGTGTGAACCAACTGAAGTGGTTCATTTTCACTTGTAAACATTACACTGGAAAAGGAGTTTCTTTGTTGCTTACTGAATGCACATGCCTCACATACATTATTTGGAACTTCAATCACCAACAAGCCACACACCGTAATTGATGAAGATTAATGTTTAAGGCAGCTAAAATTCAGATGGCCAAAGCACAGATGCCATCTCCATGAGTCATTCTTCATGATTCCAAAGAGACACTCCTCAGGCTTTGTGTTGATACGCAGAAGAAATATGTGATTCTTCGCCATTTGGACTGGAGAAACAAGTCTTCTATGAGCATACCCTATAGACAAAGAATAATTATCCATGTGTATGACATACCCCTTCTCAAGGAGTTGGCCGAGACTGATGATATTATTTCCATGCTTGGTACGTAATACACATTAGAGATGTAATCTTACTCACCATTCTTCAGATAGATTTTGATTTAACCTTTGCCAACATAGGTACCTTCGATGAGTCACTAAATCTTACATCGCCATGAACTTATTTGGTGAGTTCCTAGAATAGCTCTTTGTTACCACTCATGTGGTTGCTTGCACCCGTGTCCAAATACCATACATCGGGCCATTCACATGTCTTTTCTTGTGCGAGGAGGAGTGTGGTGACTTCTTCCTCATGATGAGATGCTTTAACATAGCTGTATCATTCATCATGATCCACTTTTCTCCAACACTAAGAGGTATAATGGACAAATTTCTTGAACTTGTGGCATTGAACATTCTTTTTGTTTCCACAACCATGCGTGAATCGGCCTCTAACACTTCCTCTTACATGGAAGCTAGTAAAAGTTTGTTGCTTCTTTTGATGGCTTGGATAATATCCATGACCTTTTCCACTTGAACAGTGACCGCCTCGTTGCATGTGGCCATTCATTTGTTCTTGTAGAGTCAACTTATACTCTAAGTCATTCTTTATTATTGAACCCATATTCTTTTGCATTTGCAGCTCATGTACTTGCAATGACCCCATCAATTCTTCAATGGAATTTTTTTAAAATATTTTGATTCTTCAATTGCCACAACCACATGCTCACACTTGGTTGTGAGAGATCGAAGTGCTTTTTCAATGAATCGAATATCCTTTATTTTTTCACCATTTCTTTTAAAATTGTTAAAAATGATAATTAGGTATGAGAATTAATCATAGATACTCTCACCGTATTTCATGAGTGTCACTTTCAACTCCACTCTTAGTGTTTGAAGATGAACCCATTTCACTGGATCAACACCTTGGAAGATGATTGTAAGGGTATCTCAATCTTGCTTTCTTGCTATTTCTTCGGTAATATTTTTGAATGTTGATTCATCCAACCATTGATAAATGAGGAACAATGCCTTGTTGTCTTTCTTCCTTTGATTTATGAGGGTCACCTTTTCTTCATTCATGAAGGTGGATTATTCCTCCTTAATGGGTATGATATACCCGTCGGTGATGATCTCCCATAATTCTTGTGATCCGAACAATTCCTCCATTTGGATGCACCACCTTTAATATTTGTCTTTAGATAGATTCGGAACATGCGGCTGGATTGCGGTGGCCATCTTTGGAAAATTGAGGATGTCTAGGTACCAGCCTCTAATACCAGATTTTTTACTATACAAGATGAGAAAATTTGAGGGAAATAAAAATGGCACACAAAAAAACCAAAAGATCTTTCTAGCTTTCATATTGCTTATACTATATTTTTCCAACGGACTACAAAGACCCATTTTATAGACTCTTCCAAAATAAATGAAAAATGCTCCATGAAATCTCATAGCATTAATAGGTAGAAAAAAAAAACAATAAAGAAACATTAACTGAAATGCTTGGGAAATAAATGGACACTTGAGAAGTGGTAAAAAATGCATGGATAAAATAGCTACATGGGAAAACGGACTGCATGGGGAAGAGAAACAATATGGAGAAGAAGTGTTGTATTAGAAAACCACATGGTGAAATGGTTATCAATTCCAATAGTTTTGGGTTGTCTTATGCTACAAATAGTCATTTCATGATCATCTAAAACTCATAAGTTTTATCAGAGTATATTTTTCTATGTTTTTAATATGTTTTGGTCCCTATTTTTAATGAGAAACCAAAAAATAGTGTTTTGGTAAAACTGTAAAAGATTGCAAACCCTTACCTGGAGCATTCTCATAAGGGTAATATCTTCTAGCCCCTTACCAGAATGAGTTTTATAATAGAAATATGTGTATTACCCTTAGGCAATGTGCTAAATCTAAGCCGCGTAAATATATGGAATAACTTACCTTTATCCAAAGGGTTTCAAATGACCTAAGAAAGGGAAGTAATGGGATACCCTTACATAGAATAGATATTCTCCATAGGGGTAAAAAATAATTGTAAATCTTTGTTAACATATTATAATAGATTTTATTTGTTATAAATTGTTTATAAATCATATTAAACTGTTTTTTGGGAATATTTAATTTATTTAGATTTTATAAAATAATTAACACTACTATAGAAGTGTATTTTAAAAGTGCTAGAAGAATTCTTTATTGGCGTAAAAAAATCCATGTTGGTTTAAGCACCGTTAAAAGTGGCCCACCTTTATCAGTGCTGGAAAAGCACTGATAAAGGAAGTCCTTTATCAGTGCAAAAAAACATTAATAAATGTGGTTCATTATTATCATAGAAAAGAAGCACTCATAATGGTTGTACTACTGCAGTGTGATCTTAAAATTACAGTACACTACGGCAACAAATACACCTATAAATGAAAAATTCATAATTTAATTGAAAAAAACTATATCACAAATACAAGAAAAAACACTGTATTAAAAAAATTTCAAACATTGTTTTATATAATTTCATTAGCATGTACTATCACAAACATTCAAAAAGATCAATTGTTTCATTGTTTTTGGAACCCGACCCACTCTAAAAAAACCCGATCATGGTATCAATTACTAAAAAAACCCCCTCAACTCGAGAAAAAGATCCCACCTGCATATGAAAACAATTCTTATTTTAGTAATACTATAAATAAATAAATTAAACATAAATATGAAATAATAAATTAGTAAAATGTAAATTTTAAATAAAAGGGCACACTTCGAGTCATACTGGTCACATCGTGCATCGAATTGACATGTGGATGATTCTTACACATCAAAAATGAATTAAGGATTGTTTTTCTAAAGTATCAAGATAGTTCAAATGTGTTTTCTCGGTTTTTAGTATGCCACGACTCTTTTTTTCTAAAATGTCAACTTAAACTGAAAACATACACTTTGAGTCATACCAGTCACATCATGTGTTAGTTTGACATGAGATTGATTCCTACACATCACAAATGACTTATAAATCATTTTTTCTAAATAATCAAGACAATATGAGAGAATTTGCTTAGTTTTTAGAGAGTGACACATATTTTGAACTGAATTTTTTATTTTAAAATGATAACGGACACTTTGAGACATTTCGGGCACACCATGAATCAGATTGAGGTGAATTTAATTCCTACACACCACAAATGATTTCTGGATCATTTTTCTAAAGTATCAAAACAATATGAAATTTTTTTTCTCATTTTTTGAGTTTGTGATGATTTTTTTAATGAAAAATGTCAATTTTAAATAAAAAGACACACTGAGAGTCATAACAATCACAATGTGTGTCAGATTGATGTGCATATAATTTATACACATCAAAAATTAATTAAAGATCATTTTCCTAATGTATTAAGTAAATCCAAATGTGTTTTCTCAGTTTTGAGTATGTCATGTTTCACTTTTACTAAAATGTCTATTTAAACTGAAAACACACACTTTGAGTCATACTGGTCATATCCCGCGTCTGTTTGATGTGAGACTAATTCCTACATATCAAAAATTACTTCAGAATAATTTTACTAATGTTTAATGAAAATATTAGTGCATTTTCTTGGTTTTCAGTGAGTGAAGGATGTTTTGAACTAAATGGTTAATTTTAAACAGATTGCAAACACTTTGAGCCATACCGTTCACACCAGGTATCAAATTGAGGTTTGATAGATTCCTATATATAAAAAATGACTTATGGATAACTATGATAAAGTATAAAAATATCCTAATGTGTTTTCTTGGTTTTGAGTATGCGAAGTTTGTTTTGAACTAAAATTTCAATTTTAAATGAAAAGACACGCTTGGAGACATACCAGTCACACCGTACATCGGATTGAAATACAATTGATTCCTACACATCTAAAATGATATAGGGATCATTGTACTAAATTATCAAGATAATCCAAATGTGTTTGATCTATTTTGATTAAGTCACACATATTTTTTTACTAAAATGTCAATTAAAATTGAAAACACGCATTTTGAGTCATATCATTCACATCCTGTGTTAGTTTTCTGTGAGACTGATTCCTAAATATTAAAAATGAATTTTGGATCATTTTCCTAATATATCATGAAACTACAAGCATGTTATCATGGTTTTGAGTGAGTGAGCCATGTTTTGAACTAAATTGTTAATTTTGAACCGATAATAGACCCTTTGAGTCATATCGGGCACACAATGTATCAGATTGAGGTTTGCCTAATTCCTACATGTTATAAATGACTTATGAATCATTTTAACAAATAATCGAAGAAACCTAAATGGGTTTTCTTAATTTTGAGTACATGACTTGTGTTTTGAACTAAAATGTAAATTTTATATAAAAAGACGCACTTGGAGTCATACCGGTCACATATTGTATTGGATTGACATGTGGTTGACTTGTGTATGTCATAAATGACTTATTGATTGTTTTACTAATGTATAAAAACAATCTGAATGTTTTTTTGTGTTTTATTATGTCACGTTTCTTTTTTACTAAAATGTCAATTTAAACTTAAAACACACACTTTGAGCCATACCAATAACATCGCATGTCGATTTAATGTGAGACCAATTCCTACACATCAAAAATGAATTAATAATTATTTTCCTAAATTATCAAGATATGTGAAGCATATTTTCTTAGTTTTCAATGAGTGACACATTTTTTGAACTTAATTGTCAAATTTAAACTGCTAACGGGCACAATGAGTCATACCTGGCATACTGTATATCAAATTGAGGTATAGATGATTCATGTACATCACAAATGAATTATGGATATTTTTTACAAAGCATCAAAACAATCCAAAATAATTTTCTTGGATTTGAGTATGTGACATGTGTTTTGAACTAAAATGTCAGTTTTAAATAAAAAAGAAACACTTGGAGTCATACTAGTCACATCATATGTTGAATTGATTTTTGGATGATTCCTACACATCCGAAATGAATTAGTAATCATTTTACTAAATTATCAAGACAATAAAAATGTGTTTGATCATTTTTTAGTATGTAACATGTATTCTTTACTAAAATGTCGATTTAAATTCAAAGCATTCACATTGAGTCACAATAGTCACATCATGTTTCAGTTTTAAATGATATTGATTCCTACACATCACAAATAACTTATGAATTATTTTACTAATATATAAAGAAAATACAATATAATTTTCTCAATTTCCAGTGAGTGGCCCACATTTTGAAAGAAATTGTCAATTTTAAATGGATAACAAACACTTTGTGTAATACCAAGTGCACTACATATCAGAATGAGCTGCAACTGATTCCTACACATCTCAAGTAATATATAAATAATTTTTATAAATTATCAAAACAATATGAATCTGTTTGGTCAGTTTTGATTATGTGATGTGTGTTTTGAAATAAAATGTAAATTTTCAATAAAAAGACACACTTGGAGTCATACTGGTCACATCATGTGTCAGATTGATATATGGTTGATTTCTACATATCAAAAATGACTTTTGGATTGTTTTCCTAAAGTATATGAATGAAATTTATCTGTTTGGGGTATGCCACGTGTCTTTTTTTACTAAAATATCAATTTAAACTAAAAACACATGCTTTGATTCATACTAGTCACATCTTGTGCCGGCTTGACATGAGATTGATTCCTATATGACACAGATGACTTATGAATCATTGTTTTAAATTATCATGTCAATCCGAGAATGTTTTCTCATATTTCCGTGACTGGTACATGTTTTGAACTAAATTGTCAATTTTAAACTCATAACATATAATTTATTTCATTCCGATTACACCGTGTATCTGATTTAGTTGTGGTTAATCCCTACACATCAAAAATGACTTACGAATCATTTCCTTAAATTAAGAACACAATCCAATTGTGTTTCCCAATGTTTAAGTATGTGACATGTGTTTTAAACTAAAATATCAATTTTAAACTAAAAATATGTACTTCAAGTCATACAAGACACACCATGTATCAGATTTATGTGTGTTTGATTCCTATATGTCCAAAATGACTTATGGTTCAATGTACTAAATTATCAAAACAAGTTGAATGTGTTTTCTCAATTTTAAGTGTGTGATGTGTATTTGAACTAAACATTAAATTATAGACTAAAACCATACACATAAAGTTATACCGAGAACAATGTGTATCAGTTTGATGTGTGGCTGATTGAGATGTGGATTATTCTATCACGGTCATGAGCAGCTTTAAACATGTTTCTAGATCGGTCATACTACGCACTTTGTGTATTGGATTGAGGTGTGGCTGATTATTACATGTCACAAATTACTTATTAATAATTTTCATAAAGAATCAAAACAATGTGAATTTGTTTTATCAGTTCTAAATATGTAACATGTTTTTTGAAAAAAAATGTCAATTATAAACTAATCACATAAACATCGTGTTATACCGGGCATATTGTGTATCTGATTGAGTGGTGGTTGATTACTAAATATCACACTGTGCATTTTATTCTTTAATTTATTCAAGATTCAGGTTTATCTAACAATAATGTTATATGATAACCTAAAAAAATTAATGTATTTCATAATAAAAAGAAAAGTGAATCATCATGAGTGAATCATCCCTGTTGAGAGCATAATCATATTACATGAGTGTATCATGAGTGTATCATCCTTCTTTAAGACCTATATGAAAATTTAAAAAATAAGCATTAGATAAAAATGATAATGAAATTAACAAAAAAATATAAAATATGATTGGAAAATTCACTAAATTAGTTGTAGGAATTAACTTCTTCGTGATGTATGTATACAATCAGACACCATGTATTCTGTAAATTCATTTATAAACAAATCCATTTCCTCTTTTAAATACAAGTACTATCGATAGCCTTGGTAGTATTGAAAAAATATAAATAAATAAAATATTATAAAATATTTTGAATTAAAATTTAATTATCATAAAAAATACCTCTTCGAAGATGCTAGTTTTTTTATGGAATATGACATATTTCTTAAATTTACCCACATAAAAACCATAATCTTTAGCATTAGTTTATTATGTGCACTGTTGAAAAATTGATAAAAATAAGTAATTCATTTTGATATATTTTTTGATAGTGGTATGTTATTATATATTCCCTAATATTTATCCATTGGTATAATTCAATAGGATTTTTTTGCTCATGGACTGTCCTCATTCCATGAATTTGATGATATTTAAACAATGCCCTATCATAGTATAATTTTCATTAAAACATAATATAAACTATAACTTGAATTTTATTTGTAAAAGGTTGCATATACTATATTACAAATTGATAAACTTCATCATGTGTGATCATTTTTTGGGTATCCATGCATTAAATCAATAAATTAAATATTTTGTGTATCTAAATTGACTATATTGAGTAACCACTGATTCCTAAAAAATAAAATCGAATAGTTAATGAAATTAATGAAAATAAATTTGATATTATTAAATTCCATAGTTTTACCCTTACAACACGATCATTAAGAAGAGTCTCTCCTTTGTATTTTTTCATTCAAATATTGTGGAAATTTTTTCTACTATTACTTTAATTTTCTTTAGTCCTAGTGAGAATAATTGTGTAGAAGTGATGTGAGGAATAATGAGTCCAAATTTCTATTCACTGGGATTTCCCTTCATATAGAATCGATATATGCACCTATAAAAAATGGAATTGTATTTAGTCATAATTAACATAATATATTATATATTGGATAAAAAAATCATGAAAACACACCTCATGTATACATTTACAACTAATACTCCAAGATATTCATTCCTGAGGACTTAATTTACATTCTCAAGACCAATATAGTTTATAATGTCCTCTTCATACATCTATACTTAAAAATAAATTATGGTAATAACACCACTTGTTAAAATTATATCCTTTTGAACATTTAATGTTAATAAATGTAGAATTTGAATGGGTGGGGTAAAGGGAATTTGTGAAGATATTTTTGATTGGTTGGTTCATCCTTTACATAATTTTTATTAGACCATTTTTTTACCCCATTCCCTTTGTTTGTCTGTATTTACATTCATAAGGTTAGGTATTTTATCATTAATTGTTAATGTTTTTTCATAAAAATAAATTATATATGAATACCTCCATATAGAAATGTATTTTAATAGATATAATTTCCATGGAATTAATTTTATAATATCTTACTCGACTGTATAAATGTATGAATCATCAAGTGAAATAAGCATCTCAACACTCATCTTGTGAGAAACGTCAAACCCCACTCTCACATGACCTATTGGTAGTTATTTATTTTGTAGAATATTTATTGGGATATTGTATATGGTACCCCTCACAAAAAGGCAATGGGTGGGTGTTGGTAGATATAAATCACGTCCATTTTCACCCTGTAGAATATCAATACTATCAAGGTATCAGTGTCTTCATGATTCACATTTCACAGAAACAATTATGAAACTATTAATTGCCTCTTCTAATACATCTATTTGAAGGGAACGTCTTGCCTCAAAGCTAACAGGGGTGGGGTGGGGATATTTACATAGTGGTTGTTCTTGTATTGTTTCTTCTCTTTTATTCCTTCCCATAACATTTTCTAACAACAATGATTGTCAATTAAAATTTTCTTCTAGAGAAGCTAACCGTGCCAACAACTCTTCCAATTTATTATCTTTATCCCCCTATACATTTCCTTTCTCAAAATATGTTTGTGGTGACACCCCAAATTCCACACCTCTAATGTGGGCATACTTTTCTAGTCACTTCACGGCCACTGATAGTAGTTGTTTATTAGGTATAGCTAATGATTATTTTTTTCTAAGTCAAATTAAAAATATCAGAAATTAAGTCATCATTATTATGTAATACCATTTTAAATATTTTTGTTTATGTTATGTTATACTTATGAATACTTCCCACAATTTTTGTGTGTTTTCATCTATTAGTATCTTGTATTTATTTAAAAATTCCTCCTTACATATAACATGATGTATGATGGAAGTGGTTTTGGATTTCGATTCATCAATTTTCAAATAAAAAATGAAACATAATTAATTTTTATGTCACATTAAAGTATTAATGTGGATTTAAAATGGGTATCTATTTTTTCAAATGAAGAATACCCCATACTTTCTTTACAGTTTGGGTACATTGGTTTTGCTGCTTGTTGAATATTTTCAGCACTCCATTATTGTTTCATAAATTAACCATTCATAATAAAATTGATTAATAAATGTATTTTCAAGAAATGTATTACTGTCACAGTGTACCTAAAAATTTATCTCCTCACAAATATCAATAAATTCATCCCATTCTTGTTGGATTTTCAATTTTCCTTACATCTGTAGTGGGTGCTGGTTTATTTTCTCTTAAACATATTTGAGATGATACTTTATAAGAATTATCTGAACTCTACTATGATCCTTTATACTGAGCATTAATAAAAATTTCATTTGGGATTCATATACTATAAATTCACTTTGTAAGAGATAATGAAGAGTAAATCAATATTTCATTATTTTTTTATTAAAAAAAAGAAAGTATATCAAAATGTAACCCTAATATCTTCCCAAATTACTGCCGTAAGAAAGAGAAGAACATTTTTCCATGAATCTACCTCAATTAGCATGCACCTGATAGTAGTGATCCCAATTTAACTATTGAATATGGACTTCTTGGGTTAATATGCTATCGTCATGCATTCCATATAACCTCAAAATTGATTTCGTTATTTCTCACCTTAATAATTTTTTATAACATTGTCACACTATGGTTCTCCAGTTTTTATAGGAAATAGGTTATTCACCATCTATCATTCAATCGTCTTAAACATTTTCAATATGTTGTTCCTCTTGATTTGTAGCATCGACATCTGTGGGAGGTTTTTTTCCACTACATTGGGAGCACCAACGTATTGAGAAACCCGTTGTTCCTTGGGATTGGGAGAATTGTAATGCACACAATTCATTATCAGTATAAGTAGATGAAAATATAATTTAGATTATGTAAATAAAGTATTGAATAGATAATAATATGTGGTAATATAATGTATATTACAAAAAAATTATAACATGGTTATTGAAATCTCTTATTTTGAAAGGTTGAAGGGATTTGACCCCTCTATTGAGTATCCAAATCCATTAATTGTGGTATCCTATGACATAAAAGACCCTGTCTACATTGGGACCACTCTGAAATGATTGAGACATCCTAAATAAAGGTTCATCCTAAGTTTAATTGACATATGAACCTTTAGTGGTTTTGGTTGATAATAGAATAATTGACCACTTTCACATTCTAGGATCTGGAACATAAAATACTTGTACTACTTGTGATTCCATTTTAAACGGTTCATCATTGTACCATTAATTACTAAAATCTACTTCCATGGATCCCAATTCATCTATTTTAATTTCAATCTTGTTATCAACCAACATTCATTGAAAAATCCACACATGGATTGTTGTATAATCTTACTCCCATATTGGTTTGATGATGCCAAAGTATGACATATTTGTATAAATTGGATTTCTATACTTTGTACCAGATACATGTATTGCTTCATCCAAAAGTGTAACTTGACTATTTTTTATGGTACTAATTTCATCATGTTCATTTTTATATAATGTATAACCATTAATTACATAACTATTTTAAGATAATGTATGAACACCTGATCCTCCAACAAGACATCGAAGTCGTTCTAAAATTGAATAGGGATTTCAGTTGAATTCTTAAAAATATGGTCACAAAACTATCCTATAATCTTATGATTATGTGTATCAGATATCCATATTTCATCCCATGATGGATTAAAATGCATAATAATTACTTTTCAGGTTTCAAAATATGGTACAACCTCTAAAATGTTGTGAAAAACATAATGTTGGGCCTACTCCCACTCTATAATAGTAATTGTGACCACATCTATTATAGAAATTATTTCACACAAAAGACACAATGTGTGACAATATTTCATTAGACTAAAGATTTCAACATTAGACAGGTAATTGGTAAAGAACTCAATAGATTCTTCGACAACATATCAATATATAATACAACCTTCTGGCTGACTTCGATTTTGGACATACCCTTTCAAAAACATCATATTCCATTCAATGGGGTATATCCAACTATAAATTATTGGACCACAAAGTCAAATCTCCCTTACCATGTGAACCATCATGTGAACCATCATATTAAATAATATAAATAGGAATAAAATATTTAATTCATATAATATAACATCAATTTACTTTTCAATAGTTTGAAATTTCTCCAGGTCTATAACTAGCCTTCATATTAATTTGAAAAATAAATAGATATTGGTTGATGTATGTTGTAAATTCTTGGAAAAAATGAAACATAATTCTACAAACATTAGATATTGCATCAAAATATAATAGTCATTTGATTTCAAACACTTTATCTTTAAATTATTCATCGACATTATATTATTGATATTTGATGAATCCCCCTATAGAACCTTTATATAATTCAAGATGCTGAAAAACTCATATCTCTCTTTCATGGAAAGAGTGTGAGTAGTTGGAGGAAGAAAATTTATTTTCCCACTCTTTATTGGAACCAAATCTTTTCGTATTTCCATGTCAATTATATAAAACTTAGCCTTAATTCCATCCTTTGTTTTTATAGGTGGATTTAGTAACATTCCAATGACACTATCACTTATATTTTTTTAACATTCATAAAATCAAGAAAATTTCAGACAAACAAACAATTCAAGTATGGTAATTCAAAAAAACTGATCTCTTTTTACAATTAGTTTTTGTATGGTTTTTTAAAAACGTTTTACCAAATGAAGTATCCATATCTTTTACTTTCTTCAATAGTTGATAACCTATTAGTAGATAAGGTTTTTTAAATTCTTTTATACTCAAATTGAATGATGTCATCCCAGATCAGTACTTACGTCACAAGGGAAGAAAAATGTGATGTTCTAGAAACACAGTCTTCCATGAATGTTTCAACCTATTTGAATTTGTACCTTATTCACAAATGGGACAACCTTAAGTTCCTTTAATTATATATCCAAAAAAAATTAAAAAATCATGAAATTCATTTATCATCCCGTAAAACATGGATATCAATGTGAGATGTTCATTTATTTTATCATCATACAACATAAAACCTAAATCCCACCATAATTTCAAATATTATATCAATAGATCCAAATAAATATCAATATCATTACACAGTTGTTTTGATCCTGATATAATCAGAGATAACATATTGTATTTTCATTTCATGCATAAACATGGTGGAAAGTTATACTTTACCAACATAAACATCCATGTACTCTGAGTTCTTCTTTGAAAACCAAAAGTATTCACTCCATCTGTATATAGCACAAGATAAAGCTTTCTCATCTCATTTACAAATTCAAGAAACTATTGATAAATCTCTTTCACTAAGGAGAGCATACCCAGTAATGAAGTTTCCCATATTTATTTCATGTATCTACATTCCTCGTCAAATGTATTGATGTCTCATCACTTCCATATAGGCACCTAACCATTGGAATGATTTTAATGTACCATTAAACTTTCCTACGACACGATTCAACATTCTTGTATCAAGAAGCACCACACTTTGGGCATTTTTTAAGTGATTTGTGGTCCTTTAGAAACAATATAGAGTCATTTGGACAGGTATGTATTCTTTTTTATATCATACCCATTTAACATATCATTATTTTATTATTGTATGTTCAGAATGGAAGATCATCATATTCAGGGAGCATATCATTCAAGAGATCAAGCAGTTCAAAAAAACTAGTGTCACTCCATATGTTTCCAACTTTTAAATTATACATCTTTAGTATTGCTAAATTTTTTGTATATTTAGTACAACCAACATACAATGGCCTCTTTACACAAATCCTTGACTTCTCAAACAATTTTTAACAATCACAATGTTAATATTAAACTATTATTGTCATTTCCTCAATACGATCTTCATCATCATTCACACTTATAATGACATCCTCAATACATACTTAATAATTTTATTCAAATTTGATCATATCATATGATCCATAAAATTTCGTATTTTCCCAGTTACTAGATAAATTTATTTTTCCCCATTTTTAGTCTAAAAGTTATAAATTTGATCTATTCCTTGATAGATTGAGTGTTCTTCCAACTCCTATGGACTAATTTTTCTTGCATGAAAATAGCATAGTCACAGACAAAGGATTTTAGAAAATGTTCATATTAAGGATCTTTTTCAAACATGATGAACTCTTTCACCCCTTCCTCATAAAATTTTCTCATATTATTCGAATCCATCCATTTTTATTCATATCTACACAATTAGATTTACTAATATTAATATTTAACAAATTAAATAAAACACTAAAATTATGAGTTTGGAACCAATAAAAGGACATTCTTAAATAATTATTTATTCTAAATGAATTAATTGTTCTAAGATTATAAGAGTAAAATAATGAGTATCTAGATTTTTTTGTAGTGGGGGAGTAGTCAAGCATCACAATTCTCATTGTGTTTGATTGATTTTTTTTTCCTGTGTTGGTGTTAGAGCAATGACATGTTTTTTTTCGACATATTGTACTCCATTAGGAGTAATCTAAGACGTGTTGGGTTGTAATGTTATATAAACCTATGATGGCATGTAAGTAATTGATGATACCCATGTTCTGGTTATATCCTAATGTCAAGATCTTTTGTATGTGATAGCTCATTTTACATCCATAATCCATGTGCATAACCCATGTGTTTATGCTATATCACATGTGTAAAATATATAAAAAATCAGTATCCACAAAAAAAATATAATGTAAAAAAATATTAAACAATATAAAAAAATAAAAAATATATAAATTCCATAACAAGATAAAAATATTAAGAACACCCTTAAACAAAAATAAAGTGGATAAATAAAGAGTGTGTGTATAAGTATCAAAAGTGTCATGAAATAATATTTATCAAGATATATACATATAAAAAATTGGATCAAATCATACCAAATAAATTAAACTCATTTCATAATTCTTGTAAAAATTAAAAACAAATCAAGAGATATTAAAATGATTATGGTTCTACTTCCTGGTAATGGATGAAAATGGGTGAAATTGATTGATTTTAATCAATGGGAGGATGAGGTATACATGGAAATTGGATCTTATTACCATATTTACACCAAAAAAACTCTGCTTACTTATAATTTTTAGTCACCACTTTACATGATAAGTGGGATGGATTTTTGTGGTGCACTTTTAAGAGATCCATGTAATCAGAGTGTGAAATAATGATGAATGAGTGAAAATGAATGTGAATGTGAGAGAAAAAATGAACCAAAAATTGATCGAGGCAAGGGAGATTGGGTGGAGAATCAGCTATGAATAATACAAATTATATATATATACATATATATATATGATTATCGTAAAATAATTACAGTAATAAATAAATTATTATAGAAATAATGTTTATAAAATAATAAAAATAAAATAATAATAAAAATATTTTTCATATGTAAATTTATAATAAATGGAAATGTGTAAATTATAAGATAAATATATTAATGAGGAAAAATTAAGGGTTGTAATTGATAAATTAACTTTCTATAAATAAATAAATAACAAATTTAATATAGAGAGATCATATTCATATGAGAGGAGGTATGTGATGCAAGAAGATAGAATTCACATAAATAGAATGAATTTAGGCCTTGTAAGTATGGTTTCTTGCAATATGTGTAATGTAGAATGTTGATTATGAGTTATGAAAATAATATTAAAATATGATTTTTCTATTTTATTGGTTATTCCTATTAAAATTTTTCTTCTTTATCATTCACATCCATGACATATCATTTCATAATGATATGCATGAGTACCCAACTTAAAAAAATAACTCGAACATCATTCGGTTAATTTCATATCCATGTATTCTTTATAAAGAGAAAATAATTCATTTTAACCTCTAATTCACCATATACAGAACTCTATAGCTTATGGACTAATGGAAACATGATATATCATAACTATACTAATTATGACGCTGCACACAATAGTGCATCACGTGCTATGGATCTTGTGCCTATACATGGAAATGACACACTATTCTTGTCACGACCCGACCCTACCCGGGCTCGAGCCGCGACTACCCCAAGCCCGCCTCCATAGGCCAGGGGCTGGAGACCAGCACCGAAGGCACAACAACTTGGGGAGGCCTTTGCCTAAGTACCTGTACACACTCACACACAGCACACTCAATGCCAAAGTGCAGAGTAAAAATAAATAACAACTGCTATATAGAAACCACAGAGTGCATCGACCTCTACAAGTACAAAGTACAAACTGAAAAGAAAATGGGCAAAACACGCACCCAACCCAAAAGTGCCACAACCCGGCAATAGGTAAACAAAAGAAACAGCTGACAGGTCTCCCACCTGGAACCCAGCTATGACCACCACACGCGGTCCAAGCTCCCAAGCTCCTACGCTCCACTGAAGTCACGCTCCACCTTTTCACCGTCTGCAAGGGCACACCAAGTGCGGGCAAAGCCCAAGCAGGGGTGAGTATAAAAATACTCAGTAGGATACCCCGAAGGCTCGAGGGAGCAACAAAGGAGGTACCGAAGGGTGGGCAGTAGAGCGAACAGGGAGAAGTAAAAGAGTACAACAGAGAGTGCAGTAAAGAGTCCAACTCAACCCAACAAGAGAAAGGAAGTAGACTTGTCCAGACACAAGGAGCTGTAAACGGTGAGAAGATGAACTTCCCGTCAAGTCTTCGCTACCTATAGCAGGAGAGTACACTCATCCAACCACGAGAAGCTAGACACGGAAAGCATGTGGCATACCCTGCGCGTCTTCACCTCTCCTGGAAGGAGAGTAGCCAAAACCCAAGGAGTGGGTACTCGTACGAGGTATATACATATATATGCTCTGCCAAGAAGCCCGAACAAACTCGTAAGGGGATCTCCGTCCCATAGCTCATCCCAAGAAAAAGTATCCAACAGTCCCAGAAGATAACACCATCATCGATGCCCAGCATCTCGCACATCTACCCCTAACCGCAAGCCAAGGGGCTCAATCACCGCACCTTGACACTATCCGCTTTGGGCGGCACTGACTCGCCCGCACGGTTTTAGGTCGCATCACAAGGATGCGTCTCGGTGGAGGAAAGCGCCCCTCATACTTGAGAGTTCTGGGGGAACGTCAAACCACACCACGTCACTGCCCCCCAGTCGAGAGGTCTCCTCAAAAGCAAGCCGTCACAGCACTGACCCGTATAACCAAGGGTCCCGCTCCGGTAATCACAGTGGAAAGCCACAGACTAGCCTAGTAGAAAGGACTGAGCCTGGAATGCCAACAGGTGTCCCACTACCCAGCCCTACTGGAGGGTAATTCGTAATATGATATCGGGTGACCCACTGCCCAGCCCTACTGGAGGGTAAACCCCAATATATCATCAAGCGACCCACTGCCCAGCTCCGCTGGAGGGTAAACCATAACATATCATTCGGTGACCCACTACCCAGCCCCATTGGAGGGTAGACCTTAATACATCATCAGGCGACCCACTACCCAGCCCCGCTGGAGGGTAGACCTGGAATAAGTCGACAGGCGACCCACTACCCAGCCGTGCTGGAGGGTAGACCTAGAACTAGATGACGGGCGACCCACTGCCCAGCCCCGCTGGAGGGTAGACCCTAAGAGGTCGTCAGGTGACCCACTGCCCAGCCTCTGCTAGAGGGTAGACCCTAAGTGCGTCGGGTGACCCACTGCCCAGTCTCTTCTGGAGGGTAGACCCTAAGAGCGTCGGGTGACCCAATGCCTAGTCTCTGCTGGAGGGTAAACCCTAGAAGTCAGCGAGCAACCCACTGCTCAGCCCTGCTGGAGGGTAAATCCGAAGAAGTCGATGAGTAACCCACTGCCCAGCCCCGCTGGAGGGTAAAACTCAGAACTTCTCTGGCCATCTCTACTGGAGGGTATAACACTGGCCACCCGAACACGGAGTGGGTATCACGCAACCACCCAACTCCAGAACAACTCTCCCAAAAGAGGTTCAACACCTGTTCCATCACGGGGTGCCACTAACACCGCTACCGGCCAATCCATCGAGAACAAAACCAGGGGGAGACCACTCAACCATGCTGGTCAACAAACGAGCATCGAGCCAGGGGAAAAACTCCACCCTGCTGGTCAAACAAACACACAGAGGGACCCTCTACGTTGCGAGAGGTCAAAGTACGCAAAGAAGAACACAGCACGCACATGGTTCTACACGACGTGTGGCCCCATGTCAACCCCAACTGAGCGCACAAACAGTCTCAGGTACAAACCACACGTACCTCCAAGCGCTCCCGCATACTCCCCGAGTATACCACGTTCCAGCCCAAAGGCTATCGTGCACACGGTACCCAACGTCAACACGAAGGCGTGACGTAACATCTCCAACTCAAAGGCCCAGGCATGACCAACCACATCTTGTGAACCATTTATATCCCTCTCCCAAGAGTGCGCGATCACACGCCAAGGGTCCGCTACAAACATGGTAGGACGAACCGCCACCGGAGCACCTTTCAAGCTTCCACATTTCCCAATATCATGCAAGAGGCTCTGAATAGCCAAACAGATCACACCGTTGTAATCCTCGCGGAAAAAAACGCGAGATCGACTACTTACTCGCCTCCAACGGATATCCGATGGAAAATGTCACCAACACCGCCTCACGCCTAAACGACGTCCCGTGATCCCGAGCCTCGGCCCCGAAAACAGTCGGGCGCATCACACCATTGCGATCCCCTTGGGAAAACACGTCAAAAGCACTACTCACATGAGTGCAACAAATATCCGGTGAAAAAGATGCATTCCGGCGCACCACACACGAGCGTTGCCACGTGGGACCCGCATCTTGGTCCCGAAACTCAATGAACGGATCGCACCGTTGCGATCCTATCGAAAAAGCACAAAAGATGGACTATTCACTTGTCCAAAATGGTCACCCGGTGATAAAGATAGAAAATCACCGTCGACGCCCAAATGGCCCTCGTGGGCCCCGCACCATCGTGCCGAACTACAGTGGGCAGACTGCGCCAACGCGATGCCCTCTGAAAAACACCCAACATCGACTGCTCGCACGCCCCGAACGGATGTCCGAGGAAAAAGTCGCTAAAAGATGCACGCAACTCAAAAGACGGGCCGTGGGGCCCACGCCTCAAATCCAGTCTCAACGCCTGGAACCACCCTAGTAACCGCCGCCTCGACGCTAGGGTTCCAACGCCGCTGAAGGCGCTTAAATCGGACGTCAGACGCGTCCGTGCCGCTCAAAACAAGAATCTCGGGAGTAACGCTCGTCCACTTAAAGACACGTCGTGCCTCTGCGGCCCCTCGTTTTGGGAATTAAAAATTCCCAAAACCATCTCAAAAGTTCCGCCTCTACGTCAGGCCCACGCCGCCGCAGACGGCGCGCAAAACGGACGTTCGTAGTGAATGCTACGGACGTCGGAAGTTAGAAAGGTGGGGGGGGGGACCCCTTGGGCCGGACCGGCCCGGACGGCCGGTCTCGCTGCACCCCTGCGGAGACCCGCGGTTCGCGGGTATCTGTCCACCGAAGTCGCGCCGCGCCGCGTCCCCAGCTCGCCGTCCCGTTCCGGCGAGCTCGGCCGCCGCTCCGCCGCGCTGAGGAGCGCCGCCGCCAGCCGCCACCGCCGATGAGCGCCGCCGCCAGCCGCCACCGCCGATGAGCGCCGCCGCCAACTGACCGTCGCCGAAGCCGCTCCTCCCTTGGAAATTGCCAGACCACCGGATCTGCCCAAAACCGGCCGGAACAAAATCAAAAACTCGCAAACTTCGACGAGGTGCTGCGGGTTCCTCCAAACTCCGATTTCAATTCCAAAAGAAGCGACGGAAAGAGTAGAATGCGTACTACACGGCCATGGAATTTGTTCAAAGATTAAACAAAAAATAGATTCTAAAATTGGGTTTCAAAAAGGGGGTTCAGGATTTAAAACTCAAACGAATATCACCTACCTCTTGGGACTAACCCATCGCTTCGCCGTCAACCCGCTGGGGTGGCCGCGCCTCGGCAGACCGCTTCGCCGGACCGCTGCGAGCTCCTCTGAAATCGGATTTCAAATCCTAAATAAGCGTCGGAAAGAGAAAATTGTATACTACGCGTTCATGGGCTTCGTTTGAAAATCGGGCAGCAATTCAACGTGCAAAATCGCGTTGGAAGTTAAGTGCGGGAATGAAAATGCAAAACGCAACATCCTACCTCGTGGGGCTTCGCCCGAAGCTTCGCGACGATCCGCCGACATCACCGCACCTCGCCGGAGTTACCTCGCCATACCGTCTCACCGGAGATGGAGGAGGAGAGGGGAGGGGTTTCGCCAGGGGGTTCAAGGGAGAAGGGGAGGGGTGTTTAAATAAATTAATTAAAGATTTAATTAATTTAAAACCCCCAAAAAGACCCGCATCCGAAACTCCTGATGGGGTCGAGGTTAAGCCTCCCCTAGGGTAAACACCACCTCCTAAGCACAACGGCGGTCTCGAAATTTTAATCTGAGGCCCCATTCAAAAGTTATAAAACTCAACGCCCGGGGGTGCCAAATTACGAAAACACCCCTGGGGCCATTTTTCACAGACGGCCCGTGCCCGCAAAACTTATACCCCTCCTAGGGTAAACGGCACGCTCCGAAATAAACGGTGCTCTCATTTTTCTGATCTGAGCCACCGTTTAAGAGATACTAGCATTTTGCCATTAAACGAATTAATTAATTTATTTAATCCGTTTAACGTTCCAGAAGCGGGCGAGGGGTCCAAACATCCCGCGCCGACAAGTTTTATGTCATTCCTAGGGTAAAAACCCCATTACGGACCCATCCGTACACCCAGATCTCTGATCCGGATTACCGTTTAGGATTTATCGCATTTATTTGGCGTTTCCAGTGTAAACGCACTGAAAATTTAATTCCGGCCACTCCGGGGCTCAGAATCGCACGCCGTCTGAAGGCGCTGCTCTGGAATATCATCAAGAATATTCCAAAGTCTTTCACAAAAAAAACCGGGTTCTTACAATTCTATTGTTTGGAGATCCATCACATGGTAGTCATGCATCATGTATGGATGCTTGTGACATATAATTTATGGAAATGTATATTCCTGACATAGAATAAAAATATGTACTTTGCAGCCCCATTATATATATTTTGAAATTCAGATGGAAATGTGTATTATAGCGAGTAAACTATATTAGTATGTTTTATATGCATGTTGGGTTGTGTTTTTATGCATGAAGGAAATAAAAAAAACATTTTCTACTTGTCGCTATAAGCGGTATATATAGGTTGTAACTTCGTGAATTGGATTTTTAGTGTGAGGTAAATCACGTACATATAATATTGTTGCACACACTATTCAATCCATTTGGAAAAATTAAAAATAAAGATGTTTGTGGTGGAGCAATGATCAAAAGTGATCACATACCTTGAATTTTGAAGGTTTTGATTTGTCTAAAATGATTGAGAGAGTGACGATAGATATTCGGTTCCGAGAGAGGTTGAATGGAATGAGTGAGAAGAACTCAATTAGGGTATAATTTAATGGACCAAGAACGGTTTTATTATCTCTTTTAAAAAATAACTTATAAAGAGTGGTTTTATCATCTCTAAAATAATAAGCACTGATAAAAGTGATTTATTAGTGCTAAGAAACCATTAACAAAACAAACCATTATCAGTGCTAAAATTCAAGTGCTAATAAAGGTATGTTTTATCAATGTTTTTTAGCACTGATAAAAATAATTCTTTATCAATGCTAAGAAAGTGCTAAAAAGGGCCTAATTTAAAAATATAATCAATATAATTAAAAACATTAAATGTATATAATTATAAACAAATATTTAAATGAATATTTAAATTTATATATATTTATAATTATAATTATAAATAAATATATTTATAAATATTCGTACATAATTATAAATATATTTATATTATTATATCTAATTATACATATTTATATATATATATATATATATTAATTTATAAATATTTATAATTTTAAATATAATAAATATATTTATTATAATTTCATAATTATTAAAATTTATATTTATTTATTTATAATTATAATTAAAAATAAGTATATTTATAAATATTTGTATATAATTATAAATATATTTAGATAAGTATATATAATTATATAATTATATTGATTTATATATATTTATATAATTATATATATTGAAAGAGGTCTAGTTAGAAGCCGAATATCCTAACCATTATTTAAATTTTAAAGAAAAATAAATCAAACATAATAAAAGAGGATGGGGTCAAACATATGGATAAAACCTTATCCAAAGAAAGAAAAAATAAGTCAAAATTCCATATAATCATGATCAGAATTAGGACCAGGATCTCCAACATCTTCAGAAAACTCCAACTCTAATTGGGAGTTCTTTTGGTCGAAGAGCACAATATAATTTTCCTTAATCTTCTCTTGTTCTTAGGTGAGACGAGTCCTTGAAGGAATACTTTAGACATGCCCTCACACATCCTCCAATCCACATCCTTGACCATAATTTTTTGGATGATGACACCATCACCAAGTCTTAGGCTATTTCCAAGCCCCTTCCATCTCTCCCCCCCAACTTAGAAATACCTTTCTCCATATGCTCATTAACATTTTGAGTCACAATGTCCACATAGAGGGAAAAAATCATTGCAACTGGAAGAAATAGGTACTTCCTACACGGGATCAAGCACATCAAAATTATTTGAGGTTATAACCTACACCATACCCTTACTCATCGAAGGGGACTGTTCAGTATTCACCACAATCTTCTTCATAGGAAGAGGGGAAAACTTATCCTTACCCTTCCTATGAGGGGAAGTCAAAGCATGTTCTTGGATCAGTTCCATATCCACTTCAGTTTGGATATCATTTTCAATATGCACCAAAACATCAGAATCAAAGGAGGGAACCACTGGAATAACAACATCCCCATTATCAATCTATTTCTCTTTTTCATTAGGAGCCATATCAGCCCATGAACCCTTAGAACCGCCATCAGGAGAAGAGCTCTACTTGACCACATAATAAAAAGAAGGATTACTGACAATAGTGACATGTTCTTTATCATGATCACTTGAAATAGGGTTAATCAAAGTATAAGGGTTGGCTTCAATAGTAGCCACCCCCACCTCTACTTTAGAGTTGGGTTTATTTTTTCAAAAATCAATAGTTCTCCCTTTCATCCCAAAAATAATGCATACCATCCTTCTATGGAACTTATCATAAGTGTGTCCTAATTTGTTTCATCCTATAGAGGAGTCCATAGATATTTCATAATCAACCAGTAGGTCAAATATATTACCATCCACTATCAACATAATGGACTTAACCAAAGGGGAGTGGAGATCAACTTCAATTGTATCCTAGAAAAGTGTAAAAATATATATTTATTAAAATATAAATATGTACAAAATTATAAATAAAATAAATATATTTTATATTTAAATATATTTATAATAATTATTTAAATATTTAAATACTTATTTATTTATATTTATAATTACAAATAAATATATTTAAAAAATTAGATATAATAATAAATATATTTATATAATTATAAACATTTATATGTATTTATAAATATTTATATATTTATATAATTATAATTATATTTTTTAATTTATAAATATATATAATTATAAATATATATAATTATAAATATAATAAATACATTTACTACATAAATATATATAATTATAAATATAATAAATACATTTACTACATAAATATATTTATTATAATTTTATAATTATTTAAATATATATATATATTTGTAATTAAAAATTAATATATTTAAAAAGGATGGCTACTCTTTCAAGTGGAGGCCTCTCTCTATCCTATTATGGTGATCGCTTCAATTCAATCATTTTTAGGATGATCGAACCCAATTCGATGTTATCGGGATTGAGGATCTATTTTCCCTTTTTTGTCCATGCAAAAGGATATCTGGTTATTATTGATTCAAAAATAGGTAGAAACCATTATTATACTAGATAATTATCAATATCCCCCATTTTTTGAGGATGATGGATGAAGGGGAGTTGGTAGGCTAGGGATATAGATCCTTGGTAGTGGCTATGTTGCTGGCATTGGTGTGGGGTTGGTGGCAAACCCACATCTTGTGTAGCCATTGGATGGAGTCCAGCCTCGATGGTGGGGTTGGTGATGGAAGCATAATACGGTGAGGTGGGATTGGGTTCCCAGTGGTGGTGAGTTGTTGGGGATGGTGATGGACGCCTGACGATAGGGATCGTGTTCAAGTGATTGAGATTTTGGTCTTGGGACACGGGGTACATGCTGACATCATTGTCAAATCCTTGGGATGCGGGGTGATCAGTGTTCAGTTGATGGTTGTCTACAACACTTGGTCGCAGTGGCGGTGCTCTTCTGGTTGAGGCGACGTAGGAAGACTGTTGCACGACAGTTCTGGGATCCCGTTGGCCTAGATGTTGGTTTGTGGTGCGTTCTATGGAATATAAGCTCAATAATGTGTATGACTATGTGGAATCATGTTAGAGCACACGATGATGGGGACGGAGTGTGTGCTACCGGATTCATTCTAGTGTTGGAGCACAGGTTAAGTGGTGTAAAATTATTTTCCATTAGGTTGTGGGCTGTCGGCTTGGCCTAAGGATGTGGGGGAAAGTGGCTAATGGGTAGTTGTCCATTTTTTCTTAGGTTGGTGATAACCTCAGGTGGATGAATGAAGAATCAGATGATTGAGGCACAATTTTTATAGGATTGTCTGGGTCTAGTTGTTTTCTTCAATGGGAGTGACCTTGGGTTGAGATTTTTATTTTTGGATTTAGGCCATTCTTTATCCATTGTTTGGGTTCCTGGTTAGCGATGCTAGCGGGAGTGGCGTGACCTATGGTGGTATGGGACACTATTTGGTGACGATCTTGGGTACCATGAGTTGTTGATGGTATGGGATGCCGAAAGTGAGTGTCTCCTAATGATGAAACGCATACATAGACACCTCCAATGATAGGAATCAGGGATGACCTATTTTGTGTGAATGATGATGCTGAAGGGAAAAACAACATCCTTGAGTGAATGGTTTTGTATCCAAGATGATGACATCGGGTGGAGCATTTTTAATTAGCCTCATATATGCGGTCGAGTGCACGAGGTCTTCGAGGTTGGCAGCTGTCAACAACCTTCTAGTTTCAGTGTTCCTAGGACTTTGGTCCACTTGATGTGGGTCTTCGAGCCTTTTTAATGGGTCTTGAGAATTTATCTTTTTGTTTTGGATAGTGTCTTGGAAACTTTCATATATCAGTGGCCTTTCTTGGGTCACATGATTTGAATTTGGTGTACGTTTATTTTAATTAATAAATTTTTAGGGGCGAGTATGCTCAGTACCTAAAATTTCTTGAAATATATTTAAAAGTATTTTTATATAATTATAAATATATTTCTATAATTATATATATTTATATAATTATATATATTTATATACCAAGATGGATTAGCTGGGGATTTGGAGACCAAAACCATGAACCCAAATTATTTAATAAAATGAAAATGTATAATGAAGGAAATAGGTCAAACAAGGCATAAAATTCCCACATCAGATGAAAAGAAGCCTAATATAGTAATTCAATCACTATAATTCACTATAGATCCCAAATTATTAGTATATATTCCTCTTCCATTTGGATGTTGACCCATATGATTTGTCGTGGCCCTTTGTGGGGCCTCATATTCTTCATCCAATGACGATTCAGAGAAGCCCCCTGAGTGGATAAAATCTTGAATTTCCAAGATAGATCCTGAAAGTCCATCTCCAGATTGGATCAAAATATGTCTTCAATGATTAATGATAACAACTTATACATTGTAAAATAATCATTGAAAATGAATACATTCAGCTCCATTATAGAAAAAAATTCCTTCAAGTTGTGATAAAAACCATTCAGCTGCATCCTTGCTGAGGCCTTTAGTGGGAGAGATAAGAGGATGATCTAAACCTCTAAACTCTAAAGAACGTACCTAAAACACAACCAAAATCAAGGGTATTATAGGTGGAAAAGAGGGAGATATTAGAGATTGTATTTTTTCATGAGGGGTAAGAGAAAGGTGATTCACCCATTTAATTTCCTAAGGGGGAAAATAGTAAAAATACCATTTTTAAAAAATTAGGGCAGGTCGCACTGTTCAAAAAAACCATGCACAAACTATGCACCAGTCACTGCCCAAGAAAACCCATATCACATAGTTTGGCCAACACAATTTAATAACCCTGAAACAACCATTACAAATGGATCTAGAATGCCTCTTAATCACCTCAAACAACCCTATACCTAATGTGATCCTACACTATTTTTTTATAATCATGTGAAAACCATGACCCATGATCCAAGCCAAAGCTAAGATCACATGGTTTCATTTGAAGCCCGAAAGGTTTACACATAAAATTTCCCTAATCATTCCAACCCACCATGAAATATAAAAATTGAACCAAAACTCCTCCTAGATTATGATGCTCACATAGTTATATTTAAACCATATGACCCAAAGAGTTCACTATTTCCAGAGTTCCCCAAAACCTCTTAAATTCAACCTGATGTTCCCGAAACTTTCTTGAACACCCAAGGAACTTGTTGGCACTTAAAAATTATCCAAAAAAATAACTTTAATATTATAAAAATCATTTAATTATATTAAATATACCATTTCAAAATCTTACCCATCCACCAGTTCAAAAATTCAATTTTGTTCAAAAATTTTCACACATGTGTGAACATGGGGCATTAGAAGCTCTCCACCATAACACTTCTCATCCGGAGAAGTCCCAGTGGTTATCCAAAAATGTCTTTAAACCTATTTTAGTCACAAATTTAAAACCAAATGGGATCATTCAATACTTGGTCACTAATTTCACCTTCATACTATAGTTCTAATGTAAAGAAATAAAACAATTGAAACATGATCCACCACTCTAGTTGTCCCCGAAACACCGAGGTGATTATTACAAGATATAAACTATCCCAAGGCACCCAAGAATATTTATCCAATCAATAAAAAATCTTATGTTTCTACCCACTATAGAACTCAACTTATAACGACTAATTCCATATATTGTTGATTCTCTCCACTAGAGTGGCCTACAAGAAATCAGCACTCACATCTTAACGACATGCCCGGTGTAGTCTATAACTAACAAAAATAAATTTAATATGAAAAAAATGGTTAAAAATTGATGTAAAGTCTCTATTTCTATTTCCAATCTATGACATGCATGCCTCCACCATCCATTAATAATATGAAAACAACAATTTTTTCCCTAAACAACCCAACCAATTCCTAGAACATACATGTTATGTCCAAAACGATGCACCTAATGTGGGTTCAAGATCCCTAAATCCAATTTCCTTATTATAAGACAAGTTAAACTTCATTATGAAAACTTATCATGAAAACACTAGGATTTAGTTGTAGGTTCCAAGAGTTGCAGAAGAACGGTTGGTCCGGTGCCCAACTTTAATTTTTACCATGATTAATGATTATTCTGGGATCAATATGACGATAAATACCAGTCTACAAGGATTAGAATCAAATATTTAGATAAATAGATATGATTCCCAAAACCTTTAGAGAGGATCTTGAAAATCATGTTTATAATTAATTTAAATTTCATTTCTAAAGAACTAAAATACCTGGTTCTTTGGTACTTTCTTCATTGATGATGTTGATCATCCAGGATGACCCTTTCAGATTGTCTCATTGCGCTTGCGAGGATCCAAAACGTAATCTCTCTAGTGCTGATCCACACTTGCTTCAATGGTCTCCAATTGACGCCACTCACTTTTCGGGTGCTAGCGCGATGAAGCGAATGTCTTGTGTCGATGGATCTGGATCGTCTTCTCTTCAATCTTGAAGAACATATCTCATTTTTGAGAGGGATAAAGGAGAGGAGTTGAGAGAAAATTCATGAGTTGGAATTTCTCTTTAGTCCCCTATTTCCCATACCTGGAACAATATACATACCTCTTTATTTATTGACATGGGGATTCAGTTATAATATTTAATTTCATAATATCAATTAAATACATTCATAAACTTAGATAAATCCCATGCTATAGAATAACAATAACCGTGTCATTATTTCTGGTGTGAAAACTTGTGCAAAACAGAATCATAAATGAAATCTCATGCCACCTAATTAAAACCGTGTTATTATTATTTTGGTTTGTGCCAACTAGTTAAATAATTATTTACCATATTGAAAATAATTGTTTTATTGTTAGACTGTCCTTGGTCCGATTGAAATCCACTCCCATTTATTAAACACTCAAACAAATAAATAAATAATTTATTATCTTAAATAAATATTTTATTTACAAACTAATAAATAAATATTTATTAAATTTTCAATAAAATAAATACATTTTTATTCACAATCCTGGGAATAAATATTTATTTAATTTATGTGATCAGTTTAACTTTAATAAAATTATTTCACTATCTTGATAATAATATTTATTCCATTAATTACATTCAAATAGATTTTAACCAAGACCGCTAGAAATACATAGTGTGTTACCCTCTAGAATTCTTTCTCGTTGGCATTAGGTGAGCTTGCCTAAAGTACAAGAGTATCATCTATAAACGGGTCAAGGAACCCAAGAGAAATAACATAAGGTTGAAAAACGACATCCATATACTAATGCTCACTGTGTAATATAATCCATTTTTTTCAATATCTCGTCAAGATGGATTCATGATAGGGTCATCAACCTTTATGCTTGATATGCCATTATTTGATTACCTAAAATAAAGTCTTCATTACACCATGACCATGGAATTTCGTACGACAGTTCTATTTCAATCAAAGGGCTGAGATATAAACATCCATAAATAGAAGTGAAAAATACTTCATTAACTTAACCATTAATAACATGTCATTTGTGGCACAACCAATGTACCCTAATTCTCTCCAACTATCTGTGTGACAATTTTCATCAGTAAATCAAAGTGTGTGAGTCAGGACATGTATTAATGATAATCATAAAGTCTAAGTACCATTACACATGCTCGAAGATAGAAATATCTGATGACACCAAAACATGAGGAATTACTTCTGGCGGGTTTGTTATCATAATATCCCATCATAGAGATTACCAAGTGTGAACTTCATGAGGAGAAGTCTCATATGATTATGATTAATCACACTTGATGGTCTGTATAATATGTGTCCCATCCTAGTATGTCATCCAACCACAAAACTATATTTAAGAATATTGTCATAGCACTTTAAGGTTCTCATCCAAACGGGGAACTGCTATGACCTTGTCAATGCGACAAATAATCCAGGAAATTGTTACACTATTGTCATGCAGAATAGTGAATAAGATGTTTAATATTTAAATATTCATGTAATCAATGTACAAACTATTGGTTCTAGGATACCAACTATTACAAACTCCCCCTCATACTACAGCCAACTACCTATGACTTTCAGTCCGCTTGACCTCATATGATGATCATGTTTCCACTGAGTAAAGGCTTCAGTCATGGGTTCTGCCAAATTGTCTTCCATAGAAATAATACTCACTAAAACATCACCTATTTGTGAAAAATACCTCAATATATGATACTTATGAAGTATATGATTCATCCGCTAATGTGACCCTGGCGCTTTATCAAGATCCACCACTATAGTATTATCATAATAGAGTGTGATGGGATATTTACTGATACGTACCACATCTAACTTCTGGAGGAAGATTTTCATCCAAACAACTTCTTTATCTACCTCATAAGTCATGATATACTCAGACTCTGCTATAGAATCGGTAACCACACTCTTCTTTGAGCTCTTCCATCTCACATCACCTCCATTCAAAGTGAAGATGTATCTCGTTTTTGACAACATGTCATCCTAATCAGCCTAGAAACTAGAATCTGCATATCCTCTGATGACTAGTTCCTCATCTCCTCCATAAACCAGGAACATATCCTTTGTATGCCTTATATACTTAAGTAATTTCTTGACTACCATCCAATGGATTTCACCTAGTCCAGCTTGATATCTTCCTACCACACTCAATGTGTAGGAAACATCTAGCCTAGTACATAGCGTGGAATATATGACTAACCCAATTGCAGATGCATATGAAGTCCTGTCCATTATTTTTCTTTCCTCATGTGTCTGATTACACATTTTCTTGGAAATTTGAATTCCATGTTATGTTAGCAACAATACCCTCTTGGATTGTTCCATACTAAATCTCTTTAGTATCTTGTCATTGTATGTAATTTGACTTAGGTACAACAATCTCTTGGATCTATAATGATGAATCTTGATCCCAAGAATATATGCTACCTCACCTAATTACTTCATGGAGAAGTATTGATTCAACCATGCCTTAATAGTCTATAAGACTGGTATCTTGTTTCCAATAAGTAATATATCATCAACATATACTATTAGGAAAACAACCTCACTCCCACTAAATAGTTTGTAGACACAAGTCTCATATTCATTCTTAATAAAACCAAATTCAGTTATGGATTCATCAAAATAAATTTTCTATGACCTGGATGCTGGATTTAATCCAAAAATGGATTTTTTTAACTTGCATTCCTTATTGGAATCATTTGGAGTCACAAAACCATCAGGTTGTGTCATGTAGACATCTTACTAAAGATTCCCATTAAGGAAGGTTTTTTTGAAATCCACTTTCCAAATCTCATATTCATGGTAAGTGGAAATGGCCAATAGGGTTCTGATGGGTTTCAGCATTGAAACTGATGAAAAGGTTTCATCATAGTTAATGCCTTGATGTTGTTTAAACCCTTTTGCAACCAATCATTACTTATAGGTACTGACTTGTCCTTCCATGTTCAGTTTCTTTTTGAATACCCATTTTCAACCAATAGTCTTTACATCATCTGGAGGATATACCAAAATCTAGACTTGGCTTTGGTAGATGGAATCCATTTTAGAATTCATGGATTATTTCCACTTGGAAACATTTGTGTCACTTATTGTTTCCTTTTAAGTTATAGGATCATTATTATCAACTAATAATGAGTCAACATCCTTGGTAACTAGAAAAATATACCATTCTGGTTCTCTAACCTCTCTTTTACTCCTACATAGTACTTGCGTCTCTGGAAAAAATTCTTCTTCCACAAGGCTTTATGGAATTTTTTCCTGTACTAACTCTTGTGTACCTTGATCCTTGACTTCATTGAAGTCTATCTCACTTCCCCTATCTCTTTTGGAGATGTGTTCCCTCTCAAGGAATATAGAATGTATTGTAACTATAACCATTTTATCTGAGGTATTGTATAGGTAATATCCTCTTGTTTCCTTGGGGTGTCCTATAAAGGTAAACCTTGTGCCTTGGGGTGAAAGTTTGTTACTTTAATTGGCCATAATAAATTCTTCGCTACCCTACACATGTAAATTTGATAACATGGATTTTCTTCCACTCCAAATATTGTATGGAATACCATTTATCGATTTAGTTGGTACTTGGTTTAGTATGTGTGCTCCTTTTTGTAACACATATCCCAAAAAGGATAATGGAAGACTTGCATGACTCATCATTGATCTCACCATGTACAAAAAGGTGTGGTTCTTTATTTCAATTACAACATTCCACTAAGGAGTGTAAGGAGGAGTGATTTGAGATAAGATCCCAAAATACCGTAAGTAATCAATGAAGTCTTGATTAAGATAGTATCCACCTCGGTCTGAGTGGAGTTTCTTAATCTTCTTAACAAGCTGGTTCTCAACTCCATTCTTGTATTCTTTTAACTTATCAAAAGAATTTGACTTATACATCATTAAGTAGATATATCCATATCTACAAAAATCATCAATAAAAGTTATGATGTATGAGTACCCACCCCTTTTTTCAATTGGAAATGGTCAACACACATTGGTATGAACCAATTCCAGAAGCTCTTTGGCCTTTTCACCTTTCCCACTAAATGGGGATTTGGTCATTTTTCCTTGTAAACACGCATGACATATGCCAAGTGGTTTTAGTTAAAAAAAATCCAAATACCCATCTTTATGTAACTTTTTCAAGCATTTCTCATTATCATGACCTATTAGATGATGCCAAATTTTGGTGTGGTATGAGTCATGCGAAGTATTTTTGTTATTGATTGACATTACTTGGCTAGTGTAATCTAACACGTAAAGGCCGTTGTATAAATGTGCCCTACCAAAACAAATGCTATAATTGTAAAAGAATCAAAATTCATTTCTGAACATGAAAAAAATCCATATTTATCTAGTCTGGATACATAAATAATGTTTTTGATTACAGAAGGCACATAAAAACAACCCTTTAACACCACAATCATTCCAATTGGCAATTTGAGGTGGTATTACCCGACAGATACATCAAAAAGTCTGGCTTCATGGGCTTCTTGTAGATATACCTCCCCTTTATCAATTTTCTCAAATCTACTTGGTTCCTATATTTGAATATATATGTGAGAACCACAAGCTTTATCCAATACCCAATTTATAGAAATAGATAAATTTAACTCGATAAAAATTACACCCAAAGCTTCCCCTTGCTTCTTTGGCTGGGTGCAGTTTTTCTTCTAGTGGCCCTTCTTGCCACATGTGAAACAAACAACCTTTTATTCCCATGCCTCCCCTTTAATATTATTTTTCTTGGAAGGGTGTGAAGAATCTTTTGGATTAAATATATTTGTCTTCCCTTTCCTCTTATTCACTATAATGATAAAAGGATTGTCGTGCTTCATATATTTTTCCACTTGGAGAATGAGGATAAGAAGTTCAGATAATGACTTCTCAGTGTTGTTAAAATTGAAATTAACAACAAAGATGGAGAAGCTTTGGGGGAGTGATGTGAGAATGAGATCAGTGCCCAGTTCTTTAGAGAGTTTAAATCCTAGAACCTCCAGGTGCTCAATGTAGCCAATGAGCTTGAAAACATGAGGACCAGCTGAGGAACCCTCTCCAAGCTTACTCTGAAATAGTGCCTTGGAGATCTCAAACATTTCATTTCTTTCTCTCTCCTAGTAAATATCACGAAGGTGCTCAAGAATTCTATAAGCATCAATGTTTTTGTGAGACTTCATGAGCTCCCTAGACATTGATGATGACATCAAACATTGAATGTCCACCGTGCCGTTCATATGTTTCTCGTAGACTAGGAAATTATAATCACTCGCCTCTTTGGTAGGTGGATCAGGTAATGAGGACTCTAGCATGTAAGACTATCTTTCATGGCGTAGGACAACTCAAAGGTGTCTAAACAATTCCTGGAAGTTAATGTTGGTTAGGATGTTGTATTTACCAAGAATTGATCATAGGGATAGTGTGGTTGATGAGATTTTCATTTTTATTCTACAATTAGAAGAGCATATCATTAGTAATTTCTTGATTAAATTTTATGAGAAATAATAAGTTAATTTTATTAAGTCTCCCACTATTTTATCAAGTCCCAATGTCCCTCACCATTGAACCCAGAATGTCCAGTTGTCATGAAATTTGAGTGGCAAAGATCCATATTCTTCTTCACATAACCCCCAAAAGGGTTGGTCAAGCTATTTGAAGGTATTTAGGTAGGAAGGTCTTTGCCAACTATGGGCTTTCATCTCATTGATCCATTGAGTAGACTCCCCAATCCTAAAATCCTTACTTGGATTTCTTTAACACTTGCCTCCAATATTACACCAAGTCTAGAAAGGGATACTCCTCTTAATGTAATATGGTTTTGTCAACCTGAAACCTTTCATAAGGGATTCCTATATAAAATTAAGTATCCCAACAAGGGTTGGTCATACACATAGTTTTATTAAGTCTTTCCCTTAATCAATTAATGGTATCCTTAGTCTGACTTAATATTTTGTTGAGGGATTTCTATCTCTTATGCATAAATTTTTCTATTATATTTATCACATAATTTTTAATATTAATTGGAACTTACTTAAGTGATTAACCATGTATTGATAATATTTATGCACAAGCCTAGTTTATTTTAGTTCCATATTGCATGCTTGTTAGTTCATTAATTATGTGATCGTGACAGAACATCCTTAATGAAAAATCATGCAACTAACAGAAATAAAATAATGTAAAGGTCATGATCATGAAATTTTTTCAAATGGTTAGTTTATCTAGTTGTTGATAAACTAACCCTGACATAGGGGATAAACACCTTCGTGTTTACAACTTTCCTCCTATCAACCTTTGCATCTCCTTGGATTAGTTTCGCCTCAACTCCTGACTTGGACAGCCTCTATAATCTTGGGAGCTCCATCCATTACATATTCTTTTTAACTCACATGCAGGTGAGGGGTAAAAAAGGGTTTTTACATAAAATAAACCATGGTCATGAAATCCCTACATATTAATGAGGAGATATGGCTCATAAGCTAACAATTAATTTAATAAATAAATTAGAAGGAAACCAATCACATACAAAGGTCTTAGTCTAGCTCATGATCAACCACAAACATGCAACAAGTTACACATTTAATAAAACTATTATTAAATTATATAATCATTATTATTAAGAAAAATTGAGCTTAAATAGATTAGTTATTATATTTAATTAATCAATCCTTTTATCTTAATCTTTTTTCTGAATTTCTTGAGATTCTTATCTTTGTACATAAATGCACATTGGAGGTATCCTGGTGAATACTCGTTCGAATCTACCCAACATGTATTATATTCTCATACTGTTATACTATTATGACATAGGGAACACAAGATGTTTCAATTCATAGAGTAATAATTGGTAGTACGATTTATACATGATGTGTAGTTCTGAATATTACACAAACATTAAAGTTTTAACTTTGTGTAATCGAGTAATGTACACATCATGTAGTTCTGACTACACGACGTGTACTACCTTCACCGTATGTCCCAAAGTACATGCATAGGGACTCAGTGTATGAAGTGTATATAAGAAATTTTAGAGTACACAGAGTGTACAATGGTGTACACACTATTTTTTCTTCATGTTACATGGTTACCGATCGTCTTAGTAGTGTATGGGATACACGGTTTGGTCCCCTGACCTGAAGGGACTATATCCCATGTCTTTTCGGAAACATGGTGTGTAATCTGGTAAGTGTGTGCTTATATGTCCTGGTCAACACACATTGTATAATTAACTACACTACATGCAATAAATTCACTCAGCTTGAGTAATTGTTAAATTACTCTCGATGTGTTGAACACAACTACACAATGTGTAGTCCGGATTTCACGGTGTGTATGGTAGAGAAAATGGTGTGTAAGTCAGAACACATAGAGTGTACTTTCATGTCACCTAGGAAGAATCGTCGATTCCTCCTAATGAGTTATCCATTTTAATTTTAATTAAAAAATCATTTGTTTATGTAAAATCTGCTAGAAAGGAAAAGAGGGCGAATGGATCTCAAAATACAGATTACAAGAATGATTAAACTTTAATAGACAAACTAAATTATTAAAAAGTAAATCATAAAAGAATTATTTAAATAATTATAAACTATGATGTAACTGCTATGATACCACTTATAGGTTCTGAGCATAGCTGAAGCATGGTTGGGCCGACACCCTACATTAATTTTTACCATGATCAATGATTATTCTAGGATCAATACGAAGATGAAATCTAGTCTCCAGGGAATAAAATAAAAGATTTAGATAAAGTAGGATGAACCCTGAAACATTTAGATAGGATCTTTCACATAATTTTTATAATTAATTTAAATTTAATTTCTAAAGAAATAAAATACCTGGTTCTTCGGTACTTTCTTTGTTGATGATATTGATCACCCGGGATGACCCTTTAAAATTGTCTTATTTCAATTGGGAGGATCCAAATTATAATCCCTCTATCAGTGATCCACTTGTTCTCCAATGGTCTCTGATTTATGCCACTCTCTTTATGGGTTCTAGTACGACAAAGTGAATGTCTTGCGTTGATTGATCTTGATCGCCTAATCTTTAATCTAGAAGAACATATCTTGTTCTTGAGAGGGAGAGAGGAGAGGATTTGAGAGAAAATTCTTGACTTGGAATTTCTCTTGCGTCACTGGTTTCCTATACTTGGAACAATATAAGTACCTCTCTATTTATCGACATGGGGATTCAGTTATAATATTTCATTTCATAATAACAATTAAATACATTCATAACCTTAGATAAAACCCATGATACATAATAAAAATAATCACGTCATTGTTTTTGGTGCACCTACATACAAAAAATAGAATCATAAATGAAATCCCATACCGCATAATTATAACCACGTTATTATTATTTTGTTTTTTTCCAACCAGTTAAATAATTATTTACCACCATGCACATAATTGTTTTACTACTAGACCATCCTTGGTCCACTTGAACTCCACTCCCATCTATTGAACACCATAATATATAAACAAATAAATTTTTATCTAAAATAAATATTTTATTTACAAACTAGTAATAAATATTTATTAAATGTTCAATAAAATAAATATATTTTTATTCACAATCCTGTGAATAAATATTTTTTAAATTTATGAGATCATTTTAACTTGAATAAAATTATTTCACTTCTTGAGAATAATATTTATTCCATTAATTAAATTCAAATAGAATTTAACCAAGACCACCAGAAACACTTATTGTGTGACCCTCTAGGATTCTTTCTAATTGGAATTAGGCTAGCTTGCTAAAAGTTCAAGAGTACTGTCTAGAAATGGGTCAAGGAACCCAAGAGAATGAACGTAAATTCGCAACAATGAAATCTAAATATGAATGTTCACTATGTAATATAATCCATTTGTATCAATATCTCATCAAGCTGGTTTCATGATAGTGTCATCAACCTTTATGCTTGATATTTCATTCTTTAACTACCTAAAATAAACTCATCGTTACACCATGCCCATGGAATTTTGTGCGATGATTTTATTTCAATCAAAGGGCTGAGATACCAACATTCATAAATAGAAGGGAAAAATCCTTGTTAAGTCAAAATCCTTCTTTTGAATTTTATGACTTTTTTTGGAAATCAAAAATCTATTTTTACTCAATTCTCAAATAAAGTATTTACTTTGAACATGTTTTTCTATTTATTATACAAAATATGGCCATCGTACCCACTCTGTTTCTCATACTGACTCTGTCCATTGTACTTAATTTTTTTATCGTAATTACTAGGTTCATCGTACTCACATTGTGCATCGTACCCACTTTGCAACATATCAGTATTTTGCGATATGTAATATTAATCATACTCATGTTATAAATTAAACACATGCATGATTTTATTCATTTTCCAAAACACATGTTTTACATCAATCGTACTCATGTTATCACTCATATAACTATTGTTTTAACCAAAATGATGTCGTAGAGTTAGTTATAAACTAATCAAAACTTTGTCATTTTTTCTATTTCAATATAACCGTTACAATGCCAGGTGTCCAATTCCCTCTGAGTTTTCTTGAGAAATATAACTGTTGGAGAAAATGTGACCATTGGAACCTGAGGCCTATAAATAGGAGGTCATTTAATGTAAAGATAACCACTTTAGCTACTTCCAAGTTCTAGAGAGATACTATGTGACTTCTCTATGCTTCATGCGAAAGCCTTGAAATTACAAAACGTGAATGAATCGTTCTTAGTTTTTGTATTTCAATAAGTTCTTTGTTTTGATTTGTGAATATGATCAGGTGTTAATGATCGAGGGATTCCAAGGATAGGCATACGATGTGACTGATCATCATATTAAGGGATTTCAAGTGTTTGAAAGATGGAGGTGTCAATTAATTGTAAAATCGAGGGTTTGCGACGATAGAAAGACGGGCATGCCGATCATCGTATCATGAGTTTACCGGTGTTGGTAAGACAGACCTATTATCATAGGTGAGAGGATTCCATTTTCTTTGGGATAAAATAATTATAATACCTTTTACTTTTCCGCAGCTTATTGTAATAAAAAGAGAATCATTTTATTTATTCTTTCTATTTGTATTCTTTTATATTGTAATTGATTCAATTATATTTTATACTTTTTAGTATTTATTTTATACACTATATATTAGAATAATTTAAAATTTGTATTACTCTAATATTTGAATTCAAGCTGAATACAATTGTTTAATAACCTTTGGTATTATATCATCAGACCAAGAGTCTGTTTGTTTTCTTTTATAAGAGGATTTGTGAATTTTTTTAGTTAATGTTGTTTTAAACTAAGAACCTTACTTAAAGGTTTTAATATAAATTTTAAACATACAATTCAACCCCCACTCTTGTATTTATTCCATATCACATCCTTTTAAATCCATCAATTGGTATCAGAGAAGGCTTTCCACTACTTTTTATATTTTTACAAGTTACACTACTTTCTTTCAGATACATTATCCTGTATTTGTGGAAAAATGATTTTGTTTCTTTATGACATAAGACATGATGATTTTCAGTTCAATTGAAAATATTAATCCTACAACACCACCTATCTTTGATGGTAATGATTTTGAATATTGGAGAGGTCTAATGAATAATTTTATCAAAAATACTGGTGCATATAATTTTGTTATGCTCACTGGTGACTATAACATTCCCAAGAAATAAGTCATAACTTTTACAGCCCAAGAAAAACTAAAATATCAGTTAAACTAAAATGTATGCAATACTTTACTTTGTTCTATGACCAGGGACATTTACAGTCAAATCTCTTCATGTGAAGCTACAAATATAATATGGAAGAAATTAGAGATTACATACTTTGGTACTTCAAAATTTTTTGAAACAAGAAGAGCTATGCTAAGAGCTGACTATCATGAATTTTAATTTCCTTATGGTGAAACTATAGTTAAGGTTAAACAATGATTTATGACAATTGTTAATAGACTTCAAGCTATGGGAGAGGAAAATTTATAAGATGAAGTCTTAGTTGAGAAGATCATAGACATTATTCCAAATGAATGGGAATCCAAGAGGACTATAGTTGATGAATCTAGAAAGATTACTAATCTTACTCTTGATGATCTCTTTGGAACTCTATTGAAATATAAAGGAAGACATTAGAAGGATATAGATTAAGTGAAAAAGAATAATGGTGGAGTATCATTTACTACTACATCAAATCCGACTATGTCTCAATAACCAGTGAAAACTATGTCAAGGAAGAGAAAGGTTGAAGTCTTATCAGATTCCAGTGATACTAAGCAGTCAGAGAATGATCTTTCAAATCTTTCTAGAAGAATGAATAAAATCATTGGAAATATGGATTTCCAATACATATATAAAAATATTTTCAAAGGTAACAAGGACAAGAAAGATTCTAAAATCACATTCTATGAATGTAAAAGAGCTGGACACATTCAACCTGATTTTCCTATGCTAAAAATAAAGGAAAGAAAGTAAAGACATTCATAGAAAAATAAGAACAAATACTGGACATCCAAGGGAAAGAAAGTATTTAATGTAAATTAATCCTAGAGTTCCAATGGAGGTTATTCTTCTAAAGACTCTTTTGATAATGATATCTCAAACCACAAGAATGTTGGTATCTTTTCCAAAACTCAATATCATTGCTTAATGGCCAACGCACATAGTTCTGAATCTCTTAATAATCTATCTTTGAGTAATAATTATCCTGATAATGATTATTCTGATGAAGAAACATCCTCATCAGAGAATGATAATTATTTACCATCTTATTAAGAGGTTTCTATATTTTCTAAACTTTTAGAAAATAAAAATTGTAATGTTTCTAGAAAATTTGAAAAATAAAATACTAGGATTGATATTTTAACAAGAGAAATATCAGATCTCATTAAATATCTCGATTCTAAAACTCTTGAGATCAAAAATTTTCTAGAAAACCTTGAGATAGTAATTTCTTAAAAGAACAAACTTTCTAAAAATTTTGATAATATAATTTATGAGAAAAATATTTTAGAAGAAAAACTCAATTCTAAAACTTATGAATTTTCTATTAAAAATTTATTTATCATACTTAAATAAAAAAAATAATTAAATAATATTTTATCAAATTTAACTTTTGGAAGGAAAGAGTTTGATAAAATGTATTCTCAACTTCTCCCTCTTAGGAAAAGTTCTAGATTTGGTTATACTAATTCCAAACTTATTTTTAGTAATAATTATTTTGTTCCCCAAAGTGATCCTTTTTTCACCAAGTGTCAATGCGGTGGATATTGGGAGAAAAATTGTTCTTTAAATAAAACTCAATATTTGGGTTTCCACAAATCACACTTTCCAAAATAAATGTGGATTTAAATTTTTTTTCTTTCTAATATTTCTAGATTTAGACAGGTTTAGATTCCAAAAGATTAATTGTTTTTTGTTTTAGGACAAAAAAGAAGAAACAATAATAATACATGGTAAATGGATAGTGGATGTTTCAGAAACATGACTGGAAAGATAAACTTCTATGAAAAAGTTATCAAGATGAAAGGTGGAAAGGTTACCTTCAGATAAAATTCTCAAGGGCAGCTTTTTGGTATAGGTAATATTGTTTTCCTTGGTAAAATTTTGATTTCTAATGTTTTATTTGTTGATGGTCTCAAGCACAACCTCATTAGCATAAGTCAATTATGTGATAAAGGTTACCTTGTGAATTTTAGAAATGATAAATGTATAGTTCACAATTCTAAGGATGAATTCATTCAATCTTCCCAAAGGCATGAGAATGTTTACACTTTGAACTTAGAAGACCATAGGATCCAAGAATTACCTTACCTTAGGGAAATAGAAGACTAATCTAGGTTATGATATAGAAGACTAAGACACTGTGATGTTAGAAACTTATATAAACTCTCTAAGAAAGGACTTGTGAAAGATCTACCTAAGCTTAGTTTTGTTACTTATAAAGTTTGTGACACTTTTCAGAATGGAAAAAAACATAAGTAAAGCATTAAATTAGTTGGTGAGTTCACAACTACCGATGCCTTATATTTAGTGTACATGGATCTTTTTGGTCTTACATAAATTGGAAGTATTAGAGGCAAGTACTATGTATTTGTTTTAGTTGATGATTACACTAGATTTATATGGGTATATTTTTTCACCAAAAAATTAAAAGCATTTTGTTTCTTTAAAACTTTCATTGATAAAGTTAAAAATGAGAAAAATATACCATTGATAACTAAATGAAGTGGTCATGATGGAAAATTTGAAAATTCTGATTTTGAATTTTTTTTGTAGTAAAAAATGTATTAATTGTCACTTTTATACACCAAGAACACCTCAACAAAATGATTTTGGTGAAATAATAAATATAATTCCTCAATAGATAACAAGAACCATGTTGAGTGAATACTCAATTGCAAAACATTTTTGGGAATAATCTATTAGTATTGATTCTTATAATATAAATAGAGTTTTAATTCAACCATTTTTAATAAAACTTCTTAGTTGTGGACAGGACGAAAACCAAAAGTTTCATACATAAAAGTATTTGGTTGCAAAGTATTTATTTTAAATAAAAAATATAATATACAAAAGTTTGCACCTAAATCTAATGAAGGAATATTTTTAGGGTATTACATCACTTCTAAGGACTATAGAGTTTTTAATAAAAACACTCATGTGGTTGAAAAAACAATATATGTTAAGTTTGATGAAACTAATCCTTTTGTTTTCAAAAATCCACAATATATTTATTCTATAGTGTTTTCAAAAACTGATTATCAACCTTTGATAGATGATTATTCAAACATAGAAAATTCTCATGAAATTGTTTCTGATACATTTACACCTAAAGACTTTCTACCTTATGTTGATGAGCAGGTTTTACAAAATCTAAATCAATTGTTACTTTGGAATCATCCAAGTGATAACATCATTGGTGATGTAAATCAAACAATAAGGACTAGAAAATCCATAAGAAATGAAATAAAACATCTTTCTTGTCTATATCAATTTGAACCTAAAACTCTAAGTGAGGCCTTAGGTGATGCGGATTGGATAAAAGAAATGTAAGATAAACTAAATGAATTCAGAAGGAATGAAGACTGGACCTTGGTTGAAAAACCTAAGGATACATCTGTTATTGGAGTAAAATGGGTTTTTAGAATCAAATGTGATGAAAATGGTATCACTGTAAGAAATAAAGCTAGGATTGTTGCTAAAGTCTATAATTAGAGAGAAGGAATAGACTATGAAGAAACCTATGATCTGATAGAAAGACTCAAATATATTAGAATTTTATTAGCCTTTACAGCATTCTTTTATTTCAAAATTTTTCAAATGGATGTCAAGTGTGCATTCCTTAATGGATATGTACAAGAGGAAGTATATGTAGACCAAACCCCTGGTTTTGAAGATAAAAAACATTATGAATATGTTTAAAAACATAACAAGGCCCTTTATAAACTTAAACAAGCCCTAGAACTTGGTATGATAGGTTAACAATATTTTTGTTACAAAACAATTACATTAAGGGAATAACTGACCTAACTTTTTTTTATAAAGAAAGAAAACAAAAAACTTATGATTGTTCAAATTTATATTTATGAAATCATATTTGGATCAACTCAACGGCCTTTAATAGATTCATTTGAGAATCTAATGAAGTCTGAGTCTAAAATGAGTATGATGGGTGAATTAACATTATTTCTTGGTTTTAAAATTTCTCAAAAACTAGAAAGTGAATATATATATCAACATAAGTATATCTAATAAATACTCAAAAATTATGGATTGGACAATACTAAAATTATTATTACTACCTTTGGAACCTCAAATACCTTTGATTTTGATGAATCTAGACAACTAGTTGATCAAAAAAATTTAATAGTAATGATTGGAAGACTATTATACTTAACAGATAGTCATCTAGACTTAATTTTTTCTATATGCTTATGTTCTAGATATCATGAAAATCCAAAATATTCGCATTTAAAAGTTGTGAAAATAATTTTACGAATTTTTAAAGGAACTTCGGATTTAGGCCTTTTCTATTCTTCTGGAAATTATTTTGAATTGAAAAGTTTTTTGGATGCTAGATTTGGTGGTTTTAGAATGGATAGAAAGAATACTTTTGAAACTTTTAATTTCCTAGGAGATTATTTAGTTTCTTTGTCATGAAAAAAAACAACAATCAATTTCACTCTCCACTGCTGAAGCTGAATATGTGGTAGTTGGAAGTTGTTGTGTTCAAGTGTTTTTGATGCAACACACACTCATAATCTAGGGAATGGGTTTTACTAAAACTTAAATATTTTTTTATAACACAAGTTATATTTTTTAAGTAAAAACCCTACACATCACTCTCATGAAAAACACAAAGATATTAGGCATCACTTTCTTAGGGATCAAACACAAAAAGGAGATATCATTTTTTAATTCATCAGAATGCAAGAACAACTTTATAATATCTTTAAAAAACCATTATCATCTAATATATTTAAATATATTATACAGAATTTGGGAATAATTACAATAAAATAATAATTCACATCTACTTCTTGTTTTTATAATCTCCTGACATTAAAATACTCTTCTTCCTAAGGGGATATCATTAGTCTTTTGTTCTGTGTTTTATCTATTTCTTATTAATCCTATTTTTTCATATTATTTATTATTTATCTTATGTTTTGTATTTTATCCTAATTCTTTAACTATAGTTCTATTTTTTCACTAGTTGTTTTATGATATTCGGTTTCACTTTCTGTTTGAAATTTTGTTTTTCAGTTTGATTTTTTGTTTATCAGTTTGATATTTTGTTAATCAGTCTTATAGAGTCTTTTCCATCAGCATGAAAACCTATGGTAATGAAAATTTTCCCTCTTCTTGACAACATATGGTAATGCCTTTGTTTTACATTGGCTTGAAAACCTATAGTAATGAATTTGTTTTCCATCAGTATGAAAACCTAGGGTAATGAATTTTTTTTCATCGGTTTGACAACCTATGGTAATGACTTTGTTTCCCATCGTCTTGAAAACCTATGGTAATTACTTTGTTTTACATTAGATTCACAACCTAAGGTAATGACATTTTTTCCATCGGCTTGAAAATCGATAGTATTTACTTTGTTTTCCATCGGCCTGACAACTGAATGTATTCACTTTCTTTCTCATTGGTTTGATATTTGATTGTATTCATCTTTAATTATTTCAACTATCTGTTTTTTGTATTGTATTATGTTTTTAATTTCATAATAGAATGAAACCAACAACTCACTTGAAATCTTCGATAGGTACATTCTCTTTTTATTTTGTATCCCTATTCTTTTATGGTATTATTTCTAATTTTTTGTTTTTATTTATTTTTAAATTATTTCCAAAATAAAAAATATTTTTTAATAGTATTTTATTCTCTAATGTTGGATTTATTATCTTCTAATCTCAACTATATAAGTATAACAGTAACCCAAATTTTCCTATAAATAGAGGACCCCCTCCTCGAACCCACACCGATTATTCAGATTTCTGGGTGAAGCTCTACTCCTCCTTTTAATACTCGATACGTTCATTTATTTTTTCAATCAACTTTATGTCTCAATATTTTTACAATACTCCTGCTGATATGTCTTCAAAGACTTGTTCATAAATGGATTTCTTCAGAGAAAGGTTAGTCACTCGAGATTTCTTTGATAGTTATGACTCAACGATCAAAAGAATTATCTTGTTCGAAGGCAGGGGAATATATTTGTGTCTTGAAACCCATATCTCAGGATTCAATTCTTATTGAAGAGGTCATACAATTATACAATATTGTGTCATTTGATAAATATATGATTAATTTTGTTGTGTATGATTGAAATTTTTCTATTTCAGTGAAACAAGAAGCACACTTTCTCAATGTATCTAATGAAGGTGACTAATTTTTTCCTTCTCATATAGTACCTAAGGAAGCTGATACATTTAATAAGGAAAGATCTAAAAAGTCACTATTTCATATTAATGATGAGAAAAGAAAAGTAACCCATTTATCAGTAGAAAATAAGTTTACAGTCCATTGGATGGAAGAGTTTCTTATTCAAAGGAAAGGGGATAGAGAAACTCTTAAGGTTTCTAATATCTTTATATTGGATTATCTTGTGAATATGAGAAAGTTAAATCTCATGGGTTACATTTTCGAAACTATCATGAATGTGAATTATGGTGCCATTAAGTCTCATCTTATCTGGTATCCAACCATTCTCACAAAGTTTATTCTTGAAAGTTTGATGTTTTTCAATATTTCAGTGAAATGATAATTGAAATAGATAAATGGTTTTTGGATAAGAAAGAATACAATAAATAAATTGAATGTTTGTGTTGATAAAAAGTCAAAAATGTTTGTCAAATATGTGGAAGAATTGACCCCAAATCAATTGGAACCACTTCTAATAGAATCAGTTCTAGCAGTTTTAGTTTCTCAAAAATCAAATCCTCATACTAATGCATAGTATAAAAAAGAAAACCAAATATAGTAAAGAGGTTGTAGCCAAGTGGAGAAAGAAGAAATAAAAAAGAAAAGAAGATGATCCTCAGTTTGGTCTTGATTCAACTGAATCTCTAGTTGAGAAGATAAGAATAGAAAATACTCTACAGGATAATAAAAAGAAGAATAGTTTGAAAAGAAAATCTTAGGTTTTTAAAGTTTCCAAAATACTAAAAGGTGTTGAGTTATCAAGTGCTCAACTAACGGAAGAAATACAATAAGAACTGATTGTACAGACTATTCTAGAGTAAGAGAAAGGAAAAGTGTTAGAAGTAATTAAATTAGCTTCACAAAAAGAAGGTTAAGAATAAGAGGAAGATGGATTTATTATGGAATTTCTTCAGAGTTATAAGAAAAGTAGAGAAGAAACTTATCTTTAAAAACAAAGTGAAGGGGTTCAATAAAATGATTTTTACGCCAATCAAGAACTAGTACAATCTATGGAAACTCAATCAGAAATATTTTCTTCTTCATTAAATCAAATGGATCAAAGTTCTCATGTTGAGATAACCATTATCATGAATGATAGAGTTGAAAAATACGAAGATATATTTGAGAAAGAAAAAGAGAAAGGAAAAGTAAAAAAACCTGATAAAGACTCAAGATGATCCAATGTGTTGGACTCACCTATTTTGATAATTCCAAATCATGTTTCATTTATATGATAATCATGTTTCATTATTTTTTATAGCTCTTATCATGTAACAATTTTGTATTTTTAATCTCACTGCTTTCTTGATTAAGTTTACAGTGTAAAATTTTCTACATAAAAGGTCACAGGTATGAAGGTCTCTGTTAAGAGCCTTCTGTTTAAGTCACCAGTTGAGTCTACTATTGAAGAGGTTACCGTTGAGGAACCTTAACATTAAGTTACCTATGCGAGTTCATCACTACGAGTTTACCTCTCAAAGGCTACTGTTGTAGAGGTTCCGCTAGAGGTTATTGGTAAAAGGTCACTAATGGAAAGCCTACCGCTGGAATCTTACGAAAGTCACCACTAAAAGGTTACTATTAGAAGGTTACCGTTTTAAGCATCTGCTGCAAGGTTGTTGTTATGAGGTTACAATTAGAAGTCTACTAATGAAAGGTTACTTCTAGAAGAACCTTTGGAATTAGCACATCTACTACTGATAAACCTACCTATGAAGCCTACCTTTGCAAGGCTATTGTTGAGAAGTTACCGTTGATAAGGCTACCACTACCAGTCTATTAATACATATACTCTTCTACTTGATATTTTTTCAATTTTATTAATGTTATTATAACATTCATATTTGGTATATTTAATGCTTCTAACATTAATTAATTTTGATTATAGACATTTTTGGAGACCGTATGAGGTATGAGGAAGGTCGCACGTGGTTTGATCAATCCTACTATTAGACCTCAAGAATAAAATAGAAGATCGAGCTAGAGAAGAAAATTATGGGAGAGAGACATTACACGACGAACCTGAATAATATGGAGAACACACCAGCACTTACCCTGTGAAACCAAGAGTTTTACGAAGATCATTTGGGAGAAAAAATTAAAGGCTGCTTTGTTGTGCTTCATCGAATCTCTTTCAAAAAAAGAAGTTGAACATTTCAATACATGGAAGCCAGAACCTAATGTTGTGACACTCTGTTTTGAAGACTACTTCTAGAGAAGGACTCAAACTAAAATTTCATCAAACGAAGTAGTCAAGAGCTGAACTAAAAACAAAAAGATCCTTCTAAACTCAATCCTCATAACATTATCTCTATTGTGTTATGTATCTTACATTTCTTGAGTAGTGTGTGTTTTTCTGATACACACACAGTCTTATGTGCTTAAAATGGAGGATACTGAAAATCCTCACTACAACCATTTCTTACATTTTTCCCATGTATAACTATGGAAGAGGCCATGGGTGGACTGGTTGATTGTTTTTTCCATGAATAACTATGGTAGAGGTTGGGAGACCTGGGCAGTTTGTGAAAACTGTTGTAAAGCCCGATACGGGCTGTGTATCAAGTTTATTGTTAATATAAACTTCTTGGTAGTAGGTGATCACCAAGTTAAGGGGATTAAGTCTTGTCTTAAGACTGAACCTCTTATTTAATTCTACTATGTATTTTATTTTGTAATACTCTGTTTTTCTATTTTTCGCTGCTTATAATTTCAAAAATAGAAAACTGTTTTATATTAACTCAGATAGTTAGTTTTGGTTAGTGTGTATATGTGTTTAATTCAGTAAACCTATTTTAAAAGTTGGATAATTGTTCTTACAATGATTCAACTGAGGATGATTAAACCTTTTAGAAACTTGTTTAGAAATTAAACATTTATATCTCTACTTCATTAATTAATTGGGATATTTTAAATTGGAGGATTTTATCATAATGTTTTAACAAAAATTTTAAGTTGGAAATCAATTCACCCCCCTCTTGAGTTTCCACCTTGACCAACATTTGGTATCATAGGGTGGTTTATTGATTCCATCAGAACTATTTTTCAAGATTTTCAAATTTGTTTCAACTATGATTTTAGTTGTATCTTAAAGATCTTAAAATTTATGTCATATATTAAATTTTAGTTCTTTAATTTCTAATTAGCTATGGATAACCGAGTTGAGGGTGAGACTACTGACAAGAAACCTTTCTTTAATGATAATAACTATTCTCAGTGGAAATAGAAAATGAAAATGTATATAGAGAGCATGGGTCCTGAAATCTGGGACACAATTGAAGAACAACATGCATTACCTGCTACTTCTAGGGACACATGGTCTCAGTTGAAAAAAGATATGTATAATAATAACTGTAAATCAATAAATTCATTGTACTGTGCTTTAGGTGATACAGAATTCAATAGATTATCTACCTATAAAACTGCATATGAAATTTGGGATACATTTGCTATTTACCATGAGGTAACAACCAATGGTAAAGATATGAGATTAAATAATTATACTATTAAATATGATAATTTTAAAATGAATCCTGATGAACCTATCTCTGAAATGTATCTCGGGTTCAATGAAATAGTAAATACCATGAGTCTCCTTGGGAAACCAGTGGACAAAAAGGATCAGATTATGAGATTGCTTCGATTCCTTCCAGACATATGGAGAGAAAATTTTGTTTCTATCTGATAATCTTGTGACATAAGAAAGATACCAGTGAAGGAACTAATTGGAAAACTCATGAGGTATGAAGAAGATCATAAGGTAAATCAAGAAGTAGATAAAGAACCATGAAATAAATCTATAGCATTCAAGACCGCAACATCAAAGATAAAAGACAAGGAAAAGGTTCAAGTTCGTATAGACAGTTTCAGCAGTGAAGATTCAGATTCAGATTCAGATAGTAATGAGGATATGGATCATCTTGGTAGAAGATTATAAAAGTTCTACCGAAATAAGAAGTTCTTTAGAAATTAAAACTATAGAGTAAGGAATGATGGTAAAGGACATTGAAAAAAGGATATAAAATGGAATGAAAACACAAATGAGATAATCTTCTATGAGTTTAAATGAAAAGGTCATATGAAGGATGATTACCCCAAGATGAAATTTAAGAAGAAATATGAAGACAATAGAAATTGATATAAAAAAGCTATGAAAGATACTTGGAGTGCTTTAGAAGATAGCTCCAGTGGATCTAAAACTTTTGATACTGAAAAGAACAGTCATGCACACCTGTTCTTCATGACAGAAACGTCTTAGGTAACACTTAATTCTCCTATACATAATGCTTTCTATTCTAGGAATGAAAGTGAATCAAATAATGATGAAAATATGACTAATGATGAATTGTTTGAATACTGTGGAATTCTTGAGAATACCTTTAATGAGATCAATGATAAATATAGATCATTGAAAAGACAACATTCTTTAAATTCCAATTATAAGTCTGATTTGGATATTGAAAAGGAAACATTTGCTCAGCTGTTAAAAGAAAATACTGAACTTAAATTATGAAATGAGAAATCAAAGAGAGATCTTGAGATGAATACTACCAGTAGGGATACCTTAACTCAATTTCTAGTTAAAAAAATTGATCAAAAATACACAACTGGTCTTGGATATCAACCAGGACATATAAGGAATTTTAATTTTTTTTCCAAAATCTGAACAGTTCATTGTTAGTTCAAGTTTTGGATCATCTTTTGGAAAAAAATTTCAAAAGGACCTAGAAAACTATTTATGTCTCAGAACATGTATGTTGATTATAGGAAACCAATAAGACAAATATGGGTTCCCAAATATTTACTTTCTAAACTCTATGGACCCAAGAAAATCTGGGTACCAAAGTTACCTAATGCTTAATCTATTTTACAGGAAAATTGTCTAAAGAGTTCCTGTAAAACCCTATGGTACTTGGACATTGTATTTTCAAGAAATATGACAGGAGACCATTCATTCTTCAAGATCCTAATCAAAGTCAATGGTGGAAATTTTACATTTTGTGATAATTCTAAGGGAAAGATCATTGGCTTAGGCCAAATTGGTAACACTAATCTATATTAATTTCAAAATTACTTTTTATTGATGGGTTAAAGTATAATATACTTAGTATCTCTCAGTTGTGTGATGATGGTTTTAATGTTAAGTTTTAAAATGATCCATGCAATGTTTTTAATTCTAAAAATTATTTAATATTCATTGCTCTTAGAAATAAAAATTTATATGCTATTGATTTAAAATCTTTAGATAAGAATAATGTTTCTCGTTTAAATGCATTTCATACGGAATCTTGGTTATGGAACAAAAGATTGGGACACTTCAAGTTGCACTCACTTAGTAAACTAACTAGGAAAGGTTTAGTTAGAGACTTAACTAAATTGGAATTCCCAGTAAAAAAAGTTTGTAATCTTTGTCAAAAGGGAAAACATCACAAAGTTTCTTTCAAACCAAAGAAATAAGTTTCAACTTCTCAACTACTTGAGTTGGTTCACATGAATTTGTTTGGACCATCTATAGTTTTATGTTTAAATGGGAATCACTATGTCTATGTTCTTGTAGATGATTTTTCTAGATACCAGGAAAGCTCATCCAGAGGTAAACCTCTGACCATTTATTAATAAAAAGAAAAAGTACAGAAATTAGGAAAATCACAACAAGGAAAACAACTAAAAATCATAGAAATCATCCCCAACACCATATTCTTGATGAAAAGTTTCATCCGTTGTAGCCGATTCCCACTCTGAGCTTTCATATTGATTCATAACCTTAGCATACTTCCTTCTCAGATTTATCTTTTCCAATGATAGAAACACTGTGGGGGATAGCATTCCATTCTTCACACCATTAAAATCCCTCGAAGAATTACCCCTCTCAGCAGAGGATCTGGTGGTAACTGGGTTCAGTAGGTAGGAGTAATCTTATATCGGTTTCCTTTTTGCTGGAGCATTCTACCACCTTCAAATGCAGACAGTTTAGTCTTTTAACTTTGAACAATATCACTATAGGATATTCTAGCTACATCATTAAAGTTCTCTTTTTCACTATCAGATACACTTCCCCACTTTCCAGTGATGTGCACAGGACCAAAATTTTGACATCCATCAATTCCTACAATCATCATACCCTCTGAAGCAGACAAACAACCTCATCCCGCCGACTGTGATTACACATCAATCAGGTTAAGGCATTGAAGGGGAATTTCATTGGCGCAATTATCAAAGGACCCCTTTCCAAGAGGGTCCTCAGTCATTGCGGGTTGAGAATAAAGGACAATCTGCAAATTTTCAGTCTCATGCCTTTGCACATCTTCCTCTGTAAGTGGATTCTTCTCGGTCTCCAATAACTCAAACTGATTATGAGTGACAACAGAAGCCACATGTAGTTGGCCATTTCTATTAACCGCAGGCAGGGACCGTTTTGAGCCCCCATGATCCGATTTCAGAGTTTCAAACACTTTCTTCACAGAGGGATTCAATGCAGGTGGCACTGCCTTCATCACCGCTGAATCTTTTTTCTCACATAATGGCTATAATCACAATTTCTCTTCTCCTAGAACACCTCAACAAAATGGGGTTGTAGAAAGAAGAAATATGATACTTCAACAGATTTCTTGGACTAGTCTTAAGGAGTATGACCTGTATGTCTATTTTTGGGATAAAGCTGTTAATAAAGATTGTTACATTATAAATATAGTTTTAATTATACTTATTATTAAGAATACCCCTTATGAGATATGGAACAATAGGAATACTAAGGTTAATTACTTTAGATTTTTTGGTTGCAAAGTATTTATCCTTAAAACTGGGGATAATCTTGACAAATTTTCTTCCAAAAGTGATGAATAAATTTTCCTAAATTACTCAATATCTAGTAAATCCTAGAGAGTATTTAATAAGAGAACAAAATCTATGGAACAATCCGTTCATGTAAAATTTTATGATACTAGTCAACATGAACCTAAAACATTTCTTGAATATCTTGAGGAAGATATGTCAATTCTAGATCTTAATGATAAAAATAGTGAACCCCCAATGAAAACAACTTGTTTGGGAAATTTTCTAGAATCTAATCATGTTGAATCTAACCCTATTGACAAACTTGAGGAGTCTAGTCCAACCATTTTTATAGGTATTAGAACACTCAAGAATCATCCTTTAGATGTTGTAGTAGGTGATCTAAATATAGGGACACAAAGTAGAGATTCTATGAGAAACCAAGTGGAACATCAATCTTTTCTTTCATATATTGAACCCAAAAATATTAATTATGCTATCAATGAAGAAATTTGGGTGACATTTATGAAAGAAGAATTAAATCAGTTTGAATGAAACAAAGATTGGGAATTAGTAGAAAGACCTAAGGACCCTTTGACCATAGGCACTAAATGGGTGTTTAGAAACAAAGTTGATGAGTCTAGAAATATAGTTAGAAACAAGGATATATTAGTTTCACAAGGATATAGTCAAGAAGAAGGAATAGACTCTGAGGAAAACATTTCACCTGTAGCGATACTAGAATCCATTAGGATACTACTAGATTATACAGCTCATCTTAATTTCAAAATTTATCAAATGGATGTTAAACGTGAATTTCTATATGGGTATATAGTTGAGGACATGTTTTTTGAACAACCCCATGGATTTAAAAATCACCATTTTTTAAATCATTTTTTATACTTTCAAAATATTTATATGGTCTAAAACAAGCTCCTAGAGCTTGGTATGATAGATTCGGTTCTTTTCTTATTTCAAAAGGTTTTACTAAAGGGATAACTAATCCTACTCTTTTTATTAAAAGGATTTCCAAATATTCTTTGATAGTACAAATTTATGTAGATGACATTATTTTTAGATCCTCTAAAAATTATTTTTGTACTAATTTTTCAAAGATTATACAAAATGAATTTGAAATGAGTCTAATGGGTGAACTTAAATATTTCCTTGGATTTCAAAAATTTCAAGATAAAAATGTTATTGTTTTAAATCAAAGTAAATATACTAAGGATATATTGAAACGTTTTGGTTTGGATAATAATAAATGTAGTTTTACACCTATGAGAACCACTTGTAAGTTAGATGCTGATGAAACTAGTAAACCAGTGGATCAAACTAATTACAGAGGTATGATTGGGAGTTTACTCTAACATACTACTATCCAACCTGATATTATGTTCAGTGTATTTATGTGTTCTCATTTTCACGACAATCCCAAATAATCTCATTTAACTACTGTTAAAAGTATTTTTAAATATTTCAATTATACTACCAACATAGGACTATTTTATCCAAGAGGAAAATCATTTGATTTGATAAGTTATTCAGATGCGGACTATGCTGGTTACAAGTTAATAGAAAGAGAACCTCTGGAACATGTCACATTTTGGGCAAGTCACCAGTATCATGGTGTAGTAATAAATAGAATTATGTTGCATTATCCACTTACAAAGATGAATATATAGTTTATGGTAGTTTTTGTGCTCAAATTCTGTGGCCGAAACACACTTTACTAGACTATGGATATCAATTCAAACATGTCTATATAAATTGTGATAACACTAGTGCTATTAAAATCTCTAAAAATATAATATCTCAAGCTATGACAAAGCACATTGATGCGAGGTATCACTTTCGGAGAGATCATTATCCAAGAGGTGATATCACTCTTGAATTCATTGGAACTGAACATCAATTGGCTGATATATTCACAAATACATTGAATTATGAGAGGTTAAATTACATCAAACATGAGTTAGGTATGATTAATTTTAATTAAGGACACCTCACCGTTGGACCTCTCTATTAAGACACCTCACTGTTGGATCTAACTGTTAGGACACCTCACCGTTGGACCTCACTATTAGGACACCTCACCGTTGGACCTCACTATTAGGACACCTCACCCTTGGGCTTCACTGTTAGGACACCTCACCATTGGACCTCATCATTAGAAAACCTCACAGTTGGACCTCACTATTAGGACACCTCACCATTGGAACTCACCGTTGGACCTCACCATTAGGACACCTCACTATTTGACCTCACTAATAAACCTTACTATTGGCACCTTACCTCTAGTCGACCAAACTGATAGGTCCTGGACTTTGTGTTTTCTACTGGAATTTGAAAGATTTTAATTTTATTCATTTCATTTACTCAATTTATTTTTCGATCCATAAATGATAAAAAAAATTGTGATGTCACATTTTTATCCACTTCAATTCACTCATGAACCTTTTTCTCATAAATACTTGAACCTAACCTACTACTAAAACCCTCAAACATCATCAAATCGCAATGACAAGAGTAAAGAGACCGATGGTTGGTGATGAAGGAGATTCACTGATCCCTAAAATACCATGCACTAAGTCTAGTGGTGGAAGAAAAGTTATGGAAAATCCAATCAATCCTTATTTTTCTAAGATGGAAATTGTTTTCAAGAAAGAATTAAGTTCATAATGGATGTTGTCGAGCAATTATCTTGTGATAAAGGCACTTGAATCTCAAGACTGGGTAGAATTCTTCACAAAAAAAAATGAACTATATTACCCGAAGCTAGTAAAGTAGTTTTATGAGTTTATAAAGTTCCAAAAATCTGAGGATGAGAACCGAATGTATTCCAAGGTAAATGGTGTTAGTGTGATCTTCTCTTCTGCTAAATGGGATGAATGTTTAACAGTCCCACATGAAGGCATATTTGACTATTATTCTAGAGTGGTTCCTCACACTAGTGATTTTTTCTACTATAAAGAGGCACTGTCCGAACTGACAGGGAATGGAATCCCTAGAAAGGAATTTTTTGTTGAGATGGATGGAGAAAACAGATTATTGTTTATGTTTATCCAAAATGTTTTGAGTCCTAGGAGAGTGGACTTTGCTAATTTGAAATAAGAGGACATATTTTTGTTGTATTTATTGAAGCATGGACAAAGGATAAACCTTTTCATATTTTTTATGGTTTAGTTATAGGATATGACTGGGCCTGGTTCCAAGTAAAATCCTTTGTTTATTTCCAACTTTATATCTTTGATGTTGAAAGTGAAAGGGGTTGCTGGAAATAAGGAAGAAACCATAGTTGAAAAGGACAAATTCTGTATTACCAAAATGATTTGAAAGTTTATGAAGATAAACTGGAACCATTGGAAAAGGGTATGAGTGATTGATGAGGATAAGCTATATGAATACTTCAACAATGTTTTCAATCCTACTAGGTCAAAGGATAAAAGAGATCAAGGTTTAAAACCTGATAAAGTAGAACTAGTTTATTCAGATGAAGAAGGGGTGGTTGCAATTATGCAAGAAAGATAGAATTCTCTTGTAGATGATAGGAGTGATTCTGACCTTCCATCACGTCCCAATGTAGGTGTTATATCATTTGGTGAGCCTAGTACACCAAAGGAATTTCCCAAAAGAGAGACTGTCATAAGGGACACTGATGATGAGGAAACCACTGATGAAGAATGTGAGGAGAATGTCTTAAGATACATTACTATTAAAGAGACCTCAGAGGAGGAGGATGAAGTTGAATCTGATCATGAGGAGTCTTAAAAAGCTGCTAATGTTGAAATTGAATAAGAATGACTAAGTCTTAGTTCATTGATAGGATATACAACAATGACAGAGAATGATGAAAGTGAAGAAGAATGCCTACGTCTTAGTCCTATGATAGGATATACATTAATGGAAGATAATGAAAAGGAAGGAGAAGTTGAATCTTTTAAAGATGGAATTGAAATGGAAGTGGTTTAAGATTCTATTGAAGAAGTAGTATTAGAGTCTACTAATGATTTAGTTGATCCAAGAATACTAGTAATTGAGACTACAGTTGTCCAGAAGGAAGCTCCAAGTGAGGGGGAGAAACTTGTTGCGACAGGTTATCTAATGGAACCAGTGACTCTTATAAATCAATATTATGTAAAGAAGTATGACTTTGATTCATTGAAATATGACTTATAGAGATTATTTGATGAAATATTCATTGATATAGTTAAAACAATGTCTCTTAATCAAGAAAATGTGACATCTGTTTTGGAAATAATGATGTATAGCATTCAATAAAATCTACTACATGAAGTGATGGAATGCCAGAATCAATTGAAAACTTTGGAAGAATCTGTGGAGACTATGAAATAGTTAGTTGTGAGTTTAGACTCATATATGGATTCAAGAGCTTAAGTGTAAAAAGACATTCAGTATGTTAAGAGTGTTGTTCAGTAGATGGTAGCTGTGTTTGAGGGCTTTAAGAAGTCAATGGTGGAACATGTGAATGTTCATGATAATGATGTGAAGAGGTTAATTAGTGGATTGACTAAGTCTTTTAAGGATACAATGGATTTCACCATGACACCTATGTGTTCATCTTCTTCCTCATCTTCCACTCCTCCTATTTATATAGAATCCTTCAGATCAGTTGTTAGGGAAGAAATGGAGAAGCTCTCTGGTGCAAGTACCTTAGATCCTCAGTCTTTGACTCAGGTCATTCCAACTACCAGAGAAATTTGTATGATTTTAGGTGATTACATGAGGGAGGATACCCATGATCAGTAGGAAATCAAAGAGAATATTGACTTCTATTATAAAAGGTTTTATACTAAGAATCAGTTGGATAGTCATTTCAAGCTGTTGTTGTAGAACTTGAAGATACCTCATGTCACTTAAGATTTTAAGGATCATGTTAGTAGGCATAGAGCGTTGAATCTTGCTTTGGAAAAGTTCATGGAGAAAAAGGATGATTTTATCTCAGCTATGGAAAAAAGACGAAGCATCATTATGGATTTCAGGAATCTCCTTCTTACATTTCTTCATGTGGATTGTACTCCTATTATTGTCTCTCTATAATTGACTTCTTCCTCAGCTGCATCATGATCTACCAGTGCTGCCCCTTTGCTGACTCCTGCACAGGACATCAGAAGCTTGACTCCTATGATTCCTCAGAGATCTACTAATTATCAGACTATTGATGATTATGTAGAAGCTCGTCCTACCCTGCTTACTTCTATACCAAGGCCTATCTCTCCATATTTTGAACCTTTCTCCTTAGATCCCAAAGGAAAATCTCACTTGTACATCTTGGAAGTGGATTGAATGCAGGTTATCTTATTTGATAGGGATCATTATACCCTTTTTTTATATTGTATGCTTGTTTCATTAATAAAAATATATCATTTTTTCTCCTTTTGTTTTTTTATAATCACAAAGGGGAAGAATTTTTAATTCTTAAGATTTGATCCCTTGAATATATGAATCTAATATATTTTAAACAATAACATTGGTTCAATTTTATGTTATTTCATCTCTGATATATCTTTATTATAGTTATGATTCATTGTACTTATTTTACTCATTTCTCTAATAGATCTTGGTTCTAGCTCTGATTCAATATGTTTTCATTTGGATTTTTATATTTTAGTGGAAAAGGTTTTATCCATAATACCATGTATATTGACCCGATTCCACTAAGAAAATTAGAATATGTACTTAACTATGATACAATAATAATTATTCTAAATCTCGCTACCATAATTTGTGATTATCAAAAAGGGGGAGATTTTTAGACTCACCTAATGTTTCATTTATATGGTAATCATGTTTCATTAGTTTTTATAGCTATTATCAGGTAAAAATTATGTATTTTTAATCTCACTTCTTTCTTGATTAAGTTTATAGTGTAAAATTTTCAAGTAAAAGGTTATTGGTATGAAGGTCTCTGATAAGAGCCTTCTATTTAAGTCATCAGTTGAGTCTACTATTGGAGAGGTTACCACTAGAAGGTTACTACTGAGGAACCTTACCACTGATTAACCTATGCGAGTTTACCACTATGAGTTTACCCCTCAAAGGCTTCTGTTGTAGAGCTACCGATAGAGGTTACTATTATAAGGTCACTGATGGGAAGCCTACCACTAGAATCTTACTAAAGTCACCACTAAAAGGTTACTGTTAGAAGGTTACCATTTTAATCTTACTACTACAATGTTGGTGTTATGAAGATACCGCTGGAAGTCTACTGATGAAAGGTTACTACTAGAAGAACCTTTGGAATTCATACATCTACCGCTGATAAACCTACCGATGAATCCTACCGTTTTAAGGAAACCATTGAGAAGATACCATTGAGAAGGCTACTGCTACCAGTCTACTGATACCTATACTCTTCTACTATATACTTTTTCAATTTTCTTAATATTATTATAACAGTCATATTTGGTAAATTTAATGCTTCTGACATTAATTAATATAGATTATAGACATATCTGGAGACTATAATAGGTATGAGGAAGACTGCAGGTGGTTTATCATTCCTACTATCGGACCTCTAGAATAAAATAGAAGATCTAGATAGAGAATAAAATGATGGGAGAGATAGATTACCTGACCGGCCTGAAGAACAAGGAGAACACACTAGCAGTTACATGGTGAACCCAAGAGCTTCATGAAGATAATTTGGGAGAAAAAATTCAATGTTTCCTTGTTTTTATTCATCGAATCTATTTATAACCATGAATATGAACATTTCAATACCTAGAATCTAGAACCTAAAGTTGTGACACTCTATTTTGAATACAACTTCCAAAGAAGGACTCAAACTAAAATTTATTCAAACTAAGGAGTCAAGAGTTGAACTAAAAACACATAGAGACTTCTAAAATCAATCCTCATAAGATTAGATCTATTGTGTTGTTTATCTTACATTTCTTGAGCATTGTTTGTTTTTCTAATACACACACACACACTGTCTCCTATGCTTAAACTAGATGATATTGAAAATACTCACACCAAACATTTCTTACATATTTTTTCCCACTTATAACTGTGTAAGAGGCCATGTGTGGATGGGTTGTTTGTTTTTTCCATGAAGAACTGTGGTATAGGTTTTGAGACCTGGACAGTTTGTGAAAATAGTTTTAAAGCCCAATACTGGTTGTGTATCAAGTTTATTGTTAATATAAACTTCTAGGTGGTAGGTGATCACCAAGTGGATAGGATTAAGTCTCGTCTTGAGACAAAACCTCTTGTTTAATTCTATTGGGTACTTTATTTTTTAATACTATGTTTTTATATTTTTCGCTGCTTAAAATTTCAAAAATAGAAAACTATTTTACATTAACTATGATAGTTATTTTTGGTTGTGGTGTATATGTGTTTAATTCTGTAAACTTGTTTCAAAAGTTGGATTAGTGTTCTTACACTGATTCAACTGAGTACTAATCAACCTTTGAGAAACTTGTTGAGAAGTTGAACATTTATATTTTGACTTCCTTAATTAACTGGGCTATTTCAAATTTGCGGATTTTATCATAATGTTTTAACAGAAACTTTAAGTAGGATCTCAATTCACCCCCCTCTTGAGTTTCCACCTCGACCAACACAATGAACTTGAATCATATGAGGAATACACATATTCAGAGCACACTATTTCTCTCAAGAAAAGTGATTACATTTTTCATTTTTTAAGAATTATTGAGAAGACCATTTCTTAATTTCCCAGAATATAAGGAAAGATTGATTTCCTTACATAGAATAAAAGTAAAAAATTCAGTTCAGTAAGATACCTTAGAAAGAAAGTGATGAACATAGAGGTTTATCTAAATGTTTTGAGTGATATCTCTATTGCTCATAAGAAATCTGGTAACAAGATGAACAAGTGGTCATATTAGACAGAGAGTTCATTAAATGAACATGAGGAATCAATTGATGACTTAAGGAGGCTTTCAAATGAACTTTCTATTGCTTTTAATAAGCTCTATTAGGAAATAATTGATAGGTTGAATCAAATTCCAAAAAACCATCGTGATGATACTCATTCAGTGAAAGATTTGCAAGAAAGTATCAATAATTTCTAATTAGAGTTTTCTAAGGTTTCATCTTTCAAAGATGAAATTATTTTGTTAAAGAAACAAAACACTTTTTTTGTCTAAAGAAAATAAGAATAATCAAGACATAATAGACACTCTTGAAGAATTAATCAGGATTCAAGAAGACATGATCAAAAACTAGGATCAACTTTTTATAGACCAACAAGAGCTTCTCAAATCTCAGGATGTTTCTATATTAGAATAAAAGAAAGAGATAAAAAATATGAAGGTTTTTATCCATGATTTAATAAAGAAAGAGAAATAAAGAGAAAACAAATGAATGTTTTTTGTATCATTATTTCTGGGTTGTCTTTTGAAATTCAATGAGATGTATGTTTTAATGTCATTTTTTTATTTTTTTTTCTCTCTAACTTTATCAGGAAACTCAAGATTAGCCTATTATTTTTTTTAAAAAGGTGGGGGGGATTTTTTATAAAAGGAGAATAAGTTTTAAAAAGGGGGAGAATTGTTAAATATTTTACTCAAATGTAATATATCTAAATCATGGAAAATCTAAGAATACAATTCTTAGGAAAGTCTATACCCAAGGGGGAGTTAGTTGTATTCATTTATTTATTTAGAAGAGTTTGTATAACTCAGGGGGAGATAAGTATTTATTTCTAGTTTTACTTTGTGTTTTGTGATTTCCAAAATGGGGGTGATTATTAATACAAAAGTGTTATTTTGACTTTTATGACTTGTTTTGGAAATCACAAATATCTTTTTACTTAATTCTCAAATAAAAGATTTACTTTGAATAAGGTTTTCTATTTATCGTACTGACTCTATAAATCATACCCAATCTTTTTATCATACTGACTCTGGCCATCATAGTTAATTTGTTTATCATACCGACTATGTTCATCATACTCACATTGTGCATCATACCCACTTTGCATCGTATCAGTATTTTGAACTAAGTAATATTAATCATACTCATGTTATACTTTAATCACATGAATTATTTTATTCATTTTCCAAAACACATTTTTCATCAATCATACGCATGTTATCATTTTCATATACCTATTTTTTAACCAAAACAATGTCGTGTAGTTAGTTATAAACTAATCAAAACAATGTTGTGTTTTCTGTTTTAATATGTCCGTTATAATGCCAAGAATCCAAGTCCCTCCATGTTTTCCAGAGAAATATGACCGTTAGAGAAAATGTGACCATTGGAACCCGAGGCCTATAAATAGGAGGTCATTTGATGTAGATACAAAAACTTTAGCTACTTACAAGTTCTAGAGAGAGACTGTGTGACTTCTCTCTAATTTGTGTGAAAGCCTTGAAATTACAAAATTTTAATGGATCGTTCTTAGTTTTTGTATATCAATAAGTGCTTTGTTTCGATTTATGCACCTGATCAGGTGTTAACAATAAAGGGATATCTGGGATATGCATATGGTGTGACCGATCATTATATTGAGGGCTTTCAAGTGTTTAAAAAATAGAGGTGTCGATTAGTAGTAAAATTGAGGGCTTCTGGGGATAACAAGATAGACGTTCCGATCATCGTGTTGAGGGCTTACTGATGTTGGTAAGATATACCTATTATCTTAGGTGAAAGGATACCATCCTATTTGGGATAAATTAATTATAATACCTTTTACTTTTCTATAGCTTATTGTAATAGAAAGAGAATCCTTTTATTTCTTCTTCCTATTTGTATTCTTTTATATTGTAATTGTTTCGGTTAGAGTTTATAATTTTTGGTATTGATTCTATATGCTATATGGTAGAATCATTTACACTTTGTATTACTCTGATATTTTTATTCAAGATGAATAAAATTGTTTAATAACCCGTGGTATTATGTCATCAGACCGAGAGTCGGCCCGATTATATGTTTTCTTTTATAAGAGGCTTTGTAAACTGTTTTAGTTTATTTTGTATTAAACTAAGAACCTTACGTAATTGTTTTAATAGATTTTTTAAACATACAATTCACCCCCACACACTATTGTATTTTTTCCCTCTCATATCCTTTTTGATCCATCAATCCTTTCTCGACTTATCCATTAATAACATGTCATTCGTGAGGCACCCAATGCACCCTACTTCCTGCCAACTTTCTGCGTGACAGTTTTCATCAGTAAATCAAAGTGTGTGAGTCATGACACATATTAATGATAATATTATAATCTAAGTACCATTACACCCACTCATAGATAGGAATATCTGGTGACACCAAGACATGTAGAATTTCTAATGGTAGGTCTATTTTCATAATCTCCTATCTTGAATATTACAAAGTGAGAACTTCATGAGAATAAGTCTCATCTACTTATGAGTAATTTCACCTAACAGTTTTTATACTATGTGTCCCATAATAGTATTTCATCCAACTACAGAACTATATTTATGAATATTGTCATAACACTTTAAGGTTCTCATCATAGCGGGTAACTGCTATGACCTTATCAATGCGACAAATAATCCAGGACATTGTTACACTATAGTCATGCAGAACAATGAATATAATATTTAATATTTAAATATTCATTTAATAAAAGTACAAACCATTGGTTCTATGACACCAAATATTACATTAGCTACTATTATGCAAACACATGAACTCCATCCAATATCATAATTGAGATATCCTATCATTAATCTAGTAATTTGAAAAATTAAAATACATTTCATCACCCTCATTATGACAATAAAACCATCATCTAGTGTCCTGTTACACACACTACTGATCCTTCTCATGAAAGGGTTATATCACCATAATCAATATCTCATTATCCACCATCAGAGAAACCTTGTCAATGTGTCACCAAATCTTAATCCTCCTCTCTACGACCCATATTCTACACATCACCAAACAAAATTACTAGACATAGCTAAAACCACTCATACCTATGTTCCAAAACAAACATCATATTATTACCCATTACCAGATCACAAAATCACTATCCATGGAATTAACCAAAATTTACTTGAAATGAATGCTAACGCCCCCAACTTTCCATTATTTCACTCCCCATCATATGGACTCAATTATGACATTGCTTTAGCCTAATTATAATGAGGTCATATCATTATCAAATGAGTGCCACTCCTCCCAAGACACTCTCCTAAGATTCCCAAGATATTATAACCATTGATGAGTCACCAATCTCTATCATTCCTCATCCCACTCAAAGTTGTCATCGATTCAGGATTCAACTAACAAAACCTACCTCCAAAATGATCCATCTCAACTCATTAAAGCATAACAGGATTATACTCTCATACTTATTAATTGTAAAACCCAAATCACACTCCCATGAGTCACATCACATCAAAATTAGGCTCATTTTACTTATTCAATAGCTAAAAAGTGAATCTTTCATGTCAGTATTAACCAACTAAATCATTCTTTATGCTCTCAACCAAAAAGGGATTCACATCCAACCGATGTAAAGTACCACCTCCCAAACTACTAATGATGATCCTTCCTCACATCATCACTAGCAAACTGGGAGTACCCTGGGCACTCCACATCAAAATAAAGCATGTTAATAGTACAAAGTTTCATCACATTACCAATTATCCATTGACATAATTATGATACATGATTTTATACCTAAACTATTAACACACTCCTAAGGAACACCATGAAAAAATAGGTTCATGTATTACAATAATCTTTCCCCTATTGAAATTTCATGTTGATACCAAGGAACTCCATGTGACTTATGTTCCAAGAAATATCACTCAAGGAACTTTCCATAGAATAGGTATTATTAGATCTTGATTCTTATATAATAGGATCGATAGAACCTATCATGTACTGGGCTCAACACAAAGAATATATCTATTGTTAAGTATCCAAATAAAATAGAAACATGGGATAAACCCTTACATAAGATTCCCTCATAATAAAAATAGTCATTGACCATTAAGGTCCAAGTAAAAGCTAAGGTCTCTATCTCTCCCACCAAGCCGATAACCAAGGTCTCACTATAGAAAAAACTCACAAGATATTACTCATTAAACCCATATAAAAAATATATGGTAACAATAATTCTAACCACTAACTCACATTCCCTCATATAACCACACCACCCAACATGAACAACCACCCACATTAGGGTCTGACACAGCTCACATACCACATGCATCACATGTCAACACCACCCTATAAGGAACTGATTATAATGATAATCCATGCAAAAGACATCCCCATGGAGAGTCAAAACTCATCAATAAACACATACATAACCAACAACATAATCCTAGACTATTTGTACCAAGATAATCACAACAAATTTCTTAGATAAGTAGAATATCATTCCAAGAAATATGGGAAAATACCATATTGGTTATCACTAGAACATTAAATTGTTAATCCCCAAACACTAACCACCCATAAGGGTTTCCTAATAAAGAACCAAGTCCTATATGGATCTATTAGTTTCACTATATATCTTCTAAACCAAGAAATTATATCACCATTTTCACCATCATCGTACAACCATAGAACCCACATGTCCTTCCATTAGAAATAACTATATGCATGTTTTCCCATCCATGTAGAATTCCACCATGTAATTATATGGGAAAATGTTTTATGAGTAATTTTTGACAATTTTAATAGTTGAACATATTTTTAGGTAAAAAATGACACACAAGAATGTATATATGTCATTTATATCTTACATTCCTAACCATGATGCATGTGTATCCTCTTGTCACTACATTACTAGATCAAAATCTAATAACCAACTTATTTCAAATTGTACAGGAGCCAAAAATACTTCAAGAAACTATCAATATCGAACACCATGTTTATCACACAATGTGAAAATCACATTAGTAGTAACATTACATATCTAGAACAACATTCTCTTCCTAGGAAACCTATAATTCCTACTGAATAAAGTGTTCATGACCCACCATCCTGATATCCATCACATGATCCAACACATTCCTATGTCCACTATCTACCATCTCCAAAAATATTAATAAAAAATAAAAATAAAGGCTCTGATTCTACTTTGTAACATCCTACACCAGATCTCTCTGAATAGTAACAAGACTAGTGGAACCAAATGGCATCAAGCACACCACCCATAATTCCATAGGCATTCAAATAGTAGTAAGGGTATAAGGAGGAATTATGTGGAATCTATAACCCCTGTGTCAGAGTGTGAAATTCTATAATAAATAACCCCATATCATACACAAACCATAGATAAAAACACCCACATATATATAAAATATACAATAATAATAATATGAATTACATATATATATACATTCATACATACTAGACTTCCCATTAGGCCAATCACATATACAGAGCAAAATATAAAAAATGTGAAATACCCAAATTAATGTATAGAAAGACCCAATACAATTTCTAAGTATAACCTCATACCATAGTCTAAAAATCCATCTGAGATACTCTAATTTGATTATGAAATCTTGGGACTCATCCAATCATGAACCTCAAACAATTGTATATCTACTCAGGTTCCCACGGTTCATGGTCGCTCCGGCAGGATGATAATAAAAAAAATAGCAGGGAACCACCAATGTGTTTTAATACTATACTAGTAGTGTAGTGACATGTGCATGTGAAGTTCTTATTATGGATAAATAAACTATTAAAAAAGTAAAAAAACACTAACAATGCATTTATAGACTATATGTCAGACTGTCTGTAAACACATCATGTAGACCGTGCCAACCCACATACCAAATACCATATTATTTTCAATCAATAGTTTTGTGGCCTTGATGAACTATGACTGCATCTTCTAGTGATGAGGTGTCTCAGAACATGTTGTGATGATTGTACCTCCATATAATAGACCCAGGTATCCCAAATATACATATCACGTAACACAAACCTCCCATAAGGGATTTTTATTATCCTGAGCATAGGATATATGTATCATAGACCAGGAGAATTCTCCTAAAAAACTACATCCCAATATATAAAATCAACCATGTCCCCATATCCCTGGTAACCCCACCAATAATATCAAAAAACTCTCCAATGGTAGTTTTCTTAGCCAAGGGTATATCCCATAAGTACCACTAACCTCCACTTAAGAATTTTCCCATCTATATATGACATTAAACAAAAACATCACCCATATGGGAGTTTTCCACACCAGAGATAAAATCACCCTGTGGCTACAAATCAAGTCCCAACATAAATAAAAAAAGAGATAACTAAGGTAGGTTGAACACTGAAACCTGTCATCTCTATCCATTATAATGAACACCCTCTCACTAGGTTTGAAACATCATTAGGGAATTCAATAGGGTCCCATAATTCACCAAATTATTGGTGCACCAACATGGGTTCCTACCACCAAATTTGGAACACTTGGGACTAGGCCCATTCCCTGAGGTACAACAACCCCCACCAAGTCACACTCTAGGAATGAACACCTAGGATATTCCGAGAATACCTCATAGGAAACCCATTGTAGAGATGGAATAAAGACCATCTCAAACTATATGGTCACTTAAATTTGTTCACTCACCCATACAATGGTCATGTTATAACCCAATAGGTTCATATTGTAAACAATAGTCACTTCCCTCAATGTGGGAGATCCAAGGGCTCCTACACAAGGTCCTCAATAAAACCATTCAAATTATTTTTATTTAAAATTCAACCCTCTTAATGGGTGGAAAATCTCTCATATAGTCAACAGTCAAGGGCTAGACTATTTCTAGCTAAGGAATAAGGCTAATGTACAAGGCCTAACATGTCCTATGCATGATGTTCTATCCAGGGCACATCAATTTAATTATAAATTTATCAAATTATTAAATAATTTAAAATAAACATGCCTATAACATCAGTTGAATGATCACATATATCAAATATCATAAAAATGTATAACAATGAATGGGATAGTACTGAGGACAACCTAACACTTTTTAATCCATTCTCATTTATTTTCCAAAGGTTGGCAGTGGAAACTCAAGCTCATATATCCTTGTCAAATCATCTTGAGATGCTAACTCATACCCATGTATTTACAAATAATTTATTATAATCAATTTATAATTAATTAAAACCATTTATATTTGATTTCCAATATATTTCAATTTGACATAATTGTCAAAATCTTATAGGATATCTTCATCACAACAAAACTACACCCAAAACCTGCATGAGGTATGCAATGAACCCTTGGAATTAAGACAATACAAATTCCCAACACACACCCCCAATTCCATCACTAAATTAATTTAATTAAAAGTAAAAAAACCTTAATAAGTATTGAAGTGAAACATGCATTTGTTTAATATATGAGAAATTGGGTACAAATGGTGTTAAAAAACATACTATTTTATAGAAGAGAAGAATCCCTATATAGTTTGGATGATTCCACCATAATCCAATAAAATCAAAACTGAAACCCCAATAAATGAGAAGGAAAATACAAAACTATGAAATAGAAGAAATGATAAAGAAAAAATAGGAATATCGGAACCCATAAACATTAAAAACCACACTAAAAAAATACCCCAAATCCATGGGGATTGATGGAGGAAAAGGGGAGGGAGAGGAACTAGTCTGTGAACATACGGGAAAGGAGAAAGGGACTTCTCCCTTTTAATTTTCAAAAGGGAAAATGGTTAAAATACACTTTCTATCAAAACTAGGCAGGCCGCATGGTTTGGAAAACCGTGTTCTTACCATGGACCAAGAAACCCCATCTCACATAGTTTGGCCACATAGTTTACAAAAACATGTTCCAACCATTCCAAATGGATCTTTAACCACATTTCAACACATCATAGTGTTTTTTGTAAAACTATTCAAAAACTATATGCCACAACCCTGGCCTAATCCAAGCCCACACAGTTTCCTTTGAATCTTGTATGGTTAAACCTTAAACATTCCCAAACCATTCCAACCAAACATGTACTATAAAAATTTATCTAAAAATCCTATTGTGTGAGGGTACCCAAATGGTTTGATCTGAACCATCTGTCCCAAACCATTCTCCCATTTCCAATTTCCCCAGAAACTCAGAAATGCCACTAGAGACTCTTGAGACATGCTCAAACACCAGAGGATTATCTTAGTACTTATAAATTATCTAAAACCATCACATTATGATGTTTAAACAATTAGAATTTTCTTCCAAAACTTAGTTCAAAATCAGTCCCTTCCACTAGTTCAAAAAATCAATTTTCTTCTGGAATTTTCATGCTTGTACGAACATAGGGAATGAAAAAATTGCACTACCATTTTCTAAACACACCATTATAGAGAAATAACAAAATAAGAGTGTGTGTGTGTAATAAAAATAAATTTTATTAATAATAATAATATAATGAAATAAATGAAACATAGATATGATATAATGAATTAATGAAGTTCCATATTAAAATTGAATACTAACAATTTGAGTCTTATGAGGCACACCATTTATCATATTAACATAATGTTAATTCATACACTTCAAAATTGATTTATGAATTGTTATCTTAATTTATCAAGATAATAATAGTTCATTTGTTCAGTTTTAAATATGTAATGTGTGTTTTGAACTAAAATGTTATTTTTAAATAAAAAGATGCACCAGCAGTCATACAGGTCACATCACGTGTCATATGAACATGATCTTTAGTCAAACTTTTCAAAAATGACTTACGGAAAATTATCCTAAATTATCAAAACAATCCTATAATGTTTTATCATTTTGGGTATCTGATGTGTGTTTTGTACTAAAACGTTAATTTTAAATAAAAACACACACTTTTAGACATATCAGCCACACCATGTGTTAAATTGATGCACTTTTGATTTATATATTCCAAAAATAATTTATGGATTGTTTTCCAAAATTATCAAGATAATTTGAGTGAGTATTATATATTTTCAGTAATTGATGCACACTTTGAAAAAAAATATTACATTTTTACTCGAAACATGCACTTTGAGCCATACCAAACATCTTTTTTTATATTTAGGCACGACTAATTCCAACACATCAAAAATTACTTATGGATTGTTGTACTAAATTATTAATACAATCAAATTGAGCCAACTTGGTTTGCAATGAGTGATGCACATTTTGAACAAAAATGTCACTTTCAAAATTAAAACATTCACATTGAATCATAACACCCACATATTGTGTCATATTGTTGTGTGGTTGACTATTATATGTCACAAATGACTTATATGTCATTTTCCCAAGGAATCAAGACAATCCTGGAACATTTTCATAGTTCTGAGCGTGTGATGTGTGTTTTGAACTAAAAGATATATTTTAACTAAAAACATGAACATTTAGTCAAATCATCCACCATATGTAACACCCCAAGATTTCATAGTATGTTATCTCTTCAAAGTAATTCAACAACTTGCGCTACACACAACAACGAGTTCGAGCGCACCACAACTTACCAAACTAAGCCGTTCCAAAAGAGGTTATGAATAGTATTAATTGAATTTTTAATTTTATAAATATCCTATATAATTTTAACATTCATATTTTTTGTTTCTTAGACATAATATAAGGACAAATTCAATTTTTCAGATAAAAGAAGTATTTTTCAAAAAATGCAATTTTACCGCCTATTTAATGGAGAATCCTTTTTAAAACAAATATCTGACACATTTATATATTCAATTTAATGAAATTAAATTATTCTTTATAATCGAGGCATAAAAATTTAGTTTTGATAAATTTTTGTTACTTTTCTAATAACTTTCATATTTTGATGAATACTGAAAAATACTAAATTTTAATTGAATTTTTTTAATTGAAATAATTTATAGTGTTAAATTATAAATTTGAATGGTTTGGATGTATAATTAGATTATATTTTTATCATTTAATACAATTTAGGTCATTATAAGTAATTTCACATTTAAATTTGACATAAACACATGTCAATATTTTGATAGTTTTTACTTTTTAAAAACCCGCTTTTTGGTTTTGACAACGGGAATTAATTTTAAATTAATAAATTCAAATTATATGTTTTGAATTTGGTAAAATAGAATTAATTTTTTAATTAATACTATAAAAATTAGCTTAGGGTGAATTTCTGGTATTTTTTCAAAAAACATTCAATTTTTGATGAATAGTGAAAAACACCGCGTTATTATTTAAAACTGACTTTTTATTTAAATAATTATTTATTTTATTTAAATTTATTTTAAGTCAAAATAGATATATAATACCTATATAAGTTCAATTAAATTCATTGGAGTCAATTTATAATAAAATTAGATGTATTAAATTTGGTTGAACTTTTTAATGATTTTTACCCACCTTCTCGGAGCATTTGCAAATTTGAATAAAACGTAATTTTACCGCTTCTCTGAGTTGAATTTAAAAAATCTGAGAGACAAGGTTAATATCGATAAGTAAAATTTGGTTCAATAAGATGAAAATAATTTTAGGTGAATAATAACTTTTGACTTTTATTTACTATGGTTAAAAGTAAATAAGGTAATTAAAGGTAAAAATGGTATTATAATTACCCTAACACAAGTCCTAATTATATTGGATAAGTGTAATTAGAAATAAAATAACATTAGGAATAAAATATGATCCTTTAGGTTCACTTGGATTAGATTAGGCATTTATTATTATTGTATTTAAAGAAGATTTAAAAGTGTTAAATTCAATGTTTAATAACTAAACCATTTTTAATGTAGGGTTATACATAAGATAAATTAGACTATAAATATTCATTAGAAATATTAGATTTTTTCCTACAACATGTTATTTTATTTATAATTTTTAGACATTTTATAATTAAATTTATTTTTGACACAATGATGATGTAGTAATTACCTTATTATGAAAGAATCAAATAAATGGTATTATAAATATTAAAATAAATATAATTTCAAAGTTTTTATGACATCCAATAATTTTAAAGGATAATATGACTTGTTATTATTGATTAAAAGTATATTTTTATAAGTAATAAAGTTCTTATGACTTTCCCAAAAACCAAATACCGAATAGTGACAAAATTGACATAAATTATTTTTTAAAAAAAATACTATATTATTGGTTGATATAATATTCCTAAAAATCTATGGTTCAGCCTAAGGGATTAAATAATACTATATATGTCATTAATAAACCAATTTAGGATCTCTTGGAAGTTTATAGTATGTTTATTAACCATATAGCGTAACAATACAAGAAGACACGGTGAAAGATAGACTATTTAACTAAGAGTTAAATCTAAAATATAAGGTCAAAATATTAACCTAAACTTGTATAAAACCTATTTGTTGAGAATATTTAGACCCATAAATACCTTATACTAGAAATAAATCATTTTGGATCCATTAGAAACCGAAAATTATTTTATTATAAAATAATATTTCAAACTTTTCCTAAAGTGACCCTCACCTCTCTTATAAAAGGGCAGTTCCCCTTCTCTCTAAATCACACCTCAAAAGCCATCTGGCTCGGCCAAAACCTGCCATAATATCCTCCAAACTTCACTAAAATCAACCTATAGTCCTTAATTTTATCATAAAGCCAACATAAGGAGAAATTTTGATCAAATCAATAGGAAACACCTGAAAAGAGGTAATAATTTCTCCACCCACTTTCAAGTTCTTTTCATCTTCCACTTCCTATTTGTTTATTGTCTCCATAAAAAAATAATAAATCCAATACCACCTACATACTGTAATTTTATTATAAATATGTTACAACCATATTCGTTATTCTATCCATCATCTAAATGACAAAGTCACCATGCGTGCGTACGTACGACATAACCTCTCCACATCGTGGTGTGGTTTGTAATTCAAACAATTCATTATTTGGATAGGTATAATAATGAGAATAAATGACGTAAAAAATAAATATAAAATGTTAATGATTATTTATATATGATATACCATCTAATTAAAAACGATTTCACTATCAATATAATGATATTGTCGCTCGTGCGTACGTACGGATTACCGTCTCCACGACGCGATGAGATTCATTCCCATGTTCACCATTCAATGATGATTATAAAAATATATATTATTAATAAGTATGTAATATATGACATAATAATGATAATGGATATATATATATATGTATGTATGTATTTATTTACTTACATATATCTTATTCACTCACTTCCGTTCAATATGATATGAAAATGGAAACAGTGTTTATGTGTACGTACGACCCACAATATCCATAAATGGTGCCTTCCATTTCATATATCTATCTATTATAAATATTTATATTCTAAATATATATGATATATAAATCAAGTTTTATATTCATGAAGTATTTAAATCATGATCTAAATGATACGATCAAGAAGAACAAGTTAAAACACGTACAATAAAGAAAGCGATTATTAACTAAAATGTTAATTTAACATGGAAATCATTATTAAATGGGTAGTATAAAGTCATAAATGAATCATGTATGATATAGTAAATATGAATATGGTTCTGTTATAATTTAATAACGTACTATTATCATTATACAGGTGGTTAAACGTACCCTCGACCTAAGGAAAGTTCATGTTAAGGGTTAATTTCAAAATATCTTTATTATTAGAGGTTGTTTTTACGTGAGTATCTACTGAGAAATAATTATTATCCACGTACATGATTCATAAAAGTGTTTTCAAAGTTATTATTTTAAAGGTAATCTTTTAATAAAACATAATTTTAAAATTTTTAATGATTTATTCTTCTAAAACTTTCTCATTAATGTCCTTGTTTTGAAAATGGTTTTAATGATTTAATTATATAGACAAGAATGTTTTAAAATTTTAAATCCTTTCAAAAGTTTCAAAGTGGTGTGGGATAATTTTATTCAAAAATATATTTAAATGAATTTCTTTCTAAAATTTGTGAATTTTTAATGTTTTAATGAAAAATGGATATTTCTCTCAAATAGTTTTACAAATCATTTTCATCTATGTCAATATCCTTTGATGCATTTTAAACTTGTTTGAAGTTGATTTATTATGATACAAATATTCCATATTTTATTGAAGGTATTGTGATATATTTGACTGTGGATGTGTTATTTTTATTCAATTCATGGTTTAGGGTTAAAGTATTGACATTTCATATGCTATTTTTAATACGAATGTTTATTGTTATATTTCAACCTTTTCATATGAGGAATGTATTAGACTTAGTAAGTGACAGGTGGAGCCCGCTGTATCTCCTCGATGCATCGTTAGGTCTTATGAGACAATTAGATGTGGAATTGTTCAAGGCCTTTCCCAATTTGATATATGGTTTTGGCCGAGGCCTAAATCATTTTTAGACGTCTTGGCTGAGGACTTGACATGATGTTTCAGAATGTTCAGCATTATACATTCCCTCATTATGAAAATATTATTGATGGTTCATGTGGTTATTTGACTAGTATAATACCCATGAATATGTTTTATTATGTAATTATTTACTCATCTCATATTCCTTCTATAAAGTGTTCATGTTTATTATTTGTAAAGGAACGTGTTTTAAATTATTCACCATGCCTAATTTTTATGTTATCTTCCGCTGTATTTCTTACCCTTACTGAGTGTTTGAGTTCACCCCTTTCTATGTTTTATTTTTACTAGGATGCGAATAATTATATTATGACTGACTAGTAGGGATAGTTTAAGGGATATGAATGTGGTTAATGTAAATGATGTTGTTGCTATTTTTTTCATTTTATAATGTAATATAACATTCTTGTATGTAATCTATTTTCAAGACTGCTAAACTGATCGGTCCTTCAGGACTTTATTCCTTGTAATCATTCCAATATTATATAATAACACACCTACTCTGGGTAACTGGGGTTTGGGCATTACAATTGGCATTAGAGGAAGTTTAGCAACAACATTGGAAATAAATTTAGATAAAATCTGATTAGAGAACATTACCCTAAGATAGACTTTTAGGATTAGTATAGAAGAACTTCATAGAATTTTGGAAATGTAGAGATTTTGTGTATTTTAAAAGAAATACATCCCTGTCTGGATATAAGCAGGTAGAGGCAGTTCTGATATAGATGTACCTGGGAGTGAAAACACCGTCAAGGAGTTTCGGGCCTGACCCGAGGTATCTCGGTACAAGACAAAAAGCCTTGTTGTTCTCTTGGTTATGAAACTCCAGGGGGATATTCTTAGGATAATTCACATTTTCATTACAAGCCATTATGAAGGATTTAGGAGTAAATACTCCCTAAAATAAAACATTTTTTGATTATAGATTATATGCATAATATTTTCAATTTACGTTAGGTATTGTACAATTTTGGAATTATACATTGCGATTCATAAACTAACCTAGTGTATGCCATTGTTTAGAAATGGTTCCTAGTATAAGGAATGAGAAATGAAACAATACACATGATCCAAAGATCAAAAAGGATTATATCTTTCAGGGTATTAAGCCAACATTTAGATGGGAAATTGTCTCCCATGTATTCTGATCATATGAAGAAATAGTACCATGCGTTAATAAGATAAGTAAACAATTCTCTGAGTGCTATGAATTTGAAGGGAAGAAAGATAAGAAAAGGATGGAAGAGAGAAAGATAGATAAAGGAAGAGGGGAATGGAGGATTTTCCAATATGTGTTAACTATGGAAAGAATCAACTTGGTAAATGCTTGAAGGGAATGGGAGTTTGTTATAAGTGTGGAGAAAATGGACACCAAGTGCGTGAATTCAAGGGTATGAAAAAGGTTTCAAATGTACAATGATTCATCTACATGTAGTTTGGAGACAATGCAAATCAATGTCCAAATCGTCAGAGTACACCCCAAATGATACTATTGGATAATAATAAAGTTATGATACTACTGAAGATGAAGAGGAATGATTAGAGTTCTTATGTTGTTATTAAAGTATTATTTCATTTGAGGATTGTATTAATGATGTACATATTATAAGAATTATAGAGTATATAAGGATTATAATGTAGTAATATTTCACTAAGGACTTGAGATTGTGTGGAACCAAGAAAAGTGAATCAATAACAGGTTAATTTGTTTGGTAAATATATGGTTGAGAGAAAGATAAACCATACTATGGCTCTAATAGTGAGTTAGTGATTTTGGAATAATATGTGATTGATTTGGAAAAATTATATTGGATATTCTTGACTACCTTGAAAATGATTAATGATTCATATATTCCATCATTGTTGGAGTTTACAACATTTCTTGATAGAAAAAGTATATCCAATATTCTATATGGAATAAGGGAGTATAAATTTAATCAAATAGGTTTTATGGTAATTTAGGGTGTTACAATGTTTTAAAAGAATACATAATTAAGGTATTCACATGTTATTACATGGCAAAAAGGATCTTCATTGTGTTTAACTTCCTTATAAATTTTGGATTGTGAGTTTGGACATAAGTATTCTGGATAAGTCTGAAGGTTGGAATTGATTAGGTTTGAAATTGGATACTATTTTTAAGGTAAAATAATTTCTTGAGATTATTTTTGTATTTTCATAAAAATGACAACCCATAGGTCGAGCGACAACCCGTCGCATCTGGAAAGGCCACGAGACATGAACCCACAACCAAATGGTGAAAAAGGTGAATCACATACCACTGGCCTATGTGATTCCCTAGTTTGTATAATGTAGTTTTTTTAAATAGTCTCACAAATGAATTCTAAATTAATTATTTTTGGAACCCTATACGATTAGGATAAATAAAATGTTTTTGAATTCTATTATCTTTTAGATTGAAAGATGAGTTTCTGGTAGGAATTAGTTGAAGTATGAAACTCTACTTGTCAAGTATATTTTTTTCTCTTATTCTATGAATAAATTAATTCTTAAAATTTAGGGAAGAGATCGTGAAACCAAAAATTTGTTATCCTAATACCTTATGTTTTGTTGAACTGATGATATTTTAAATCATCATAGATCGATGGCTTTGAGGACCTTTATTGTACACTTGTTTGTGATTGATGACCTCAATAACTCCCTGTAAATATTTAAATTTTTCCTCCAATTATGTGTCTCTAATTTCCAACAATGTTCTCTTAATCGAGATCATAATTTGGTGGTGACTTTTTCATTTCCCTTTCCCTCTGATTACGACTAAATTTGTTTGAACCAATTTCTGATGTGGGTTTCCCAGAAAGGTATTTTTCTATTTTTAAGATTTTATTTTTGAAGAAAAATTTTAAATTGCGAGGACACAATTTATTAAATTAGGGGAGAATGTAACACCATAAGATTTCATAGTATTTTATCTCTTCAATGTAATTCAATAACTTGCGCTGCACTCAACAATGAGTTTGAGCGCACCACGACTTACCAAACTAGCCGTTCAAAAAGCGGTTATGAATAGTATTAATTTCATTTTGAATTTTATATATATCCTATATAATTTTAACATTTATATTTTGTGTTTCTTAGACATAATATAAGGACAAATTTAATTTTTCATATAAAAGATGTATTTTTCAAAAAATGAAAATTTACCGCCTATTTAATAGAGAATCCTTTTTAAAAAAAATATTTGACAAATTTATATATTAAATTTAATTAAATTAAATTCTTATATAGAATTGGGACATAAAAATTTAGTTTAGATAAATTTTTTTTACTTTTCTGATAACTTTCATATTTTGATGAATACTGAAAAATACTAAAATTTAATTGAAAAAAACTTTTTTAATCAAATTAATTAATAGTGTTAAATTAAAAGTCATTTAATGGTTTGGATGTATAATTATATTATATTTTTATTATTTAATACAATTATGGTCATTATAAGTAATTTCAAATTTAAATTTGACATAAACACATGTCAATATTTTGATAGTTTTTTTTAAAAAACCCACTTTTTGGTTTTGACAATGAGAATTAATTTTAAATTAATAAATGAAACTTATATTTTTTTAATTTGGTAAAATAGACTTCATTTTTTAATTAATAATATCAAAATTATATTAGGGTGAATTTTTGGTATTTTTTATGAAAACTTTCAATTTTTAATGAATAGTGAAAAACACTGTGTTATTATTTAAAACCGACTTTTTATTTAAATAATTATTTATATTTTTTAAATTTATTTTAAGTCAAAATATATATATAATACCTATATAATCTCAATATAATTCAATGGCATCATTTTAAAATAAAATTAGGTGTATAAAATTTTGCTGAACTTTTTATCGTTTTTAGCCACCTTCTAGGAGCATTTGCAAATTTGCATAAAACATAATTTTATAGATTCTGTGAGTTGAATTTAAAAAATCAGAGAGACATAGTTAATATAATTAAGTAAAATTTGGTTCAATAAGATGAAAATATTTTTTGGTGAATAGTAACTTTTGACTTTTATTTACCATAGTTAAAAGTTAATAGGGTAATTAAAGTTAAAAATGATATTATAATTATTTTAAGACATGTAATAATTCTATTGGATAAGTGTAATTCGATAAAAAACAACCTTAGGAATAAAATAGGATCCTTTAGGTCCATTTGGATTAGATTAGGACATTTATTATTATTTTATTGAAAGAAGAGTTAAAAGTCTTAAATTCAAAGTTTATAACTAAACCATTTTTAATACAAGGTTATACATAAGATAAATTCAACAATAAATATTCATTATGAAGATAAAAATATTTCCTACATCATGGTATTTTATTTATAATTTTTATACATTAAATAATTAAATTTATTTATGACACAATGATGATACAATAATTACCTTATTAATGAAAGAATCAAATAAATTGTATTATAAATATTAAAATAAATAAAATGTCATAGTTTTTTTGACATACATGAATTTTCTAGGTTAATATGACATTTTGGGGTTTTCTAAATGTATCTTTTTCAAAGTAATCAAGTTGTGATGACTTTCCTAAAAACCAAATACCAAATAATGTCAAAATTGTCATAAATTAATTTTTAAAACAAATACTATATTATTGGTTGATATAATATTCATAAAAATATATGGTTTGGTCAAAGGGCTTAAATAATATTATATATGTCATTAATTAACCACTTGTGGTTCTCTTATAAGTTTATAGTAAGTTTATTAACCATATAGTGTAAGAATACAAGAAGTCACAGAAAATTTAAACTATTTAGCTAAGAGTTAAATCTAAACGATAAGGTTAAAATGGTTACATAAACTTGTATAAAACCTATTGGTTGAGAATATTTAGACCCCCAACAACCTTTTCCTTGAAAGAAATCATTTTGTATCCATTAGAAACCGAAAATGATTTTGTTATAAAATAATATTTCAAGCTTTTCCTAAAGTGACCCTCACCTCTCTTACAGAAGAGCACTTCCCTTTCTCTCAAAATCAAACTTCCAAAGACATTTGGCTCGGTAGAAAACCTACCAAAATGTCCTCCAAACTTCCCTCAAATCAACCTAGAGTCCTTAATTTTATCATAAATCCAACCTAAGGAGCCCTTTTGATCAACTCAAAATGAAACACCCGAAGAAGAGGTAATAATTTCACCTCCATCTTTCAAGTTCTTTTCATCTTCCACTTCATATTTTTTTTGTTGTTTCCATAAAAAAATAAAAACTCCAGTACCTAATACATAATTTTATGTTATTATAATTATGGTAAAACCATATTCATTATTCTATCCACCCTCTAAAGTACAAAGTCACCACATGTGCGTACGTACGACTTACGGTCTCTACGTCGTGGTATAGTTTGTTATTCAAACACATCATTATTTGGATGGGTATAATAATGAGTATACCTTATGTAAATAATAAATATAACATATTAGTGATTATTTATATATGTTATGACATCCAATTACATACTATTTCATGATCAATATAATGATATTGTCCCTCGTGCGTACGTACAGATTACCGTTCCACGACGCGATGAGATTCATTCCCATGTTCACCATTCAACGATGATTATAAAAATATATATTATTAATAAGTATGTAATATATGAAATAATAATGCTACTATATATATATATATTTATGTATGTATGTACTTACATATATCTTATTCACTTACTTCCGTTCAATATGATATGAAAACGGAAACAGCGTTTATGCGTACGTACGACCTACCGTCACCATAAACAGTGCCTTCCATTTAATATATCTATATATTATAAATAATTATATTCTAAATATATATTATATATAAATCAAGGTTTATATTATGTAAGTATTTTAATCATGATATAAATGATACGATCAAGAATAACTAGTTAAAACATGTACGATAAAGAAAGCGATTATTACCCAAAATGTTAATTTAACATGGAAATAATTATTAAATGGGTAGTATAAAGTAATAAATAAATAATGTATGATATTATAAATATTAATATGGTCCTGGTATAATTTAATAACATACTATGGTCATTTACAGGAGTTTAAACGTACCCTCGGCCTAAGGAAAGTGCAAGGTAAGGGTTAATTTCACAATCTCTTTATTATCTGAGGTTGTTTTTATGTGAGTATATACTGGGACATATTTATTATCCATGTCCATGTTTCATAAAATATTTTTCAAAGGTACTCTTTTTAAGGGAGTCTTTTACTAAAATATCATTTTAAATGTTTTAAAGATTTATTCTTCTAAATCTTTCTCATTAATGTCCATGTTTTCAAAATGGTATTAAGGATTTATTTATATAGAAATGAATGTTTTAAAATGTTAATTCCATTAAAAAGTTTCAAAGTGGTATGGGACACTTTGGTTCAAAAATATCTTTAAATTACTTCCTTTCAAAATTTTGTGACTTTTTAATGTTTTCATGAAAAAGGGATATTTCTTTCAAAGAGTTTTACAAATCATTTTTATTTATGACATCATCCTTTGATGGATTTTAAACTTGTTTGAAGTTGATTTTTTATGATACAAATATTCCATATTGTATTGAAGGTCTTGTGATATATTTGAATATGGATGTGTAATTTTTATACCATTCATGGTTTAGGGTTAAATTATATACATTTTGTATTCTAGTTTTAATACGAATGTTTATGTTATGTTTCATCCTTTTTGTATGAGGAATGTATTAGACCTAGTAAGTGATGGGTGGATCTCGTTATAGCTCCTCGATGCATCGGTAGGTCTCATGAGAAAATTAGATGTGTAATTGGATGAGGCCTTTCCCAATTTTATATATGGTTTTGGCCAAGGCCTAAATCATTTTTCGACATCTTGGTTGAGGCCTTGATAAGATGTTTCAGAATCGCCGATATTATACATTACCTTATTATGAAAATATTATTGATGGTTCTTGTAGTTATTAAAATAGTAGAATACTGATGACTATATTTTATTATGGCATTATTTACTCATCTCATATTCCTACCATAAAGTGTTCATGTTTATTATTTGTAAAGGGATGTGTTTTAAATTATTCACCCAGCATACTGATTATGTTATCTTCCACTGTATTTCTTACCCTTACTAAGAATTTGAGCTCACCCATTTCAATTTTTTTTTACTAGGATGCGAAGAAGTATATTTTGACTGACCTGTAGGGATAGTCTAAGGGATATGGATGTGTTCAATGGTGACAATGTTGTTATTTTTTTTCATTTTATAATGTAATGTAACATTCATGTATGTAATATATTTTCAAGACTATTAAACTGATCGGTCCTTCGGGACATGATTCCTTGTAATCATTCCAATGTTATGTAATAATACACCGACTGTAGGTAACTGGGGTCAGGGAATTACAGTTGGTATCAACAGAAGTTTAGAAACAACCTTGGAAATATATTTAGATAAACTCTCATTAGATAACATTACCCTAAGATAAACTTAGAGGATTAGTATAGAATAAATTCCTAGAATTTTGGTAATGTAGAGATTTTGTGTATTTTCTAAGAAATACATCCCTGTCTGGATATGATCAAGTAGAGGTGGTTTTGGAAAAGATGTACCTAGGTGTGAAAACTCTGAAAAGGAGTTTCGAGCATGACCCAGGGAATCCTGGTACATGACAACGGGCCTTGCTGAACTCTTGGTTATGACTCTCCCAGAGGATATGCTTAGAATAATTCACATTTTCATTACAAGCCATTATGAAGGATTTAGGAATAAATACTCCCTCAAAGGAAAAATTTTATGATTATAGATTATATGCATGATATTTTCAATTTACATTAGGTATTTTACAAGTTTTGGAATTATTCATTGCAATTCATAAACTGACTAGTGTATGCCATTTTTTAGAAATGGTTTCTAGTAGAATTAATGAGAACTCCAACAATATGCATGATCCAAAGAATAAGAGGGATCGTATCTTTCATGGTGTTTAGCCAACATTTAGAAGGGAAATTGTCTCCCATGTATTCTAATCATATAATAAAATAGTATTATGTGTTAATAATATAAGTAATGAATTCTCTGAGTCATATGGATTTTAAGGGAATCAAGAGAAGAAAAGGATAGAATAGAAAAAGATGGATAAATAGAAGAAGGGAAAGGAGGATTTTCCCATATGTGATAACTGTGAAAAGAATCACCATGGTAAATTATTGAAGGGAATGGGAGTTTGTTATAAGTGTGGAGAAAAAGGACACCAAGTACATGATTTCAAGAGTAAGAAAAAGGTTTCCAATGTACAATACTTAATCTTCAAAAAGTTGGGACACTATGAAAATCAATGTCTAAATCATCAGAGTATACCCCAAATGATGCTATTGGATAACAATTAAGTTATGATACTACCAAAGATGAAGAGTAATGATTAGAGTTCTTATGTTGTTATTAAAGTATTGTGTCATTTGAGTATTGTATTAATGATGTACATGTTATAAGAATTACAGAGTATATAAGGATTGTACTGCAGTACTATTTCATAAAGGACTTGAGATTTTGTGGAACCATGAAAAGTGACTCAATTGTAGGTTATTTTTTTGGAAAATATATGGTTGAGAGAAAGATAAACCATAATACGGTTCTAATAACGAGTTTGTGAATTTGGAATAATATGTGATTGATTTGGATAAATTATATTGGATATTCTTGAATACCTTGAAACTGATTAATGATTCGTATATTCCATCATTGTTGGATTTTACGACATTTTTGGATTGAAGGAGTATATGCAATATTTTATAAGGAAGAAGGGATACTTAATGTAATCAATAAGGTTTTATGGTAATTCAGGGTGTTATAGTTTTATAAAATAATACATAATGAAGGTATTCACAAGTTATTATGTGGAAAAAGGATCTTCATTGTGTTTACCTTCCTTATAAATTTTGGACTGTGAGTTTAGAGAAAAGTATTTTGGATAAGTCTAAAGGTTGGAATCGATTAATTTTGACATTGGATACTACTGTTAAGATTAAATAATTTCATGATATTATTTTTGGATTGTCATAAAAAGGAAAAACTGGAGGACGGGCGACAACCTGTCGCATCTCGAAACACCGCGAGACTTGAACCCGCAACTGAATGGAGACAAGGAGGCATCACCTGTCACTGGCCTACGTGATGTACTAGTTTGTATAATTTAGTTTTTTAAATATTCTCACAAATTAATTATAAATTAATTATTTATGGAACCCTATACAATTAGGATAAAAAGAATGTTTTTGAATTTTGTTATCTTTTAGAGTGAAAGATGAGTTTGTGGTGGGAATTAGTTGAAGGATGAAACTCTACTTGTCAAGTATATTTTTTTCTCTTATTCTATGAATAAATTAATTCTTAAACTTTATGGAAGAGATCTTGAAACCAAAAAATGTGTTATCCTAATACCTTATGTTTTATTGAACTGATGATATTTTAAATCATCATAGATCGATAACTTTGAGGCCCTTAATTATACACTTGTTTGTGATTGATGACCTCAATAACTCCCTATAAATATTTAAATTTTACCTCCAACTATGTGTCTCTAATTGCCACCAATTTTATCCTAATAAATATCATAATTTTATGGTGACTTTTTAATTTCCCTTTCCCTCTTATTAAGGACAAATTTTATTGAACCGATTTCCGATGTGGGTTTTCCACAAAGGTATTTTTCTATTTTTTACCTTTTATTTTCAAAGAACAATTTAAAATTGCTAGGATTCAATTTATTGAAGTAGGGGAAAATTTAACTCCAAAATATTTCATAGTATGTTATTACTTCAATGTAATTCAATAACTTGTGCTACACGCAACAACGAGTTCGAGCGCACCACGACTTACCAAACTAGCCATTAAAAAAGAGGTTACGAATAGTATTAATAGAATTTTTAATTTTATATATATCATATATAATTTTAACATTCATATTTTTTTTCTTAAACATAATATAAGGATAAATTCAAATTTTCAAATAAAAGAACTATTTTAAAAAAATGAAATTTTACCACCTATTTAATAGAGAATCCTTTTAAAAACAAATATTTGACAAATTTATATATTCAATTTAATGAAATTAAATTCTTATTTAGAATTAGGACATAAAAATTTAGTTTGGATAAATTTTTGTTACTTTTCTGATAACTTTCATATTTTGATGAATACTGAAAAATACTAAATTTTAATTGAAAACATATTTTTTAATCAAAATAATTTATAGGGTTAAATTTTAAATTTTAATGGTTTAGATGCATAATTATATTATATTTTTATCATTTAATACAATGTAGGTCATTATAAGTAATTTCACATTTAAATTTGATATAAACACATGTCAATCTTTGGATAGTTTTTACTTTTTAAAAACCCACTTTTTGGTTTTCACAATGGTGATTAATTTAAAATTAATAAATTTAACTTCTATGTTTTGAATTTGTTAAAATAGACTTCATTTTTGAATTAATAATATCAAAATTATCTTAGGGTAAATGTTTGGTATTTTTTCTGAAAAGTTTCAATTTTTGATGAATAGTGAAAAACACCACGTTATTATTTAAAACCAACTTTTTATTTAAATTTATTTTAAGTCAAAATAGATATATAATACCTATATAAGCTCAATTTAATTCATTTGAGTCATTTTATAATAAAATTAGATGTATAAAATTTTGTTGAAGTTTTTAACATTTTTTACCCACCTACTATGAGCATTTACAAACTTGCATAAAACACAATTTTACCACTTCTGTGAGTTTAATTTCAAAAATCTAAGATAAATAGTTAATATCAATAATTAAAATGTGGTTTAGTAAGATGAAAATAATTTTTTGGTGAATAGTAAGTTTTGACTTTTATTTACTACGGTTAAAAGTAAATAGGGTAATTAAAGGTAAAAATGATTTTATAATTACCCTAACACATGTACTAATTCTGTTAGATAAGTTTAATTTGACCAAAAACAGCCTTATGAATAAAATATTATCCTTTAGGTCCACTTAGATTATATTAAGACATTTATTATTATTTTATTAAAAGAAGAGTTAAAAGTGTTAAATTCAAAGTTTAATGACTAAACCATTTTTAATATTATGTTATACATAAGATAAATTAGACTATAAATGTTCATTATAAATATAAAAATATTTCCTACATCATGGTATTTTATTTATTATTTTTAGACATTAAATAATTAAATTTATTTATGACATAGTGATGATGTAGTAATTACCTTATTAATGAACGTATCAAATAAATGGTATTATAAATATTAAAATAAATATAATTTCAAAGTTTTTAATACATACACGCTTTTTCTAGGTGAATATGACATGTTAGGGTTGATTAAATTTATCTTTTTCGAAGTAATCAAGTTGCGATGACTTTCCCAAAAACCAAATACCAAATAGTGTCAAAATTGGCATCAATTAATATTTCAAACAAATACTATATTATTGGTTGATATAATATTCCTAAAAATATATGGTTCAGATAAAGGGATTAAATAATATTATATATGTCATTATTGAACTTCTTTGGGTTCTCTTGTAAGTTTATTGTAAGTTTATTAACCATATAGTGTAAGAATACAAGTAGACACGGTAAAAGTTAGACTACTTAACTAAGAGTTAAGTCTAAAAGATAAGGTTAAAATGGTAACCTAAACTTTTCTAAAACCTATTGGTTGAGAATATTTCAACCTGTAACCATTTTATTGTCGAAATAAATCGTTTAGGCCCATTAGAAACTGAAAATTATTTTATTATAAAATAATATTTCAAGCTTTTCCTAAAATGACTCTCACCTCACTTATAAAAGGTCACTTCCCCTTATCTCAAATTCACACCTCCAAAGAAATTTTCCAAACCCTTCCCAAATATCCTCCCAACTTTCCTCATGTCATCCTAGAGCCCTTATATTTATCAGAAATCCAACCTAAGGAGCCCTTTTGATCAACTCAAAAGGAAACACCTGAAGAAGAGGTAATAATTTCACCACCCTATTTCAAGTTCTTCTCATCTTCCACATTTCTTTCTTTGTTGTTTCCATACAAAAATATTAACTCCAGTACCTCCAACATAATGTGATGTTATTAAAAATCTGGTACAACCATATTCATTTTTCTATCCATCCTCTAAATGAAAAAGTCACCATACGTGTGTAGGTACGTCTTACCGTCTCCACGTCGTGGTGTAGTTTGTTATTCCAACACTTCATTATTTGGATGGGTATAATAATGAGTATAAATGATGTAAATAATAAATATAACATGTTAATGATTCTTTATATATGATATACCATCCAATTACATACGATTTCACCATCAATATAATGATATTATCGCTCGTGCATATGTACGGATTACCATCTCCACGACGCCATGAGTTTCATTCCCATGTTCACCATTCAACAATGATTATAAAAATATATATTATTAATAATTATGTACTATATGACATAATAATTCTAATGTATATATATATATATATATATATTTATGTATGTATGTATTTACTTACATATATCTTATTCAGTCACTTCCGTTCAATACGATATGAAAACGGAAACAACGTTTATGCGTACATACAGCCTACCGTCTCCATAAATGGTGTCCTCCATTTCATATATCTATCTTTTATAAATATTTATATTCTAAATATATATGATATATAAATCAAGGTTTTTATTCTGGAAGTATTTAAATCATGATCTAAATGATACGATCCAAAATAACAAGTTAAAACATGTATGATAAAGAAAGAAATTATTACCCAAAATGTTTATTTAACATGGAAATCATTATTAAATGGGTATTATAAAGTCATAAATTATTCATGAATGATATAATAAATATAAATATGGTTTTGGTATAATTTAATAACATACTATGGTCACTATACAGGAGGTTAAACGTACCCTCGACCTAAGGAAAGTGCAAGGCAAGGGTTAATTTCACAATCGCTTTATTATCAGAGGTTTTTTTATTTCAGTATCTACTGGGACATATTTATTATCTTGTCCTTGTTTCATAAAAGAGTTTTCAAAGGTATTCTTTTTACGTTACTCTTTTATTAAATCATAATTTTAAATGTTTTAAAGATATATTCCTCTAAACCTTTCTCACTAATGTCCATGTTTTCAAAATGATTTTAAGGATTTATTTATATGGATATGAATGCTTTAAAATGTTAATTCGTTTCAAAAGTTTAAAAATGGTGTGGGAAACTTTGATTAAAAAATATCTCTAAATTACTTCCTTTCTAAATTGTGCGACTTTTTAATGTTTTCATGAAAAAGGGATATTTCTCTCAAAGAGTTTTACAAATCATTTTCATCTATGTCAACATCCTTTGATGGATTTTAAACCTGGTTTAAGTTGATTTATTATGATACAAATCTTCCATATTGTATTGAAGTTATTGTGATATATTTGACAGTGGATGTGTTTTTTTATACCATTCATGGTTTAGGGTTAAAGTATTGACATTTTTTATGCTAGTTTTAATACGAATGTTTATGTTATGTTTCAACATTTTCATATGAGGAATGTATTGGACTTAGTAAGTGACGGGTGGAGCCTGCTATAGCTTCTTGATGCATCAGTAGGTCTCATGAGACAATTAGACGTGGAATTATCTGAGGCATTTCCCAATTTGATATATAGTTTTGGCTGAGGCCTAAATCTTTTTTAGATGTCTTGGTTAAGGCCTTGAAAATTTATTTCAGAATGTCCAGCATTATACATTCCCTCATTTTGAAAATATTATTGGTGGTTCATGTGGTTATTCGACTAGTAGAATACCCATGACTATGTTTTATTATGGAATTATTTACTAATATCATATTCCTTCCATAATGTTTTCATATTTATTATTTATAAAGGCATGTTTTTTAAATTATTCTCCATGCCTAATGTTTACGTTATCTTCTGCTGTATTGCTTACCCTTACTGTGCATTTGAGCTCACCCCTTTCTATGTTTTATTTTTCCCAGGATGTGAAGAAGTATATTATGGCATACCTACAAGGATAGTCTAAGGGATATGAATGTGGTCAATGGAGACAATGTTGTTGTTGTTGTTTTCATTTTATAATGTAATGCAACATTCATGTATGTAATCTATTTTCAAGACTGATAAACTGATCAGTCCTTCGAGACTTGATTCCTTGTAATCATTTCAATGTTATGTAATAATGCACCAACTCTTAGTAACAGGGGTCAGGTCTTTACACCATATGAGTCAGATTAATGTGGGATTGATTAATACACATTAAAAATTTAATACGGATCATTTTCCTAAATTAAAATGAAAATATATAGTTGTTTTCTTGGGTTTTATTGAGTGAGGCATGTTTTGAACTAAAATGTCACTTTTAAACTAAAAACATACACTTTGCATCATACTGGGCACATTTTGTGTCTTCTTAATGTGTGTTTGATTCATACACATGTAAAATGATATATATTTATTCTTATTAAAGTATCAAGACAATCCATTTATATTTTCTTATTTTGGAGTATGTGATGAGTGTTTTGAATTAAATGTCGATTTTAAATTAAAACATAAACTTTAAATAATATCGAGAACACTATGAAACATATTAACATGTGATTAATTATAACTCATTAAAAATAACCTATATATTTTTTTAAAAAATTATTAAGATAATCTAAGTTTCTTTTATTAGCTTTCAGTGAGTGGCATATATTTTGAACTAAAATAAATTTTAAACTGAAAATGTGTACTTCTTTGTAATATTATGCACACCATGTATCTGATTGAAGTGAGGTTAATTCCTACACATTAAAAATGAGTTATGGATTGTTTTCATGAAGTATTAATAAAATATGGGAACATTTTATGGTTCATGGTTATGTGATGTGTTTTTTGAATTAAAATTATTATTTTAAATGAAATCCCATACTTTTATTCATATCAAGGACACCATGTATCAAATTGATGTACATTTAATTAAAGCCTATAAAAATTAATTAATGGTTTTTTCTTCAAGTAAAAATAGTTCCCAACCATTTTTTCTTGATTTTTAGAAAGTGATGTATGTTTTGAAAAAAATATCCCTTATAAATATAAAGCGCACATTTTGAATCAAAACAAGTACTCCATTTATTAGATTTAAATGAGGTTGATTACAACAAATAAAAAATAATTTATGTATAATTTTAATAAGGTATCAGGAAAATAAAAACATTTTTCTTAATTATGAGTATGTGAAACATGTTTCTAATTAAAATGTTTATTTTAAATAAAATTGCATGCTTTCAATAAAACAGAGAACACTGTATATCTGATTAACATGAGGTTAATTACTAAGTATAAAAAAATACTTATGAATTTTTTCCTATGGTAACAAGATAGTTCAATCCTATTTTCTTGGTTTTAATGGACTGATTCTTGTTTTGAACTAAAACTCCACATTTAAACAGAAAACATGTACTTTGAGTCACACTGGGCACATCATGTGGCACATTGATGTGAGTTTGATTATTTCCCATAAAAATGTATTATGGATCATTTTAATAATGTATAAATAAAATAACATTTCATTTGATAAATTTTTAGTATTTTAAATGTTTTTTGATTAGAAATTTTGATTTTAAATGAAAGGACACACGTTCAATTTTATTGGGAACATAGTGTGTCAGATTGACATGAAGTTAATTCATAATAATAAAAAAACCAATTATATATTGTTCTATAAAAATATCAAGACAATCCTATCACTTATTATTGTTTTTAAGTGAGTGACAGATTCTATGAACTAAAATTTAACTTTTAAACTGAAAAAAAACCATTTTGAGTTATTTTGGAAAAATTGTGTGTCAGATTGATACACGATTAATTCTTACACATAAAAAATACATATGTATAATTTAAATAAATTATCTAGACAATAAAATAATGTTTTATCATTTTTTAGTATGTGATTTATATTTTGAACTAAAATATTAATTTTATATAAAATCATGAATTTTCAGTTATACTATCCTGATCGTGTGTTAGGTTGATGTGTGGTTGATTCTTCCAAGTCAAAAATTACTTGTGGTCAATTTAACTAAATTATCAAGAGAACATGAGATCATTTTATTGGTTTTCAGTGAGTGATAGTTTTTTTAAACTAAATTGTCACTTTTAAACTGAAAACATACACTTTAATTCACACTGAGTTCACCATGTATCATATTAATGTGTGATTTATTACTACACATCACAAATTACATATGAATCATTTTTATTAATTTTTCTCATTGACGCATTTTCAATAATACATGGATTAAAAAGATATTCACCACATCACTAAAAATCATAAACAAATCAAATAAATATTTAAAAGCTCTATAGAGAGATCCTTAAACAATACCTCAGTGAATTATCCTTGAAAATTTATTTGAAGAGAATTTATTTAAATAAAACCATTTTGTGCCTATAAATATCACAAAGGCCTCCATACATAGTAAAATGCCCTTCTTAAAAGCTAAAGTCCCATTTTAGCATTCAATAAGGGACCTAAATTATGTATGGATTCCTTTGTTCTCTTTATAAGCACAAAATTAATGGAGAAACATAAATTCTAAATCACCTCTTCATGATCTATGTAAAAATGAAATAAATAAAATGTAGGTAAAAATTATAAGAAAATTATTAAAAAAGATAAAAGATAAAATGATAAGAAAATTTACTAAGTAGTGGTCAAACCAACTCTTCATGATCTATGTGAAATAAAAAAATAATTTTGAATCTTATGTAAAGTCACCACTTATTTATGTCTATAAACATTATAACACCATGCATTATCCCCCCTCATTTCTTAACAAATCTATTTCCTATTTTGATAAAAGTATTGTCTGTAGTACTAATAGTATTGGAAAATTATAAATAAAAAATTATTAATAAATATTTTAAATGAAATTGTAATTATCATTGGAGATACCTCTTCAGGGATACTAGTTTGTTGATTGAATACAACATCTTTCAAATAATTTCAAACAAAAGAACCACAATAATTTTTATTATTTTTTAGACATTATAGAAAGATTGAGAAAATTAATTTTTTCTTCATTTATGTTTTGATAGTGAAATATTATTATATATACCTTAATACATATCCAGTTATATAAAATGATAGATTTATTGTGCTCATGGACCACATTCATACCATAACTTTGACGATATTTAAACACCACCCTATCATAATTAAATTTTTGTTAAAACATAATATAAAACACATAAACTTAATCGTATTTGTAAAATATTGAATATAATGTATTATAAATTTTTAAAGGTCACCATGTTTTGTCGATTTATTGACAATACACACATTTAATATAAAAAATAAATCTTTAGAGTATCCAAATTGATTGTAATCTACAAAAACCAATCCTTAAAAAAATAATAAGTAATGAATGAAATGAAAATATATTTTATATGATTAGATTGTATATTTTTCCCCTATATTGTAGGTATTAAGAATGGTTTTTCATCTGTATGATTCTTTTCAAAAAAAAAATTATAAATTTGGTGCACTATTTTTGAATATTCCTTTTCCTCTAATGACCCTTTTTTGGTAGAAGTTATGTGAGGAATAATGAAGCCAAAAATTTTGTTTGTAGGGTTTTCCTATTAAAATTACATTATATACCCACCTACAAAAATTAATATAATTTAACTATAATTAAAACAATATATCAGCTATTGGACAAACCTCATTATTAAAATTTCAACTTAGACTTCCAATCATCCATGCATGAGGATTTCATCAACATTCATAGAACTAATATTATCTATAATTTACTCTTTAAATATTAGTTCTTAAAAATAAATAAATTCCATATTACTATGATTGAACATTTTATCTATATAAACATGTAATACTAGTAACTGTGGCATGTGAACTGGGAGTGTAAAGGTACTCTTAGAAGTTGTTTTGATTTATTGGTTGATCCATTATATTGTTTGATTCAACCATCGGTATCCCCTACCTTTTATATATCTTTAATAAAATTTCTTGGTTGAGGCCTCTTTTCATTTATTATAAAAAATTTTACATAAAAAATTAAAATTATATACCTCATTATTGACATGTATTTTTATAATATCCAATATCCATGCTATCCAATTATACGTTTGACTGTGTAAACATCTACATCATCAAGGGGAACAACTATCTCGATGATCTACCTATGAGGTATGTTAATTCCTTCTCTCAAATGTTAGTGTCGATTTTTTTTGTATAATGTCTTATTTGATATTATACATTGGATCCCTTGAAATAAGAAAATGGGTGGATACTTGTATATATAAATCAAAATCAATTTCACCCTATAGTATATTATTAAAAAAATCATAGAAACATTTATGAGAAAATTGGTTATGCAGACTAAGGAAATACTTTGAGGAGAATAGATAACCTCAAAGTTGGGGGGTGGGGGAAAGATCGACATTTAGTGATTGTTATTATGTTGTTTCTTATATTGGAATCTATCCCATAACATTTTCTGAAAACTCATCCAACTGATTATTTTTTTATTCTATAGTATTATTTTTTTCATCTCATCCATTTGTTTGTCTTAATATCTATATGAATTTATTTTCTCAAAATATGTTCAAAGAGACACTCTATAACCCACCCCTCTGACCTAACCATATTTTACTATCCACTTCAAGGCCACGTAAAATATTAATTCATCAGGTACAACCAATAATGGTTCTTCTATCAAAACCAGATAATAAATATAGGAAAATATTAAGTCATTGTTATGTAATACTGATTTAGATAAAAAATATTATTCCATACTTACACATGATTCTCATAATATTTGTTTATTTTTTTCGACTAGTATTATATCTTTATCTACATGAGCCTCTTTCTATAGGACACGATGTTGGATAGAAGTGGCTTTAGATTCTGATTCATCAATTTGTATATTAGTAAAGGAACATAATTATGTTTTTTTCATACCATATAAAAATATTTGTGTAGATTTAAAATACATATAATATTTTTCAAATAAAGTATACCCTATACTCACTTTACAGTAGGGGTATATTGGTTTTGATGCACGCTACTTATTTTTAACACTTACTTAATGTTTCATAAATTAAAAATTCTCAATTAAAAGTGAATAATACATGAATTTACAAGTAAAATATTACCAATCATGATGTATCTAAAACGAATCCTCATAAAAATGTCCAATAGACACATTTTTATGTTACTTGGCTTATCATGTATGAATATATCTATGGTGGTTTGGGGTTTTCTTTCCCTTCAACACCCCTAAGATGATACTCTGTAATAATTGTTTGAAAGGCTATGTGATCCTTTCTAGAAACCATTAATACCAATTTCATTTGATTTTCACCTTGTATAAATACACTCTAAAAGGGATAATGAAGAGTCATTACTACAAAATAGGCCTTTAAAAACACTGTTATTTATCAAAAACTAGAAGAAAATGCTAATAAATGGAATATTTATCAGTGATAAAGAAATAAAAAATAAATTTTACCTTTCAACAACACATTTATTTTAGCACTGATAAAGGAAAAATTCATTAGAGCTTTATTTTTAGTGTTAATAAAGGGTGTCCTTTATCAATGCTTTATTTTTAGCGCTGGAAAATGGTGTCCTTTATCAGCGCTTTATTTTTAGCACTGATAAAGGGTATACTTAATCTATACTTTATGTTTAGCGCTAATAAATATTTCT